>CAWUFW010007906.1:0-600000 GCA_963921515.1 Calotriton arnoldi
TGGACACAGTTGACCAAACGAATCTGAAAGTACCCTGTGAAGGACAGAAATGACACACAGTCAAAAGCAATGCAGTACAGGACAGAACAGCAAAACTCATGCACAATACATGTTACAAGATACCCACCCAGAACCAAGTTAGCATGTCAACACTGTTGGGGAGTACAGCCCACCTGTCACCACACATCGCAACACACATCCTGTCAAGTAGCCCATGGACACACTCCAACAGCACCAGAGCACCACCCACACATCATGCCAACTCACATCATTCACATGACACCTCAGGATACTCACATTCAGCTAAAGAAGTTGGTGATGAGCTGTGTGCGGACATCACCATCACCATCATCATCATCATCATCGTCACTGGCATCGTGGTCCAGGCCAGGATCCTCCACAGGTGGCGGATGTTGGTCATCGTCATCCTGGATGAGAGGCAACTCCTTCCGCACTGCCAGGTTGTGTAGCATGCAGCAGACGATGATAATCTTGCACACTTTCGCAGGGGCATATGGGAGGGACCCTCCGGTCTTGTCCAGGCAGCGGAAGCGGCTCTTCAGGAGACCAAAGGTCCGCTCAATCACTCTCCTGGTCCGACCATGTGCCTCATTGTAGCGCATCTGGGCAGGTGTCACAGGGTTCCTGAGGGGTGTCAGCAACCACGGCATGTTGGGGTATCCCGAGTCACCTACGGACAGACAAGTGCACATCAGCTGACTTGGAAAAGTGGGCGGAATACTACAGATCAGATCACACACAATGGCACAAAGTCAGTACACACCGACAAGCCAGGCACGCTGGTTCTGCATCTGTGCCATCATCCTGGGGATGCGACTACTCCTCATCACAAAGGCATCGTGTGCTGAACCAGGGAAACGGGCACACACGTGTGTGATGGTCATGTCTGCAAGACACACCACCAGTGCATTGACCGAGTGGTAGTGCTTGCGGTTACGGTAGGCCTGCTCCTGGGCCTGTGGTGGTACCAAAGCCACATGTGTCCCATCAATGGAGCCAATGACATGCGGCATCCTCCCCAGGGCATAAAAGTCACTCTTCACGTCAGTGAGTCGTCGCAGTCTAGGGAAATAGATGTACCGGTTCAGGAAGAGCAACATTGCCGCCAAAACATCGCGGGAGCACACGGCTGAACATGGTCTGTGACATCCCACCAGCAGACGCCACAGTATGTTGGAAGGTACCGGTGGCAAAGAAGTGTAGGGCTGCCATCACCTTCACCTTGGGGGTCAGCGCTGTAGGATACGGCCGGCCAGGCTGCAAATGTGGGGACAACTGCACTGCCAAATCCTCAATCAGCTGCCTGGTGAAGCGGTACCGTCGGATGCTGTCCCGTTCCACCATCGTTGCCAGGTCTGGGAATGGCCGATGGACAGCAGGAGCCCTGCAGTGCAGAGGAGAAGTAAGCAAGATCGTCAGTCACCCCACATATGCGGCATTGAACACACTCAAGATCCCAACATACATCATCATGAGGCACAACTACATGAAGTGTGCAGTACCGGAACGACATGTATGGTACATACATGGCCAACATCTGTCAACACGGTCCTACAGGTGGCATCAATTTGTCCCAGGTTGGCCCATTGGATATCATGATGCTGTGTCACAGTCACCCCCACAGTGACATGTGAGGACAGATGTGCCCCAGGCACCACAGCTCAACGACAGGCACATTCCCAGGGACCCTGTAATGCCACATGGACACTGGCATCACCTGGAGTATCATGTGTACACCACAGAAAAACAAACATGACCCCCACAGGTAGTGGCCACACTTGCCATGGCAGGACAGACATGGACGTCTGTGACACACACGCACAACATCAGAGTCCATGCACACACAACGTGGATGTGGAGACTGTCTCCCATTGTGCACATGAAATCAGAGACATTGTAAACACTACATGCACAAAGACTGTGGAGGGCCATCACTATTGTGCCACTGGGACACCCTGGCTCAAACATACCGTCCCACATGGGACTCACGGGGTATGTGACATGACATACACAAACATCACTGTGAAATGTGACCATGACACATGCACAGATATGAACAGTTGCACATCACAGTGGTCACGTACACGTAACACCCAGGATCCTGTCCCCATGAACACGTGCACAGCCTGGGGGTGGCTGCCCACAGGTGACACCCACAGGACAACATGTACACCAACATACACACAATAGGAAATGCAGCCTTACATGCCTTATGATAAGGTTTGGACAGGCTGTCGTGATGTAGGTGTGCCCCTCACTCCCTGGGAGCTATCTGTGGCTGGCATATGTCCATCTGAGACAGGCATGCTGACCTATGCCAGTCACATGTACAGTGATGCGTTGAACCGCAATGGACCGATCGGTGCCTCCGGCCGGCCCATTGCCTTCAATGTGTGCGGGTACGCGTTGTACCCCTGTGCGCGTTGAACTGCAATGGACCGATCGGTGCCTCCGGCCGGCCCATTGCCTTCAATGTGTGCGGGTACGCGTTGTACCCCTGTGCGCGTTGAACTGCAATGGACCGATCGGTGCCTCCGGCCGGCCCATTGCTTTCAATGTGTGCGGGTACGCGTTGTACCCCTGTGCGTGTTGAACTGCAATGGACCGATCGGTGCCTCCGGCCGGCCCATTGCCTTCAATGTGTGCGGGTACGCGTTGTACCCCTGTGCGCGTTGAACTGCAATGGACCGATCGGTGCCCTCCGGCCGGCCCATTGCCTTCAATGTGTGCGGGTACGCGTTGTACCCCTGTGCGCGTTGAACTGCAATGGACCGATCGGTGCCTCCGGCCGGCCCATTGCTTTCAATGTGTGCGGGTACGCGTTGTACCCCTGTGCGTGTTGAACTGCAATGGACCGATCGGTGCCTCCGGCCGGCCCATTGCTTTCAATGTGTGCGGGTACGCGTTGTACCCCTGTGCGCATTGTACCGCAATGGACCGATCGGTGCCTCCGGCCGGCCCATTGCCTTCAATGTGTGCGGGTACGCGTTGTACCCCTGTGCGCGTTGAACTGCAATGGACCGATCGGTGCCTCCGGCCGGCCCATTGCTTTCAATGTGTGCGGGTACGCGTTGTACCCCTGTGCGCGTTGTACCGCAATGGACCGATCGGTGCGCACCCATTGACAATGGGCTTGCCTGGCAACGGACGCGTTTTCGAATTTTGAACGAGTCGGTTGCTGGAAAATCAGTTGGTCACCCACAACAATGTTGCAAAATCATGTATGTCATGAAGTTGAAGTTTTGAAGGATGCTGTGGGCGTGTTTTGGTGCTGCTATTCCATGGATTGGCCAGATTCAGAAGATGCAAACGACTTGGACCTATCACTTTGGACACAAGGGACAGTATCTGCCTCTCCAGCACATATATATTGCTGCCTGTTCCCCTGAGAGCCCACTTGCCTGCACTACATGCTCCAGGACGACATCTGCCACTGCACTGCTGCTGTCTCTGCCCCTCTGGACCCTGCAATGGCACGTACTGTGGAGAGAGCCCCAGCCTTCAGCCTTGAGGAGAACCAGGCCCTGCTGGACAGCCTACTTCCACAGTACAGCAAGCTGTAGGGGACACCAGGGGAGCAGGTGAGTGTTCTGTGCACCTCCTTTCTGAATGTGCATTTTGTCTGACTAGCAAGGCTGAAAGTCTGCACGCCACTGGCTAGCAGGCTCACTGAGTAGTTGTCACCCCCATAGTGTGTAGTGACTTGCACTGGACAGGTATGGTGCAGTGACAGTGCTTCTGAACAGGGTTTTACTCCCCATGCAATGATACCATGTAGTGACTTCTGGAAAACTGTCCATGGGCAGCCGTGCACTGCCTGTGTACACCATGTGCCCCTGTGATTGCGACATGTATATGCAACTGTGTCATGCACGGATATGTTGCATGTGTAGTAATGGCCTTATCACTTTGTCATCCTGACAGGCTTCTGCCCATCGGAAGCATGAGATATGGAAGGACATCGTCCGGGCTGTCCGGTCCGTGGGGGTCTACAAGCGCCGGATCCGCAACTGCCAAAAGAGGTGGCAGGACCTTCGGGGCTGGACCCGGAGGATTGCACGGGTCCAGCTGAAGCTGTCGCCTCCTCGCAGGAGGGGCGGAACACGGACCCTGACCCCCACATGCTCAGGATCCTGGCGGTGGTCTTTCCAGACCTGGATGGGCAGCTGAAGGCCAGAGAGCAGCAAGGAGGGGGTGAGTCAAAGACTGCACTGTGTACTCTGTCTAACATGCTATGTGCCCTCCTCGGGCCTGGTTAAACTGCCACAGTACAGCAGTCATGTTGTCCAGGAGCCATGTCCCTCTATTGTGCACTGCCCACTCCTCATCTGATACCCAGGTGTGGCCCTTACATGCAGGGAATTCTGTCACTTAGGACTGTGTCCTTGCAGTTTGCTTGACTCAAGGTGGGAGACAGCATCTGTTTCCCTGACTCTGTGGTGGGCATCATGGGTGGGTCCATTGCTTACACAATGCCTGTATTCTGACATGTATTCAGCGTGTTACTTTGATCTGTGGTCCAATTGCTGAGCTGATCCACCACATGTGGCTGGGGTATCTGGCACACACCCATGCTGCGGGTGGGAACAATGTTTGGGCCCCAGGAGTATGTATATGACGTGTGTCACACATACTTAGCCAGCTGCCTACAGTCCAGGGCTCATCCCTCATTCATGTGGGGCTGGACAGTCATGGCTACTCCAGGCCATACAATACACTCTGTACTCCCACTCCCGTGTATCAGCTGACACATTGTGCGCAGTGATTTGACCCCTCAGGTGTCTGCCTCTGTGTCAGTGTGCTGTGGATTAGTCGCCAGGACTGCTGTGGAGTTTCTTGGTAGGGGCTCAGCATGCCACTGGAGATGTGACCATAGGAGACGATACTTGTGTGACACATAGGTGTCTGATCAGCTGCCCATGCAGACTGGGGCATGTGAATGTGAAGTTCAGGCAGCTGTTCCCCATGCACAGCAGAGTGTGAGGGGCTCAGGTTCAGAGGGTAGTGTCACAGGTCTCCCATATGTCCAATAGGTATGACCTGGACAGATGAGGGTTAAGAGGATGTGTTGTGGGGGGATGTACATGTGCACTTGTGCAGCTCCAGGACTTGCATTCCCCATGACCTACTATTGTGACACAGTACAGAGTGTTGTTGTCTGGCTGCAAAGTCATACATCACTGAGACAGTGATGTATGACTTTGCAGTCATGCCTCCGCCATGGCATGTGTCTACTGATTGGTGAGCCTGCAGGGGAGTGACATGTGCTACATGCACACCATAGTGGCGCTGGCTATCAGGACATGGGTGCATCATGGTGTCTGTCGCTGGTATGCATCACATGCATTTCCTATTTGACTCTGGGCATCCCTTTCATCCGGAAACCTGTACTGACTCAGTGGCAAGAGCTGTGATGTGTCCACACCGTGTCCTCTGCACTGTCCAACTACTGTGTACTTGGTGCATGTGTCAACACTGGGGTGTTGCAATCCAACAGACACCAGACAGATGGGTGCAAGGCCATGTGGGATGTGAGTGCCATGCTTGGCATCAGACTGACAATTGACTTCTCCTGTTCAATTAGGGCACTTTTAGCAATGTACAACTGATGATGCCAGGGCTTGCTCTGTGATGTGCTGTGCTCACAGTGGTGTGTGCGTTATGTGCAGGTGACTGATGTCTGTCTGTATCCCCATTGTTTGCAGATACATCCACGGCCACGGAAGGGGACAGCTCCACAGACCAGGAGGAGCCAGAGAGCCAGACTGGGTCAGCAGCCGAGGAGTGGTCGGAGGGACCCAGTGGCACGGAGGGCGAGGGAGCCACACCGAGGAGTCCTCAGCAGCATCCACCTCAGCTGAGGACCAGAGCAACTCGGAGGATGACTCCCTTGTGGAGGCGGGTGTCAGCAGCCACCACACCCCAGCTAGTGTTGCTGTCCCCGCCACCACCAGCACCACCACCGCCCTCCCATCGGCTCCCATTCCCCAGGTCCGTGGAGGCTCCCATGTCCGGGAGCGTGTTTCCTTTGGGCCAGGCACCGCACCCCCTGCCCCTGTGTCCCCTGCTGCCCTGAGTGAGGAGTCTGTGTACCTCCTTCGCCAGCTCCATGTAGGGCAGACAGCCATGCTGAGTGTCCTCCATGCGCACACCGCGCTGTTGACTCAGCTGGTGTCGTTCATGGAGGGCATCTCATCGGGCATGTCTGACCTACAGAGGGGCAATAGGTCCATGGACTCCTCCCTGACGGCAGCAGTGTCCCTCCTCAAACGGTCCCTCACCCCTCCTGCCTCTGCTCCATCCACACTCCCCAGCACCTTACCCGTCCCAAGCACACACACACCGGCACAGGCACACACCAGCACACACACATCCAGCACACTGACACACACGCCAATGACAAAACGCACACGCACGCACATTCAGGGGACTGAAGCCAGACTCACAGGGGATGGGGCCCTGGAACACACACACACGCATCCACATGCACTGCGCAGTCCTCAGTTCCCTCTCCCTCCAAAGCACCCTCGCTTGCCTCACCTGCAACCCCAAAGTCACAGCAGCTCTTCCTCTGTGACCTCGGCCTCTTCCCCACCGATGAAGCTGCTCCAGCATCCCGGGGGAAGAGGAAGCCCACCCACACGGAGCAGAGTGCCCCTTGCCCCCGGACACCCTCCCCCAGGCGCAGACGGACTGAGGCCCCTACCCGCAAGTCCCCCGGAGTGGTAAGACAAAGACCCCGCCACCGCCCTGCAGCTCAGGCACAAGGTCTCCGTCCTCCATCCCTCAGGCCCCCACTGCACAGGTGCCCCCACCACACCCTGCCCCAGGTTCCCCCACCCACAGATATACCATCCCCAAGAGGATCAGGCCTTCTCCCCCTGCCACTTGCTCTCCCAGCACCACACCCCCGCTGCGCTTGTCTGTGCCACTGATGTGGTGAGGGTGTCCTCCCCTCTGTCCAACCCACCTTGCCTGTTCCCCATTCTCCTCCCCTGGAGGTAGGCACTGCAGTGGAGTCCACTACCGCCCTGTCTGACTTGGGCACTGCAGTGGCGGACCTGTCCACCCCATCTGCAGGGTCCACTGCAGTTGTGCCGGCACCCACGACATCTGAGTCATGCCCCCCAGTTGTGCCGGCACACACCATGTCAGACACCTCCACTGCAGTTGTCAGTGGCTCTCCAGCACCCACCACCCCTTCCCTGACTCCCCCTGGTGAGCCCTGATCCTGTCCCTGCGGTGCCTGGCCTGCCCCCGGTTGCCCCTCCTAGTGGATTGTCCCTGGTTTTGTGCAGGCATGCGTAGGGTGACATCTGCCAGTGTCACCCTGTTTGAACTTTGACAATGGACTGGCCATTGGCCTTTGCTCTATTTTTTCTGGACGTCGTTATCAAACAACACATATGCTGAATAAAGCAACTTTCTTTTCTCTAGTGCTCATGCTTCAGATGTACATGTTGTTGGTGCTGCTAACCATGCCCTTGCTGCAGTGATGGTGATATCTGGTCTCATGATCATGAAGTGTTACTGTGCAGGAACCCATGTGGTCCAGGGGGAATGTGTCCTATCATGTGGTGTATCCATGTCATCAATAGCAGCATCTGAGGGTGTCATGTGTTCAGTATTTGGCAATGGGTTTCCTACTTACATTGGCAATTTCATATCTGTGGCTTCCACCCCTGCACATCTGTTGTGCCTGCCATCGTTGCATTTGTCTACTTCCCTGACCGTGTTGCCATCTCCAGTGGACATGCAGGTTTGGGCATCAATGGGGAAGGACTCATCTGTGTAGTCAGTGCAACATTGCTATACAAGTGTGTTGGATCTGTGCTGATGATTCCGTTGGCACATCCATGACCAGGCTGATGTGATGGGAGCCCTCATTTGGTGCTAATTGTTGATTGTGTGACCAAGTGCTCAGCTGACATGATGGGGCCCTACTGAGGCAACATATGGCACAGCTTTCCTCACACAGGAGTGGAGTCCCCTCATGGCAGTGTGTACACGTGTGACATTGCCTGCGCCCAAGGTGTGTGTTGTATGTGCATGTCTGTGTGTTCACTTCCATTCATCTGCGCATGCTGTGATCCCTAGTGTTGTACCTGTTTGTGATGCTTGCTGACTTGAGCTATGTTCCCCCAAAGTCTTCTCCCTGTGTTCTCTGTGATGTGGGTGCATGGCACATTACTGGTCATCAGGGTGTCACCCATAGGTGTGTTTTCGGTCAGGGCTGAGTTTGTGTGCAGACGCAGATGGGTCACAGTCAGGTTTACCCTTGGCACTTGTTGTTTGCCCCCGTCATGTGATTTCCAGTTTGTGTTATCTTTCAGTGATTGTGACACGTTGTGTGTGTGACTGCTGGCACTCCTCAGGGTCCGGGCTGCAATGTTGGTTGTTGTCTATGTGTGTTCTTTGTGGGTGACCTTGGCTTCTTCATTGGTGTGTGACTGTGGCTGGGATCCCATTGGTCGGTGTGGTATTGCCGTCATGTCCATGTACAGCGTAGTGTGCCGTGTGTCAGACATTCAGGAGTCTTGTTGAGTGTCCATGTGTGATGTGTTTCTACACCTTGGTTCCCACCCACCACCCTGGAATAGTCATGGGTGCATGTGCAATGTCACCAGTGCATGTGTACTTCACTGCTGCACATTGTCAGAGGTCGAGGGTGTGGTGTTGAGTGTGTGCAGATGAGAGTTGTTGCCCGGCTAGGCCCCTGCCTCCATGTTGGCCTTGGCTTACTGGCCATGCTGATTGATTTGTGCTTGTGTAGGTGTGATGGTAGTTAGTTGCTCAGGACACCGGACTGTGGTTCACAGTGTGAACGACATTTAGCTTTGTCATCACAGTGGTATTTTTATTCAGCCCAGGGTCACCACATTGTGGGGGCCCTGGGGGTGGTGCTGTGGTGTGTCTGTGTCTTGCTGTGTCAGTTGTTGTTCCTACGTGCCTGTGTGACATGTGTGTTTTGTGCTCCCTCTCACCTGACAATGCCTGCTTGCCCACATAGGGGATTTGGATCCATGAGTTACCTTAGTGTGGCAGTGTATGCACATCTGTATGATTGGTATTCAGCTCTCCTCATGTGTTGTGTGGTTGCCTGGGGACACTGGCACCCCCACCCCTCACCTGCTGTGTATGATGACAGTGTTGGTCTGCCTGTTTGTGTTTGTGCATCTGCACCACTGCATTGGCATATCTTGGGTGTGCCATTGGCTGTATGTTGTTTGGTGCGTTTCCCCTGCTGTCCCTGGGACTCCTAGGTCATCGGTCAGCACAGTGATCATGGTTTGTGTGTCCCATTGCTGCCATGGTATGGTATCTGTTCACTTCACATCTGCTGTCTCCACAGGATATCTGCATTTGTGTGCCCATTGGTGCAAATATGTGGTTCTGCATTCTGATGGTCACTTCTGTCATTGTGTCATTGATGACTGTTGACGGTCTCAGCCCCCATGGGTGTTGTTTGTCTGCACATGGCCAAAGGAATGTTTCATTTGCACTGCAGTATTTGGCTCCCCCAATTTATGTTGCAATGGGACACATACACTACTTTGCCACAGATGAGTTTTTGGTTCTGTGACCAGGAATGATCCATGCAGTTTGGCAGTTGCAGCTCTTTCTTTGTCAACAATTACCTTTTGGTCACTGTGATGATGAGGGTGTAGACCCCATTGCCACAATGGTCAAAATGTGCTTCAGCTATGGACCCCACACTTGCCTTTTGGTCACTGTGATGATGGGGGTTTAGACCCCATTGCCACAATGGTCAAAATGTGCTTCAGCTATGGACCCCACACTTGCCTTTTGGTCACTGTGATGATGGGGGTTTAGGCCCCATTGCCACAATGGTCATGGGCTGCTTGCATTGTGGGTGCCACACACATATATGTGTGGCACATGTGCTAGGGGGTCACATTGTATGTTCAAAGTCATGTTCGGTGTTGTAGGCATTTGACACAGCCTACACACGCTTGTCATGGTGGTGGGGGGATGTCTTAATCTTGCATTCCCTAGGTTGTGGTGTGCTTGTTGTGTCATGCATTGTCCATCCTATGAGTGGGGGTGGTAGTAGTGGTAGGCATCCAGCACCCCGTGGGTGAGGGTGGTAGTAGTGGTGGGCATCCAGCCCCCCTGGCTAAGGGTGGTAGTAGTGGTAGGCATCCTGCCCCCTGGGTGAGGGTGGTAGTAGTGGTAGGCATCCTGCCCCCCTGGGTGAGGGTGGTAGTAGTGGTGGGCATCCTGCCCCCCTGTCTAAGGGTGGTAGTAGTGGTGGGCATCCAACCCCCTGGCTAAGGGTGGTAGTAGTGGTAGGCATCCTGCCCCCTGGGTGAGGGTGGTAGTAGTGGTAGGCATCCTGCCCCCCTGGGTGAGGGTGGTAGTAGTGGTGGGCATCCTGCCCCCTGTCTAAGGGTGGTAGTAGTGGTGGGCATCCAGCCCCCCTGGCTAAGGGTGGTAGTAGTGGTAGGCATCCTGCCCCCCTGGGTGAGGGTGGTAGTAGTGGTAGGCATCCTGCCCCCTGGGTGAGGGTGGTAGTAGTGGTGGGCATCCTGCCCCCTGTCTAAGGGTGGTAGTAGTGGTGGGCATCCAGCCCCCCTGGCTAAGGGTGGTAGTAGTGGTAGGCATCCTGCCCCCGTGGGTGAGGGTGGTAGTAGTGGTGGGCATCCTGCCCCCTGGCTAAGGGTGGTAGTAGTGGTGGGCATCCAGCCCCCTGGCTAAGGGTGGTAGTAGTGGTAGGCATCCTGCCCCCTGGGTGAGGGTGGTAGTAGTGGTGGGCATCCTGCCCCCCTGGGTGAGGGTGGTAGTAGTGGTAGGCATCCTGCCCCCGTGGGTGAGGGTGGTAGTAGTGGTGGGCATCCTGCCCCCGTGGGTGAGGGTGGTAGTAGTGGTGGGCATCCTGCCCCCTGGCTAAGGGTGGTAGTAGTGGTGGGCATCCAGCCCCCCTGGCTAAGGGTGGTAGTAGTGGTGGGCATCCTGCCCCCTGGCTAAGGGTGGTAGTAGTGGTGGGCATCCTGCCCCCTGGCTAAGGGTGGTAGTAGTGGTGGGCATCCAGCCCCCCTGGCTAAGGGTGGTAGTAGTGGTAGGCATCCTGCCCCCTGGGTGAGGGTGGTAGTAGTGGTAGGCATCCTGCCCCCCTGGGTGAGGGTGGTAGTAGTGGTAGGCATCCTGCCCCCTGGGTGAGGGTGGTAGTAGTGGTAGGCATCCTGCCTCCCGTGGGTGAGGGTGGTAGTAGTGGTGGGCATCCTGCCCCCCGTGGGTGAGGGTGGTAGTAGTGGTGGGCATCCTGCCCCCTGGCTAAGGGTGGTAGTAGTGGTGGGCATCCAGCCCCCTGGCTAAGGGTGGTAGTAGTGGTAGGCATCCTGCCCCCTGGGTGAGGGTGGTAGTAGTGGTAGGCATCCTGCCCCCCTGGGTGAGGGTGGTAGTAGTGGTGGGCATCCTGCCCCCTGGCTAAGGGTGGTAGTAGTGGTAGGCATCCTGCCCCCCTGGGTGAGGGTGGTAGTAGTGGTGGGCATCCTGCCCCCTGGGTGAGGGTGGTAGTAGTGGTGGGCATCCTGCCCCCTGGGTGAGGGTGGTAGTAGTGGTGGGCATCCTGCCCCCTGGCTAAGGGTGGTAGTAGTGGTAGGCATCCTGCCCCCCTGGGTGAGGGTGGTAGTAGTGGTGGGCATCCTGCCCCCTGGGTGAGGGTGGTAGTAGTGGTAGGCATCCTGCCCCCCTGGGTGAGGGTGGTAGTAGTGGTGGGCATCCTGCCCCCTGGGTGAGGGTGGTAGTAGTGGTAGGCATCCTGCCCCCCTGGGTGAGGGTGGTAGTAGTGGTGGGCATCCTGCCCCCTGGCTAAGGGTGGTAGTAGTGGTGGGCATCCAGCCCCCTGGCTAAGGGTGGTAGTAGTGGTGGGCATCCTGCCCCCTGGCTAAGGGTGGTAGTAGTGGTGGGCATCCTGCCCCCTGGGTGAGGGTGGTAGTAGTGGTAGGCATCCTGCCCCCCTGGGTGAGGGTGGTAGTAGTGGTAGGCATCCTGCCCCCCTGGGTGAGGGTGGTAGTAGTGGTAGGCATCCTGCCCCCCGTGGGTGAGGGTGGTAGTAGTGGTGGGCATCCTGCCCCCGTGGGTTAGGGTGGTAGTAGTGGTGGGCATCCTGCCCCCTGGCTAAGGGTGGTAGTAGTGGTGGGCATCCAGCCCCCTGGCTAAGGGTGGTAGTAGTGGTAGGCATCCTGCCCCCTGGGTGAGGGTGGTAGTAGTGGTAGGCATCCTGCCCCCTGGGTGAGGGTGGTAGTGGTGGTAGGCATCCTGCCCCCCCTGGGTGAGGGTGGTAGTAGTGGTGGGCATCCTGCCCCCCGTGGGTGAGGGTGGTAGCAGTGGTGGGCATCCTGCCCCCTGGCTAAGGGTGGTAGTAGTGGTGGGCATCCAGCCCCCTGGCTAAGGGTGGTAGTAGTGGTGGGCATCCTGCCCCCTGGCTAAGGGTGGTAGTAGTGGTGGGCATCCAGCCCCCTGGCTAAGGGTGGTAGTAGTGGTAGGCATCCTGCCCCCTGGGTGAGGGTGGTAGTAGTGGTGGGCATCCTGCCCCCTGGGTGAGGGTGGTAGTAGTGGTAGGCATCCTGCCCCCCTGGGTGAGGGTGGTAGTAGTGGTGGGCATCCTGCCCTCTGGCTAAGGGTGGTAGTAGTGGTGGGCATCCAGCCCCCCTGGCTAAGGGTGGTAGTAGTGGTAGGCATCCAGCCCCCCCTGGGTTGGGGTGGTGGTGCGCATTCAGGCCCCTGTGTGCATATGTGGCATTGGTGATGGGCATCCCGCCCCTATGGTGCTGCTGTTGCTGGTGTAAGTATATTCAGATTCCCCGTGTATGTGTGTGATGTGTCGTGTACGTGTTGTATGTGTTTTGTGGTTGGTGTCTGGCTTACCTTCTGCGCCGTACGCGTCCGTGCCTGTTCCGGTAGTAGATGTAGAATATTGGTATGATCGGGACGAAGGGATTCATGGTTGGTTCGTGTCGTTCGTCCTTCTCGTTGCTTGGCGTCGTCCTCGTCGCTTCGCTTCGTCCTCGTCGCTTCGCGTCGTCCTCGTCGGTGCCGTGTTCGTCTCGTAGCCGTGGATTGTGTTGTGGCACGAATCGGAGCTTATGTGCGCCTCTCCCGGATGCTTTGATGTGCCGTGCGTAGCGACGGGTTCGGCGCGTACTGGAAGCGCATCGTACTTGTCCGGCCGGACGGGGCTGCATTTTTCCTTCCGTGCGACTCGATTCGGCGTTTCCGGATTCGCCTCGGTCGGAGAACAGGACCTGGTTTGGGTGAGTACGGCTCGGCCGGAATTTTTACTGTTGTGCGCATCGTACTTGCTCGTTCGGTGTGCTGTACGGATCGGTCGGGAAACAGGCTTTCGCATGGCTTTTTTCCCGGCCGAATAGTATTGGGTGCGCCTCCGACCGAGATCGGAATCGGCCCCATAGTCACTGGATGATGTCATCAGTGATGTCATTTGAGATGTCATCAGTGATGTCATCAGTGATGTCACTGACCATGTCATGACTCATGTAATATGTGACGTCATCAGCAGTGCATTGCGGGGGCGCGATTTATAGTTAGCTCAACTAACTATAACGGCCGAATTTCTCTGGTTTTGTACGAGTGAAATGTCCAACTAACTATAACGTCCCTGAAACCTGTGGTTTTTTCAGTGAATTTCTAAGGTTTTTTAAATGCTAATTTCTAACTATAACGTCCCTGAAACCTATGTTTTTTTGAGTATATATATATATATATATATATATATATATATATATATATATGTATATATATACGTATATATATGTATATATATACGTATATATACCAACCACATAAAATCTAATTAAAAAAACATTCTATTATAAATTAAAACATTAAACTATTTCAAAATCTTCAAACTTAAATTTCCCACTCCAGTCAGTGCAACAGTGGGGAAAGTGTTGGATAGCGGAGGGGTAAAAATGACTATTCCCACTCCAGTGAGTGTAAAAGTAGGGAAAGTGTTGGATAGCGGAGGGGTAAAAATTACTATTCCCACTCCATTGAGGTTAACAGTAGGGAAAGTGTTGGATTTTGGAGGGGTAACAATTAATATTCTCACTCCAGTGAGTGCAACAGTAGGGAAAGTGTTGGATTGCGGAGGGGTAGCAATTAATATTCTCACTCCAGTCAGTTCAAAATTAAAAACAAAAATATTCAAACAATAAAATAAATATAAAAATATATAAATATGCTAAAAATTAAAATCAAATATATTTAATAATAAACATTTTTTTAAAACATATAATGTGAAATACATATGACAAATACATACAAATATATTAAATTAAAAAAAATATTCAAACAAATAAATATTTTTAATTAGAAATTAATTAGAAAAAACATTACATAAATTTAATTTTTTTTTACCTACCCTATAACACCACACAATTCACATCCCACATCTAACAAAAATTTTAAATGTACTTCCGTAATTAACATAATTTCCAATTAAAGAAATATCATTAATTAAAAGACAAATTAAAACTCATAAAAATTAATTAACTTCCCACACTTTACCCCTATAATCCACCCAACCCACAGCTAAAATTAAACTGTTAAAAAATCAATTACACAATTAAAACTTATTTTCAATTAAAAAACAAATAGTATTTCACACTAATTATAAAGTAAGTAAATTAATTTACTCCCCACACTGTACCCCTATAAAAGTAAAACACACACACACAAAAATATAAACAAATACCCTAATTAAATATCAATTAATCAATATCAATGATCGACTAATTATTACTTAATTAAACATGAATTACTTCCCACAATTTACCCCGATAAGCCCCACAACCCACACCTAAAATTAATTACACAGTTTTCATAATTAATTTTCAATCAATTAATATAAATTAACAACCAATTATTAATTACTCAAAAATTACTTCCCACCCTTTAACCCTATAAACCCCACAACCCGCACCTAAAAAGAATTACAGAATTACCATAATTAATTATCAATTAATTAATTATTAATTAACAACCAGTTAATCAGTTACAAATAAATTACTTCCCACAATTAACACTATAAAATCTCAATTAAATAAATATTAATAAATAAAAAATAATCATTAATTTTCTATAGTTAAATTACTTCCCACCCTATTCCCCTATAAACCCACAACACGCTACGGAAATAAAAAATGCAAAATTGATAACTACTAAAAATGTAACACATCTATTAAAAAACATAAGCAATACTTATACAAAAAAAATACATCACATACATTTAAAATATAAACTAAAATGCATAACACTAATTAAAAAATCGATATTTTAAACTATATGTTTGAAACTATATTAATGACTTCTATATTTTTGAAAACAATATTTCTTACCTTAAATTCGATATTCTTGACCACGATATTCTTGCTGTCGATATTTCTGTGTCAAGATATTTCCAATTCGATATTTGTGTAAGTTCGACATTTCAAACTCGATATTCTGTCTGAATACAGTTGTGGCTATCGGTAAGGGGTAGGTATACAGATAGATGTTTATAGACAGCACATATATATTTTAAATAGGTTTTATAATTTCCTTTAAGTCCAACAAAAATTACTTTGAATCCATTCACTCAAGGAGTTTAACCACTGACAGGAAGTGAGAAAAAGAAAAAAAGAAATGTCCAAACAGCTACTCTTTAAAGTCAACAACTACACTATTTCTACAAAATGGTGTCCAGGATTGCCTCACTTTGTCATGACATTACAGTGTTAGCACCCTAGCTCTTCATTAGAACTCTGGGATAAAACTACTGCATAACACTGGATGTCAACCGAAAGACTGTTAACCGAAAGACTGTTAACCGAAAGACTGTTAACCGAAAGACTGCTGCTGGTGTTGGAAGAGCATATTTCACTCATCATGCGAGACTATTTTGTTTTACATGGATGAGACAGATATTTGAGAATATACAAAAAAAAGTATCATTTTATCTTTCTAGAGAACGAACCATATTCTCTTAGACAAAATAAACCATTTGCTATGTTCATTTACTGCGGTATCATTTGTAGAAAATCTTTCAGTTCTACAACTTTGATTTCAGCAACATGGCACTCAGGAATGGCTCGAATATGTAATGAATATAGACTGTTAGTGTTCTAGTTGTTCACTAGAACATTGTGCTGAATCTGTAGTAGAACACTGGGGAATCAGCTGGCAGACTTCTGCTGGTATCTGTGAATTTATAGAACGTGTGTTCTCAGAGATCCCGGAGTAAATCATGAGAGTAAACTGTTCCCTCTAAAACACAGTTCATCAAATCAAAGGATCAGCATTTTTCACAGGTAAAATCACCTTAAAACTCATAACAATTCCTAAAAATAGTATGAGACCACCAATAATTATTAATTTTGTCACTAAAATCTGTTATCACCCTTATTTGTACCTTTCTGTTACCCCCAAAAACAGGCATTCACCACAATGCTTTTGAAAATGCACAAATGGCGGAGACTTTTCACCCCCCAAAAAATCAGGTATGCTTCTTGTAACCTTCTACCTAAATAGTCCCATGAAAAAAACACCATCTTGGAAACAATTTTCTGAATTTCACTTCCAAGTAGTTATTGAATGGGGTGAACTGCCTCAAGACCCTCTGACTACACTGTGGTCTTTTACTAAACGGTATGCCCTCCCACTTGGATAATATTGTTTAAATAGTCTAAAGATAAAGGAATTTGAATATCTGGAACAAGGAAGTTACTCCGTTAAGCATATTGCCTTAAAGCGAGTCCTCTTTCATTGAAGGGAAGCGAATAAGAAAATATTCCAGCTCGTTTGGCACTGAAAAAAAAAAGTGAAACCTGAATAGTGGAGATTAATGCTATTAAGAAAAGTCTGAACAATGGCACAATTCTGTTAATAAATCATTTGATTATATGCAAGAGCTACAGAGATACTTAGGGGCCGATTCCGATTCGGGCCGGAAAATATACCGACCGACTCGGTACGGGAATGTAGTCCGACCGACACATACCGGCGCTGCCCGATCCGCGTAGTACGATGCAATGCATGTGAATTACGACCGACTCGTATGGAACACAAGCCGAATGACCGAACCGCACGGAAACCAGCTATCCGGCCGGGAAACTACGCGAATAGAACCGACCGACACGCACCAGGAATGAACCCGATAGAAACGTACCCGCGAACTCCGACCCGCGCAGTACGATGCAATGCGTGTAAAACCAGACCGAGTCGCACGGAGCCCAAGCCGTACGACCGACACGCATACAAAACCGAGCCGAAGCAACCCAATACTCCGCGACCGACCCGTTCACCGCACATGAAACCCATCAGGAACACAGCTTGAAAGACTCGGAGAAGCCTGCACGAGCCAACTGCAGCGTCCTACTCGGTCAGAAGAACGTCTCCTACATGCCCAAAACCCACAAAGGAAAAATACAAAAAAAGGGCCAAACAAGCAATGACAAAGTCAATAAATACAGGGGTGAAAAAACATGGAACAAAGACACACCCACAACTCCACCCATATAAAGGCCACAAATCACTACCATGATCCTTTGCAAATTCAACTGACCTGCCAGCACAGAACACCATCAGACAGCAACCACAGACACACTCACAACTCATCCATCACACAAGCCACACACCATTAGCACCTCCCAAATAGCACCCTCACATACACCGAGCAAAACCTACACTCACCCACCCTCACTTGCACACTCACACACACATCAATACCCACCACCACCCATCACCATGCCCCCAAAGAAGAATCCAAAGTTCCTAGACAGTGAATTGGAAGTCCTGGTAGATGAAATCCTCAGGGTAGAGCCACAATTGTTTGGTACATTGGTCCAACAGACCCCCATGTCGCAGAAAACCAAGATGTGGGAGAGGATCGTCGACAGGGTGAACGCACAATCACCATGTTTGCACACAAAGGAAGACATCCAGAACAGGTGGTATGATGTGCGCAGGAGGGTCAAGGACCTACTCAAGAAGGATTACGCCTTGAGTCAGCGCACCGGCAGTGGCCCTCCTGCCAAACCAGTATACCTCAGGCCCTGGGAGGAGAAGGTGCGGGCCATCCTACCACCAGAGAGCGTACATGGACTATCAAACATCCCAGAGCCTGGTGAGTACACAACCAGTATACCCAATATTGTGTGACAATATACACACATCACTGTCAAGGGGATAGTCAAACCATGCACCCTTAGCAAATCCACAGCAACCAAAAGATAATCATCCCAAGATGTGTATGTTAGTTAGATAAACACAATACATGCCATCTCATAGTGATATGTAACTGTGTCATGACATGTACAAACCTAACAACAAATACAGCAAGGCAGTGGCACAAATCTAACCAACAAACACAGTCAGATATTTTGCCACCACTAGGACACCACCTCACAGGGAAGCTCACTGAAAGGAAGGAATTCTGTGTATGCTGGTGAAGTGAGTGTAGCCAATAGCATGATGGGAGTTGTAGACACAGATATTGGTCACCCTCACAATTGGCCCATCAACACCACTCTGAACCATGCTCACATCACAGGGAGTGGAAAAGAACTGACAAGATGGCTGACACTGGGTACTGCTGTGGGGAGCACAAGGCCCTGCTGGGAACTGTGCACCAACCAACAGCAGGACACCACTGACTGACATCCTGAAAGCCAACTTGTACTCCCTGTAATGGAAGCACGTTCCATGGTGGGATATCTGGCTGGGTGGGAAGGAGGACTGCCAGCTCTGACCATAGTTACAAGCAACTTTTTTCACACCCTCCCTTAACACAAACTCCACACAACTCACCTGGGAGAATGCAATGCCTCACACTCTAATTAAATATCCCACAAAGAACAACCACACTGGGTTATGCTGTGTGAAGCACAGGGACACTTTTGGGACTTGTAGCCAAACAAACGCCAGGACAACACTGTCAGCCATCCTGTCAGCACAGGCACACTACCCCACAGGGAAGCAGAGTCAAAAGGAAGGAAGTATGGGCATGCTGGGAAGGGGGGTGTAGGCAATAGCATGATGGGAGTGGTAGTCACAGCTCACCATCCCCCACCCACATGGCCCAGCAAGCTCACACTGAAGCATGCACACCTCACAGGCAGTGAAAAGCCACTTCAAAGATGTCTGACACTGGCCTCAGCTGTGGGGAGCACAAGGCCCTGCTGGGAACTGTGCAGCAACCAACAGCAGGACACCACTGTCAGCCATCTTGCCATTGCTGTCACACTCACACACAGTGAAGTCGACTCAAAAGGAAGGAAGTATGGGCATGCTGGGAAGGGTGGTGTAGGCAATAGCATGATGGGAGTTGTAGTCACAGATATTGGTCACCCTCACAATTGGCCCATCAACACCACTCTGAACCATGCTCACATCACAGGCAGTGAAAAGCCACTTCAAAGATGTCTGGCACTGGCCTCAGCTGTGGGGAGCACAAGGCCCTGCTGTGAACTGTGCACCAACAAACAACAGGACCACACTGTCAGCCATCTTGCCATTGCTGTCACACTCACACACAGTGAAGTCGACTCAAAAGGAAGGAAGTATGGGCATGCTGGGAAGGGGGTGTAGGCAATAGCATGATGGGAGTTGTAGTCACAGATATTGGTCACCCTCACAATTGGCCCATCAACACCACTCTGAACCATGCTCACATCACAGGGAGTGGAAAAGAACTGACAAGATGGCTGACACTGGGTACTGCTGTGGGGAGCACAAGGCCCTGCTGGGAACTGTGCACCAACCAACAGCAGGACACCACTGTCAGCCATCTTGCCATTGCTGTCACACTCACACACAGTGAAGTCGACTCAAAAGGAAGGAAGTATGGGCATGCTGGGAAGGGTGGTGTAGGCAATAGCATGATGGGAGTTGTAGTCACAGATATTGGTCACCCTCACAATTGGCCCATCAACACCACTCTGAACCATGCTCACATCACAGGGAGTGGAAAAGAACTGACAAGATGGCTGACACTGGCTACTGCTGTGGGGAGCACAAGGCCCTGCTGGGAACTGTGCACCAACCAACAGCAGGACACCACTGACTGACATCCTGAAAGCCAACTTACACTCCCTGCAATGGAAGCACGTTCCATGGTGGGATATCTGGCTGGGTGGGAAGGAGGACTGACAGCTCTGACCATAGTTACAAGCAGCTTTTCTCACACACCCCCTTAACACAAACTCCACACAACTCACCTGGGAGAATGCAATGCCTCACACTCTAATTAAATATCCCACAAAGAACAACCACACTGGGTTATGCTGTGTGAAGCACAGGGACACTTTTGGGAGTTGTAGCCAAACAAACGCCAGGACAACACTGTCAGCCATCCTGTCAGCACAGGCACACTACCCCACAGGGAAGCAGAGTCAAAAGGAAGGAAGTATGGGCATGCTGGGAAGGGGGTGTAGGCAATAGCATGATGGGAGTGGTAGTTACAGCTCAACATCCCCCACCCACATGGCCCAGCAAGCTCACACTGAAGCATGCACACCTCACAGGGAGTGAAAAGCCACTTCTAAGATGTCTGACAATGGTGCTCTGTTGTGGGGAGTACCAGGCCCTGCTGGGAACTGGGCACCAACCAACAGCAGGACACCACTGACTGACATCCTGAGAGTTAACCTGCACCCACTGCAAGGGTGGCATGCTTCATGGTGAGATAACTGGGCTGGGGGAGAAGGAGGTCCGGATGTCAACCAAATACCACCAATGCTGGTCATGCACACACCTCAACATCCACATTGAAATGCATCAGGTTGGCAGGACAATGAGCCACACCAATATCAACCTCTGACTGTGACAACTTAGGACAATGCAATGTACAGGGCCGCATCCAGAGGTACAGTCACAACTGTCATGTGTTTGAACCATTGATGCCTGCAGAAACATAACATACATTGTGTGTCTCTTCCAAAAACAGGTGATGATGGGGACACAGCAGCAGATGAGGAGGAGTCCCTGTCCCAGGCTCCGGTGGCCCCTGAGCTCTCTGGTGTGGAACAGCCTCTGCCCTCATCGGATGGCGAAGACCAACCTGGCACCTCCGGTGTGAGTCATCATGCAGCACCAGCAGGACCACCATCTGCACCCCCTGCACCCATTCCTCCAACATCTGGCAACACACAGACCACCCCAGCCGACACGGACAGACCAAGGACACTGAATGACAACAGCACAGGGACCCCAGCCCACCGTGAAGCAACGGACAACAACCCCAGTACCAACCCCCAAGGGGGCCTAGGGTCACCTGTGCGTGCCACCGCAGGTCCCGCACGTGTGGCCAGGGGTGGTGGGAGGGGTGGTAGGCAGAGGTCGCTGTTTGCAGAGGGGTCTGGACTGCATGATGACCCACAACTGGTACGCATTGCTGATGCGTACCAGAATAGCACCGGAGAGGTCAGCCAGGTAGTGGGGATCCTCAAGGACATTCAACAGCAGCAGGCTGCCCATCATGCCCCCTTGGAATCCCACATGTCCCGTGTGGACTCCCACATGTCCCGTGTGGAGACACACATGTCTGGCATGGAGTCCAAGTGGGACACATTGGAAGAACTGACAGCGGTGCAGAGGGACATATTGACATGCCTCCGCCAGATTAGCACCAACATGTCCACACCTCCCTGTGTGCCCACAACATCTGGTGCCGCAACAACTGCAACTGCCACAGGGAGGGAGGATGACTCTGGTGGAGAGTCCTCTGCACTGCAGCGGCCTGCACGTGAGGGTCCCCCTAGAAAGAAGAGGGGTCGTCCGAGGAAGGACAACTGAGAGGCCGATGGCCATGTACATCCCCCAGGAACCCAACACCTGTTCTGGAAATTCTCCTTTGTGTGCAAACTGTTCACCCTGTCGAATGCAACCCAACTCTCCCACATGACATGAGGAGTTTAAGTTGGACTAATGTATCAGATGACTGTGGACTTTACTCAGGACATTTCTGCTACCAACACTTCCAACTCATCTGGGAACTTTGGATTCCAATCCCAATGTACAGCACCCACCATCCTTTGCACTATCCTCACACATGTATGTAAATAAACTCACTAATACACCATACTTGCCTCTGTTGTGATTCTAACGTTGTTTTTGTCATGGAGATGATGATCTGCTAAATGACACTGTGCATGCTAACTGCTACAGCAAGTTCAACACCGTCATGTGAGTCATGGCGACGTGACACATATGAGGGAGACACACCACTAGGGCTACACAACACATACACACCAGGGCCATCTGACTCATCGCCTACACTGATGTTGCCAGGAAATACAGTGGAATGCACAGACACCACACTTATTCAGAGTCTGTGTTAACTAGCCCACAGGTGCAGTAAGCAAATGTCAGTCAGATGTGTGACCACAGACAACGCACATCCCAAAGTGAAGCACAGGTTTATTACACATTTGCAACATGTTGTTTCCACTACAGATGCAAGGTAATCCCACGTGGCAGTGGCCACACAGTCAACAAGTGTAGAAGAAATAAAGTCCAGGGGTGTGTGGCACATCACCTGTAGGGAAACGACTGCTTCCACCCTGGAAGCTGAATCATGGTGTCGGGGGATCCGAGTTGACCAAACAACTCTGAAAGTACCCTGTGAAGGACAGACATGACACACAGTCAAAAGCACTGAAGAACAGGACAGAACTGCAATACTCATGCCCAATACATGTCACAAGATACCTACACAAAACCAAGTTAGCATGTCAACACTGTTGGGGAGTACAGACTACCTGTAAGGACACATCGCTGCACGCATCCAGTCAAGTAGCACATGGCCACACTCAAACAGCAACAGAGCACCACCAACACATATCATGCAAACTCAAATCATTGACATGACATCTCTGTATACTCACATTCAGCTGAAGAAGTTGGTGATGAGCTGTGTGCGGACATCACCCTCATCATCATCATCATCACTGGCATCGTGGCCCAGGCCAGGATCCTCCACAGGTGGCGGATGTTGGTCATCGTCATCCAGGATGAGAGGCAACTCCTTCCGCACTGCCAGGTTGTGTAGCATGCAGCAGACGATGAAAATCTTGCACACCTTTGCAGGGGCATATGGGAGGGCCCCTCCGGTCTTGTCCAGGCAGCGAAAGCGGCTCTTCAGGAGACCAAATGTCCGCTCGATCACTCTGGTCCGACAATGTGCCTCATTGTAGCGCATCTGGGCTGGTGGCACAGGGTTCCTGAGGGGTGTCAGCAACCACGGCATGTTGGGGTATCCGGAGTCACCTACATACAGACAATTGCACATTAGCTGAGTTGGAAAAGAGGGTGGAATACAACATTGCAGAACACACACAATGGTACAAAGTAAGTACACACCGACAAGCCAGGCACGCTGGTTCTGCATCTGTGACATCATCCTCGGGATGCGACTACTCTTCATCACGTAGGCATCGTGTGCAGAACCGGGGAAACGTGCACACACATGTGAGATGCTCATATCTGCAAGACATACCACCAGAGCATTGATCGAATGGTAATGTTTCCTGTTCCTGTATGCCTGCTCATGTGCCTGTGGTGGTACCAAAGCCACATGTGTCCCATCAATGGCGCCGATGACATGTGGCATCCTCCCCAGGGCATAGAAGTCACTCTTGACGTCAGTGAGTTGTTGACGTTTAGGGAAATAGATGTACTGGTTCAGGTATCTCAACATCGCCTCCAAAACATCGCGTAGCACACGGCTGAACATGGTCTGTGACATCCCACCAGCAGACGCCACAGTGTGTTGAAAGGTACCGGTGGCAAAGAAGTGTAGGGCTGCCATCACCTTCACCTTGGGGGTCAGCGCTGTAGGGTATGGCCGGCCAGGTTGCAAATGTGGGGCCAACCGCACCGCCAATTCCTCAATCAGCGGCCTGTTGAAGCGGTACCGTCGGATGCAGTCACGTTCAACCATGGTTGCAAGGTCAGGGAATGGTCTATGGACAGCTGGTGCCCTGCAGTGCATAGGTGAACAAAGAAAGATTGTCAGTCACCCCACATATGTGGCATTGACCATACTCAATATCACATGATACATCATTACGAGACACAAGTACCTGATGTGTGTGCCGTTCTGTATGGACATATATGGCACCTACATGGCCAACATCTAACATCACAGTTCAACATGTGTTGACAACAAGTTCCAGGTTGTGCTATGGGAAATCATTAGGCTGTGTCACAGTACCCATGTACTGCTGTCACGTTCCAAACACACACCACAGTGACAAGTGAGGACAGATGTGCCACAGGCATCACAGCTCTTTGACAGGTAGATTCCCAGGGACCCTGTAATGCCACATGGACACTGGCATGACATGGCGTATCATGTACACGTCAGCAAAACAACCATGACTCCCACAGTTAGTGGCCCCTGTTGCCTCTGCAGGACAGACATGGACGTCTGTGACACACACACGCACAACATCAAAGTCCATGCACAAACAACGTGGATGTGGAGACTGTCTCCCATTGTGCACATGGAATCAGAGACATCTGAAACACAACATGCACACAGACTGTGGAGGGCCATCACAATTGTGGCAATGGGTCACCCTGTGACGTACATACCTTCCCACATGGGACTCAGGGTGTATGTGACATGACATACACATACACAACCTGGAAATGTGACCATGCCACATGCTCTGAACTGAACAGTTGCACATCACAGTGGTCATGTGCACAACAC
Organism: Calotriton arnoldi; assembly: GCA_963921515.1. Taxonomy (NCBI): domain Eukaryota; kingdom Metazoa; phylum Chordata; class Amphibia; order Caudata; family Salamandridae; genus Calotriton; species Calotriton arnoldi. The sequence continues at coordinate 24,761 of CAWUFW010007906.1, forward strand.
ACAAAGGATTCTGTCCCCATGAACATGTGCACAGCCTGGGAGTGGCTGCCCCCAAGTGCCACCAAAAAAACCACATGTTGACCCCCATACACACACAGGTAATGCAGCCTTACATGCCTTAGGATACAGTGTGGACAGGCTGTGGTGTTGTAGGTGTGCCCCTGAGTCCCTGGCAAGTAATTGTGGCTGGCATACGTTCACCAGTGACAACCATGGTGACATATGCGAGTGACTTGTACAGGGACGCGTCGTACAGCAATGGACCGATCGGTGCGCACGCGTTGGCCATTGCATATGATGTGGACGGATGCGTGTTGCGCTCCGAAATCCGCGTCGTACAGCAATGGACCGATCGTGCGCACGCATTGGCCATTGCATCTGATGTGGACGGATGCGTGTTGTGTTTAGAAATACGCGTTGTACAGCAATGGACCAATCAGTGCGCACGCATTGGCCATTGCATATGATGTGGACGGATGCGTGTTGTGTTTAGAAATACGCATTGTACAGCAATGGACCGATCGGTGCGCACGCATTGGCCATTGCATATGATGTGGACGGATGCGTGTTGTGTTTAGAAATACGCGTTGTACAGCAATGAACCGATCGGTGCGCACGCATTGGCCATTGCATATGATGTGGACGGATGCGTGTTGTGTTTAGAAATACGCGTTGTACAGCAATGGACCGATCGGTGCGCACGCATTGGCCATTGCATATGATGTGGACGGATGCGTGTTGTGTTTAGAAATACGGGTTGTACAGCAATGGACCGATCGGTGCGCATGCATTGGCCATTGCATATGATGTGGACGGATGCGTGTTGTGTTTAGAAATACGCATTGTACAGCAATGGACCGATCGGTGCGCACGCATTGGCCATTGCATATGATGTGGACGGATGCGTGTTGTGTTTAGAAATACGCGTTGTACAGCAATGGACCGATCGGTGCGCACGCATTGGCCATTGCATATGATGTGGACGGATGCGTGTTTTTCGAAATACGCGTCGTACAGCAATGGTCCGATCGGTGCGCACGCATTGGCTATGGCCTGCCATGGTAACGAACGCGTTTTCGAAGCTTTAACGAGTCAGATGCAGTGAATTCAGTTGGCCACCCACAACAATGTTGCAAATTCATGGGTGTCATGAAGTTGAACTTTGGAAGGATGCCGTGGGCGTGTATAAGTGGTGCAATTCCATGGATTGGCCAGATTCAGAAGATGCAAACGACTTGGACCTATCACTTTGGACACATGGGACAGTATCTGCCTCTGAAGCACACATATAATGCTGGCTGTTCCCCTGAGAGCTCATTTGCCTGCACTACATGCTCCAGTACGACATCTGCCACCACCACTGCTGCTGTCTCTGCATCCTCTGGCTACTGCAATGGCATGTACTGTGGATAGAGCCCCAGCCTTCAGCACTGAGGAGAACCAGGCTCTGCTGGACAGCCTCCTTCCACAGTACAGCAGGCTGTATGGGAAACCAGGGGAGCAGGTGAGTGTGCTGTCCACTGCCTTACTAATTGTGCATGCTGTCTGACTAGCAAGACTTACAGTGTGTACACCACTGGCTAGCATGCTCACTGAGTAGTTGTCACCCCCCAAAGTGTGTAGTCACATGCACTGAACAGGTATAGTGCAGTAACAGTGCATTCCAACTAGGTTTGACTTCCCAGGCAATGATACCATTTAGTAACTGCTGGCAAACTGTTCATAGCCATAGTTGCACTACCTGTGTAGATCATATGCCCCTGTGATTGAGACATGTATATCCAACTGTGTGATGCACGGAAATGTTGCATGTGTAGTAATGGCCTTTTCACTTTGTCATCCTAACAGGTTGATGCCCACCAGAAGCAGGAGATCTGTCTGACCATCGTCTGGGCAGTACGATCTGTGGGGGTCTACAGGCGCAGGATCCACAACTGCCAGAAGAGGTGGCAGGACCTTCGGGGCTGGACCCGGAGGATCGCAAGGGTCCAGCTGAAGCTGTTGCCTCCTCGCAGGAGGGGCGGACACCGGACCCTGACCCCCCACATGCTCCGGATCCTGGCGGTGGTCTTCCCTGACCTGGATGGGCAGCTGAAGGCCAGACAGCAGCAAGGAGGGGGTAAGTGCTAGCCTTAACTGTGTACTATGACTAACATGCTCTATGCACTCCTTTAGCCTGGTTCCACTTCCACAGTACAACTGTCATGTCGTCCTGGACTCATGTCCCTCACTTGTGTCATGCCCCCTCCTCATCTGATACACAGGTGTGGCCCTTACAGTCTGTGACTTAGGTCACTTGGGTACTGTGTACTTGCAGTTACCTGTGGTTCAAGTTGGGGACAGCATCAGTTACAGGAACTTTGTGGTGGGCTGCATGGGTGGTACAATTGCTCACAATGCCTGTGATCTGACATGTACTCTGGGTATGGCTTTAATATGTGTTCCAATTGCTGCTCTGACTCACCACATGTCTGGGGTATGTGCCACACACCCATGCTGCAGCAGAGACCAAGGTAGGAGCCTCAGAAGTATGTACATCATGTGTGTGACACATGCATAGCCACCTGCCTAGTGTTCAGGGTAATACCATGTTGCACATGGACCAGGACTGTAATGCCTACTCCGTACATCGAAGGCACTCTGTTCTCCCACTCCCGTGTGTCAGCATACATATTGGGCATTGTGAAGAGTGCACTCAGGTGTATGCCTCTGTGTCACCGTGGTGTGGCCTTGCTTTTTGGACTCCTGGAGTGTTTAACAATTTGGGGTGGCCAGCCATCTGAGTTGTGACTATGGGATCTGCACATAGGTTAATGCATAGGTCTCTGATCCCTTGACTGTGCACAATGTTGTATGAAACATTGAGGTGCAGGCAGCTTTGGTTCATTCTCATCAGACGGTGAAGTGCTCATGTGTATGGATTTGTGTTTGCAGTCACTCAAATGTCTCATTTGATTGACGTGGGATCATCTTAGTCCTCATGATGTGGGTGGCCAGGGGTGCACATGTGCACCTGTCAGCTACAGGGCTTGCATTCCAAAAACTTCCATGATTGTGACACAGTGCAGACTGGTGTTGTGTGTATGCACTGCCCCTGTGACAGGAGACAGTTATGACTGACTTGCCAGACAGGCCTGTGCCATGACATTCCAATCGCAAAGGGTGATCCAGCAGTAGTGTGATATGTCCTGCATGCACACCATTGTCGCATTGTCTATCAGGACATGAGGACATCATTGTGTCTGGTGATGGAAGCAAAACCCGCATATCAACAGAGACTCTGCCCATCACTTTTCCTGACACATGTACTGAGTCAGTGGCAGGAGATGGCATGTGTTTGGAGTGACACATTTCCATATGTTCTCTTGGATGTCCAACAACTGTGTATGTGGTGCATGTGTGCACATATGATTAGTCGCATACAACAGGCAGCAGACAGATGGGTGCATGGACAGGTAGGATATGTGTGGCATGACTGACTGTCAGGCAGACAATGGGCTTCTTCAAATCAGTGTCAGCACTTATTGCAATGTCTAGCAAATGATGGCAGGGCTTGCTCTGTGATGTGCTGTACTTACTGTGGTGTGTGTGGTCAGTACAGGTGACTAATGTTGCTCTGTTTATCCTGATTGTTTGCAGATACATCCACGGCCACAGGAGGAGACAGCTCCACGGACCAAGAGGAGCGGCAGAGCCAGACTGGGTCCACTGCAGGGGAGAGCGAGGGACCCAGTGGCACGGAGGGTGAGGGGAGCCACACTGAGGAGACCTCAGCTACGACCACCTCGGCTGGGGAAAACAGCACTTCCAGTGAGGACTCCCTTGTGGGGGCGGGTGTCAGCAGACCAGAGGCAACATCAAGCAAGTCTGTCCCCGCCACCACCACCATCTCCACCCTCCCATCTGCTCCCATCCCACATGTCCGTGGAGGCTCCCGTGTAGGGGAGCGTGTCTCCTTCATGCCAGGCACCGCACCCCCTGCCTCTGTCCCCCCTGCTGCCCTGAGTGTGGAGTCTGTGGACTTGCTGAAACAGATCCGTGTAGGGCAGACATCAATGCTGAGTGTCCTCCATCCACACATGGGTCTGTTGACACATCTGGTGTCATTCATGGAGGGCATGTCATCGGGCATGTCTGCCCTACATCGGACCAATCAGTCCATGGCCTCCTCACTGACGGCAGCAGTGTCCCTCCTGCAACAGTCCCTCACCCCTCCTACCTCTGCCCCATCCACAATCCCCAGCACCCTACCTGTCCCAAGCACACACACACCGGCACCGGAATGCACCAGCACAGACACAAGCAGCACACAGACACACAAGCCAAAATCCAGACGCACACGCACGCACAGTCAGGGGACTGATACCTCACTCACAGGGGATGGGGCCCAGACACACACACATGCATCCACGAGGACTCCGCAGTCCTCAGATACCTCTCCCTCCAAAACCCCTTCCCTTGCCTCACCTGCAAACCCCCCCCTCCCAGAAGCTCTTCCTCTGTGAGCTTGGCCTCTTCCCCACAGATCCATCTGACACGAAGTCCAGGCGGAAGAGGCAATCACCCCACACAGAGGGGAGTGCCCCTCACACCCGGACACCCTCCCCCAGGCACAGGCAGACTGAGGACCCCATTCAAAAGTCCCCCCGGACCAGGAAGGGCAAGACCCCACCACCACCACCACGCAGCTCCACCACACAGTCTCTCTCCTCCATCCCCCAGGCCACCACTCCACAGGTTCCACTGCCACACCCTGCCCCAGGTTCCCCCACACACCGATACCGCATCCCCAAACTGCTTAGGCCCTCCCCCCCTACCACTTGCTCTTCCACCCCCAAACCAGACGCTCTGCCTGTTTGTGCCACTGGAGTGGAGACCGGGTCCCCCCCTCTATCCTGCCCACCTCATCTGCCCCCCTTCCACTCCCTTGGAGTTATGCACTGCAGTGGAGTCCACAACCACCCCGTCTGACTCGGGCACTGCAGTGGGGACCCAGTCCACTCCATCTGACCGGCCCACTGCAGTGGTTGCAGCACCCACACCATCTGACTTGTGCCCTACAGTGGTGCCGGCCCCCACTGAGTCAGACACCTCCACTGCAGTTGCCGGTGACACTCCTGCACCCACCACCCCTTCACTGCCTCCTTCTGGCATCCCCTGATCCTGTCCCTGCGGTGCCTGGCCTGCCCCTTGTATGCCCCTCCGAGGGGGATGTCCCCTGTCCGTACCAGTGCAGGCAAGCAATGGGTGACAAGTTGTCACATATCACCCTGTTGGGACTGTGTATTTGGACTGGCCATTGGCCTTAGTTTCTTTTGGACTTAAAATTTTAGTTTCACATTTGCTGAATAAAGCCTCTTTTTGTTTACTTGTGGTTTTTCTTTGGATGTACATGATGTAGATGAGTATCATCATGCATTTGCAGTTGTAATAGTGTTCAGATCAGGAAAATGAAGTGTTGCTGTGATGGACTCCATGTGGTCCATGGGATATGTGTCCTAATGTAGTCTGGATCTATAGCATCCTTTGCTGCAGTCTGAGGGTGTAATGTTCAGCATTTGACACAGGGATGTACGTTTTGCATTTGTAAATTAACATCTTTGGCTTACACTGATGCACATCTGGTGGGCTTACCACTGTTCAATGTTTCTATTTCCCTGACTGTGTGCCCATCTCCACTGGACATGCAGTTTACCACATCAATGTTGAAGGACTCATCTGTGTATACAGTGCAACTTGCTTGACACGTGTTTTGGGTGTATGCAGATGACTGACGTGACACTCCCGTACCCAGGCTGATGTGAGCAGAGCCTTCAGTGTGTTGTAGTTGTTGACTCACTGACCGAGTGTTCTGCTGACATGTTTGAGTCGTGCACAGACAAGGTTTGGCACAGCGGACCTTCCACAGGAGTGGAGTGCCCTCATGGCAGTGTGTAATCCCGTGACATTGCCTGGGCCCGTGTTGTGTTGTGTGAGCATGTCTGTGTGTGTTCCCTTCCCTTTTCCTACACAGGCTGTGTCCCTACGGATGTTCCTGTTTGTGATGCTTGCTGAGTTGTCCTGTGTTCATCCAGCATCTTGGACCTGGTTTCTCCGGGATGTGGGTGCATGGCAAACTAATGTTCATCAGGTTGTCATCCCTAGTTGTCTTTGTTGTCAGGGCTGGGGATGTGGGCAAACGCAGATGGGACACAGTCAGGATTCCCCTTGGCACTTGTTGGTTACACAAGTCATGTAATTTACAGTTTGTGGTAGCTTTCAGTGATTGTGACACGTTGTGTGTGTGACTGCTGCCACTCCTCAGGGTCAGAGCTGCAATGTTGGAAGTTGTCTATGTGTGTTCTTTGTGGGTCACCTTGGCTTCTTCATTGGTGTGTGACTGTGGCCGGGATCCCATTGATTGGGGTGGATTTCACGTCATGCCCATGTACAGCGTACTGTGCAGTGTGTCAGACATTCACGAGTCTTGTTGACTGGCCATGTGTGATGGGTTTCTGCACCTTAGGTCCCACCACCACCCCTGGGATTGTCATGGGTGCATGTGCAATGTCACCAGTACATGTGAGCTTCACTGCTGCACATTGGTGGAGATCAAGGTGTGTGGTGTTGAGTGTGTGCAAATGTGAGTTGTTGCACGGCTAGACCCCTACCTCCATATTGGCCTTGGCTGACAGGCCGTGCTGATTGATTTGTGCTTGTGTAGGTGTGATGGTAGTTTGTTGCTCAGGACACATGGCTGTGGTTCACAGTGTGAACAACATCTACCTTTGTCATCACAGTGGGATTATCATGCAGGCTAGTGTCACCACAATGTGGGGTCCCTGGGGGTAGTGCTGTGGTGGGTCTGTCTCTTGCTGTGTTAGTTGCTGTTCCCTCAAGCTTGTGTGACATGTGTAATTTGGGCTCCCTGTCATCTAACAATGCCTGATTGCCCACATAGGGGAATCCGATCCATGAGTTACTTTTGTGTGGCACTGTATACACATCTGTGTAATTGGGATTCAGGCCTCCTCATGTGTTGTGTGGTTGCCTGGGGACACTGGCACACCCCCCCATCACCTGCTGTGTTTGATATGCAGTGTGAGGCTGCCTGTTTGTGTTTGTGCATCTGCACCACTGCATTGGCATATCTTTAGTGTGCCATTGGCTGTATGTTGTTTGGAGGATTTCCCCTGCTGTCCCTGGGACTCCTAGGTCATCAGTCAGCACAATAATCATGGTTTGTATGTCCCATTGCTGCCATGGTATGGTATTTGTTCACCTCACATCTACAGTCTCCACAGGATATCTACATTTGTGTGTCCATTGGTGCAGATATGTGGGTCTGCATTATGATGGTCACTTCTGTCATTGTGTAATTGATAAATGTTGACAATGTCAGCCCCCATGGGTGATGTTTGTCTGCACATGGCCAAAGGTATGTTTTATTTGCACTGCACTGTTTGCGTCACCCAATCTATGTTGCTATGGGACACAACCACTACTTTGCCACTGATGCGTTTGTTGTTGTGTGACCAGGAATCATCCATGCTGTTTGGCAGTTGCAGCTTTTTCCATGACAACACTTACCTTTTGGTCACTGTGATGATGGGGGTTTAGATCCCATTGCCACAATGTTCAAAATGTGCTTCTGCTATGGACCCCACACTTACATTTTGGTCACTGTTCTGATGGGGGTTTAGACCCCATTGCCACAATGTTCAAAATGTGCTTCAGTTATGGACCCCACACTTCCCTTTTGGTCACTGTGATGATGGGGGTTTAGACCCCATTGCCACAATGTTCAAAATGTGCTTCAGTTATGGACCCCACACTTACCTTTTGGTCACTGTGATGATGGGGGTTTAGACCCCATTGCCACAATGTTCAAAATGTGCTTCAGTTATGGACCCCACACTTACCTTTTGGTCACTGTGATGATGGGGGTTTAGACCCCATTGCCACAATGTTCAAAATGTGCTTCAGTTATGGACCCCACACTTACCTTTTGGTCACTGTGATGATGGGGGTTTAGACCCCATTCCCACAATGTTCAAAATGTGCTTCAGCTATGGACCCCACACTTACATTTTGGTCACTGATGATGGGAGTTTAGACCCCATTCCCACAGTGGTCATGGTCTGCTTGCATTGTGGAGGCCACACACATTTATGTGTGACACATGTGAAAGGGGGTCACATTGTATGTTCAATGTCATGTTCAGTGTTGTAGGCATTTGACACAGACTACACACTCTTGTCATGATGTTGGGGGGATGTCTTATTCTGACATTCCTTATGTTGGAGTATGCTGGTTGTGTCATGCATTACCCGTTCTATGAGTGGGGATGGTAGTAGTGGTAGGCATCCAGGCCCCCATGAGTAGGGGTGGTGGTAGTGGTAGGAATCCAGGCCCCCATGAGTAGGGGTGGTGGTAGTGGTAGGCATCCATCACCCTATGAGTGGGGATGGTAGTAGTGACAGGCATCCAGGCCCCCATGAGTAGGGGTGGTGTTAGTGGTAGGCATCCATCACCCTATGAGTGGGGATGGTAGTTGTGACAGGCATCCAGGCCCACATGAGTAGGGGTGGTGTTAGTGGTAGGCATCCATCACCCTATGAGTGAGGGATGGTAGTAGTGACAGGCATCCAGGCCCCCATGAGTAGGGGTGGTGGTAGTGGTAGGCATCCATCCCCCTATGAGTGGGGATGGTAGTAGTGACAGGCATCCAGGCCCACATGAGTAGGGGTGGTGGTAGTGGTAGGCATCCAGGCCCCCATGACTAGGGGTGGTGTTAGTGATAGGCATCCATCCCCCTATGAGTGGGGATGGTAGTAGTGACAGGCATCCAGGCCCCCATGAGTAGGGGTGGTGGTAGTGGTAGGCATCCAGGCCCCCATGAGTAGGGGTGGTGGTAGTGGTAGGCATCCAGGCCCCCATGAGTAGGGGTGGTGGTAGTGGTAGGCATCTAGGCCCCCATTAGTAGGGGTGGTGGTAGTGGTAGGCATCCAGGCCCCCATGAGTAGGGTGGTGGTAATGGTAGGCATCCATCCCCCTATGAGTGAGGATGGCAGTAGTGACAGGCATCCAGGCCCCCATGAGTAGGGGTGGTGGTAGTGGTAGGCATCCAGGCCCCCATGAGTAGGGTGGTGGTAGTGGTAGGCATCCATCCCCCTATGAGTGGGGATGGTAGTAGTGACAGGCATCCAGGCCCACATGAGTAGGGGTGGTGGTAGTGGTAGGCATCCATCCCCCTATGAGTGGGGATGGTAGTAGTGACAGGCATCCAGGCCCACATGAGTAGGGGTGGTGGTAGTGGTAGGCATCCAGGCCCCCATGAGTAGGGGTGGTGTTAGTGGTAGGCATCCATCCCCCTATGAGTGGGGATGGTAGTAGTGACAGGCATCCAGGCCCACATGAGTAGGGGTGGTGGGAGTGGTAGGCATCCAGGCCCCCATGAGTAGGGTGGTGGTAGTGGTAGGCATCCATCCCCCTATGAGTGGGGATGGTAGTAGTGACAGGCATCCATCCCCCTATGAGTGGGGATGGTAGTAGGGACAGGCATCCAGGCCCACATGAGTAGGGGTGGTGTTAGTGGTAGGCATCCATCCCCCTATGAGTGGGGATGGTAGTAGTGACAGGCATCCAGGCCCACATGAGTAGGTGTGGTGGTAGTGGTAGGCATCCAGGCCCACATGAGTAGGGGTGGTGGTAGTGGTAGGCATCCAGGCCCCCATGAGTAGGGGTGGTGTTAGTGGCAGGCATCCATCCCCCTATGAGTGGGGATGGTAGTAGTGACAGGCATCCAGGCCCCCATGAGTAGGGGTGGTGGGAGTGGTAGGCATCCAGGCCCCCATGAGTAGGGTGGTGGTAGTGGTAGGCATCCATCCCCCTATGAGTGGGGATGGTAGTAGTGACAGGCATCCAGGCCCACATGAGTAGGGGTAGTGGTAGGCATCCAGGCCCCCATGAGTAGGGGTGGTGTTAGTGGTAGGCATCCATCCCCCTATGAGTGGGGATGGTAGTAGTGACAGGCATCCAGGCCCCCATGAGTAGGGGTGGTGTTAGTGGTAGGCATCCATTCCCCTATGAGTGGGGATGGTAGTAGTGACAGGCATCCAGGCCCACATGAGTAGGGGTGGTGGTAGTGGTAGGCATCCAGGCCCCCATGAGTAGGGGTAGTGTTAGTGGTAGGCATCCATCCCCCTATGAGTGGGGATGGTAGTAGTGACAGGCATCCAGGCCCCCATGAGTAGGGGTGGTGGGAGTGGTAGGCATCCAGGCCCCCATGAGTAGGGTGGTGGTAGTGGTAGGCATCCATCCCCCTATGAGTGGGGATGGTAGTAGTGACAGGCATCCAGGCCCACATGAGTAGGGGTGGTGGTAGTGGTAGGCATCCAGGCCCCCATGAGTAGGGGTGGTGTTAGTGGTAGGCATCCATCCCCCTATGAGTGGGGATGGTAGTAGTGACAGGCATCCATCCCCCTATGAGTGGGGATGGTAGTAGTGACAGGCATCCAGGCCCCCATGAGTAGGGGTGGTGGGAGTGGTAGGCATCCAGGCCCCCATGAGTAGGGGTGGTGGTAGTGGTAGGCATCCAGGCCCCCATGAGTAGGGTGGTGGTAGTGGTAGGCATCCATCCCCCTGTGAGTGGGGATGGTAGTAGTGACAGGCATCCAGGCCCACATGAGTAGGGGTGGTGGTAGTGGTAGGCATCCAGGCCCCCATGAGTAGGGGTGGTGTTAGTGGTAGGCATCCATCCCCCTATGAGTGGGGATGGTAGTAGTGACAGGCATCCAGGCCCACATGAGTTGGGGTGGTGGTAGTGGTAGCCATCAGGCCCCTATTGGTGTGTATGGCATTGGTGATAGCCATCCCGCCCCTATGGTTCGGCTGTTGCTAGTGTACGCCATTTCTGCATCCCTATGTGTGTGTGACATGTCGGGTACGTGTCGTTTGTTTGTGTAGTGGGTGTTTGACTTACCGTCTGCGCCGTACGCGTCCGTACCGGTTCCGGTAATAGATGTAGAGTATTGGTAGGACCTGCGCGATGGGATTCATGGTTGGGTCGTCTCATTCGGGTTTCTCGTGGCTTCGACTCGTACTCGTCGCTGGCTTGTTCGTCTCGTAGCCGTGGATCGTCTTGTGGCGCGAATCGGAGCTTATGTGCAGCTCTCCCGGATGCTCTGACGTGCCGGACGTAGCGACGGGTTCGGCGCGTACGGAAGGCGCATCGTACTAGTCCGGCCGGAAGGTGCTGTATATTTACTTCCGTGCGACTCGAATCGGCGTTTACGGATCCGGCTCGGGCGGGGAACAGGAGCTGGAATGGGTTCGTACGGCTGGGTCGGAATCTGAGCAGTTATGCGCATCGTACTTGCTCGTTCGGACGACTGTTCGAATCGGTCGGTAAACACGCGTTCGGCTTGTTTTTTTTCCGGACGAATAGTGTTAGGTGCGCTTCCGGCCAAGATCGGAATTGGCCCCTAAGTTGCTGCATATATAAACCTATAGCATAACTATATCATTGTACAAATAAAAATGTTGATGCAGCACTGGGTGAGAATCACAATGGTATGACAAATGTGAAAGGCTCTTCAATTGTTGCAAAGCACTATGAGTATAAAACTACCAAACTCCCTCCACTCCATATAACCTGTTAAAATGGTTATACATTGACTCGGAATAAAGTGACCTCTTTTTTTTTTAAGTTCAAAAAGTTTTATTGAATGAATTTTCATGGATGATAAAAAAATACAAAAAATAATACCGGACAGTAAGGTATATAGAAACATAGCATTATAAGGAATATAATCAACAATTAACAATTCAATATAATACCTATAACAACATTGGTAACTACATATTCATATAAATAATAATATAAACTAAAAGAGGGCTATATTGACCAAAATGATGATAAGTAAAGAAAAAGGAATTCAAATGAGTAATTCAAATTAGGGAACATTCATCGACATAAGAGTCAAGACTAGACCACATAGTAGACCTGGAAGTATAAGAATCATTAGGAGAATGAGGAAAAGAACATTGCCCACGTCTGAGAAAAATAATCCATTCCCACCATGCATTAACTGCGAGTGATGTAGCATCTTTCCAATTACAAGTGAAAGATTTGATTGCAGTTGAAATAAGAAAATCAATCAATTTACAATCCATAGGAGATAAATCTTCTCTTTTTAAAGTTACATTAAGAATTAAGATATGAAAAGAGAAAGTCTTTTGGATCTTAAGGATCCGGGATATAATATTCCATATATCTGATAGAAATTTGTAAATAATAGGACAGTTGAAAAATAAATGTTGTATGTCACCTGTTGTAGAATGACAATGCCAACATATCGGAGTATCTAGGAGTTTAGCTCTGTATAATTTGTCTGGGGACCAAAAACATTGATAGAGGAGGTAAATATTAGTTTGTATGAGGGTAGCCGGAAGATAATTAGCCGTGTTGGATGACCAAATGTCCTTCCAGGATATGCAAAGGGATTGTATATTAATGTATGGAGACCATTTTTGATTAAGATGTGTAAAGGAGGAAATGGAAGTGGTAAGTTTTTTGTATACTTTCGAGGCTATATGACCTGAGTGACCAAAGACAGAAATACAAAACTCTATACCAGAGGACTGGGAAATGGAAAGGAGTTGCGGGTAAGCATTAAGAACCGTATTACATAGTAATGTATATTTAGATAATTCCGAAGAAGGTATGTTATATTTAGTTTGAATAACATCGAATGAATAAAACATATCATATTTACAAATATCAGCAACAAAGAAAATACCAGCAGCAATCCAGAAATTCCAGAAACAAATATGCTTATGATATTGGAGTTTAGGATTGAACCAAAGAGAAACGTTTTTAGTAGAGGCCAAAGAAATAGAAAAGCTATTATCAAATGACAAAAGGGCAAATTTGGAATTAGCAATAATGGGAGAATGTTTACCAAATGAGCTGTTTGCCATGGTAAGAACTGCAGGTAATGGGAATGGAGCTAAGATATTTTTCTCCAGGGTAAGCCATTTAGGTGCCTGAGAAGGAGAAATAATCCGAAACCATAAGGAACTTTGTGCCACAAGAAATGCAAAATGATATATTTTTAAATCTGGAAGACACACTCCGCCTTCACGTTTAGGCAATTGTAAAGTCTGAAGGCTGATTCGTGCGGGCTTATTATTCCAGATGAATTTAGTAAATAATTTATACAATTTAACATAAAAACTGGACGCAAAAGAGAAGGGCATAATGGACAATAGGTATAAAATTTGTGGAGTGATAGACATTTTGAGTGCCTCAATACGACCCCACCAATTCAGATGAAGAGTCGACCATCTATCCAGTTTCTCTTTGGTGTTAGATAAAATTATGGAACAATTGGTTTCAACTGTACTTTTAACCGAATCAGTAAATGTTATTCCCAGATATTTAAGTTTCTTTGGAGACCATACTATATCAAAATTTGTCAACATTGTAGAATTACAAAAAGCATTTAATGGAAAAAATTCTGTCTTATTAGTGTTCAGGGAGTAGCCAGAAACATCAGCATATTTGTGAATGATATCAAGAATAATAGGAATAGAGGTAACAGGATCAGTAACATATAATAACACATCGTCAGCATATGCAGAGAGTTTAATGGTAGTATTTTTCAAAACAACACCTGTATAAGCATCACTGTTACGAAGGGAACATAAAAGGGGCTCTATTGCAATAAGAAAAAGTAAAGGGGAAAGAGGACATCCCTGTCGAGTGCCTCTAAATAACTGAAATGAGGCGGAACATATACCATTAACAAAAATAGAGGCTGTGGGGGTTGAATATAATGCTTTAATCATACTTATAAAGATAGGACCAAAACAAAATATTTCTAGGGTTTTGAATAGAAATTGCCAATTAACCTTATCGAATGCCTTTTCAGCATCTAAAGCCATTACACCCATTGAGCAATTGGAATCTTTGGCAAGGGACAATGCATGACAGAGCAAACGGGTATTATGAGCGGATAATCTACCTTTCATAAAGCCAGTTTGGTCAGGTTGTATAATATTGGATAATAAGGGTGATAATCTATTTGCTAAAATTTTTGCATATATTTTACAGTCTTGATTGATTAAAGAAATGGGGCGAACATTTGAAACTAAGGTATGATCTTTATTAGGCTTGGGGAGAACAATTATAGTGGCTTCATTGAAAGATCCCCCATCTTGGAAGTTCGTTGAAAGTCCGTAAAAAGGGATTGTAAAAAAGGGGACAGCTGGTCTTGATAGTATTTATAGAATTCAGCTGGAATTTCATCTGGACCAGGAGTTTTTTTGGATTCTAATGCATTAATTGCTCCCAAAACCTCATTGATGTCAATAGGGCTCTCCAAGATTAATCTGTCAGTATCAGAAATCTGAGGTAAATGACAAGAGTGAAGGAAATCATTTATAACATTGTTGTGAGGGGCAAGGGGCTCGTGATATAAAGAAGAGTAAAAGGAAAGGAACTCTTTCGGTATATCTTCAACATCTGTCACCAATGAACCACTACTCGTTTTGATAGCAGGAATTTGAATTCTGTCTCGTTTGAGGCGTAAATAATTCGCTAACAGGCGACCAGATTTGTTGGAATTAAAATGAAAATTTGATTTTTCTTTTGAAATAAGTAAGCCTGCTCTTTAACTAAGCATACAATTATATTCGTAACGGTATTTCTGAAGTTGGGATTTATATTGCGGGTCTCTAGATGTAATAAAAAGTAATTCCACTGATGCAATCTGTTTCTCTAATTTAGTGAGTTGGGAGTAGAAAGATTTATTTTCGTGTGCCTTAATAGAAATTGAAACTCCACGGATGTAGGCTTTAAAAGCATCCCAATGTATAACTTTGGAAGTGTCACATGAGTTATTATTAAAAAAATAATCAGCAATAGCTGAGGACAGTTTTTTAGAGTTTGTTGGGTTAAGAACTATTTCCAAATTCATTCTCCATCTTTTATTCGGATTTTGGTAATTAGAAATACATAAAGAAAATGAAATTAGTGCATGGTCCGAGACGGTAATAGGATGTATAGCTGACTCACTAATCATGTGACATAGGTTACGAGAAGACAATAAATAATCAATTCTAGAAAAAGAAGAGTGAGCGTTAGAAAAAAAAGTAAAATCTTTGTCAGTAGGCTGTTCCAATCTCCAAAAATCAACCAATTTGGTGACAGAAAGGAAAGATTTCAAAGCAAAGAACGCTTTGCTAGGTCGGAACCTAAAATCAGAAGATCGGTCCAGCAAAGGGTCTCTGATCCGATTGAAATCACCACCCATTATAAGGGACGTATTACCAATTTTGAGTACCTCAGTAGGGACAAAAGACCAAAAGGCAGGGTCATCAGAAGTAGGGGCATAAATATTGACCAAATTTAATATGAGTTTGTCAATTTGAACTTGAGCATAAAGAAATCTACCATCTGCGTCTTGATGATGTGACAAAAGTTGTGCACGAGCTCTGCGTGAGAAAACGATAGCTACCCCATTTTTATGTTTTGCAGCAGGAGAGGAAACTATAAGCCCCACCCAACCTTTAGACATAGTATGCAATATTTTGTCATTAACATGTATTTCTTGTAGAAAACATATATCTACATTAGATTTATGTAGATATTCTAAAATTTTACGTCGCTTGACTGGATGCCTGAGACCCTTCACATTTAATGAAGCAACAACTAACTTTTGTGGCCTAGACATATTGTACTAAAAGTAATGGGAAAGAATAAGAGAGAGACAGTAGCCCATATAAAAAGAACAAAACAAGACGAACAACATGAAGCGAGGTCAGTCTTCAGGACCTCATACCAATAGAACATTGGAGACGGAGGTGCGAAGCAAGAGAAAAGAATCCACCATCATATGCACCTGCAAGAAAATAACAATCTACAGTAAGGGGTAGAGAATATTAGCCCGCAGAACCAGAAGGCTGAGAATCCATGAGAATAGGATTATGCTGATCCAAGAATCTGATTAAGTCTGCGGGAACTGAGAAAGACTTGGAGACATCATTTTTCCAGATGCGTATTACAGCGGGGTCAAAAAGGCCACATTTGTAACCAGCTTCTCGCAAGCGAGGCCTCAGTTCTGAAAATTGTCGTCGCGTTTGAACTGTCTCCTTTGCAAAGTCCTGGTGTATAAAAACTTTGTTTCCTTCAATTAGGAGAGAAGGTATTTCTCGGACGGCCTTTCGAATAAGGAGGAGGTGATGGTTCCTCAAAACTGTAAAAATGATTTGTCTTAGTTTGACTTGCTGAGGTTTACGAATTGAAGGAATTCTATGCGCTTTATCAACTTCAAAACGTTCTGGAAATGTGATATTCAATAACTTAGGGAGAAGATTTTCCAAGAATAGGCGACGACTCTGTCCCTCAACTCCCTCTGGAACATTGAATATGCGAAGGTTGTATTGTCTATTTCTATTTTCCAATTCAAGTAGGAAACGTTGGAGACAAGCAACCTGAGGAGTGAGTGGAGACATAGCTGTAATGGCTGCAGCATTATCACGAATTTTGATCTCGTTATCTGTAACTCTCCTCGATAAGGAAGTCATATCTCTCTGAATATTCTTGATATCTGAAGAAATGGTGTCAGTATTAATATGAATCGCCTGAATTTCCTGCAAGATTTTTGCCAATGATTCATCTTGAGACTCAAGAGTTTGGCTTTGGCAGGAGGCGGTGAAACAGTTTGCTTACGCTTATTTGCCAGCATTTTAGACTCCATACTGGTAACAGGGACAGGCAAATAGCAAAACAAATAAATTACACCACCAATAACAAGTTCTGTAGTGTAGTAAGGTATACTGACAAAATATTTAAAGACAGGCAGCAAGAAACAGTTCCAGAGGGACTTAAAACACTGTATTAATAAAGTTGCACTGAATAATAAAAGGCAAAATCCCTTTAATGCTTCAACAGAGGCAAAGGCTGTGGCAGGCAAGTGGCAGTACAACAATCCCTTTAATATAAGAAGGCTTCTGAGGAGAGGAGGTGCCCAATAGATTAAGCCCGCCTCCTCTATGAGGAAGACTGCCAGAGAATGCTGCAGAGAGCAGGAGCCGTCTGTGAGGAGAAAGTCAAGACGCCTACCGCACTTCACACGGAGGTTGCAGACCTCTGAAACTCAGCCAAACGCCTCCGCTAGGCTTAAGGAGCAGCTGGGGCAAAAATGAAGTCTGGACGATGCCCCCTTCGTCGGAAAGTTCGTCGTCTATGCAGGTGAGGAAATGGAGCTCACGGTGCGGCCGCCATCTTGGATCGCGCGCGCTGCCGTCTCTCCGGAATAAAGTGACCTCTGATGTAAGCACTCTTTTATTACTTGTAAAATGTTAACCAAACTGTATTGTTCTATTTGTTTTCTTCTCCTAGCAGTGAAGACCAATCCATCAAAGGGAAACAAAACACTGAAGTGTGGGGTTGTCAACAGAAGCACAACATATATATCAGCAACAGCTGTTCTCTACACACATTCCTTAAAAAAAATCGTCTCTAGATGTTTCTTATTTAAATCTAAATGTTAAGCATTTTGCAGGAATATTTTTCAGAAAAAAACATGTATGCTATTTATTTAGAGCAAAGAGGTGGATTTGTAAAAAAACCAAAATATTTTCGTGAAAGCCCCCGATGCATTTTTAAAGGAAGGTGTGTAAAATAACACCCCCTTGTTGTTATCTAGATTGTACTTCAACTGTCTGCTTACCTGTTATCCATTTGCCTCAGACATTTATTTCTTATCACCCCCTTCTGATGCTGAAAAAAAGTATGTATGTATGTACATGGTATTTCTATAGTGCGAACCTAGCCAAAAGGCAGCAGTGCACTGTACATGGTGAAAGACAAGCTTAAGTTTGGCGGGTAATATGAGAGGAAGCCGAGTTGTGGACACATAATGCATTGTTAATATTATTAAAATACATTGACTAAGGTGACAAAAATGGCAGATAATAAAGAATGGTAAAAATATATGAAAACATTCTCAAAAGTGGTCATTAATTTGATTTTCGATGTACCCAAAAAAGTACTCTTTAGATACTATTCAAGACCACATATACTAGCCATACAATTGCTGCTTTATTTGAACCAAGGATCGCCCTGCTGTAAACGAATCAAACCCTTCTACTTCGAGAGAGTGTTAGAGTAAAACAATGTTGGGTAGAAAGAATTGTAAGGCTCTTGTTGATAAGCTAGATCCACTTCTTAAACTTGAGTCAGTGTTTAAATCTTGTTAAAGACTTCAAATACAGTTAACCCACAGAGGTGGATTATAAATAATATTATGTGATAAAGGAAATACATTTATGGAAATATGGATGAAACTTGCAGAAATAAGTATGGAACTCTAAAGTGAAGCTATCCTCAGAGGGCTTGATACAGAATGTTATGTTATGTTAGACGTCTTTATATAGTGCACTTATTTCCAATGGTATTGCCTAGCAACAATGATAACCGTATGTCAGGTACAAGTACAATAAAGTGATGAAAGAAAAAGTTAAAACACTATTGAAGCCTGTATATAACAAAGCACAAAAATATGTCATTATTATTTGATTTGCATGAATCTCTTATCAGAGTTGTTAGAAATGGGGTCTCTAGGTGGCAGTGGTATGCACCCTGCCAAGTAGCTAACCTTCCGACTAGTCAGGATAACCCCTGCTCACCCCCTTGGTAGCTTGGCACAAGCAGTCAGGCTTCTCTCAGAGGCAATGTGTAAAGATTTGCACATCCACACAGAGTAACACATTGGAAACACTACAAATGGACACCACATCAGTTTAGAAAAAGAACCCATCTTTACCTAAACCAAACAAGACCAAAACGACAAAAATCCAACATATATAAATCAAGATCTCACTTTCAAAGGTTAAAATCAGTTCAGTCCATATAAAACTATGGATGTGTCACTTTTTGTACAAAGTCCCTGGGATGCATCAAAATCACAAGGGGAAGTGACTCCAGAAAGCACAGCGGTGTTGGTTCCTTACAAACAGGGAAGGTGATGCGTTGGTTCCTTACTCGCAGGGAAGGTGATGCATTGGTTTCTTGCTCCAGGGGAGGTGATGCGTCTGCTCTCTACTGAGAGAGGGGGTGATGCGTTGATTCTCCGGTTCTTTACTGAAGCCCTGCGCGATGTCGACTTGGCGCACAGGTGCTATGCTTGGAAAATCTGGACGTGCTATCGTTGATGCGGTGACGGTGAAACAGGTACTGTGTCGATTCTTCCAGACGCGAGCAGGTGATGCGTTGATTCCTTCAGCCACATGGCAGGGCCTGCATCGGAGTTGGAGTGGGGGACTCGGACGTCGGAGACACAGTGCTCTGGACTCGGGCTGCGGCAGTTCTTCTAGTCGCAACGCGATGCACTGGTTTTTCAACCGTACGGCAAGCTTGCGCTGAAGGGTGTGCAGAAGCCACCTCCAAGAGCCCAGAACTGGAATTGTCACCACATGGCAGGTCAGAACTCCCAGCAGAGGAGTTCAAGGGTTGCAAGTGAAGTCTTTGATGGCCCTGAGACTTCTTAAAAGGAGGAAAGCACGCACAAGCCCTGGCAGAATCTTCTCAAGCAAGATACCAAAGTAAAAATCCAGTCCTTAGTCTCTCCAAAACAGAAGCAGCAACTGCAGGCCATCCCAGCAAAGCAACCACAGCAAAGAGGCAGTACTGCTCCTGACAGCTCTCCAGCTCTTCCTCTTGGCAGAGTCTCCTCTTTATCCATAACTGTTCTAAGAATGTGGGGTTAGAAGTTCAATACTTATACCCCTTTTGGCCTTTGAAGTAGGCATATTTCAAAGGATAGTCTCGTAGTGCACAGATCCTCCTTTGCCCGGTCTTGGCTCCAGACACATTACGGGGGGGGGGGAGGGGGTGACAGCATAGTGAGAGGGCAGACACAGCCCTATTCATGTGTCAGTGACAACTCCTTCCACCACTCTAGCTCAGGAAGGCTCATCAGCCTAGTGATGAACAATCAGCATATGCAGGGCACACCTCAGCTCCTTTTGTGTGACTGTCTAGACTGAATGCACAAACATCCCTACTGTCAGTCTAAACCAGACGTTGATTCCACAGGCAGGCTAATGGCACAGGATAGTAAAGAAAAAAATGCCCACTTTCTAAAAGTGCCATTTTCAAACACTCAATTTAAAACCACCTACACAGAAACGTGTTTTAAATCCTGAGTTCAGGGAACCAAAACTCCAAATCTCCATCTCTTCTGAATTGAAAGTTACAGTTGTAAGATGTTCCAAGGCAGCTCTAATGAAAACATATGGGAGAGATAGTCCTTGCAATAGTAAAAAATGAAATTGGCAGTATTTCATGATCAGGACATGTAAAACACACCAGTACATGTCCTACTTTCAAATACACTGCACCCTGCCCATGGTGCTACCTTGGGCCTACCTTAGGGGTGCCTTTCATGTAGAAAAAGAGAAGGTTTGGGCCTGGCAAGTGGGCGCACTTGCCAGGTCAACAAGGCATTTGAAAACTTCATTTGCAGACACTGCAATGGCAGGCCTGAGACAAGTTTACAGGGCTACCCCGTGGGTGGCACAACCAGTGCTGCAAGCCCACTAGTAGCATTCGATTTACAGGCCCTGGGCAGACATAGTGCACTTTATATGGGGCTTACTAGTAAATCAAATATGCCAATCATGGATAACCGATCATAATCACAATTTACACAATTTACTTGCACTTTAGCAATTATCAGCAGTGGTAAGGTGCCCAGAGTATAAATGCCAGCGAAAGCTTGGTCCAGCATACAGTCAAAAATAGAGATAGGGGCAAAAAGACAGGGGGAACCACCCCAATGATGCCAGGTCTAACAAGAATGATATGTCATACTTTCAGTCATACTAAGTGAGCCTTATAAATATGATTTGTGTGAATCTTTTCTGGAAAGCTGGTCCATAAACAGATTTAAAAACACTAATGACAGGGCATATGGATTCCTATTGTTCTCATGCCACCACATGTTTTAGAATATAAACATACGTGTTCCAAGGGAAAGACACTGCAGCTTGCCAGATGGTTATTTTAGATGAAAATATAGCAGTAGAATGTTTAATGGTTTGTGGGCTAGGAAACAGAGTCGGTCAGACATTCAGTATGAAGGCACTCCCATAAAAGGGTCTGCTCATAATTAGGCATCATGATGCAGTTCCAAAACTAGGGAAAGGAAGAAGACGAAAATCTGTTTCACTCCCTACAATCAGGCCTACACCCTCAACAGCAAAAATAGGGAGTAATGTATTCGAAAAGAACTCTTTAAATCCTTCCACCAGAGAAATATGCAATTAATGACATCAGCGGGCTGAAGAGAACATTCCAAATGGAAAAAACATGTCTTTCCGTTTATGTGATTCTAAAGTAACAAATAAAGCACGGGTTACATACATTCAGTGCCCAAAATGATCAATATGCTTAAAAAGTTTTGCCTGATAAAAAATGCTTTCATCAAGATTAAGAATTACGTTTTTAACCTCTAGCAAATCAAGTTACTCCCAACTTCCAGCATTAGCCCAAAATCCCCTGATCTGACACTTTGAAACTGTCCTCCTCGTTGTAAGAGTTTTAGGTCTCCGGTCCACGTGAACTGATTTTTGATTGAATTGTCATTGACATTAGATGTTCCTGGCATGCGATACTAAAGAAGACAACAGAGATCCAAACTTTGACCTCTTTCTAGGCAGATATTTAGATTAACGATTGCTTCAATTGGGCAATCTTCGGGTGCAGCCAAATGGTGCCAACTTACTGCCTACTTACTTACTGCCTACTTACATGAAGCAGTAATGGAGACAAGCTAAAGCTTGGGGAGCTTGACACCCCTATGGTATGTTCAGGAGGCACGTTTTTACGACTCTGGAGTAAGGAGGAATATTTGATCAGAGTCGGTCCTGTACATTTTCTTTAATTATTTTTATTCAAGTATTTGATGGCTTTTACCCAGCAGGGTTTGGCACTACAGTGACCTCCTACCAGCCCTCGAATGCTGGAAGTGCACTTTATTGATTAGGCATAGTCACCGCCGCTGCAGGATCAACACGGACAGGTTGCTGAGGCAACATAAAACATCTGGTAAGAGCAATTGAAACGTTTTAGCCAAGGCTTCACTTACTCAGATTTTAGCTTTAGGCTAAACAAGATTTCCTTGTTACTAGACCGTTTTCTTGTAGGACTCCAACTCCCAGAGGATGTGGGTGTTACTTGTATGGGTCCATAATAAATAATGGTTGCAAAAGTTATATCATGATGGATAGCTTTCTAGATTTTCAGGGAACTTCTGTTAAAAAAAATTGCAAAAATAGCATAGTGAAAATTGCAAATTAATTAACAAGGGGTGAATGTACATATTTGATAGCTGGATTACTCTTTGTATAGTATGCGCTACAGATCAAACAGCCCTACAGCCCCAAACTTAGCCCTACATCCCCAAACTTATTGCTTGTGTGTCTATCAAGAAACAGACGATAATAGAAACAATTAGCTCCATGTCTGCGACCAGTATCTTTACGACCAGCAAAGATTATGAGTTAACCAATGTACTAATAGATTGCTTCATAATATTCCGATTTGGAATGGGTGGCAATCAGACCTGCCTCATGACAATTAATGAGGTAGGTCATCAATTGCAAATCACACCAATTGGTGGACATCACTGGGATGGTGCCCTGCTATGTTCAGCAGACCACCATGTCTGTGATCGCCTTTTAGTAAACTTTCTTTTTAAATGACGCCTTTTTGTCCTTAATCGAAACAGTGCTACTTTTAAACATAAAAATATACTTTTGTTCTGTTTTAAAGATGGCTGTGGGCACCTGGACAAATGCCTACACCACAACAAACCTTGTTTTTTTAAATATTTACACAGTCCCTTTTGTGAACATCCTACCACCGCAATTGGGAATCAGTCATTTTCCGATGTTTTGCGACCTGATTTCAGTTGCAAACACAGTGATACATTGCATATCAAATCACTATTTGGATGTGACATCTACTACATGCCCCTTCCAAATAGCAATTTGGTATAGAGTCTCAAGCTACTTTTAGGAGTCAGTAAAAATGTACCATCTCCTTAAATGTTGTTAGCAAAATGGCTAAAAATGTTTTTGCAGTTTCAAACAGCGATTTGGACAGTGTGTGACCCTAAAATGTTTAGTACATCTGGCCCTGCATGTTTGAGCTACAGATCAGTGATGTAAGAGTTGAACCAATGGCATGAGATAGACATAAAAATACATTTAAGAGGAAGTTCTTTTCCAGATTGAGGACTATTCCTACATATAGCTTGAGTTAATAGTTCAGTGGTTGAATGAGTAAATGGTGGATGAATGAATAAATGACTGATTGCCTGCATGAATAATAAATGGTCAAGCAGATGGATGGATGAGTAAATTAGTGAAAGCAGTGATGTATGACTGGATGGAAGGGTGAGTGTTTGTATAAGTGCAAAGAGATGACACCAATCTCAAATGCTGAGGCCTCAGTGAGCAGTATTGATCTAATAAAATAATAGGAATCATCCACATTATGCCAACTCAAGCATTATGCAAACACAAGGAGATGATAGTCGGAGCGCTGAAACTTTTCAGATACTCACCCCCAGTCACAGATCTGGGTTGAATCCATCATCATTCTTTAGCTCACTTCGCCACCCCAGTTCAGACACAGCTATATGCAAATCAGTCTTGACCCTGTGCCTCATGGGAACAGTCCAGCCTGAACTGCCAAGCCATGTCTTCCCTGGACTCGAGCATTATACCATGACAGGACCCCATCATATCCCCCCACAAGAATGTCAACCGTTATACTATTATATAAATAAAGAGTGTGCACCATTGTGCCAAGACTGTCTACACTTTGGCAAGAGGTACCAATATAATTCCAGTACAAGCTTTATGCAAGCACAATATGAATTCGCATCATATTTCAAGAATTGTCCTCATTATATATGCTTAGTTTTGCTCCATTACTTAACTATCCTTGGTGCATGTTCAAATTTGACCCTTCCCTCAAACATAACTGCATGTTTAGGTTTGCCCAGCTACTCAGTGATACATACTGCATCACTGAATCATCCTTAGCATGTGCTCAGATTTCCACTATTACTCATTAATCCTGAATGAGTGCTTGTGAGAAAACAAGTAATGGTTCCACATTCACCCTCCACTGGGAACCAAACACCTCATTGTAGCGATTGACTCTCTCAGGGTAGTGAAGCAGAACAGTCCAAGGCCTACTCAAGGGAGCTGGTGTAGGCTAGTAATCACCATTCGCAGTTACGCAATAATAACGCTCAATAGATGATTGCGCAGTCTGTGCTTTTTCTTTAGAAAAGTAAAAGTACATTTATTACATACGCACCACTCAATACTACACAGTAATTTACAAATATACATAAGGCTGGTGGAATTACCTTTGGCAACATTACATTTGAACCCTGGTGGTTCATGACCCCCTGTTCCACAGTACACCCTCATTCATGCCCAATATAACTCCTAACTATGGGGCTGATTAGGATGGCGGGCGGATGTCCACCGCCGGGCCGGCGGTGGCGACCGCCGGGCCGGCGGTGGACATCAGCCCGCGATCGCAACCCAGAAAACCGCCGGTCAAATTAGGATGGCGGTGGTGACCGTGGCGGTGGGAAATTCCGACCGCCGCTTTTCCGCCGGTTGCCATCCGCACTCCTGCCTGGCGGACGGAGCAGGACTGGGATAATGGTGGCAGTGCCGAGCAGGCTCTGCCGGCACGATTATGATGCCGGCGGTAGCCAGCCTTTCCGCAGCGGTCAAACCGCCATGGAAAGGCTGGCGGAGATTGTCTTCTGGGGGCCCGTTGGGGGGGTGTG
Source organism: Calotriton arnoldi (assembly GCA_963921515.1). NCBI lineage: Eukaryota > Metazoa > Chordata > Amphibia > Caudata > Salamandridae > Calotriton > Calotriton arnoldi. The sequence continues at coordinate 49,633 of CAWUFW010007906.1, forward strand.
GGTGCACTGGGGGGGTACCCATGGTCCCCCCCTACAATTCCCTGTACCAGGTGGCAGGCACTGTGCAGTGCCTGTCATGCAGTGCAGGGAAATGCAGGACATGCTCCTTTCGACATTGTGGTGGTGCTGCGGGCAGCAGCAACCGCCGCAATGTTAAAGCCCGCAATCGTACTGCCGCGGTCGGATATCGACCGCGGGCCATCGTAATTCGACCGGCGGTTATGTCGCGGTCCATGCGGGCGGTCTTTTCCCGCTACCATGGCGGTCGGGGAGGTTTTCCGACCGCCATCCTAATAGGGCCCTATATATGGGGTGTCAGTTTACATTAGGTCAATGCTGCCACACCACAAGACTAGAATCACATGTTATGGTAATACTTCATCCAATCACCGACTTCAGTAATCATAATCCTTCTGAAATTATTAAGAATAATCAAGCATTGAAATCATGTGCCCACAATATCAGTAATAAAGCATGACATCCCACATTATCAGTAACAAAGCTGGACATCCTCTTCTACACTTATTATATGTAATAAGGCAGGGCAATAAGGTGCTAACATCATCATTAAGGAAACTTTGCAGCCTTTCAGGAATATAAGTTACTACCAGCATTAACAACCTTTGAAATCAATCAATCAGGATTTATTAAGCGCTTTTAACCACTTTGCTGCTTCGAACGTTCCGTGCCAGTGCGGAACGTTCTATTAAACGGGCGGGGCCGCATCGGCCAATGGACGTGCGCAGCACTACCGAGGTAGTGCTCGCGACGGCCGTTGGCCGACGAACGCAGCGAAGGGGTTAATCACCCAATAGGGTATCCAGGTGCTTGCAGGTCCCGGACGGCTAGGCCGTTCCAGGTCTTTGCAGTGATGTAGGAGAAGAATCATCCTCCAATTATGTTTCGTGAGTGTGGGCCAGAGTACGGAGTGTAGTCTTCTCAACATTTGGTGGAAGCTCAGGCAGTGGTTCATGTAGGTGTGTCCTTGGTTGTGTGGAGCCTTGTGGGGGTGGGTCAGCAGCTTCAATTGGCATCTCTTCTGTATGGGGAGCCAGTGGAGTAGCCTGAGGTGGGGTGTGATGTGGATTCGTCGAGGGAGGTCAAGGACGCATTTTGCTGCTTTGTTCTGTATGTTTGAAGTCTCTGTAGGAGGTGTGCGGCGATTCCTATGTAGAGAGCGTTGCCATAATCGAGTCGGCTGGTGATGAGGGCTTGTGTCACAGTGTGTCTCTTGTGCAGGGGAAGCCACTTGAAGATCTTTCGTAGCATGTGTAGAGTGAAGAAGAAGGCAGAGGAAATGCCATTGATCTGTGACTTAATGGTGAGCTTGTTATCAATGATGATTCTGAGGATTCTGGCATGGATCTGCAGGTATGGGTGCAATTCCCCGGCCTGAGGGCCACCAGGAGTCAAAGGAGTTGCTGTTGTTACTGAAGATCAGTACTTCCGTTTTGTCAATTGTTCTTCTTCCAGTCGGCAAAGCTTGTTATACATCTGTGGTAGTTGGTCCTGGTAGTGGTAGGGTCATCGGTGAGGGAAAGGATGAGTTGGCTGTACTCTGCGTAGGATATTATGTTGAGACCGTGGGATCTGACGATGTTGGCAGTGGGGTCATGTATATGTTGAAGAGCATAAGGCTGAAGGATGAGCTCTGGGGGGCACAGTAGACGATGTCCTTGTGTTCGGAGGTGAAAGGTGGTATGTGGACCCTCTGTGTTCTTCCGGTAAATAAAATATTGTCAATAATCTAATTGGATAAAGCATTGCTTACGACTATGGTGAATAATAATTTTTTTAATAAAGCTCTTTCAAACATGTACCATGTGTTGTCTGTTTTAACAACTTTTAGGCCACAGACCTTGTAGCCATAACCCTAGCCCCTGAAGGGCGCTGCACTCCCTGCTGTAGAGCCCATGCTCTAGCCATGGGAGTGCTTAAAAACATCCAGACAAGCTTGGAGTGGTCTTTCTTTCTTTGACCCTTACAACTTAGGGTCTCCTACCCAAAACACCCTAGATTTCCTTGGTGAGAGGGAGCTGCTGTACTCCAGCAGGCCCCCAGTTCTTTTTTTTCATCCCTAGTAGGGCCCCTGGCAATGGGGGGCACCACCAACAGCAAGAAGAAAAATGCTTGTCTGCTTCGGGCCTCACAGGGCATTATGGGGGGCTCCCTCGGGAGAGTGAATATTTTAGCAGCAGCTTTGAATGCTTCCTTTATTGCACCACATGGCGTGTCTTTTTCCTTTTTTTTATTGAGGGTGCCTCATCCCATCCGGGCACTGCCCCGCACCTCCAAGTGTTGGGGGCAGAACCAGGGAGCCCACCCTTGGCTCCCCCACCGGCTTCGGTGCTGCAGCCTCTCTCACTGCTGCCAGAGCCAACAGCTCTCTTCTCCCTTGCCCGCTCCTGCTGGCAGGGCACTTGAAATGTGGTGGCTTCCTGCTTCCCCCAGACACACAGGCACAGGGAACAAGGAAAATGCACCACAAATGGGAGGGGAGGTAGTGCAGTGGCACTCCCCGGTCTCCCCGTCCCACCTCTCTCTCTTTCTCCAGGGGGAGCGCAATGGTCCTCCCCATCCTTTGGTACCATCGGGGGCCCGGAATTGTTGTCCTGGGCTCCTCAATTTATGAAACTGCCTGTGGTTTAAGGTCCCCAGGCCTCCTGAGCTCTGGGGATGGGGCCTCATTCATGCCCCCTCCGAGGGTTTACAAAAAGAAACTGCTTCTTGTGCCGGCCCGGGGCCCTGGCCCACCCAGAAGGTATGAACTCTTTTAGCGGCAGAACTCCACTCGCTCCATGGCCATGCTGGGGGATCATAGGTCAAATTCTTGATCCTCCTCCATCTTGGATCCTGTGGGGCCATTTTGCTTGTCCTTGGGCAGAGTCCTTAGTCCAGATGGATATAGGGGGTTCCTCCTTCAAGTTGTCCATGGTTGCCACCTCCAGTCCCAGAGTCCAGCGAAAAGCACAACCAGAAGAGAGCTCTCCCCCTTGTGCAAGACCTTTTAAGTTGGGGTGGAAAGTTCTAGAAGCCAGGCACCTCTGGCCTATCCTAGGGTGCCACATCACTTCTCAACCCCTGTCCCAAACCTACTGCACAGCATGCTTGGACAACTCAAAATGGTGCCACCCAGGAGTCCCTGGTCACATCTCCCCTCGTGGCCTCAGCTCCGCCCCTCGCTGACATCACTGCCAGGGCCTTTCCCACCAAATCTTCAAAGAGGAGCCCCTATCTGAGTTGGATCCAGAGGTCTTGGCTCCCTTCTTTGCTCAGTGCACTTAGGCTGGCCCATCGCTGGTACAGTGTGACAGCTAATTGTTTGATGTAGATCAGGTGTCTCCAACCAGTCAATTGCGAGCTACCAGTAGCTGTCAGACACCTTCAAAGTGGCTCATAGCCTTGAGTTCATTTTTAAATAAGCACAGGGTCAAATTTTTCTTTTAATGTTAAGGGAAGGCTGTGTTAACATTTTGTTATTATCATCAGGCTGCAGATAGCAGAGCCTGATAATGAGCAGTGCTGGAGTCAGATTTATTACACAGGCTGGGGCACAGAGGTGAAGAACTGAAGCACTGAGGTATTTAACTCTTAAATAAAAATCCTTGTCAACTCAATATTAGAGCGTGAGGACAAAATGATGTTTCTGAATGCTTTTAAATGGGAGAAAATTAAAATGAAAAGTTACCTTAATGATTAACTTTTCATTTTAATTTTCTCCCAGTTGAAAGTCATGCATTTACCAACAGCAGGCCTTTTGCTCCAAGTGACAAGTAGGCACTGTGCCATATTTATAACTGAAAATATAGTCATTTTTTTCAAATGGGAAAATGTAGAGTGAAGAAAACCTTTTCTATGAAACATTAAGTATTAATGTCTTTCTCCACTGCCTTTTCACATGTGCTCATGTGTAACCAGCCAAGTGCCCCTTACCCTTGCTGTATAGCAGCGACCATACCTTAAAAGGTGGACACTGCTGGTAAACATGTGGAGTCCATTTACCATGTGTTTACCGTGGGTAAATCACCCGTTGTGAGGCTCACCCATAGTAAAAAGGTCAAAAACCAGGTGATCAAAAAGCAACAAATCTGGGCAGATTTGATGGGCAGAACCCATTGCATTACAGTGCTCATTTGCACCCAGAAATTTTGAGTGACGGCTCAGAACACATGCATGGCCACATCTGCACCATCACTCATTAATACTTCAATCATGTTTGGAATTGCCATATCGTTCAGTAATCCTTAGAGCACGTTTAGATTTGTACCATCGCTCTGTAATCCTCCAAACAACACAGATATCCACAATCACTCAACATTATCACTGAACCTCAATATTTGCACCACTGATCAGAGGCCTTGAAGGCATGCACAATTTAGCATCTTTACTCAGAAATCTTGACTGCATGTCCACGTGTTCTTCATTGTTTCACCTAAAACCAGCGTGCTCATTATTATCTTCACAGGAGCACCATGAAAAGGAGCGAGAGCGTCAGTTCGTACTGCATACATATTGTATGTAACCTGTTGTCAGCCCACTACATATGTCCCACTCTTCCAAGTCCTCTTATTTGGCCTGGTGTCAGGTCAGCGGCGTCTCATTTCCCAGTTGTGCACGAGTTCATTGCTGTGCACTCATCCATGGCCGGTGCCAGGCAAAGGTTCTGGTGTACGGAGGAGGGTGCACGCCAGCTGCCAGCAGGTCTGCAGTCACTTCACAGGAATCACCCCCTGCAGCTGAAGCAAAGAGGGCATGGCAACCAGACACTGAGCTCTATGGTGCTGCACCTACTGAAATTCTGGTGGTTGTCAAAGCAAGAGTCAGCTGTTCTGACAGCCTTGCAGTCTTAGCATCTGCAACACTGCGGAGCTCTATGCACGACTGATGTGGCAGCAGTTGCAAGGTGCTCTGCTCCCCATGGTGTGCAAAACCTGGGCAGTGGGGCATCCACACCAGTCTGAGGAGGATGCAGCCCTACCTGGTTTCGCCACTGCCACAACCATCCACCCATCACCGGGAATTTTGGAGGCGGACTTTTTGTCTTGTAGATTGCTACAGTGAAGTGACAAACCTCCGCATGCTATTCTAAAAGCTCCAGAACCCTCAGGCTGTTGTGTAGGCTGATTCAAAATGTGAATGGAGCTTGCAACAAGCAATGCCTAGATCGGGTTGGCCCACTGCCCCTCTCTTTGGTTTTTCATATGTACTGATATACTTACATGTGCCAGACCCGAAAAATCCTGTTTCCTTTTCTTTAGAATATTAGAGTTAGGGGAGTTGGGATAGAGTCAGCGGTCTTCCTAAGAGAGGTTTAGTAGGGGGTCATCTGCATTCCTTAAGTCCCGAGGAAACTTAGTGGGTGATCCTCAATATGGCTATTAAACAAAAGAGACCAGGAAGGCTGCCCTGCTTACCACCAATAGTATTATTCATTCTCCAGCTATGATTACCAACATACCCAGTCGTCCTCTTTCCAATGGGTCCATGAACAAGGTATCAATTATTTTAATCGGGTGGTAGAAGAGGGCTTGTAATTCGCCGATCTTACAACTTCAACCCTAGACTATTTTTGCAATTTTATCAATGTCCGATCATGAAATAGATCTTGATTAAATATATAGTCGAAGGAGGCACATTTCTAGCATTTGTCCTACTAGAGTAACAAGATGAGTGGAAATTGTGCAGTGTGATGTCCCCTTTGGTTATTCCCTATTAATTCAATATACATTAAAATTACTATTACCTGCCGCCCAAGCCATTCTTATAGCTTTGGGGGCCTGGAATAGTCTGAATTGTCGCTCTTGAAAGAGTGTGATGGTTAGTAGTTGTGTTAGTACTGCCACTGGCATATATGGCGGGGCAATGTGTGGTGCAAACTGCAGTGGCCTTCTGACAAGAGCCCTGGCACGTATTTATTTATTTTTACAAATTAAGCACTTATCCCCCAGCAATACCTCCATTTCCACCTCCCACACTGAGATTTTGCCTGTTTTCAGCAGCCGAAATCTCTAGTGAAAGTAAAGAGATTTGCAGTGTTTCTACAGATCTCATAATTCTGAAGTGCATTGTCAAAGTGCTGATCTTTGCCAAGTATTCACACTTAAAATGATGCTGCATTAAATATACAGCGGTGAAAACCATGAACAGCACAGTATTATGTCAGACAAATACCCACCAAGCACTCTCTTATGGTGAAGTGCCTTAATGTGTCCGACGGTGCACTTAGGCGCAGCACAATGGAGAATCGAGCACTACGAAATGCAAATACCACTACTGCTACTCTCCAACCCCCCTTTAAACGTGAAAACCATTTAAATGATTTCTCTAGAAAACCCAGTTCATCTCAGTTCTGTATAAGGCTATAGTCCTCCATTGACCCATACATTTATTTCACAATCTGCACAAAGCTGGCTTTGCCTTTTGGGAAAAGCTTTGTTATTATGGCTGCAGACATTCCACGATAATTCGCTCATAATTACTAGCGAAACGGCACTCGTTTGCAAGAGCATGAGTCAGCAATGTTTTTACTAAATGTCCATTTGGAGAGCATTATGAAGTGGATAAACAGCCAGAGTTAATGAGCCATTCACAAGGACATTTATGAAGTTTAAAAAAAAAGGAAAAGAAATCAATGATAGGGCGAACGGTGAACCACCAGAATGTCTGACAACCTTTGTTTGGCACCATGTCTGTCCTGGAGACACACTGCGAAATCAGAGGCAGTCTGCACAGAGACCAATGTGTTGTGGGACGCGACCTGCAAACAGCGCAGCGAGACCGGTGAAGTGAACGAGGCCCACGGTCTCTTTCCATTATACCGCAGCCATATTGTATCTGAGAAAAAGCAACACTTGTTCTCTCCAGCCTTTCATTGGAAGTAGCTATCTTGGCCCTTGGAGACAGAGTCTCTCTGCTACCAGTTACTAAGACAACTAAAAGGCGTGCTTGGCTTCACCCAGTGCACAGACGATGTATTCCTTTGGGAATGCCACGCGTTCATGAAACATTGATATAAGCTAGAAAGCAACCAATGAACCTCTGTTATTTTTGTAAACAGTCTGTGTATTATTGTTGGGATACTAACACAAAAAAAAAAACTAACTTGCCCATAAACTGTTCTTGCGCCTTATCGGTTCATGTAGGAGATGCAACGGATGGTACAAAGATAAATGGAAAACACTCCCTCCTATAGGCAATGGTAAGATGCAAAAATATGTTTAATATATATCGGTTATGAAAAAGATAACATCTACAAATTGTATTCTACTGCCACACAGATTATATGGAATGCACTTATATTGGTTAATTTTGCACCACTGTTGGGACAGATCTGCACTGTTAGAGCAAATTGGTACAAAAATTAAACTTGCACTGCTAGCTGGTGCACAATGTTTTTTTCGCTGATCAATCAGTGCGAATTTTCGAGCATTGGTTGATTGGTGAAAACACTGCCTGGCACTGGCAAAATTGACAACAGCGGTGCAATCTATATAATAAGCTCATTATAAGCAAACTGAGGAAGTGCATCTGGCCCCAAGCCACACATGATGCATTACGAAGTTAAGGATTACGTTGCACAAACAGTGCTTTGTTTCTCAATTGAAGGATGTGTTGGGACCAACTGTATTCTCTGAAAGCATCACAATTTTTTTGGAAAGTTATGTGAACGTCCACGTCCCAATTAAAACATGCAAGTGTAAACCAAAGCGTTCAGCACCCAAGTACTTTAAAGACATTGCTTACAATAAACAACCCATGTAAACGCAAGAAAGAAAGTGCAAGAAAATCACAATGCTGGATGAATCCATGATACTGAAGTCCCTCGATGTGACATGCATAAAGCTCATCACATCAGCCAAAGCAAAGTAACATATACCAACACCATCAATGAAGCCACGAGCACAAGCAGAACACTTTTCAAGACACTCAAGCACTGCATCAATCCCCCACCAGACCCACCTTTTCCTTACTCCACAGAGAAGAGCAATGCCATAAACACCTTCTTTAGTGACAAAAATACAGAAGATCCAGCATCACATCAAGAACACCAAGCCTGCTTCATCTTTTACTCCCACCCCTTCCTGTAGAGTCCCGCAATGGCTGGCCTTCAAAGCCCTGTCTCTTACAGATCTTCCTGTCAAACTCAACTCCCTCAAAGCCACTTATTCTAAAGTTCATGTCTTACCCTTGTCCTTTATCAAAGCTCTCTCTGGGTATGCTCCCTTGCCCCTACTCCCTGTTGTCAAAGCCTCCCTCACCCAAGGCATATTCTCAGAAGCTCACAGGACAGGCCCAATACTCCTACTCCTAATGAAACCTACAAAACACCTTATTAAGTTCGGCATCTACCCGCCCATTACTTACCTACCATTCTTCGACAAGTTCATTGAAAAAGCAATCTATGTTCCACTCCAAGATCACATCAGTGCTAATCACAACTACCAGTCTAGCTTCAGATCATGCAGCAGCTTGTAGACTGCTACCTTGCATATTGTGGAAGATGCCTTCTTGACCACAGTTGAAGACTCCTACCTCCTCATATTGCTGGACCTCTCAACTGTCTTTGACACAGTCTACCATCCCACCCTCAAACAAAACCCTGGAATCTCGAATGGGATTTACTGGCAATGTCCTTAACTGGTTTGCTACTTACGTTTCCAACTGACCCCAGTTTGTTCACATATGCACCCCCAGGTCCGAAAAGATCCTCATCACCTGCAAAGTTCACCATAGTCTCCTATCATGTTCAACTTCTACACGGAGCTGTTTGCTGCTCTACTCACAGATAACCGTAATAGAGAAAATGGGGTAACCCAGTGAACTGGACCAGACAATTATCATCAAAAAGGTGGCCCTATGGGGGAAGTGTCCCTTAGGCTTCCATGGCAATAGTATCATAAAGAAGCGTTTCTGCAAGCTATTTAGTTATGCGATAAGTGCATTTATTTATATAATGCAGAAAGGGTTCATGACAATGTGACACATTATTTACATTTAACAAAAGACAAGGTGATCCTGATGATATGTTATTGTGAATGGCACTCATACTGTGAGTGCCAAAAACCTCAATCACACTAAATAACTTGGTGGTCCCTATGGGGGAAGTGTAGCCTTACACTTCCACTGCAATAGCATACAACTCACAGAAGCATCAAGATTCATCTATATGCCAGTTCTACACAACACTACTTGAAAGACTTCTCTTCTTGGGATATCCAATGCCTCAAACACTGCCTGCACATCATCCAGACCTGTATGTCCAGAGTCTACATGAAGCTCAATCCATTGAAGACAGAGTTCCTGTTATTTGTCAGGAACAAGAAACAGTAGAAACCTGGCTCACTGACATGAACTTTGGCACTATCAAAGCCCAACTTTCACTGAATGCCAAGTCACATGGGTTTACCCTGCGTAGCAATGCCAAAAAACACAGAGTCGGCCTGGTATCAACTCTCTCTTCTAAAGAAAAAGAAGCCATTTCATACAGAAAGCGACTTCAGAACTGCTGTTCAAGCCCTTGTACTCTGCCATCTGAAGGTAAATGCTCTGCTCCATGGCCTTCCAGACATGACACTGGCACCCCTTAAGGGCACCCCACACACTGTAGTATGTCTCATTCAGGACCTGAAGAAATATGATCACATCAACCCCAACCTAATTGTACTGCATTGGCTCCCCTTGCTGTCCCGCACCATCTATAAAATCATCTGCATCATTTACTAAGCATCACAACCAGCACCCTTGTTTATCTTGTAGACAAGCTTACCATCTCTGGTGGTTCTCAACTCGCCCGCAGCCAAGTCACCATCAAACTGCAGACTAATAAGTGTAAAAAAGATAAGAGCAAGGCAGCAGGCCTTTTCCATCTATCCACACAGGATCTGGGACAAAATCCTCATTAGCACTCCCCTAACGCTGCTCCAATTGAGGAAAGAGTTTAACACTTACCTCTTTAAAGAAAAGGTCACAATGCATTTACCGTCCACAACCCAGCTACCTCTCAAATCACTCATTAGCTTTATGAGTGTCACTGACCCTGTACAGCGCTTTGCTGCATTTTGGCTAGGTTTGTGCTATAGAAATACCATACAAATACATACAGCTCCTGGAGGGGTGCCTTGTGCTGCTCAACATCCCCATCGAGAGATTAATCCAAATCTTGTACAACTCCTGCTATGGTCATACCAAGACAACTGAAACATGAAGAAGCAGTGACAAGTCTGGTATTAGGATCTGTTAGGGAACCTCTAAGATGCAGACAGGTAAAAAACGCACATGCACTTAGGACAGATTACAGGAGAAGCAGGAGTGGTGGGACACATCAGACCTATTCTTGCCAACAGATGTATGACCGTATATGAACTCACTTACACCTGAATCCACAAGCATGCTGCTAGACCCACTAACACACACTGCTACCTGCATTGGACTCATAGGCACCATGGTGAGGTAAAATGAGCACAGTCCTGCTCATACCACCAGTAATGGTCACTGCAGGAGTGGACGGGAGAGGTGGTGAAAGCCCTTACAGCCTGTAGAGTAGAGAGAAAGGAAGGCCTAGGCAGCTGGCTGGCTGCACATAGTGAGTATCACTGGAGGTATTCAGCTAAACAGCCAAGCTGAGAGAATCAGGTTTGCAGGGCAGTCATGACAAGATAGGACTATACTTGTGCTATTACTAATGCTATCCAGAGGATGCACCCATACAAAGCCCTACACAACACAGGACCAGAATACCTAAACAGCTGCATACACTTTCACCAACCCACCAGACACTTACGCTGTGCCTCACTCTCACACAATCCCTGCAGCGCAAAAGCCAAACTGGAGGTAGCTCATTCTCCTACATCACACCCAAGACATGGAACAACCTCCCTCAACACATCAGAGCCTCTGCCTCACTTCAGTTCCGCAATAAGCTGAAGACGTCGCTCATCGTATAAGCGCCTGGGGGACCACAAACTTAAACACCTGCCCAAGTGCCTGGATACCCTCTTGGGTGAATAGTGCACTATACAAATCAATATAACATAATAGATAAACAAGAGATGGAACAACCTCCCTCAACACTAGAGCCTCCTCCTCACTTGAGTTCCGCAATAAGCTGAAGACCTGGCTCTTCATATAAGCGCCTTGGATACCACAAACCTGCACACCTGCCCAAGTGCCTGGATATCCTCTTGGGTGATTAGTGCGCTATACAAATCAGTATAACATAATATAAAATGACACCTGCAAGCAAAGAGGCACAGTTTGACTTGCTTACACCCGCGTGTCAATGCATAAAATTCTGCTTACAATAATACCATGCGTGCTGTGGCAACAAATGATGGACGGAATGCTGAATGAATCAAACATTCACCCCCAGTCAAGAGATCTGGGCGCCTCATGGGAACAGTCCAGCCTAAACTGCCAAGCCGGGTCCTCCCTGGAGCCAAGCTAGCCTGGCTGATGAGGGGTGAAACCCCGAAACTGGTCCCTGGATGCTTGTTTATGGTCCAGGGAGGGCCTTGTCTGCCAGTTCAGGCTTGACTGTTCCAATGGGGAGTAAGGTCAACATTGATTTGCAAAGGGCTGTGTTTAAACTGGAATGGCATGGGGGGGCAAAGAAAACGATGGATTTAGGCCCAGATCTCTGTACTGGAATGTTTGACTGTGTTCTACATTCTGACCATCAATTGTTCTTTTTGCAATTGTCACCCCGAGTCGGACGGGTATGCCCAGACGTGGGTCCTGTGCTCTCCATGGCACTGGAGTCAAGCTAGCCTGGCTGAGGAGGGGTGAAACCCCGAAACTGGTCCGAGGATGCTTGTTTCCGGTCCAGGGAGGACCTGGCTTGGCAGTTCGGGCTGGAATGTTCCCACGGGGAGCAGGGTCAAGACTGATTTTGCATATGGCTGGGTTTAAACTGGAATGGACTAGGGAACAAAAAATGATGGATTAAGGCCGGGATCTCTGTACTGGGGTGAATGTTTGACATTGTTCAACATTCTGTCCATCAATTGTTCTTTTTACAATTAATAACATGTGTGTTTGTAAAGCGGACGTACATCCAGAAGGGTATCTTGGTGCTGAATAACAGATGTTTATTGTTACCCAACTTAATGGTACTAATTTTATCGACCTCAGGAGGATGAAAGGCTGAGTGGACCTGCAGAGATTTGAACATGTGACCATGAGGTCAAACACAGACCACTACAGTGGACGCATTAGCCCACTAAGGTACCAGAGCTGGCTATTATCATCCCTCGACATCGCCAACTGTGCCCATCTATGTAGCTGCCATTCTAACATCATGCCCCCTTAACCAGGTATCAGCCCTGACTGCTGGGTCTGGTAGCTTAGTAGACTAATGCATCTTATCCAGGAATCTGTGACCTCATGGTCACCTCATGGTTACAGGCTTAACTTCCAGCAGGACCGTTCATATTTTCATTCTTTTGAGGCAGATAAAAAAAGCAGCAGTGAGCTGAACAACAATAAAACTGCTTTTCAAGCCTTGATGCCCCAAGAGATGAATGTGTGCTAACAAATACACGCTATGTTATTGTGCATGGCTAAAGGTGTGTGATGGAGTGCTCCAGCATCGCGTTGGTGTTCCCAGCCCTGGCAGAAAGTGTGTTTTTGAACAACTGGAGGTATTTCCTATCTGGCCGATTAGGATTTTAAATATGGGTTTCAATCCTGCATTCAGTGGGTATGTGTGCAGGCGTACAACAGCTTGATTACACATTGAACTGATGAATGATTGCAATTTTATTTGTCCTCCAATGTGCTGCAGGGATCTGGGCATTTCACATATTTTGAAAGCCCAGCCTCCTATCCAGCAACGTGGCTCAGTGAGTTAATGCTTGCCGCTGACATCGGCAGTGACCTAAAGCACGGTGGCGCAGGAACAACCAGAAGGGCCATAATGCAACAACGCAAATGGGCCACCCTGCCCCCAGTATGATAGTAAAGGACATCCAAAACTCAGGTGAAGTGGGCACCTCACATACTAGTGCCCCTGTGCCAGTGCACCTACTTCACCACTGATAGCTCCGCACTTTCACAAGTTAAAATCCTGACTGGTGGGTCTCAACCTTCCATTCTTGAGAGGCTGGTAAACCGAATTCCACTAGATTGGCTAAAAGCAACCTCTGGTGTATTTATTGTTATTTCGTGTATCTGTGATGGGGTCACACACTTTCTGCTGGTACATTGTTGTGAAGATGTTGCTAACAGTTGTCATGTTCCAGAGGCGCTCGTTCCTCTTTCCTATAGTATGTTTTCAGCAACTGTCATCTTGCTCAACAGTAAATGGTGCAGTCACATATAGGACAATTATCACTTGCACATGTAGGGTTGAGCGAGCACTGCTCCCGCTTGTGCCTCAATCTTTGATGTCGGCGCTGTCTGTGAGGTACTTTTCCGCCACAGCTGACCGAGATTTTCCAGCACATCTATCTTTTACTGCCCCATGCTGCGTGCTGGATGAATCCTAGTAGAGATGCTCTTTATTGATATTTTGATATGCCATTGTTTCCTCAGTGTTGAATAAAGTGTGAGGTCTGTACTTAAGCCATGCCATCATGCCACTGAGTGACCAAAGCATGTGTGGGGACTGACAGAGTTCAGGTGTGTTCAGGTGTGTGCGCCTGTGCACTGGGTTTCATAGGGGAGCATTGCTAAGCTATGTATTCAGGGGGTGTGGCTGGCAGAGAGCTCTTCTGCCAATTCTCTCGGGTTTGAGTTGCAAGATGTACCCAAGTATGTGCTTTGAATCTTTGCCAAATCGCTCTAGTCCCTTTTAGTCTCTCTTAGGTAAATATCTTTCTATCGTCGTCGCCTTGAATGAGACTAAGGGGCCGATTCCGATCTCGGCCGGTAGGGCTCCGAATCGGATTCGGCTTAACCGGATCCGATTCGGAGCCCTATTTCCCGACCGATCCGTACGCGCGTCCGGACGAGCGAGTACGATGCGAAATCGCCGACCGACTTGTTCGGGCGTCCCAACCCCTCCTACCGACTCGTTCCCGGGTCGAACCGCTCCGACCGACTCGCTCGGACATGACTCGCACCGCGCAATGGAGACGTTCCCCGGCCGGGTAAGTACGATGCGCGCCGCGAGCAGTCCGACCGAGCCGCGCCGTCCGGCTCGAAAGAGCAGTCGGAGCCGTACTCGGGGGTCCGTGCCGGACCCCCTGTACGCGTAGCCGCGCGAGTCGCACACAGGGGGACCCATGGGTCCCCCTACCTGTGCGTGTACGGCGCGAGTCGCTTCGCCCGCGTACCCGCTGTAGGGGCGCCCTTGTTCGCCTCGCACCCATTGAGGCAATGGGAGCCCGCGTACGCGTTGTACGACCGGCTCCCATTGACTTAAATGGGAGTCCGACCGACTCCAGTACGATAGCATACGGACGCATCGTACTCGTTCGGTCGGGCTGCACGGGTCCGATTCGGTCGGAAATCTCTCCGGGTCCGGCTCAATCGGAGAGATTTCCGGCCCGAATCGGAATCGGCCCCTAAATGTCTTGCTCCATCAGACCCATAATGTTCAAGGTTCTACAAATAGAAAACTCACTTAAAATGGATCTGTCCCTCATTTGAAGTTCCTTTCTGCAAGCCTGGGCGTTCTTGTCACGGCCCCATGTGCATTTTCATTACTTGTTCAAATGGGCGCAGGTGCACGAGAGTCTACAGCTGAGCACCAGGCCAGGTCTATCTTTTTCCAGGTGATTACAGATAATTAATGGCTGTGACATATAGCTGTGATTTTCAAATTAATACAAGCCAGAGACTTGCTCGAGCGCGGCAGAGATTTGAAAGTTCGGCCCTCAGAAAAAAGAATGCATTACGAAAATATTTTTCCACCTATTTGTGAGTTTTGGAAAGTAGTACTGAAAATATTTTTTCACTGAATGTTCTTTGTTTTGTTTGCATTAGGCTAGCATTTCCGATGCAGTGTTTTATATGCAGTAAAGGCACTATTTTCATATTCAAAAGGATATCAGGCATTTTGATGGAACTATATATATTTTAGTATATAACAAAAGAAAGGGGGGTGTTAATTATCACAGGGTATGGAATGGCGCTTGCCCGGTGGCGTGGAGTTAGCACAAATGAGGACAATGAATGCGGTGCTACAGGTGAGGGAAAAACCCCTAAACCCTCAATTCTGGGCCAAGGTCCGACTATAAACAACAACAGGTCCCGTGCACACGCATATGAGTGGATATACAATACATAAAAGCTATCGTTATCAAAGACGAAGACAATAGTGTCCTTTCTTGGAATGTTGATTTTTAATGGTGTATTGCTTCACGAGCCAGCCAACACGTGTTTCGTCAATGGGGTGTAAACCCTTGACTTCTTCAGGGCTGTAACGGAGTAGAATGAATCGTGGACCTTACAACTGGTGATGATTCCGACCCAGTGGGTCCTAATATTTGTCTGCGATGAAGTAACTTTCTTCTATTGGATGCTCTGTGTATCTTAGGAAAAAGGTAATACAATTAACATCTTGGTGGTGAGTCTCTCTCCTGGCAGTGTGAGCCACGTTCCTATCCTTTCTTAGTCTCAATACGCCTCGTGATGGCTGCGACAGATGCTGATGGAGCCCGCATTGAAGCGTATCAGGCTCACGCGGAGCTTTTGGTGAGAAGGATAAAGTTACGAATAGGGCAGCCACATTCTATGAATTTTATGGAATATATTGTGGTTTAAAAATAGCCCATCCCCGGATACATTTCACATTTGAGGATTTATTTATTTGTTTATTTGAAAAGTTTTATATAGCGCTGGCTAGACCCGGAGGTATCAGAGCGCTTTACATGAGGATCAGCGAGTTACAGGTTACATAGTTACATCAATTAAATCAAAGAATCACAGAGGGAGGAGGAAGGGAAGGGAAGGAAACACAACAGGGAAACGAGGAAAACAATGTCAGATGACCGGCTGGGTAGGTGACGGCCGAGGGGGTAAAACCAAGGACAGACTCCTCTATAGCTGCATATGACAGTTCCACCGGGCATCGGCCAAGGTTGCTCGTGCACCGAGGTAAGTACAAACAGTTTTGGTATCCGCCCAGAGTTACAGGTTACATAGTTACATCAATTACATCAAAGAATCACGGAGGGAGGAGGGGGGGAGGGAAGGAAACACAACGGGGAAACGAGGAAAACAATGTCAGATGACCGGCTGGGTAGGAGACGGCCGAGGGGGTGAAACCAGGGCCAGACTCCTCTATAGCTGCATATGACAGGTCCACCGGGCATCGGCCAAGGTTGCTCGTGCACCGAGGTAAGTACAAACAGTTTTGGTATCCGCCCAGGGGGCATCGTCAAAGGTCCATCGAAAGTTCCATCAAAGTTCCACTCAGTAATGAAGGGGTTCTGAGGAACAGTTCAGTTAAAATAAGATAAATTCTCTCTATCACAATTGTCTTCATGTAGCTTCACTGAGAATTGATACAGTTGTTGAAATGAGGCTGGATTAGAACCATTGTGAGGACGCCATTAGATGCCAGGAGTTGCCTTTTCTTTCATCTTGGCAGTTCCACAACACCTTTCACTTCTTTTCGCAGCGGATGGTGCCGTATTAAATTGTCTTAGCCATCACGAGGCGTATTGAGACTAAGAAAGGATAGGAACGTGGCTTACACTGCCAGGAGAGACTCCCCACCAAGATTTTAATTGTATTACCTTATTCCTAAGATACACAGAGCATCCAATAGAAGAAAGTTACTTCATCGCAGACAAATATTAGGACCCACTGGGTCGGAATCATCACCAGTTGTAAGGTCCACGATTCATTCTACTCCGTTACAGCCCTGAAGAAGTCAAGGGTTTTACACCCCATTGACGAAACACGTGTTGGCTGGCTCGTGAAGCAATACACCATTAAAAATCAACATTCCAAGTAAGGACACTATTGTCTTCATCTTTGATAACGATAACTTTTATGTATTGTATATCCACTCATATGCGTGTGCACGGGACCTGTTGTTATATTTTAGTATATGTATGTTTAGTAAATGCATGTTTAGTATTTGACATTGAAAGGGAATGTCATGCCATGTTGGGTCAGGAGAAAATATCTCCTCTGTAGGTAATGGTGCCTTTTATGACGCCGACTGATATTACAAACCTACATACAAGCTTTCACATCGTCGTATATTATTTCTTCCGGTCCTGTTTTATGAACAAGATTTGTTTGTAGTACTGAAAGCTCATATGTCATGTTTTAATGTCGTGCATTGGTTTCATAGAGTTTATCCCCCCTCCATACAAATGACTTGAATTGAATTTCAATTTCAATTTTGTTTTTATGTATTTTCCGTGTGAGCCCTTCCTGCTGAAAGCATAATAATATATACACAAAAAAATATATATAGTCTTGAATAAAAAGATAATCAACTCATTAGAAACAAGCTTATGTCTTCAATCCATCCTTAAACTAACACATGAGGTTTGCTGACAACAAAAGAGGGGGAGGAGGGCAATTCTCGGGTGGGGGAGGGTTAAGGAAATATATACTCTGACTAAATCCACGCTTTACAGCGTGGATAACAAAATATTACAGAAAATATACAATAGAAACAGAGATCGAGGAGGTAGTGTGCATCATTAATGTAATTTTTTGTCATTGACTTTTGGCCTATTTAAAGTGCAGCAGCAGTATCAAGAGTAACAGTATCAAGCGTTTTGGCTGAAGCGCTTTACAAAAAGTAAAAGACTGAATAGAGGTAATAAAAAGAATTTTCAATTTTGCAATACATCACTTTATTTTTATAAAAACCGTCACCGCCTCATGCTACCATACCCTGAAGATGCTGAGCAAGATTTTCAAATGGCTATCAGTCAGCACCCGTAAAACGGTCACGCTCGCCCTGGTCACAAGCAAGCTGACTACGGAAACACTCTCTAAGCTGGGATCAACAAAAAAAACACCAGAAGGCTGTAGACTATTCGGAATTCGGTGGCCAGAATCACTGTCAACCTTCAACGCTGCACTCACATCACACCACACCTGAAGGAAGTCCACTGGCTCCCATTCACAAACAAGCACAATTTAAACTTCTTAGCCACACTTTCAAGGCACTACATAACACTGGCTCAGCATACCTCAATAATCGCATCTGATTTCACAAACCTTTAGACACCTCAGTTCATCTGGACTATTACTTGCACAAATCCCACGCATACGAGAAACCAGATCCGGTGCTCACGCCTTCTCCTACACAGCTCCTAAAGCATGGAACAAACTCCCGCTACATATAAGAGCCTCCTCACTTTTTGAATTCCTCAAGAAGCTGAAGACCTTACTTTGAGTCATCCCACCAGGCCCTTGATGGGGCTAGTTTCACACCTGCTCAGCGCAGGGCACCCTGCCGGGTGATAGTGTGGCTACAAATCTGCATGAGGTAACGTAAACATGAGCATCATTTCTATGGTCCAAAATGACTCGCATATCATTCCCCCTCTTCACTTCAGAAAGGTTGGTGCAGCTCTGGCAGTGATGAATGTATTCTGATCATTTAGTAGAAATACTGACCTCCTGATTCCAGACTCACTCACACATTGTCCATTTCTCTCTATTCTATACTTTGATTGGATAAGGAATTAGTCGGTAATTCACAGGATCACACCATTCTTTCAGTTCTGCAATTTCTCTAGATTTTTGCAGATGGGGCAGGATATTTGTCTTGCTGCCATAAGCCACCTTCTCGCTCCCATTAATGTTACATGTAGAATACATAGCTAGTGGTTCATATGCATGGCAAAAAGGATTCTGTGCAAATTTTCAAATCTATCTCAGGGCTTCCTATACTTAATGTGGTTTTTTATAGTTGTTATTCTTAGATCTTTGTTGCAGGGACTGCTTTTTTGCCTTGAATAGGCAATCAAATCACATAATTTCAATGACTACTATCTCTCCCACCAATGTGCTGCTTTTTGTAAAAAAACATTTTAAAAAAAGACTGGGATCCAGGAGTGAGGAACGTGTTACGGGGTCATTTCTCTGACATAGATATCTCTTAAAAGCATTGACAAAATGTCTCAATTGAGGTCTTTCTCCTATAGACTTATATGAGAGGTATGCTTCTAAAGTGAGAGTGAGGCTTGATTTTGATGACTAGAGTCCTTTCCGGAACTTAGATTCAGGTTGTTCAATATTCTTGACAGGTTTTTGAGTACCATACATAATGATGCCATCAATCTGTACGTCCAGTGCTTAGTTCATATCTTTTACAATATTGAGAGCTAAGCAAAGGACAAGTATTTTTTTTTGATAAGCACATTTTATTGTTTTCCAACAGTTACAACAGGTCACAGTAAAACAGACAGTCAGCTCCCGAGGGAGGCCAAAATCAATAAAGTAATAAACATTTCAGCAAGTAAAAGTGCACATCAAGAAAATGACATCAGTCTCGTCACATCATCCTCACAACGAACCCGTACCCGCCGCCCTAAGCCATTTACCCCATACTTTGACATGTTTAGTAGGGCAGCCCTGCACCTCATACTGGCTTGTTCTCCTGGGCACATCAGTCTACCCAATGTCTCCATTGTGCCATTGTCAGTGGCTTGGAAGCCTTCCGGTGAGCAGCTACATCACGTTTAGCTACCATCAGTGCCGTCCCCATGAAAGCTCGGTCTGCATGTGTCCGGACAAGTATCTCAATGTCTTTTTCTGCAGTTTGAGTTTTCTTAAGCGATTAATCTACATGCAAGGGGCAACTCCTTTCATTGTTTATTTGGAGACACAAATATAAGTAGTTTGTGACTATTCCTAAAAATATTGAATTGAATTGAGGGAGGTTTGCTCCTACTGTTATTGGTTCTGTTTGAGGATAATTTTTGGAGCTCTTCCAATGTATATTCAGTTTTTTTCCTTTTAATTGCAGTAGCTTCCTGGCACTTTAAGAAGTTTTCGGATTGCTAGAGTGAGTCCTGGTGATTAAAATGAAATCATTGGCACAAAGGACTTTTGCCTACATTTGATCACTTACTTTCAGGACATCTTCTATTGCTATCTGTAGGACTTAGTAGTACCCTTAGTACACCTATTAAAAAGTGTTAGGCCAAAGGGCAACCTTTCTTTACAACTTCGTTTATTTTGAGGTGGGCACTTCTTTGGCATGTGAGTCTGATTTTAGCCTATATAATATTAAAGTTTCCTGCAGGCGTTTTCTATTAGTGAATTGAGTCTATGTCTGCTGCCTCACTGACAAATACTTCCAGCTCCTCAAAAACTTGGGGGCTTATTAGGATGTCGTGACGTTTGCCACCGCCGAGCCGGCGGTGGTGACCGCCACGACATCGTAATGAGTGAAACCCCCCGCCATATTACAATGGCGGGGGGTTTTGCGGCAGACGCAAAGTGCGTCCGCCGCTTTTCCGCAGGCCGGCAATCGTTCCGATTGCTGGCCGGGCGGAATTGGCCCCTAATATGGTGGCGGTGCCTAGCAGGCACCGCCATCCATATTAGGATGGTGTGATGTGAAGGCCTTTCCATGGCGGCTTTGCTGCCATGGAAAGGCTGGCGGGAATTGCTTTGGGGGGCCGCTGCGGGCCTCCGGGGGGCCCCAGGCGGTGCCTGCCACGTTGTGCATGGCAATGCACAACATGTATTTTTGGCATTGCTGCGCGTGCTGCTCACAGCAGCACCCGCCGCAATGTTAACAATACGGAATGCGACCGCCAGGGTGGCGGTCGCATCCTAATTGGTGGTGAGGGACCGCCGCACTGCTGGCGGCCGGTCCCAACACTGCTAGGGTGGTGGGCGGACTGAAGTCCGCCCGCCATCCTAATGAGGCCCCTAGTTTTTATGTTAACCAGTCCTTTTTAGAGTGCCCTCCATGCTCTTACTCCTTCTTTCTCAGCAACAGGTTTGATATTCTATTGCAAACCCCTTCCATTTTTTGTAATCTACAGTCAACCAAATGTAAGGACCCTTGGGATCACGGACTCCTGACAGAGATTGGACACTGTTTCTAATTACTTCCATTCATTAATGCATTAGATTATTTCATGGGTCAATTAAAGCCTTCACCATTCCAGTGTCTAAGGAACTCCAAACAATCAATCAGGCGTTTGTTGAGCGCGACTACTCACCCGTAAGGGTCTCAAGGCGCTAGGGATAGGGGGGGTGCAGGTTCCAGTCCATCAAGGAGGGGGTCTGTCGAAGAGCCAGGTTTTGAGGTTTCTTGCGAAGATGGGGAGCGATGTTGTCTGTCTGAGGTGGAGCGGAAGGTCGTTCCAGGCTTTGGCCGCGAGGAAGGAGAAGGAGCGGCCTCCCGATCTGGTCTTTCTGGTGCGGGGGACCACGGCGTAGGAGAGCTGGGCTGATCGTAGGGTCCTTTGGGGTGCGTGGAATTTGAGTCGGCTGTTCAGGTATGCTGGTCCGGTGTCGTGGAGGGCCTTATGTGCGTGGGTGAGTATCTTGAAGGTGATTCTAGCCTCGACGGGGAGCCAGTGGAGTGTGCGCAGATGCTGTGAGATGTGGCAGTGTTTTGGCAGGTTGAGGACCAGTCTTGTGGCGGCGTTCTGGATGTTCTGTAGCTTGCGGGTGAGGTTTTTGTTTATTCCGGCGTAGAGTGCGTTGCCGTAGTCGAGTCTGCTGGTGACCAGGGCGTGAGTGACGGTCTTTCTGTGTTCGAGGGGGATCCATTTGAAGGTCTTACGAAGGAGGCAGAGGGTGTGGAAGCAGGAAGACGAGACGGAGTTGATCTGGCGGTCCATTTTGAGCTCGGAGTCCAGGATGATTCCCAGGTTGCGTGCGTGGTCCATGGGGGTTGGCGGGTTTCCGAGGGCGGGGGGCCACCAGGTGTCGCTCCAGGCGTCGGGGTTTGGGCCCATGATGAGTACTTCTGAACTCCCATGAACAGAACTCTATACCTGACGCTTAGCAAGACCTATTGTTACTCTTTGCTTGCCAAGTTATTTGCAGGGTAGTAATAATTGATATCTAATCCACACCTTATTGCTTTACCTAGTTATAATCATTGACTGATTCTCTATGTTGGTCATAGTATGTTGGACAAGTTCTTTGTCATTTATTGTTTGCATTATATTTCGATCATACTTCTGCCTCAACTCAACTAGGTTCATACCCTTTTTATTGATAGCCAGGAAAACCATGTTTCAGTATTGGTGCTTTGTAGGTCCTTCTCTTTGTCATCTAGATATCTTCTCAAGCCCTATGTTCCTGATTTGCATCCCAATCTCCGCAGATATAAGTCTCTGATTTACACTCTCATTATCTCCTTGGAAGGTTTTTGAGACAACTTTAGCTGTTAACCCCAAATTCAGTTTTCACTATGGAAGATATGCCTTCATAATTGCAAAACTGTTTCTGTGGTTTGTTAGGAGTTTGACCCATTACTTATAGCTCTGATCAGATATTGTCATCCCCTATTCAGTAAAATGTAACTTTACTGACACTGATTTCGAGACTTCCCAAGTCTTTGATGTATTTATTAATGTTCTGTTTTTAATACTAGGGCCTCTAACTGCAAGTGGACTCTAACTACAAGTCCTGAGGATCCTACATGTCATCTGCCTTCAGGAATTTAGTTAGAATCTAATATACACTGCATGCCCTTTTTATCTTTCCATATTTAAAAATAATCGATGTTGTTTAGTTTAATTTTGATTACTCATTGTGTTTCAAATATAGTAGGTAAACCTGTGAGAAAGTATTTCTTGAAACCTGTAGAATATGCAAGACCAACACAAATTCATTATTTAAAAGCACTACCAAACTGGAAGGAAAGCCAGTTTTGAAATATCTAGTATCTCAGCAAATAACGGAATACAACACAGCCCTAAAAACACTTCTGACACAGAAGTTGGTGCTACATAATATTAAGTTCCCAATTTTGTCAAAACCTTCCCAGCATGCTGTGGGAAAGAATAACCGGCTTTGAAGGACTGATGTTCTGTGAGAAAACTGTATGGCCCCAATGTCTCAGCATCTGCCTGTTTTTACTATTTACATGATAATAAAGGACCCAAATTGTAAGAGTTGTTCCGCATATATATCCCAGCCCACCTTGCAGAGTAAGATGCTAATTTTCTATTAGGCATGATAATTATACTGTGATCACCATGTGTGCATTTGTTTTACTTTTTGCTAGTTTAATACCATGGATATGAGCTTTAGTTGCTACAACAGAAATGTCATGAATAGGGATAGACAGAAAGGAGCCCTTGTAACTCTATATTGATAAATGAGTGAAACAGTCTGATATATCAAAACACCCATTTAATTAAAATTTCCACCTCATAAAAAAAGATTACACAAGTACCAGAAAACCAACCACACATACAGATACACATTATGTCATTATCACATGTTCACAATATCCTTGGATGATAGCTTGGTTTGGGAGGAAAGTTGTAAACGCCCAACATCCCATTTGGAGCTCCTATGACAAAACTACTTGTTACATGCTTTCTAGGAAAACTCGAAAATGAGGGTTGCAATTCTCTTTTGCTCTCTCTCTCTCCGGCTGCCTATTAGTTGGCGAATTGTGCGCTATACATAAAACATTGCATTCAATCAACCAATTATTCAATCAGAGTCTTGTAGAGCGCGAACACTCACCCGTAAGGGTCTCAAGGCGCGGGGGGAGAGGGTAGCAGGTGCGTTGAGGGCCCGCAGTTTAGTCGAAGAACAAGGTCTTGAGGTTCTTCCTGAATTGAGGCAGTGGCGGTGATTGCGTGAAGTGGAGAGGCATTAAGGTAGAGGTGTCTGTTTCTCTCTTAGTGTATGGACTAGCTGTATTTTACAAACCCAGCCTGTTTGCAGTTGGCATTTAAATATACCCTGGGAAGGACAGATTT
This sequence comes from Calotriton arnoldi, assembly GCA_963921515.1. Classification (NCBI taxonomy): domain Eukaryota; kingdom Metazoa; phylum Chordata; class Amphibia; order Caudata; family Salamandridae; genus Calotriton; species Calotriton arnoldi. The sequence goes on from CAWUFW010007906.1 coordinate 73,464, forward strand.
GCAGCGCTGGCTGGTAGAGACTCTCAGGAATGGGACTACATATGGATCATTTAAAGAGCACTAAGGTACTAATGCACCATAGGTGGACTTCGATTTAGAGTAGTATCAAGAAATACCAATAGCCTAGAGTGAATGAATTAAGTCTCTGCCTATAAAAGCCTCTACTTCTGCTGTGAAATATCTCTGAAGGGTGTGGGGTCCAATACAAGGGAAGCACACAAAACTCCACAGTTTGTCTGTGGGCGAGAGCTGTACTTATCATTTCATTCTGGAAACAATGCTGATATTCGATTTACTTTGCATTTCTCATACAAACATATCTCATTTGCCAGTCAGTTTCTGACTTCACATTCATTCACCAACATGCAGTGATCATGTGTTAAATTGTACATGTGTTTATGATGATTTACTTCTGCTTTCAACTTTCATTTGGGTTAAACAAGGCACATCAGCTGTGTTGGAGAACAATAGAGCGATGATCCCATGGTCACTTGTCTCAACTCTGCCACTATTGCTTCAAGCTCATAATAACACAAATTACACCTCTATTCCTTCAAGATCAGAAAAATATATATAGCTAATCTAAACAGTCAGACAGGGCAGATTCTAACCATAAAAGCTTCAGTAGGCATGTGGTATCGTGATGCAATAGGGATGATAATAAATAGGTAAGGTGGTGAAAAGGCAGTCCAATGATACAAGGCACATGTTTATATCACGTCCATTCTGCCAGTAGTGTGCCAGGCAGATAAATTAGGAGACTACATCTACCATCCCTTCTGTGTAGTGCACCTATATTTCAATAAAACTTCACTAAAAACGGATGAGCAATCATTCCTCTTGAGGAAAGACTGAATATCACCCCATCCCTTGTCCTTAAATGCTTTCACTTCAGGCTGAACTCGCTTTGTGAGTTCCAGCTTGAAGCTTTTAGCTGGCAAGTTACTTACTATTACATTTGCTGCGCTCTGAAACTAAGTCCATCTATTTCTTCTACTGTCCTGGACAGACCACGACCCACAGTAGTAGATTCTACAACGCACGTTCAAACCCACAGTTTTGTATAGATCACATGGCTCATAAAAGGGTCCTTTCTTGATTTGAACGAAAGGGTGTGGGCATATTGAGTTGTTCGTGAGCACCCATGTTACAAGACAGATCACCAGGTAGGGGTATCAAGATGTTGCGAATGATGGGTAAGGAGGCAGATAATGGGGTGGCCAGACAGGCCTCTCTTTGCTATTTCCTAAAGCATTTCTTACTGCTTTCTGACCAAGCTGTGACTGGACCAAAACATAACATAACATGTGTATTTGTAAAGTGCACGTTCACCCGGAGGCATCTTGGCGCTGAATAACAGATGTTTATTGTTACCCAACTCAAAGGTACTCATTTTATTGACCTCAGATGGATGAAAGGCTGAGTGGACCCACTGGGATTTGAACCTGTGACCATGAGGTCCAACACAGGCCCCTGCAGTGGACGCATTAGTCCTCTGAGCCACCAGACCCGACTAGATAGTCTTAACCCCAACACTGCTACTAACACCAACCAAGCCACAACTACAGCGTAGCCTAAATTCTTGGGTTTCATTTAGAAAATAAAAGTTCATTAAAATATTAGATGACTGAACAGAATGTATTTCAAACGCCGTTACTTATGTAAACCATTTGACATGCATATGAAAGCTTATGAGAGTCACAGACGTTTGAAGAAGTCCGTGTAAACAAAACAAACTACCAATATTCATTAGATTTGGATCTGTGCACCTGGGCTGCAGCAATGATATTCAGGGGAATGTGAAGAGAGAAAGGTCATTATTCTTTGCCACTATGAAGTTGAACAGCAGAGTAAGATAAAGATGCCTTCTGTACCCTGAAACCTGCAACCTAGCCCGAAAGCTTGCAGCTTCTACACTGAACCTGAAACATGTGCCTTTCAGGGTGGCTTGGACTCAGATTACTCTGGGCTTTGAGAGACATTAATAAGTGCCCCTTAGAGCAACAGATGACATTGAGCTTAGAGAGTACGAGAAAGGTAGTCATCGACGAGAATGACAACAGCCAAAAGTTAGCACACCCCATACATATTGTGACATATACCAAGCCAGTGCTTAGGATTGTCGAATAATAGTAACTGCAATCCCCAGGGCAAAGAGTTTTCCAGGTGCCTAGGAGGATTCTTCACTGTCTTTTGTATTCCTTACTGTCAAGCTACAAGCATACACAAATCCCTTTCTGATAGCTTTGAGATTCTGGACCAACTGCTATCAGAGGGAACAAAAGAGACTTCTTCAGAGACACAATGGGCACTGCAGTGGTAACAAGGTGCTGTTCCTTAAGCGTCCTGTGTACTTGCGTGATAAATGACTTATATGGCACAGATGTACAATGCCCATCATTAATACCGCTTCGTGTGGGATGGATGGAAATTAATAAATGTGCTCAAAATTGCCAACATCCATTTGTATTTACACCATCTAGTCTTCACGGGCAAAGATGTTGCGCAAATGTATCACACAGCAAGGACATCGTATCTTCTACAAGTTGTTCAGAGGTTCTTTACGCTTTATTTAGTTAGATTGCATGCCTGACAGCTGTAATTAACACAGAATTCCTTTTCGACATCTCTGATTCATAGTCAGATAAGATTTTCGAGGAGGATACATAGTAATGTATTGTACCAAAACAATGTCAAAAAAGCAAGCCAAAACATTAATATTGTAGAAATAAAAACACGCTAACATACTTTTGATTCAGAAAATTTTATATATTCACGCTTGTACGATCTACAGTTGTGCTGGACAGCACTTGAGCAACTATGTTTTATAAAGTCCTCAATGAAATGATGTTTGCTGTGGTAGTTCACTAAAATATACATGCAAAGTGTTTAAATGCATAATGGATAGTATTAATGTTTAAACAGCACATCTGCAACTGCACTTGTTCAATAACAATCTATAGTACTAGTCAACATAAATATGTCTGAAGAGGCAGATTCGATCAGAAAGAATTACACTTTTCTAATGTATCTAAACGTTTTCTTTTATAATACATAGGTTATTGTATTTCAAATATAATCAATATTCAAATGAAATTATATTACAAGATAAAACATGCAATTAAAAATAGTTGATTAACATGTTTTATAATTCTACAAAACTTAAACAAGGGGCCAGATGTCCGAATATCGCAACGAGTAAAAATATTTAAAAACCAACCTATGTGCCAATAGGTTGAATCTTAAAAAGCCAAATCGTAGTGGTTTGAAATCCAACCTACCTTATAAATAGTAATGAGTTAGGTTGCAAAGTGCAACACACTACGAGTGGAGGCAATCCCTGGGACGGTGGCCTGCTTGGCTCAGCAGACCACCATGCCTGTTATTGCCTTGTAATAATAATGTGTTTTTTTAATGCAGCCTGTTTTCCTTAAAGGAAAGGTTTGGATTTAAAAAAACAAGTTTATTTTTTCTTTTGATTAAGAGTTGGCAGTGGTCCTATGGACCACTGCCTACGCCTCAACTACCTTTCTTTTTACATTCACAAAAGGGAAAGGATCCCAATGGAATGTGTATATCCTAATGCTAGGTCCCCCAACATTTACAATTTTGAGAGATTTGATGGCGTGAAGTTACAAGTGAAGTTAAAGAAGGAATTTGATTTGAAGAGGAATTTCCAGAAATGTTCAATGGGCATTTGTGATATTTAAAAGTCTATGTACAGAAAATTAAATTGAAAAGAGGTGCTTAATCAAAAGTGAGCAAAGTTAGAAATGTGTCTATGATGGTTAGGGAAGCTATAATCAAAGAATAATAAAGATTGGCAGAAAAGGGATTTAAAGGGGCTTTAGCAGTAGCAGTGATCGGCCCCATGGTTGTGGCATAAAAGCTGGGAGGGAACATAGGATTAGATATAGATTTGTACAAATTGAACAAAGTGGCGGTGGTGGAGAAATACCTCTTCACCAATATTAAAGGAAATGATGAATATGCTAAAGGGGGCAGCGTTATTTTCCACTCTTGATATGACATCAGCATACCATCAGGTGAGACTGCGCGAGGACCCTCAAAACTTGACAGCATTTGTAACTCCCTTTGGAACCTTGCTTTTTAGTGATGGCATCTATTCTAATATGGCAGCCTTGGTTTTTCACAGCGCGATGGAGAACATCTTAAAAACGTTTACAGGAATAAAGATTTATCAAGATGACATATTAATTTAAGAGAGCAAGGATAAAGAGAACAATGATAGTGTAAGGCAAGGGTTATCCAAGTTGTAAATAAATGGTTTGAAAGTACAAATATGTAAATGGCACATGAGTGTGATACACTACCTAGGGCATTAGCTGACTGCAGCAAAACTAGGCTAAGAGAAAACTTGATAAAAGTAATTTGGGTCGTACCAACATTAGAGAACAAGGATCAACTAGTTAAGTTCATAGGAATGATAGAATTCAATAGTAATTTCATACCAAACAATGCCAGTAAAACAAAGATTTGAGATGATGACCCAAAAAGGAAGTGGAATTTGTACAGGGTGAAGCATATGGTTAGGAGCTTGAAAATGTGCAAATGGGGGCAAATGAATATCAAAGAATGTATAATTTTTGTATCAGGTACCAGTACAAAAATACTATGAGCTTTATTACAGGGTTAATAAAAATAAAAGAACACCATAACTTTCATTTCAAGGTGCTTGAAAAGAGTAGAAACTAATTATTTAATAAAAGAAAGGGAAGCTCTCGTAGGTCATTGAGCAAGAAAATAAAAGCATTTTGTGTGGGCCAGAAATTTCAAAACTGATCACAGAGAAGTGTTTACAAAGAAATGAATAGACTCTAAATGAAGAAGGATTTATAAGTGGGTTGTTGCATTAAAAGAATTTATATTTGGCATTGAATACATACCAAGATTCATAAATACCATTGCTTACAGTCTTTACAGATCTTGATCTTCAAAGAGAATGGGGAAGATTATTCAAATGAGAGCCACGTAGAAGAAGATCTAAAAATACAGAAGGTATGATACAAAGAGAAGAGAAAAGAGAAGTGGCTAAAGACACAGTATAACAAGAAGGGAGCCAGATGTTGGAAGTAGATTGGGGTGATCAAAGAAGCCATGGTACCAGATATTTTGATGGTTAAATCAGTTATCAGAGAGTGAAGAATTTGAATCTGTTAGACCTGGCATTTCTTGGCGTGATTACCCCTGACTTTTTGCCTCTACCTCCCCTACTTTTGATGCTGTGATGGATTTAGTTTTATTGGCTTAGATGCTTTGGGCACTGTGCCACTGCTGATCAGTGTCAAAGTGCAAGTGCTCCCTGAAATTTGTACTTGTAAAGCGCACCCATACCCCCAAAGGGGTGTCCAGGCGCTGTACGCATACCGCTGTGGAACCCTTCCTGGCTTTTCCCTGTGAAATGTCCACTCCTGGGCACCCCCAGGGTGAAGCCAGGCATCCCAGCGCTGTTGGGGCCGTTGTGGAGATTAAGCAAGCTATTGCCCAGAGTTGCAGAGTGGGACCCATGATTAGAATAGGCACCGAGGCGAGAATTATCAGGTAAGAGGAAATTGACCCCAAGACCCGCCGAGGCGGGAATTGAACCCTGGTCCCGGGCCAGATCTCTGCATCAGGGTCTGCCGCTCTAACCATTGAGCCACACTTCTCCCTGTGTAAAGTGTAATGGTAATTGGTTGTCCATGATTGGTATGTTTGCCTTACTAGTAAAGTCCCTAGTAAAGTGCACTATGTGTGCCAGGGCTAGTAATGCAAATGCTACTAGTGGGCCTGCAGCACTAATTGTGCCACCCACATTTACCGCCTCCTGTACTTCTTTTTTTAATGAATACTTTCATTTTAATGATTTGAATGACTTACCTTTTTGCACTATTTGGGATGCTTTTAAAGCAGCTGCTCGCGACTTCATCATCAATTATGTCTCAAAGAAAAGACACAAGGCGCGTAAACTTACAACTGAACTTTTCGCAAAAATTAAGAGATTGGAACATTCTTACTACACCTCTAGGTCAAAAGAATGTTTATCTGAACTCATAGCTACTAAATTCAAATTTAATAAAGAATCCACAGATAATGCTTCATTATATTTATTAAGATCCAGTGCAAAATTCTATGGAGGTCAGAATAAATCAGGCAAACTACTAGCAAACTATCTCAAGGTCAAACATAATAGAATCAATATTGAATCAATTCTAGATAATCAACAGACTCTCAAATATAAATATTCAAAGATCATAGAGGAGTTTCACCAGTTCTACAAATGTCTATACACACCTGATACTTCACGTTCGGATACTGAAATTATAGACTATTTTTCCAATATAAAGACATCCTTCGACACATAGCTAAACCATGACCCTCTAGAGCTCGATGTTTCACACGAAGAACTGTGCACAGCATTACATACACTCAAAAATGACAAAGTTCCTGGCCCAGATGGTGTCACTGTAGAATTTTTTATCCACTTTTCTCAACTGCTCCTCCCAAAATTGGCAGTCCTCATATCTTCCTTTTTACATACTGGTAAATCTTCTGGGAACTTTTTAGAAGCTTTGATCTGCCTCATTCCCAAAGAAGGTAAAGATTTGCATCATTGTAGAAATTATAGACCCAACTCTTTAGTAAATATTGACTATAAAATCTTTTCCTAAGCTTTAGCCCTAAGGATGGAATCTTTTTTACCGGATCTTCTTGGTAGGGAACAATCTGGTTTTGCTAAGGGACGCTTGCTATCAGATAATACCCGCTTATTTTTTGACATACTCTCCAAAATGTCTCACATGTCTGATTCCATAGCCGCAATAGCACTAGATGCGTAGAAAGAATTTGACAGAGTCCATTGGCCTTTTCTTTTTCAGTTGCTTAAATGGTTCGGATTTGGTCCAAAATCACTTCTCTGATTTCTCTTCTCTACTCGAGCCCAAAAGCAGCAATTTTTGTTAATGGCCTATCGTCCTCATATTTCACCTTAGGCAGAGGTGTCAGGCAAGGATGCCCCTTATCTCCCTTTCTTTTCAACCTTGCTCTGGAACCCTTCTTGTCGAGATTACAAGTTAAATTAGCAGCTTATGCTGACGATATTTTGTTATTCATTTCTAAACCCAAAACCTCCCTTCCTGCTTTTTTACAAGAAGTAACTTCCTATTCTTTTGTTTCTGGTTATAAATGAAACAATGATAAATGCAAGATATTACTAGGCCTGGGCAGAAAACTACGCTACGCTCGCGTAGTTTGCGCAACTACGCGCTACGCGAATTGCACGTATCACAGTGCAAAAACGCGTAGCGTAGCGGGCATTTTTTGCTTGCTCGCGGTCCTCAACGTCTAGTTGGTGACCGCGAGCGAGCAAAATGACATCCCGGCGAGACTTTTTCCTCGTTCGCGATTAGCAACATCAAGTTGCCGATCGCGAGCGTGGAAAATAAACCTCCCGGCGAGATTCTCAATGCGGGGAGGTCAGGTTTCTCATTGCGAGTGGTCGCGTATGCTCGCGACCGCTCGCGATGAGAAACTACCAGTCCGCGTTGAGAAAACTGCTGCTCGAGTACAAATCTACTCGAGCGGCAGAAAACGACCGCTTGCACTGTGCAAGAGGCCGTTTGCAATGATTGCACAGTGCGGACAAGCATCCGGCACTGTGCAATCATTGCGAACAGCATTTCCTACCGCACTACGCAGTTCGCGTAGTGCTACGCGTAGCTCGCGTAGTGCGAAGTGCACTTCGCGTCGCTACGCGTAGCGCTACTACGCGAACTACGCCCAGGGTTAGATATTACCCTTAACCAAATTCACGTTTAAAGATAATTTTGCTATATCTAATTTTACTTTGAGCTCTAAGCACATAAAATATTTGGAGTTATATTTTACCCCTTCAATAAAAAAATCCATTTCCATGAACATGGAAAAATATTTACTAAAGCTGTCCGCTTTGAATGATAAATGGCATCCTCTTTATCTCTCCTGGTGGGGCCGCTTAGATACTATCAAAATGATGCTATCTCCTTTCATACTTTATATTATCTCAAATATTCCAATTGCTATACCCTCTAAATCCTTTAAAAAAATTAATTCCTTACTCTTCTTTTCTTTGGAGCAATAAAAAAGCTTGCATGTCTCTACTAAAGCTCATGCGTCTGAAACCAGAAGGGGAGTACACTTTCCTGATTTCTCTAAATATCATAAAGCATTTCTGCTATGTCAATCCTCCAAATGGATCTCAAATTCCACGTTAACTCCCCCACTCTGGGTATCATTGGAACAATCTTATCTGCTTCCCTTTTCCTTCCAAGAATACCTGTCTTTCACCCGTAAACCTCAACATTTATCCACTCCTATTCTTAGGTATTCGAGTAAACTAATTGAATCGGTTTTATCGTGTCTGCCTATAGACTCCGCAACGTTTCTTAAATCTACTTTATGGCATAATAAATTCATATTGATTAAAGGTAAACCTTTCTATTGGAAAACCTGGCGGCAAAAAGGCCTAATATGGGTAAATCAATTATTTGAAAATAACACTTTAATGTCTTTTTCTCATTCTCGCCTTCTATTTGACCTTCCTCCCTCTTTCCGGAACAAATTTCTGCTATTGCAAAACACTTTAAGTCTTGCCTTTGCTCAGTTCAATTCATATCCTCCTCACACACCCGAAATCAATCAATTCCATAATCTCCTTAATGCAAACCCTAAGGCCTCTATCATATATTCTTATTTTCGCAGGTCTAGTATCACTAGAGACAAATCTAATGTAGAATTAGCCTGGGAACAGGATTTCGGTAAGGAATGGTCAATTCTCACGTGGAATAAAATCTGGACTAAAATTAGAAAGGCTTCTAGAGCAGCTAATACTTCTCAGACACTCTTTTTCATATACAATAGGCTCCTTACCTCTCTCCCATGACATTACATAGGATGAATAGTGACATCAGATGCTTGTTGGTCTTGCTCCTCGGCACATGCTGATTTCGAACATTTATTTTTTATGTGTCCTTTTGTCCATGATTTTTGGGAGAGTGTCTGGAAGCAGATTACTTTGTCTGGGACAACTGTATCTCAAGTATACGAATTTTGGACTTACTTATAGCAGTAGCGTTTTAGCAAATCACTAAGTTCTGGAAAGATCTCTCTAAACTATCTTTTCAAGCCTGGTGGTACGCAGTCTGATTTAATCACAGATAAGATACAGCTTATGTATATCCTGCTTCTATTGCTATGAAACGCTTATTGTTATGGTCCCCAGTCACACAGTTCCTCGATACTAGTGCAAAACGTTGTTCCATGCATAATCCAATGGAACAAGAAGTTTTGAAGCCTCCTTGACATTCCAAATTGTATAGTTATAAATATTCTCGTCTGTCTAAACAAACAAATATAGATAAAAGTTTGTACACGCTATCAGACTTTATCATTTCGTATCTTCCTTTTTCCTCTTCCTGACAATATAACCACAGCTCTTTGTATGATATTATGTTGTATTATTCACTTCAATAAACTTACTTTTTAAAACTTAAAGAATGTACAGACTCACTCATATTAAAATTACCGGGCGATCCAGGTGGCTAATATATGAAGCATACTTTATTTCTTTCTTTATACAGAGTTGTATACAACACTAACATATTGAGTGCTGAAAAAAACCATTAAGGGGATTTAGAATGTTGTAAACTCAGCATTATTCAGTTTTTCCACTAAATGAAAGGGTGCTAGTAATATAAGTCTTCATAGTCTGGTACAGATGTACAGAATCAAGTTGAACACCACAAAGCAGTTTTTTTTCTTCTGAATTTGAGATAATTTCCAGTATGCTCCAGAAAGTCGGCTCCTAAGGATCATCTGCCATGTTTTAGTTTCTTGAAAAAGCTTTGTTAGATTAGGTTGGAGAAAGCCATCTGCAGGTCCCTGCTTTTGGAAGTAACACAGACCTTTGCCCTCTTGTGTATTGCACAGGATGCAGGGTTTTAAAATGTATGCTGGATTTCAATGGGACCCACTGTGGAGCATTCAAGGCTAGCTTGCTATGATCATGTATCTAAGTTTAGGCATATTCTTGGAACCTGGTAGAAACCTGGAAGCCTAGCAATAAGTTTCATGGGAAGACGCAACTTGTGCAAAAGGCTGCCAATGTTTTAGGAAGGGTGCAAATTTCATTGGTATATTGAGAAATGTTGTGGAGCACAGCAACAGAGAAACTGAAGAGAATTGATGCTGCATGCATTAAACTGCATGCATGAGGTGCTACTACATACATAAAACTAAACTGTTCTGCAGCAGACAGACTCTAAGGAACTCTGTGTGACTTGAACACTTCTGGTTATCAGTTCGTGGAAACTTGTGTACAAAAAGGACTTTAAGTGAGTACTCAGACCCTAAGATGGCCCCAGTCTTTTTACACGAGTGAGCATGAATAAAGAAGTGGCATTGCTGAATGAAGAGATTATGTTGCATTTTGACACTATATTCTTGAAAGGACTTAAGGTAAGAAAGGAAGGCCTAGTTTCCCACAGTTACCATACACCATCAATATCACTTACCACTGAGCTGCTTTCTTGTTTAATTTGATAGTCCCCTCCTGGGCACTGTGCTACTCATTCTGGCGTCAGAGGATTTACAAGGGAGGAAGGCAACTCTAATCAAAGTTACATTGAATGTTAGCTTGGTGGAGGGGGTGTTTGGATTGCGCATGTCAGTTGACCAAGTCCTGAAAACCACTTTGGACATTAGGTTTAACCGAGCTTTCTGAGGTTAGTGCAGGCATTTTCTTGGGAATTAATTTTTGAACTATACATTTTATTACTTTATTGAAGCACATTAGCATCTGTAGCTTTTTTGTAGGAAGCAGCTAGAGAAAATCTGGCCCAATGCCGCAGGGAAAATATTTTCATTGAATGTATCAATTCCAAATATAAGTGGTGTTATCTCTCGCAATCCTTAATCCAAATTGATTTACATTTACCAAAGTTTGGAAAAGATTTTTATTTTTAAGGAAATGTTTGTTTTTCAAGCTATTAGAAAGCAAATCAATGGCTGCAGTTTGTGTCATCAAGCACGCACTTAGAAACAGCATTTGTCTACAGGGGCTGGAGGAGTACCTCAGATTTCACAGTGTTGATAATTGTCATTGCTGACCCTTTGATTGAAAAAATAGTAGCTCATCCTTTACTGGTTTCAGCCCAGTGGGGAAGTTATAATAAAAGCCTTATGATAACGCAAAGGACAGGACCTCGACTAACAAACCTTTATTTTATCAAATTTGTACAATGTCAGATCCTGAAACACTAATGACATCTTTTTAATGAGAAGAGTAATCATGAGGTCTGCCGGTCGAAACCTCTTTATGTGGGTACCAGATACATTGACGCCTCAGTCAGTCATCTTGCCACCTGTTTTGCTTCCCTTATTAAAGGAGTTCTCCTCAGTGTCTACCATGCGGACAATCCAGCTCATATGTTTGGTTAAGCCAGGCAAAGCAGATGACCCTTGCCCTCTATGAATTATTCAGCTAGGAGCTTCAAGCATTGCTTAATGCTGTGCAATCTCTGAAACACATTTATCTATACTGCATAAGTCCTTCTGGATAGAAAAAAAGACTTGTGTAGTTCCATTATTCCCATTATATCTTAAAGAACAAAAAAATTTCTGTTGTAAGCTGGAATGGAAGTGGAGATCACAATATTACGATGAGGATAAAGTCAAATATAATGTAACTAGTAAGGGGGACCCCCTCTAGAAGAGCTAAGGTCAGGGAGAAGAGGGGAACGCAACCAAGGAGTATATGACAAGCTCCCTCACGACCTATATTACTTTGATTTAAGTGTACAACATCAAATAAGGGCTACACATATGATTTATACATTTTAACACTTTAGTTATGTGGTTTGATTATCATCATTTTTTTTATTCAGAAATATATATTAAAAAAATTATTTTTCCATTTTTTTATAAATACAAAACCATAAAAATATTCATTAACATTTATGTGCAATATTTTTTATACATAATTATACACTCATAACATTTAAGGAACAAATATAATGTATGGTTCCAGACCCCTACAATAATATTTAATCAGCTATCACCAATTCTCAAACTCACTCAATCACAACCAAAACACATTCACACATCATCCAATATCAACCACTCTTCATATCTGGATCATGGGGAGACCTAGAACGAATTGGTCTCCACAACCCTATTGTATGATCTAAATTCAACAGGGTTTATCAGAAGGTCGACGCGCGTTTCGGTGGGTTGGAAACTGACGATGGACCACCTTCCTCAGGACCATGCCAAATAAACTGACAACCAGACAAGGGGTACAATGAGTGTAATTATACACTCCATGGATTAATTGCTTTGTTGTTTTGTATCAGATATGCAAAGGATTGTTACCATAATCGTCGCTTCATATCGGCCTTCTCGGGAATCCCCCTGGCAAGGATAGATTGACCTCTGTATATTCTCTCTCACTTTTTTTTTTAAAACGCGCCGTGAAAAGTGAGAGAATATACGGAGGCCAATCTATCCTTGCCAGGGGGATTCCCCGAGAAGGCCGATATGAAGCGATGATTATGGTAACAATCCTTTGCATATCTGATACAAAACAACAAAGCAATTAATCCATGGAGTGTATATCGTTGAGGAAAATTACTCATGTGTACAGGACCCATATATATGGAGTATTCATTGAGAGTACATAGGATAGAGTCTGGAGAAACAACTAGCAGTTGAAAATCAACAACAGTGGCCTCTTTCAATTCACAAGTGTATAAATACACTCGGGGGGCGTGGCTAGCTGCCAGAGATGGCGGACGCAAGCTGAGGAGGCTCCGGAGCTCGGGGGGGATTATCCTGTAAATCGCCGCTACCAGCGCCCATAACCGGCTCCGGGAAGGGCTTCACCTGTTCTGCCGACCCGGAGGACCCCGCCGATGTGCACGGAAACGGCGGAACGAGTGGCAGAGCTGATCCGCGGCCTCCAAGTGCGCGGCCTACTGCCGGCTCCCCGATGGCGCGGTGATAGCGTGCGGCCCCCCTCGCATTATCAGAGGTAAGCCCTGCCGCCCGAAGGTGCCGCGAGGCCGGGAAGTGGACCTGCGGGTAGCGCCGCGACATCTGAGCCCGCCGGCCATCGGTGGGACTGGTCGACCCACAGCACCACGAGGCGTGCGGCTTGGGGGGAGGGGCTCACCCAGCGTTACAGGGCCCGGGCGATACTCCCCCTCTCCCCTCCGCCGCGGTTCCTGCCGCATACTGTGCCCCGAGGAGCGCGACCCGATCCCTGCAAGATTGGCCCCCGGAGGTGCTGGACTTCCCTTCCCACTCTGGGACAAGATAGTTGCCGGCAGTTCAGCAGAGCACAACACGACCAATTGCATGCGGGCACTGGTCCTCCTGTCTCCGGCCAGGGCATCGGCCACACTCGAGGCCGGATCACACCGGGAGACCCCTAGATCACCAAGGGTAGGCCCTGCGACCCAAAAGCAACGCGAGGCCTAGGTGCAGAGCCCCAGGTTGTACAGCAGCACCGGAATCTGGCCACCAACGGTGGGACGCGTCGGCCCACGGCCCCACAAGGCGAGGCGAGCAGCGCAGGGAAGAGATGACACCCGACGAGAGCAATTAGACCCGCACGTGGTTGGCCACAGAGGTCCGGCGTAGACACCGGTCCCCCTGAGACATACTGGAGGAACTACCGAGCACTCTCCTGGGTACACACTGAGCGGAGGGGACCACCGGAGTCTGCTACCAATACAGTTTGTTAACTGGACGGAACTGCCCTAGGGAAGTAGGGCTTATATGGAATCAGAGTGAAACGCCGGGGTCAAACAAGGTGGTGGGCTGAGAACAACACCCATTGGATACAGTACCGGCTGAGAAGCCTACCCGGGGAGTCGCGGGACGGGGCCTCCCCCCGCACTACGCTGAACTGGAGAACACACCATGGGGAGACCGAAAGGGTAAAATCACGGACGGTGGCCCTGGCATGGGTGGCCCCTCGAGCGAGAATGACACTGCCGCCAGATCCAGATCACCGGATGCCGCCTCCTCGAACCCTGCTGAGACCCCTCCGGACAAGCTGGATCTAATCCTGAAGAAGGTCAGGGACTCTCGCAGGGCGATCGAACACCAAATTGGGTCTCTTACCAATGGCCTCACCCTGCTCAGGGCAGATCATGGGAAACTAGCGGAAACTGTTAAAGAGCACGACAAGGCCCTGGCCACTATGGACCCAATAATAACAGACCATACCTCTCACCTAAAACAACTACAGCAGCAGATCAACGGCCTACAAGATAGGGTAGAAGACGCGGAAGGCAGGAATCGCCGAAACAACATCCGCGTAATTGGTCTTCCGGAACGCTGCGAGGGACCCAGGCCAGCCGACTTCATGGAAGCATGGTTCAGGGATCACGTGGCCCGGGACGGTCTCTCCCCCTACTTCTGTGTTGAGCGGGCGCACAGGATCCCCACAGGGGCACCGAAGGTGGGAGCTCCCCCAAGACCTCTGATCGTCAAAAACTTAAACTACAGGGACCGCGATGTGCTCTTACAAAAAGCGAGAGAATTGGCACCAATCCATTTCGAGAACCAACGTATCTCACTCTACCCAGACTACACCATTTTAGTACAGCGCCAGCGGTCATCCTTCCAGGCCGTCAAGAAAAAGCTCCAGTCGGCACAATTGAAATACGCGCTTCTATTCCCGGCCCGACTAAAGGTGCTGCATGACTGCAAATCCTATTTCTTCGACAGCCCGAATGATGCGGAGGAATGGCTGGAGGTGATGGGACTCACGTCGAGTCAGGACCAGCTGTCGGGTTCGTCCAGCTGGGGCCCCACTCAACAAAGACACCCAAGCGCCCGCCGGCGTGCGAAGGGAATGCAGAACTCCAACGTTGTGGGCCCCACTCGAGACCAGCAACAATTGAGTAGGGCTGAGGCAGTGGCCATGGTGGGATCCTTCCGGGAATGCCACTCAAAGGCCGCAACGGACTCAGATGACAGCACCGTTCACACAGACGCTGAAAGCCTTACTCTTTTTCCAACAGTGACACCACAGACTGTGGACCATATAGTGGATAATTGAGGGTTAGTGCATGTCCCCTTCCCCTCCATTTCCCTGTACAATGAACGTGTGCTGTGAGGCCGGGCCATCGGCCGATTACACACCCTCCACAACCTATACACTTATCTGCTCTACAGTACCTTACTAATGTGTAGAGGCCAAACAGATCGCGGGTTGAAGCCGCCTAGCACTCATACGATTGGCGAGGCTGCACAGATTGCCTCCCTCGAGCCTTCCGCTCATAATCTACTTCCTACATCTGCAATTTGGCGATCTCCTTAGTACTTGTTCTAATTCACATTGTGTAGTAGACTCCCCCCCGGGTCCTGTTGAGCCGCTGAGGCTCAGTTCTCTCATATCCAGCACTATGTCTGGCGGCTCCGCTCCCCCACATAGCGAAAGCACCATATCATGTGTTCGGACTGTTGTAAATTTCGGTTTGGCACAGCATAGTTTGTGGGCTGCGCCGTATAATGTTGGTTTATTTTTTGGAAATGTTGGGGTAGGGTACTCCTGGTCTGCTACAGTTTTTCAGTCTCCTCCTTATGAGGGCCGCAGCTCTGAAAAGATCTCATGTCATGATCACACAGTAGTAGGCTCCTATAACTAGCT
This sequence comes from Calotriton arnoldi, assembly GCA_963921515.1. Classification (NCBI taxonomy): domain Eukaryota; kingdom Metazoa; phylum Chordata; class Amphibia; order Caudata; family Salamandridae; genus Calotriton; species Calotriton arnoldi. The sequence goes on from CAWUFW010007906.1 coordinate 89,161, forward strand.
CACATGGAACGTCAGGGGGCTGGGTGCAGTACAGAAAAGACACCGAGTACATGCTCAACTGCTTCGGCGCAAGGCCCACATTGTCTTTATCCAGGAATCACACCTCACTGAGACAGAGTCGTTGAAGACTCGGAAAAAGTGGCGGGGCACCATTTATTCTACTAATTATTCTGCATTTGCCAGAGGCACAGCGATATGGGTCCGACACGGGGTCCCCCTTGTGACACTTGAACGCCGAATTGTTGATCAGGGTGGGTACGTCCTCTTGAGGGGCACACTAGATGGCGCCGAGGTGGACCTGGGGAGCATATACGCCCCAAATTTCGAACAAGACAAGTTTTTCCACCGACTGGGTGCGGCGTTGGTGGGATGGGAGAGACTTCCCTGGATTTTGGGGGGCGACTGCAATACTACCCTAGATGTAGCTATGGACAGGTCACACCCCCCAATCCATGGAGCTGGTACCAGTAGGCAGGCAGAGCTCCTTGCATCCTGGCTCAACGGATGGGGACTCACAGATATATGGCGACAGCTGCACCCCTCCCATAGGGAATACTCCTTCTACTCCCACGTCCATCAACTCCATACCAGGATAGACAGGTTCATGTGTTCCCACTCACTGGCCACCCGCATCAGTCCACCTACGTGGCCAAGACATTCTCCGACCATAAACCCCTCGAACTCACCCTCAGCTGGGGGGCGCATACCGACCCCGGTGCCAACTTGGACACTTAGACCCCAATTACTGGAGGATGGCCCGTTTAGAACTGAGCTCTCCACCACTATTAACAACTACTTCTTATCCAACTGGAACACTGCTTCTACACATCTCATAGAATGGGACGCATTCAAAGTAGTGACGAAGGGAGCCATTATTGGGCAAGTAGTGGGGGCAAGACAAGAAATACACCGTCGCCTGCTTACGGTGGAAAACTTACTAACTAGGCTGGAACCGGAGGCGGTGTCGGATCCGGAACAGCGGGATGCCCTACAGGACGCCCGTATAGACCACGCCAATATACTAGAAACCCTGAGGGTTTTGGATCACAGGGCCTTCACACAGCGAAAACACGCCGACGCAGATAAGGCCGTGACTTTACTAGCTCGAATAGTGCGAGACCGACCGGAACCACCAGTTATTACTCACATCGTCACCCCAGGGGAGGGCTCCATTCATTCACAATTAGGGATAAATACGGCATTCTACAAATACCTGAGCAACCTCTATGACCCCCCACCACACACGAATGCTCAACAGATGGCAGACTTTTTCCAAGGCTTGACTATCCCTTCTCTATCGGAGGCTATACGTAAGGAACTTAAAGGCCCCATAACCCAACAGGAGATCAGAGCAGCAATCAAAGGCCTCAATCGCAATAAAGCTCCTGGCCCGGATGGCCTGCCCGTAGAGTTCTATGCAACTTACTCAGATTCCCTGGTCCCCAAGCTGGAAGAAGTCTATAGGACAGCGTTAGTAAAGGGTCACTTGCCGCACTCTACCATGCAAGCACTGGTCATCTCGCTACTTAAACCGGGGCGGAACGGTACTGATCTTGCCAACTACCGGCCGTTATCTCTACTATCTACTGAATACAAAATCCTGAGCAAAGCCCTAGCCAACCGCATCCTACCACACTTAACCACCCTTATACACAGTGATCAGTGCGGCTTTCTACCGAACCGCAGCACCTCCCTCAACACTAGGCGACTACACTATGTCATGACATCCACGTCGGCGGCACACCCGGACGCAGGTTGCCTGGCATTGGACCTAAAACAGGCTTTTGATTCTATCATGTGGGACTATATGTTCACTGCGCTGCAACGCTTCGGCCTCCCTAACGAGTATCTAAAGTGGATACGTCTATTATATACCTCCCCAACCGCTAGAGCGCGCACCGGACAACACATCTCCCGGGAATACACAATACATAGGGGCACTAGGCAGGGGTGCCCGCTCTCCCCCTTATTGTTCGTGCTAGCGTTGGAACCCCTAGCGATAGCCTTGAGACGCTCCGCAGACCACCTGGGAATATCTCTAGATGGTACTACACACCTAATTTCCATCTATGCAGATGATATCCTAGTATATCTACGAGACTTAACTGCTACAGCGGAGCCTCTCCCTGCTATCTTCTCTAACTTTGAGCAAATTTCATTCCTCAAAATCAACCCACAAAAGTCCAATGCATATTATTTCCACGACGGCATACACCCGGACATGATACACTTCGGCCCATACCCACTCCCAGTAGCACACGTTACCTTTAAATACCTAGGGATACAGGTATACCGAACACAGGAAGACCAATTAGAGGGTAACCTCATAAAGGCCATAACAGCACTTCGTTCCAGCGTGACATTCTGGAACTCACTACCACTTTCAGTAATGGGACGAATTACAATATCCAAAATGGTGGTGTTGCCACGCTTATTATACTACTTCGTTAATCTACCATTGATAATCCCACTACCCATTTTCAACACCTTAAACACGATCCTCATAGACCTTATCTGGGGCAAGGGGCGCCGGAGACTGAGCTTACGGAAGCTGCAACTAGAAACCGATAAAGGAGGTTTGGGAGTCCCAGATTTCAGGGCTTACTATTACGCAAGCCAATTACAATGGCTATCCCGCTGGTCAGCGGGTAGAAATCTGCAAGAAATAGGGTACTCACCTCAGGACATAGCTCACGGAACTCTGAACACCCTACTACTGCCCAAAACCAAACTTCCGACAAGGGGGCCCCCATTGCTCCGGACCACTTTACATTACTGGAAGAAGGCCCTGTCGTATACCGCAGGCGTGGCGCCATACGCGCCTAACATTCCGATTCGGGGTATCCCCATTCCTAGAGGAATTCTTACTGAGCACAGCCTCCGTGCCTGGAATGAAGCGGGGGTGGAGGAGGTGGGTCAACTCTTTAGAGATGGCGACCTTATGGATCACGCTACATTTGTACAGCATACAGGGGCATCTGATCGTTTATACCTCACGCATGCCTCTGTGTCACATTATATCAAGAAGACGTGGGCACCACAGCGCAGGGAACCTCCACAGCACGAATTAGTCCATCTTCTCTATTATATGGGGGAGGGAGGCCACCTAGTCAAATGGCTTTACACAGGCATTAGGAAACACACTGCTCTAGCCCTCCCGGGACTGCGGAGGCAATGGGAGACAGATGCTGGTGCTGCCATCACTGATAAAGCCTGGACATCCATGCTCGAACATCCTAAGCGCGTATCCCGTAATGCCAAACTTAAATTCATACAAACAATGATACTACACAGGTCCTACCTAACCCCGCAGAAAATTCATCAGATATTTCCAGAGGCACGTCATAACTGCCCCCGATGCCGGGGTGACGAGGCAAACTTCTTGCATATGTTATGGGAACGCCCCCGATTGAAAGATTACTGGGCGGGTGTACGGCTGTCGCTTCAGGAAGTAACACGCCTACCGATACGGGATAATATACTGGAATGTCTTATGGGTCTACGTAAGCGTACGGCAGTGCAGAAGGTGCACTTACGGTTCTTAGACCTGGCACTAGTACTGGCCATAAGAGTAATTACAATGAGGTGGAAATCTCCTAGAAGCCCCTCACTGACCACATGGCAGACTGATATGGTGCAGTGGGGAGGAGCCGAGAGTGCAACACTTAGAAGAGAAGAGGGCAGGGGATTGCGGAAACGCCCGATTGCAATGGACTGGGACACTATGCTGATAAGCTTTAAAGCATTGGATATTATGTCAGACCATCCCAGCTCGTCGCCATAGTTGGGTCCTACTGGATCAGCGGTGGCCTCAAGTAACACCTCCTATAGCGCAATACACCAAGGCATGTTTCATATGTGTACTGTCAGACCAGGAGGGTGGGCGGGGGGGTGGGGGGAGGGGAGTTGTTACTGTTATTTAACCGTTTGTATAAAAACTGAACACCAGTAATGTCTGATTATACTGACTAAATGTATGATTACAGAGAGCGTAACTGTCATAGCTCACTACCACCTGTGGGTACGTTATACCCTTTATTGCACTATCACTGCATGCTCGCCCGCTAATGTACGAGCACTGTCAGCCGTAGTATGTCCTCCTAAAGTATGTCAAGGAGAAAAAAAAAAACAACAAAAAAGAAAAAAAGCCAGATGTAATGCAACGATTTTATCACGATGTTGACTCGGCGACTAATAGTGTTAAAAAAAAAAAAAGTGTATAAATACACTTATTGTACCCCTTGTCTGGTTGTCAGTTTATTTGGCATGGTCCTGAGGAAGGTGGTCCATCGTCAGTTTCCAACCCACCGAAACGCGCGTCGACCTTCTGATAAACCCTGTTGAATTTAGATCATACAATAGGGTTGTGGAGACCAATTAGTTCTAGGTCTCCCCATGATCCAGATATGAAGAGTGGTTGATATTGGATGATGTGTGAATGTGTTTTGGTTGTGATTGAGTGAGTTTGAGAATTGGTGATAGCTGATTAAATATTATTGTAGGGGTCTGGAACCATACATTATATTTGTTCCTTAAATGTTATGAGTGTATAATTATGTATAAAAAATATTGCACATAAATGTTAATGAATATTTTTATGGTTTTGTATTTATAAAAAAATTGAAACATTTTTTTTTATATATATATTTCTGAATAAAAAAAAATGATGACAATCAAACCACATGACTAAAGTGTTAAATTGTATAAATCATATGTGTAGCCCTTATTTGATGTTGTACACTTAAATCAAAGTAATATAGGTCGTGAGGGAGCTTGTCATATACTCCTAAAGTCAAATATAAGCAAGCACTCAAAACGTATAAATCAATGATTTTTACAAGCAAATCTATCTATCTATTTCTCAGAGAAAATTGAATTAGCTAAACACTCAACCAAGGAACTGTTTAGAACGATTAAAGCCTTAACAAATACATTTCAAAACAAGCCGACCAATGCTAGTCAACTCTTTTGTAATGAGCTGGCAAAGACTTTTCAATTGAAAGTACTCGATATTTTTTCCACCTTTACTACTAACGTTCTCAAAACCCCTCCCAGAAACCATCACTGAATGTTGTTTTCCTAACTTCTTACCTATAACCCAAGAACAAGTTAGGACCCTCCTTCCTAAAAAAAAAATGTAAGTCTGTTTTTATATAGCGCAGCTACTCACCCTTATGGGTCTCAAGGCGCTGGGGGCCGTCGTGGAAATTAAGTGAGCTATTGCCCAGAGTCACATGGTGCTGAGCTGCCGCCGGAGCCGGGGATCGAACCGTGAACCCTGTGCTCCAAAGTCAGCTGCCCTGGCCGCTGCACCACACCTCTCCTAACACGCCGCACCACACCTCTCCTAACACAAAATCAGGTTCTCCAGAAGACCGATGTCCACCTAAAGTGCTACATCTCACTACAGAGATAATCTTTGGACATCTCACACTCGTTTTTAACTAAATCATACACGCAGGTACTTTCCCCAAACTTTGGAAGAAAGCAGCAATACTCCCCCTCATAAAGAAGGCAAATCTCCCAGCATCAGATCCCTCAAACTATCATCCCATAGCACGACTACCTTTGCCAGCCAAAATACTAGACAAACTTCTTAATCAACAATTCTCCGTCATCATAAAGGAAAACAACCTTATTAGACGACTTGCAATTTGGATTCTGGAGCCAAAACAGCACCGAATCTGCTCTTATAATTGCTGCAGAAAGCATCAGATCTATTGAAGACAGCGGAGAAAACGCTGCACTGATACTGTTGGATATCTCGGCGGTGTTTGACACTGTCAATCACAACATTCTGCTAAATTGCTTTTTTGAGATTGGCATTAGAGATTAGGCCCTCTCCCTATTAACATCAACAACAAATTTTCTCATCCATCACTTGGAATTTTCCAAGTGGAGCTCCTCAAGGGGCATCACTGAGCCCGACTTTATTAAATCTTTGTATTGCCCCTTTGGTAAAACTCATCAAGATCATCGGTTTCTCCATTGTCTCCTACGCAGACGACACACAAATCATCGGTACAGTCACAGGAAAATCCTGCACACAAAGCCGCACAATTCCGCCTCTGTATGGAAAAGATTGGAATCTGGATGGCAGAAAACTGCCTGAGATTAAACTCTGGCAAGACCGAGATATTACACTTTGGAAAAAATACTGATTTTTGTTCCCTGGCATGGTGGCCACCAGATATGGGCCCTATTCCATCCCCAGTGGAAAGGGTTAAGAATCTGGGTGTCCTCTTTGACAAAAAACGTACTTTTGAAAACCAAATCAACCAAACTGCATCTTCGGTTTTCTTTCTTTTAAAAACTCTGAGAAAAATCCTACCTTAAATTCCCCATAATTTACAAAAATCTGTCATGTCTGCTTTAATTCTGTCCAAACTAGACTATTGTAAAGGACTATATATTTCCCTACAACAAAAAATGTTATTCAAACTCCAGACCCTTCAAAATTGTGCAGCCCGCCTCGTTTTCAATCTCCCCAAATTTCAATCGGCCTCCACAGCACTGAAAAACTTACACTGGCTGCTCGTGAAAAAAGGATTATTTTGAAGGCCTTTAAGACACTTCACGATACTGGTCCAATGACTCTTAGATAGTATTTCCCTTTATACCATTACGCTCTTCTGGAGCAATGATTGTCGAAGTGCCCAAGTTCAAACTGGCTCGATCGAGTGGCAAAAGGTTTGCGACCTATACGATTAGACTGTGGAACTTTCTTCCGTTAGAACTTTAAAATTCCCAGTCCATTTTACACTTATGAAAGCACTGAAAACATAGCTCTTCTAACATCAAGGGGCCACACCTGTACCTAGCTCGCCTTCCTGATCTTCCCTTGCAGTGCCAAGACACCTTTGGGTACATGAGCGCAATACAAAACTCTCTAACATAACATTATTGAAAATGCCCTCTTTGGACACCGCCATAATGAGCAATCACAGATCTATCTTCTGCAATTTAACACTAAGGTAGCTGACAGAGACAAGTTAATACATGACTTTCCTCCGTTATTACGCAATACTCTTTGATAGATGATACACAACCTGGTTTTCGACCATATCATTCCACTGACGTCGCCCTCCTAGATATTCAAAATGAACTGAGCACGATACACGATGAGGATAGCACAGTGGCTCTGATAAGCCTTGATCTCGTATCAGCCTTCAATACTGTGTCCCATTCAACTCTTCTATACAGGCTGTGAGAATATGTGATCAGAGACAAGGCTTCTTCCTATATTTTGGACCTCAGACAGTCAGACACCATGCCACCCTTCAGATCTTATTCCAGAACAGGGATTGTGCGGTACCTCAGGGCTCTGCCCTAAGCCCCACCCTTCAGTCAATTAATATGTTTTTCATGAGCTATTCTGATGTCACCCAGGTTATATTGTGATTGGACAGGAATACAGATCTTGCATGTAGCAATTTTTGCTGCAGCTTGATGCAGTTTCACGTTTGTTGCACAGCTGTCTGAAAATGAACAATGATAAAACAGAAGTAGTAGTACTTGGTTACTGCTTTCCCTATACACTTGCCTTCATCCTAATGAACTGTCAAGAATCGTAGCTATACTTTAGAAAGTGAGTGACAGTGGTGAAGAATTCTGCGACCGGTTTCCTGCATCTTCAAATTCTCAAGAAGATCCTTCCTTTGCTTATGGAAGATACATGTTATCACGTTTAATTATTTTAATTGATTGTATTTAGAGCTCCTTTCTATGGTTATCCATTAGCTGCACTGGGCTCAAAATGCAGCAGCTCTCCTGCAACTCAAACTGCCATATAATATTCACATCTCTGGCCACCTTTGCAATCTACACTGGCTTCCTGCCGACAAACATTTAATGTTCAAAAGTTTATGTTTATGCTAAAAGGCCTTACATGACAAAGGCCCTTTTCTTTTACTCAGCAACTCTTTTCTTGGTACTCCCCTTCTCAGAACTTCCTCATTTACTTAAAATTTCCAGGATCAATAAACAATGTGCTGGACTATTTCTTAATAAGCTTTGAAAATTTGGAATACACTGCTCCTGGAATTATGTTCAACTTCTCATTATCTCGCACTTCAGAAAGCACTCAAGCAGTCAGCGGTAGAACATTTTAGCAGGTAGTTGTGCGCTTTATAAATTCCACCACTAAACAAATTAAATATAAACTTATGTCTATATTCTGGGATTGTCTTTCAAAGACCTAAGAGCAGATGAAAATGTCAGATTAAATTCGCATGCTCTGCTGGTTGTGCTCTACAGTGCACAATGCACTCATTGATGTAAGCAGTCTGAGCTTGCCACAAGGATTCGCCAAGTGGACATGGGCAGTATGGAAAGGCTGGGAGTGAATACAAGTACTGAGCTGACTGACCTTCCATGAATAACTATGCTACAACTGTTTCACAATCCTTGTACATCTAGAAGGAGAACCCCAAAGGGAAAGCCAGGACTGTGAAGTATGTATATGTAACCTATTGTTCTTCATATAGCACTTCATACTGCAGTGTACCTAAGCACTGTAAATACCAATTGTTACTATTTTCAAATTTAATGGTGTTCAAATTACCAGTCTCAGAAGTATAGAAGGCTGCGTTGGCCTTGATGTGATTCAATCTCATGATCTACAGCTCACAACACATGTCGGTGTTTAACGCACTGTCATCTTGCCCACACTATTAATTAGAGATGCACATTTATGCGGGCCACGCAAAATACAAGTCTTGTCAGAATGTGTGAAGCGCATGCTTATGTTTTTTAGCTAACCTATGTCTTCAATTGCTTATGCAGTTTATTTAGCACATTGTTAGTCTGGTTATCTTACCCCAAGATCCTGCAAATCTAAGAATTTAGCTTAAGAATTGATGAGTTTTCAGAGATTACCTGGAGACCAGATGATGTGGGATACAGTCTAGGGCAAGAGGTATATCATTCCAGAGAGTTGTGGCTTTGAAAGAAAAAGGTCATCCATTTGGACATGGCAAAAGTGAAGAAAATGGCCAACATGGCAAAAGTGGAGGCCAGACGAGAAATAAAAGAGCAAAGAACAGGCAAGGAAATACAACAGTGAAATTACTGTGAACATAGAGAACTCCAGAGGGATAGACTGTCCTTTGAGCAATGTGCAAAGTCTTGCAAATTGATCTTTTATCCGCTGGAACCTATGGAACTTTGCCAGGTGTGGCTTGATGGAGGTGAAGTGAGTAGACCAAGCATAAGATGATCTATTGTATTCTGTTCAATTTAAATAGGGCAGATCACGTACTTAGGTGGGGCCAACTGAAGGGCGTTGCATTAATCTAGATGAGAAGTAATGACTGGCTGAATGGCTTTGCATTTGTTTTCAACATGAAGGAAAAGTCACATCTTCCCATGGGTCGTAAGATAGAGGGCACAAATGGAAACAACCTCATTGAAATGAACAAGATTCCAAGATTCCTGAGTTTGGCAGTGGGGATGGAAACACAACTCACAATGGAAGGCCGCCAGACATCAGACAAAGGGGTTTATTGGTCACCCAAGACTAATTGTTTTGTCAGAGTTCAACTTTAGGCAGTATTCTGCCATCCACCAAGGTTGACACTGTAATATTACAGATTCAAAGTTGGATATGCTGGCCACTGTGGAGGAAACATTGAGCTTTTGAATAAGTTGTGTATGGTCAGCATATGCATTTAAGGTTTGCCCAACAGTCTCATGAGGGCTGCTAGAAGCACAATATAGGCAATAGAGAGTGTGGTCTAACTGCACTCCACACTTGAGGGTATGGTAGGCATAATATGGGGAGGGGGTGGCAACAGTCTGGATCCTGTCTGGAATGACCTTATCCACTCAAGTGCCAGTCACCTCACCCGCATCCCATGGAGCCTGTGAATGATTGCCTGGTGGTCAACAGTATTGAAGGCTGCTGGTAGGTGTAATATAATCAGAGTGAGTATTGGGGCAGAGACTAAATAAAATATTCCATCCACAGCTGTTTGCACTAAAAGTGTTTCCCCCTAAGTAGGAGGGGTATGGTCAGTGTGAGTTCTAAGCTTCCTGCGCCATGGGAATCAAGCTGCACCTTACTGATGAGATTCAAAAAAGCTGAAATTGGTCTCAGATTGTTTGTCGTTTAAAGGGGACCTTGCTTGACATTCTTGGTCTAGACTGTCCCTTGTGGGTGGAGTCAAGACTGATTTGCATACGGTTTGTCCCTGCCTGTAACATTCAGGCTAAACTAGTATGCATTGGTAAATTACCAATAAATTACCAATAGCTGATTTTAATTGAAGCAAAAACCCATCCCTTTTTGAGCTGTCTAATGAGTGCTATAACACTGACACCATCCAGATACTATCTGGAGGTTATCCAGTGCCTCAAGAAGGGCAGGTACAATGGGGTGTGGGCTGGAAGAAACCCAGAGTGTGCTGTATATAAAACAGAGGTCAGAGAGTCAAACATTCACAGGTTGTTTTCAGCATTTTGGCTGGCATGAGAAGAAGAGGTACAAGAGCGAAGTTGCCCAGATTCTTGGAATTGGTGTTGCTTTTATATTTGCACAGACAAATGTGCTGTGGCTTTTGCCTGTGTGTAATGTGTGAAAATCTTCGTTCGCTACTTATGTAAAAGGAATGTGCAATATAACTCTGTTTTAATTTGGACTATACATTTGCTAAACGCAAATAATACAGCAAATGCATCAGCCTAATGAACCTTTAACAGCTCATTTAAATATTTTAGGGAAAGATCAACATTGGTTTTAGGTTCTGCCAAGAGATACTGGCACCCACTGTGCAAACATGCCCTGCAGAACATGCAGATGACTCCACAATCATGTCCTTTGAATAATAATAGATACAAGCATCATCGGCCTGGATTGGAAACCCAAATCAGTCCTGGTAAAAATGTTTTAACCAGTTTCACATTGCAAGAGGCTGCCACGGAGACGTTTATGGTAGGGTTATGGCAGCTCACCCAGCTATGAAAGTAGCCTCCTGGCTTGCAGCCCACTGGGAAAATGCCACAGTGGAAGAATGGCCAGGCAGCTCTGTCATTCCCAAAAATGAAGAGTCCCAATCCTGGTCTTCTTCGAATAACAATTAGATGAAACTATAGTGAGGTCCCTAATGCCTTCAGTAACCTAAAATTACCCCCAGGTCCCTCCTGTCCTTGTCCCATTCATAACAAAGTGGAGATAATCATCTCCCGACAGAAAAAAAGATCAGAGGAATGCTGGAAACCTAACCCTGCCCCTCCCACTAGGTGTATGTAAGCAGTACTTACCCAGCATTCCGCCTGTTCTTTTTTTCTGTCAACAGAATTGGGACGAGGTGCTGGTGCTGCTCCTGCTGGGCTGGAGTGGTGTTTCTTCTTTGGCTCCCCGTCCGGCTGCCTGGCTGTGCGGGCAGGGTGTCTGATGATCTGCCTCCCGGCCTGCCGGGCTTGCTGGGAGGCATGGATGTTCACGACCGGCTCTTGCATGCCGGCCGGCCCTTTGTGGCTGGTGCGCCGGCCTCCCGGTTCCTTCCGGGTTGCTGGGCGCGTCTTCCTGTGGCCTGGCCGGGTGGAAAACGCACCGTGTTTGCTGGTTCCCCTGCCTTCCTGATTCCTCCTGCCCTGGCGTGGTTGTAGCAGGCACTTTGGGCTGGCTGGCAGTGGAGGTGGGGGGGGCTTGTTCCTGTCTCCCGCCCCCCCGGGTGAGTCCCGCGTAGCGGTCTCTTTTCTGCCTGCTGTACTACGGTGTGTGGGGGCTGTTTCTGTACCTTTGCTGTGGGTGAGGTTGTGGCCTGCGGCTGGTGCTCCCCACTTTTGTGCAGGTTTGAGCCTGATGTCCTTGTGTGTGCACGTCCTTGGACAGGTGCCCTTCCTGCTGCGGTGTCTCTTCCTTGCACACGCTGGTGGGTTGTCCTTCTGATCTTTGCGTGGGGATGCCGGGGATTGCGCCCAGGGCCTCGTGCCTGCATTGGTGTGCGCTCTCTCGCTGTGCTGCTTCCACACTTTTGGCCTCCTCTTCGATGTTGGGGGTTGCGTCCTGCAGTGTGGGGCGGGTTCCCGCCAGAGTTCCTGCCGGTGTCGTCCCTGCTGCCTTGCCTGGTGGCTTTGGGGCTCCGTGCTGTGTTGTTGCAGCGCTCCTGTGGTGCTGCTTCCTCCTGTCCTGCCGTGGTTCCGGGGGGTGCACCTTGGGCTGGCTGGGAGGGGCCTGGTTCCGGGTGGGTGCCGCATGTCTGTGTCCTCCCTTTGTGCTGCTGCTCTATGCTGTGGCTGCTCTCCCGCATTCGGCTTGCTGGTGCGGGCTGTGGTGCTGTTTTCTCCTTAGTTTTGTGGCTTCCCTGCGGCTGTGCCTCTCTGTCGGAGCCTGATTTTGTCTGGTTATGTTGTTCACCTGTGTCGGCCTGGTTGGTGCCTGGATGGTTGTCCTCCTGGCACTTCCTTGTGCTGGGGGCTGTTTTTTTTGCCCTCCTGTTCCTCTGATGGCCTGATCTGGTGGCTTGGTGGACTATTGCGTCCACTGTAGGGGCCTGTGTTTGCCCTCAGGGTCGCGGGTTTGGCTCCCATTGGGTCCGCTCAGCCTTTCCTCCTTATGAGGATGATACTATGGTACCCGAGTCTTGGGTTACCCTTGGCATCTGTTCTTCTGTGCCGCGATACCCTTGGGTGCTCGTGCGCTTGCGCATACATGTTATGAGTTGCTTCTTCGTGTATGTCTGGGTGAGTCAGACGCATCTGTTCCCTTGCCTTTCCTGCCCTGGCGTGGTTCCTGGTGGTGTGCCTTGGGCTGCCTGGGGTGGGGGGGCCTTGTTTCTGTCTCTCGGCCCCTCCCTCCGGGTGTGTTCCTCTCTGGCTGGGGCGTCCACTCTGGTTTTCGTCTCTTTTGTGATGGGTGTGGGGGGGGCCTTGTTCGGAGTCTGCGGGCCCGCCCTCCTCCAGATGCGTACCGCGTTGCGGTTTTGGTTGTCCTGGTTGGGTTGCCGCCTGTGGGCAGTGTGTTGTGGCGGTTTGCGTCTTCTGACTTGCCTTTGGGGCTGGCATTGCGGTTTCCTGGCTGGCCATCTTGTGTGTCTGGGCTACTCGACTGGTCGCTTCCCTTGCCGCCCTTCTGCCGCATTTCCTCTTGTGTGTGCTTCCTCCTTGGGTGCGTCTGCCCTCCGCTTGTTCTGGCCCGGTTGGTCCCTGGCTGGTTGCCTGCCTGGGTTGCTGTGGCTGTGGGGTTGTGCCCCTGCACCCTGTTGGTCCCTGCTCTTGCCTGTCCTTTTTTGTTTGTGTTGGCTGCCTGGGGCTGTTGCTCTCTGGTGGGTCCTGGGCGGGTGGCAGTTGGTGTGGTTCTGGTTCTCCAGTCCACGGGGCTGTTGGTCTATTCTTGGGTCTCTGGCCCCTCTTTTGTCTGTCTTCTCCATGTCCTCCCTGCCTCTGGCTGAGTTTTCTTTGCTGAGCCCTGGTCTGCTCTGGTCTCGGTCCTTTCTGGTGGGTCGGGCTTGGTTGGTGTCTTGCTCGTGCCTGCCTGGGTGGTCTGGGGGCTCTGGGCTTCTGCTGCCTGCTGTTCTCCTCTGCCCTCTGGTGTTCGGCGGGGTCAGGGCTGGTTGTTCCTGGTTGGGGGTCCCCTGGGTCTGCGGCCGTGCCGCATTGTCTCCCTGCTCTCCTCCGCTCTTTTTGGTTTTGGGCTTCTGGCCTGGCTGTGGTCTCTGGCTGCCGTGGTCTCCACATGTGGGTGGCTGTACCCTCGGCAGTCGTGTCCTGGTCCTTGCAGGGGTGGGGTGGTCCTGTCCCTTGTGGCCTTGGCCCCCTTTCTGGCTGCGCCGGTCTTTGCCTGGGGAGCCGCTCCTGTCTTCCCTGCGTGTCCCCCCTTTTGGGCCCGCTCTTGTTGGTGGTGTCTGTCGTTCTGTGTCCCCCCGCACTCTCTCTGTTGGGGGTGCACTTGCAGGTGTTGGTCTTGTCCCTTGGGTGCCTGCCTGCCTGGCTGCAGGTCTCCTGGGGCTTGCTGCTGTGGTTGGGAGGGTATGGGGGGTGGCTTGTGCCTCTGTTTGCTCTATCCCTCCATGGCTTTGTCGGTGACCTGCTGGGGCCTTCCCCCGGTGTCGTTTGGGCCGCCGGGTCCTTTTGTTCGGGCGGGTTGCTTGGCTTCAGTCCTGGCTTCCCGTCTGCTTGGCGCTCTGTTGCCTTGGTTCTGCCCTAGGGATTTCTCCCCTGCTCCTGCCCTCCTGCGGTGATGCCACACATGGCGAAGTGTACTCCTATCTTTCTTGGGGCATCCTCTCTATGGCTCATGGCTTGCATTGGCTTCTACGCCTCCCTTGGTGCTTGCTGGGCAGTGGTATTTATGGGCCTGGGCGGTCTGTTTGGCTTCCGCCCTGGCTTCTGTTGCCTCTCCGCCTTGTTTGGTTTTGGGGGTTCTGTTCCCTCCCCTCGGGAGGGGGTTTCTGGGCTGTGGTGGTTGGCCCTCTCCTGCCCCTTCCGGGCCTCTGTGGGTCCGTGTTGTTGGCCCCCGGTCTTTGCTGGCCTGTCTGTTGTTGGTCGGCGGTCTGCCTGATCTCTTTGGGGATGTCTCTGGCTGGCCTGTTCTTTCAGCCGTTTCTAGTCTTGGCTCGTCTGCTGCTAGTGTTGAGGCTCGCTTGGGGTTTCCCTTGCTGTAGTCTTGGGTTCTCTGGGCTGTTTGGTCGGCTGGCTGTTCCTTTGTGGGGCCCGTGGCGCTTCTTCTCTGGTGGTCGGTGTGTGCCTCCTCCGGGGCGGTGGCTTCCTGCTCCGGTCACCCCGGGTTTGCGGTTGGGGTGTTCTGCTGTGGCTGTGTTGTTTGGGGCACTCCCTCTTGTCCCCCTTTTCTTCTTTGATTTCCCCTGGTCTTGTTGGCATTGGGGGTTGGTCTCGTCGGCTCTTGGTGCTGTTTTTTTTTTTCTGTCGGGCACTGGTTCTGTTTGGGGCCTTGCTCTGTGGGCAGTGTTTGTCCCTCCTGGGGATCTGGTCTCTGCCGGGCCTGCTCACTTCTGGCTCTTGGGGCCTTTTAGGCCGGCTTTCCAGGGGTTGTGTTCCTGTTTCCCTGGGTTTGTTGGGGGGTGCCTTGGCTTTCCCTCTTGGTCTGTCCCTGGGCTCTGTCTCTCCTTCCGGGCTGGGTGCTTGTCAGCTCTGGTGGTTGGTGTTGACCTTCTTTCCTGGGGCCTAGGGCTCTTCTGTGGGGTTCCGGGGGCTTTGTCCTCTGGGCTCTCTGTTGCCGGGTCATTCTGGTTGTGGGGGGGGGGGGTGGCTTGGGCCTGGCCGTTGCTTCCCCCATCTTCTGGTTTGGTATGGGTGGTCCTGCCCTTGGTTGGTTCTTTGGGTTTGTGGCTTTGCCCTGTTGGCTGGCCCTGTCCTCTTGCCTTTTTTGGTTTGGGCCTGTGTGCCTGCCTGGTTGTGCCGGGTTTCTCTGCCTTTTTTTCCCATGGGTGCCCTTGGTCTTGTCCGGTTGGGGCTTCGTTTTCTCTGGCCCGCTTTGGGCCGTGGTGTTGGTTGCTTTGGGGTCTGTTGCCTTTGGGGTCCCTTTTGGGTGCCTCCTTTCCGGATGGCCTGGGTTCCCTGTTTTCTTGTTGGCTGCCTCCTTGCTGTGGCTGTCGCCTTCTGTCTTCCTCGGTTCCGGTTTCGGTCCTTGGTTGTGTCCCTGTTGCCCGATTCTGGCCTGCCGGCCTGGTGGGCCCTTGGGGGTCTCCTTCTTGGTGTGGCTTCCTCGCTGTTTTTTGTTGTTGGCTGCCTCAGTTGGTTTTTGTTGTCTCTGGTCTCCCCTTCTCTTGTGCGCTGGCTCCTGTTGTTTTGATGGGTGCATCCCTGCTTGGGTGAGGCGCCCTCCTTTCTGGGTGGTCTGCCTGGGGTTTCCGGCAGTTCTTCCTTTGCTTCCCTTGGGTTGCTGCCTTTGTGTGGTTTCCTGGGTTTGCTTGTGGGTTTTGGGTTTTGGAAGGCCGGATTTCTGCTTTGGTATTCTCCACTCTGTTATGAATGGGACGAGGACAGGAGGGACCTGGGGGTAATGCTCTATTACTTACCGGTAATCTTCATTACTCCGGGTCCCGTTGTCCTCGTCCCATTCATACGCCCCGCCCTCCCTCCCGGTCGGCCTTCCTGTTGGGGGCTTGGTGGTTCAGGCGGAATGCTGGGTAAGTACTGCTTATATATTCCCAGTGGGAGGGGCGGGGTTAGGTTCCCAGCATTCCTCTGGTCGGGAGATGATTATCTCCACTTTGTTATGAATGGGACGAGGACAACGGGACCCGGAGTAATGAAGATTACCGGTTAGTAATAGAGCATTGCTGTTCAGATTCCTATCCAAATCTTATACATGCACTTAGAAATTACAACTTTCATTCTGCAATGTGAATCCTGTGACTAATAGTCTTACTCTCAGATGGAATACATTGGGCCAATATTACACTGCAATTTTTCACAGATAAGACTTATATGAAGTACCCTCCCCTCTAGCAAGACAGGAACACATTTGCAGTTGAACATGTACCATGCCCCATAAAGCGGCCCCAATATAATTTTATGGAGACCAACAATTTGGTAGTTGTAGGCCCCTTACTATATTTACAATATATATTCCCTGTACGTTCTCTTATATCTCTGTTTAAGACCCTAATATCATACAGGTGTCTAGTACCTGGTTTGGGCCATCGTGTATGGATAGCCACATAGTTTAATTTACCTTCTAACTGGCCACCCTTAAAAGATGTTTCCGAAGGTCCTTTGGAGGCTGAAGTATGTGGTATTTCCATAGCAAGCCAAAAAAAGTATTGATGAAGATATTTAAGAGCAAATATACGGTCCACGCAGCACTTCTCTCAAACTGTTAGTTTACATTTGATTATTCATGAAAAAGGATTCTTTTTCTCATCTGTATATTGAAAATTAAACATTTATTTAATCATCGTTCAAGCCAACTATTTGAATGTGTATATTCCCACCAGGTCTGATCTTCCCATACTTTCAAAATGAATATTCCTTTAACTCATTGAGAGAAAATGCCTTTTACATTCGGCCCCTGTGCATTTCGAGTCCCTTGGTTCTTTTTCAGAGGTTGAATATAGTTCTGCACAGAATCCCAGTTGGAGTCCTCCAGTTATATATGGTATGATGCATGTTTTCTCCATGTAGCTAATGAATTATTCATTTTAAAAGTTTGGAAATTGTGTAACTGGTGGGAATGTGCACAAGTAACAGCAAAAATCTGCTAGACTGAAGAGCAAAATAAAATGTTAATTTTCGAAACACAGACAAGAGAAAAAAATAATTATTCACAAAAAAATCAAATGTGAACAATCACTTTTAGAGAACAGTGGCCGACATAAGTTCAACACTCAAGAAGTTAAATATGACGTTCCATTGATCAAAGGCATAGGTTTGGAGGTACGCAGCAGCATTTGACTATATAGAAACATTGACAAAAAATTGAAATTTTAGGTTCAGTTAACAGTGTGCACTGCAGGAGAGTTCACTATAGTATGATATTCAGGAGTAACATGACACTCCTTACATTAACAACACTTGCACCTATGGGTGTTTATTTTACACACCAGAGGCAGTATTACAAAAAGCGAGCACCGAAAGTGCTAATTTAAGACACGTCTCTGCCATAGTTTGGGTGACATGAGTCGCAAATAATTGAAACACTGGAGCAGTGGTATTTTACCACCTCAAACAGTGATATATGGCTGCCTGTCACAGGGACTTTAAAGGCTTGAGCTGCTTTCGGTATTTGCACCAAGTACCCACATACTCACGTGAAGCAGCGCTAGTCAAAAATGTTTTGTGATCTGGCCCTGGGTGACTAAATAATATTGTTAGCTGTGTTCTCTCTATTAAAACTAAGAAACATGTACAAAATATTATTTCCCAATACGGGTTAATGTGTGAATACTTGACATTGTTTAGTAGGCATAAAAAACTATTATTCAGCATGTATAAATAACTGGTAATTAACTTAATTTTGAGTTTGGAGAATGCGAGACATTTGCAATAAGTTGGTTGATGTCCTTTTCACCCTACTCAGAGAGGGTCGAGTGATATCTAAATAGGGCAGATGGGGCATTTATGGTATTTCTGAGCAGAAGGGCCATGAATTAGAGTTGGGGGGTGTGGGGCATCCCTCACAAACTGGCGATGTCACAAAGTCGCCAAACTCTAAATTAGGGCCCACTTGTTCAGAAAGAGGATCAGGATTAATAATTCTTTCCTGATTCTTGTGTTTTTATTTTAATGTTGTTCCATCCTTCCAGATATGTGAAACCTCTATTGTGTACTGGGTACCTTTGCACAAACAGTATATTTAGACAAGGCTAAATATATTATGTTAGTGCTAATTATATAGAACTTTAAAGTATTGTATACTATTTTCTAACAACGAAGACATTGGAGTGCAGCAGTTCAATTGCTATTTTGAATTATTTTCGAAATGCATAACCCCATGATCACAGATATTTATTTACGGACTTATACATTGCATAATTACAATGCGTTGTGCACTGGTGAGGGAGCTGAAAAATAATTTCACTAGCCGTGGACACGGCTATTTTCACAAGTTAGCGTGTCTCGTTCAAAACATGCACACAATCTTTTGCTACACTACTCAAGTTCCTTTTCCCAATGAACAGCACTGTTGCTGCCCGTGCTCTGTAACCTTTTGACCTGACAGCACAAATTAATGTGTCGATTGGGACACAGAATCATTTATTTGCCTCCAGCTAGTTGTTCAATAAATTTCTCAACAGCGAATAAACTAGAGTGCAATAGAAATTATAGATTGCTTTAAACAGGATGGGAAAAATAGCCTTGGGTGCTGATGGATTGAAGTAATTTTCAGAATGTCTGGTGATATTTTGTCTTTTATAACACTTAACAATTGCAATAACTAGAAAGAAAGTGTTATGTTCCAGTGTGACTGAAATAACCCGGAGAAAAATGTTTCTAACACACTACTATCATCACATTATCTGATAAAATGTGACTCACAAAGGCCTAGCAGGACGCTTCAAATTTACACTCAAAACAAGAATTACAAAACTTTAGCAACAATAGAAATCATTTGCTCTCTGGCTCCTTGCTTGGAGGTGTGCTAGCCACGATCACCTAGCAAAGTACTACCTTTCAGCATAGCAGTAATGTTGAAATACTGTTACATGAGAAATGCCTCAGATTAGCAGAGCCTTAGTCTAGAAAATGTACAAAACAGGAGAAACTTGACTGATCTATAGATGTTGTGGTTGAAAACAGTAAACTAAAAATATGGTACCTACAAAATGTTCACGCTGTCTTGGCGAGTTGTCTCAAATGCATCCAGCTTAGAGGGCTACTTTGGGTGAGCGGGTTCCAGGTGACTTGTGTCTCTGTGAAGAAACAAGAGTGGGATCATACAGTTAAGCATGTACATGGGAAACATTAGTATAGTTAATTGAGCGTGAATAATTAGCATAGGTTGCTCATTAAAATTAGAAAAAAAAATACCTATAGTCTCACAGTCTTTAAAAAGACAATAAAACTCACAAAGACTCAAACCAACAGAGAACTTAAACATCCATTTTTTTTTGTTTCAGTTATTGGTGTTTTCTGTAGCTGTGGAATGCTGTACACAAATCACTTATTAGTTTAGGAAAAGACATAATATATGACTTAAAAAAGGGCTCAAAAGTTATATGTAGTCCGCATCTGAAGGCCAGATCAGCCTCGCCGTCAATCTGTAAATGCCTTAAAACTTAAAACACTGCATAACCATTAGCGGGTTATCAACCTGGTCCAGCGAGTAGCTAGGCACCACTTCTCAAGATACGGACTAGCGTGCACCTGATTCCGTGGAGTCCTTCATACATTGCACCATGGCAACAGAAAGCAGTTAACACTCTTGGGGGCGCTTCCATCACAAATGCAGCCACAGTCTCGGACTGCTGCTCACTCCAGGGGCACCACAGTGGCCAAAGGCAAATGCCCCCCAAATAAATTTCATATTGATAGAAATGGGATTTTTGGTAGGCTAGGGCGTGGGCCAAAGCCAGCCAAAAACCGCCACTCTAGTCAGGATAAGGGAGTTACACGTCTAAAATAACCCCTGCTCACCCCCTTGGTAGCTTGGCACGAGCAGCCAGGCTTATCTTAGAGGCAGTGTGTAAAACATTTGCACATAACCAACAGTAATACAGTGTTCGCACTACAAAAGGACACCACACCGGTTTAGAAAAATATCCAATATTTTTATATAATTAAAACAAGACCAAAAACGATAAAAAGCCACAATACTATACTTAAAAGTTCACAGTTCAAAAATACGTTCATTAAAAAGAGTTCCTTGTGTGGATAGCTCAGTCCGGGCTACCACGGCGTTGTGAACACACAAATCCAAAACAGTTCTGGCTGACCGCTGGGTCGCAGGCCAGCTACGGTGTCGGGAAGACCCGCAAACAGTACCTTTCAGAAATGCAGGGCGATGGGGCCCTTCAAGTCACTCGCGTTGCAGGTCGAGCCCCTTTCTGATGGGATCAAGAGCGCTGGCGCCAACAGGCGTCGGGTGCTGCGGTGCGAAGCGCAGCGGTGCGGAGTGCGGTGTCCCCAGGTCGCGGTGCGAGCAGCGGCTCGGTGGCGGCGTCAGATGGCGTCGTCGGTGAGACCAGGGTCGTGGTGCAAGATGAAGGCGGTGCTCGTCACGGTGCTAGCAGGTCGCGGTGCAAGCAGCGGCGGCGTCGCGGCTGAAGCGCTGTCGTCGGCTGACGAGCGGGAGTCGATGGTGCCGGCATCGGTGGGCCAAGGCTGCGGTGTGGGATGAGGGCGGTGCTTTGTGTGACTTACGAGCGGTGCCCTCGAACCACGGTGCAAGCAGCGGCGTCGATTTCGGCGGGAAGTGGCAGAGTCAGGAAGGCCAAGGCGTCCTCGTGAAGCAGGGCGGTGCGGAGTGCGGTGCCCACAGGTCGCGGTACGAGCAGCGGCTCGGTGGCGGCATCAACAGGCGTCGTCGGTGAGACCAGGGTCGCGGTGCGGCATTGCGGCGGTGCTCTCTGCTGTGCCAAAGCTTCGGCGTGAAGCGAGGTGGTGCCCACAGGTCGCAGTGCAAGCAGCGGCTCGGTGGCGGTGTCAACAGGCATCATCGGTGAGACCAGGGTTGCGGTGCGGCGGTGCTCTCTGCGGTGCCAAAGCTTCGGCGTGAAGCAAGGCGGTGCGGAGTGCGGTGCACACAGGTCGCGGTGCAAGCAGCGGCTCGGTGGCAGCGTCAACAGGCATCGTCGGTGAGACCAGGGTTGCGGTGCGGCGTTGTGGCGGTGCCCTCTGCGGTGCCTTCAGAACACGGAGTCGGCAGTGGCGTCGTAGACGTCGTCGAGTTGGTGTTCTTCGGGTTGCAGCACAAAACACACAGTCCCCAGTGCTGCGGGTCGAAGAACTTGAAGTCTTTGATGTTCCTGAGACTTCGTGAACAGGGGGCAAGCTCTACCTCAAGCCCTTGGAGAGACTCACAAATTAGGTTGCATAAAGTCCAGTCCAGGCCTTTCACTGCCCAAGACAGAAGCAGCCACTGCAGGTCAGCCCAGCAAAGCACCCAGCAAAGCAGTCGTTCCTTTTTGCAGCTTCTCCGGCTCTTCTTCTTGGCAGTCTTCTTGTTCCAGATGAGTTCTAAAATTCAGGGGTCTGGGACCCAGCATTTATGTCCAAAAATCCTTTGATCTCTTAGGCAGAGAGGGCCTGTGCCCGGTCAGGACCAGTTCTGCCTTCTCTGGTGTGAATTCCTGGCAGGAGGTGGAGACGGCATTTGTCAGAGGCAGAGCAGGCCCTTTGAGGTGCAAGGAAATCTCCTCCCCCTTCCCCCATCGTAACCCAGGTCTCTTCAGCCCTTTCCTGACCTACCCAGACCATCTGGCTCCCCTCCTGCTCCCCCAGCCTTCTGTCATCCAAAACCCAGACAGGCAATACACATTCCAGCAGAGGCACACACGATGACTGAGCAAGAAAATACCTACTTTTTAAAAGTGGTATTTTCAAACACAGAATGTAAAAATCAACTTCACTAAAAGATGCATCTTTAGATTCTGAGTTCAGGCATACTAAATTCTATTTTCTTACCGAATTCCCTGGGCCAGTTATGTTTATAAGATGTTATAAACAAACCTCCCATTCTATCCTATGGGGAACTGGTATCCTTGCAATAGTGAAAAACGAAATTGGCTGTAATTCACTATCAGGACATGCCACACACACCAGGGCATGTCCCACCTTTCACATACACTGCACCCTGCCCACAGGGGTACCTTGGGCCTACCTGAGGGGTGTCTGACATGTAAGAAAAGGGAAGGTTAGGGACCGGCCAGTGTGTGCACTGGCCAAGTCGACATGGCAGTTACAAACTGCGCGCAGACTTCTGCAATGGCAGGTCTGAGTTACTGTTTTCAGGGCTACTCACGGGGGTGGCACACCCAGTGCTGCAGGCCCCCCGAGTAGCATTTGATTCACCATCCCTGGCACACGCAGTGCACTTTACTAGGGGCTAACAGGTAAATCAAATATCCAATCATGGAAACACCCATCCATAACACAATTTACACAGAGAGCATATGCACTTTAGCACTGATTAGCAGTGGTAAAACGCCCAGAGTCCTAGAACCAACACAAACAGGTCAGGGAAAAATAGGAGGAAAAAGCAAAAAGTTTGGGGATAACCCTGCAAAAAGGGCTATTTCCAACACATATATAATAGATTTTCAGTAGTGAGGTCAATACACTAAAGGACTGGTTCGAACCAACAGGCCAGTTTAAACCCATAATAACTCAATAATAATGATAACATTTCAGCTTTTCAAATGAGTGTCTGTACTGTTTCCCCGGCCTGGGTAGGAGCTGCATATTTCCACTAATAAAGGCTTGGTACTCAAGCATGTGCTTTATAAAACCAAAGGTCTTCACCACGGTCAATACTTCTGATCCTTTGTGAGATCTGGTGCCTTACCAGCCATCAGCAACAGTGCAGGAACCCTGACATGTGGCACGTGATATGGAAGTCTTTGTTTTTCCCTTTTGTGTAATATTTCTTTATTGGCAATTTTGACATGTTGCATCACAGTGGTCATATCGTCATTGGTTACACATATCATCAGTATAAGAAAATAACATAGTGGTATCCCATGTGTCGCGTGCTTCACACCAATGTTAAACATGGAACATATATGAATGGAGGGGTGGGTGAACATATGGTGGGGGAGGGGTATGTAAGGGGGGAGATGTAGATATATGCCTGAGTCCCCGAGGAGCAGTGGGTGGGAGGGTCGATGTTGGCCTGCATGCTCTGCCTTGGTTTATAGGGAAGGGGAGTATGGAGCTGGTGTGCTGGCTGGACCATCGGTAATCCGGAGTAGTACCGGTGCAGTTGATGTGCTGGAGCAATAGTGGCTTCTGAGCTCGGAGGATGATATGGTGTATAGAGGTTGATCGTCCGCACTCATATGGTTCTGCTAGGACCTGCGCTGTCAACCTGTGTAGCTGATCTTCGGTGACTCTGCCGTGTCAGGGGGGGGGGAGGAAGAGGGGGAAGGGAGATAGGAAGGGAGAGAAGTAGAGAGCTAGTAGTAATAATAGAAATAGTAGTGGTAGTATTAGTAGTAGTAGGAGGGGGAGGCCACGGGGGGGAAGGGATTGGGATTGGGAGGTGCAGGGGGAGAGAGGGTGGGGAAGTGGGAGGGGTGTGAAGGTGAAAGGGAGGGAGGGAGGGAGGAAGGGGATGGGGGTGATATGAAAGTCTGCTTTATTACAACACAGATAGCGAAAATTAACTCTAGTAATAATGCTGATTTTAAAAAATGTGCTTTCAAATCAAAGGCACTGCCCAACATACTGGAGCGTTTCTGTCTTTCTATTAAGAAACTGTACAAACGTGTCTGTGTTTTGCATTACATAAACAAACCAATGTACCTTATGTAATGTATTTTCTGTACTCACTTGTTTTGACTTACCAAGCAACCACCCAATATTTAGACAGTTTTTAGCACTGTAATCATATAAGGGACACTTGAAACCTAAACCACAATTAGCAATATCCAGCCTCTGATATGGGAGGTACGTCCAACTGATGGCTTTAGATCTAGACCAAAACATCTATAATTTATGGCAAAGAGAATTATGAATCCCAAGTCACAACCTTAACCGCCCTTAATGGCCTACACAAAGCACACATTGGTAGAAGGATTTAATCCATCAGAATGTTTCATCTCCTGCAGCTCCATCAAACAATGGTTTGAAAAAACATACTCAAGTTATAAAGATTAATTGGAAAGACTTACACAAAGCTCTATTATCTTAATGGTGCGATCTATTACTGACAAGCATATCACATGGTTCATCTTCCACAATGTAGGATGTCAGACGAGTGCAGGAGCCCTCATCTATAATATCCCTGACCCTCTTCTCACTTTGTAGCCCTAACAAGGAGAATAAAGCAATACCAAAGGGGATAATGGACGGAGCGTTAGAGCAAATCAAACACTCACCCCCAGTCAACTGATCTGGGTTTAATCCATCATCATTCTTTAGCTCACTCCACCACCCCAGTTCAGACATGGCCATATGCAAATCAGTCTGACCCTGTGCCTCATGGGAACAGTCCAGCCGGAACTGCCAAGCCATGTCTTCCCTGGACCGGAAACAAGCATCCTGGGACCGGTTTCGGGTTCAAAACCCTCATCAGCCAGGCTATCTTGAATCCAGTGGCAAAGTGAGCAAGGGACCCACGTCTGGGCATACCCTGCCAACTTAGGGCGAACAAAGCAATACCAAAGGGGATAATGGACGGAGCGTTAGAGCAAATCAAACACTCACCCCCAGTCAACTGATCTGGGTTTAATCCATCATCATTCTTTAGCTCACTCCACCACCCCAGTTCAGACATGGCCATATGCAAATCAGTCTGACCCTGTGCCTCATGGGAACAGTCCAGCCCGAACTGCCAAGCCATGTCTTCCCTGGACCGGAAACAAGCATCCTGGGACCGGTTTCGGGTTCAAAACCCTCATCAGCCAGGCTATCTTGAATCCAGTGGCAAAGTGAGCAAGGGACCCACGTCTGGGCATACCCTGCCAACTTAGGGCGAACAAAGTGATATGGGAGGTACGTCCAACTGATGGCTTTAGATCTAGACCAAAACATCTATAAATTATGGCAAAGAGAATTATGAATCCCAAGTCACAACCTTAACCGCCCTTAATGGCCTACACAAAGCACACATTGGTAGAAGGATTTAATCCATCAGAATGTTTCATCTCCTGCAGCTCCATCAAACAATGGTTTGAAAAAACATACTCAAGTTATAAAGATGAATTGGAAAGACTTACACAAAGCTCTATTATCTTAATGGTGCGATCTATTACTGACAAGCATATCGCATGGTTCATCTTCCACAATGTAGGATGTCAGACGAGTGCAGGAGCCCTCATCTATAATATCCCTGACCCTCTTCTCACTTTGTAGCCCTAACAAGGAGAATGGCACCATGGCTTTGCCTGTCTGAATATTCCTGAATACAAGACACTGTTATAAATGTACACTCAGAAATCTACAGAAAATGAATCCAATTTTGAAGGCTGTGCCTTTTGTAGGTATTTACAGGTTTTGAGGTTCTGGCCTTTAATTCATTTTCAGTATTGCAAATGAAAGGCAGCAAGGTTACCCAGTTCCCCTTAGAGCAAAAAGAAGGAGAACATTGAATTCTTATCAATTAGAATTGTGTGACTTTGAGGTTGGAGACACCCAAAAATTCTACATTTATTTAATGAACTCCGGGTGGAAATGTATTCTGTTGTTGTGAGTTCATGGTGAACTGAAAAAAAGGGAATCATCCGGCAGATGGACAAGAAAAAAACACCACGGTAATACGGAAACAGCATTACCCTGTAATTTAGGGGAAAACTGGAGGACACAATTATAGCTTAAAATATAGTTCTGGACTGGGACCAAAGCATGCTTTTACATGGTCTTGGTTGACAAATGGGGGGTTCTGAAATCAAAGAAGCCTCTAAGTAAGGGAAATCCAATTAAGCATTTATTTGCATACGCCTCATCCACAGAATAGCCTCCAAATGTCAAACACAGAATCGTATTTACACCCAAGGATGATAATGGAATGCTCACAGCCACACATTATAAAGTTGCCATGTAAGTCAGAACACCACTAGTCCCCACCCAATTAAGATGATAAGTTTAACTTTAAAGGCCTAATGTCATCTACTAAAAGAACATACCCACCCCGCCCATATTCTCTACAGAATTGGATGATCATCCTAATACACTTGAAAACTTTGGCTTACAGTGTGAAAAGAATGGTAAGGGTACAAATGAAGTGCTAGAAATGGTTTGAAATTGTCAGAAGATTACAGCAACTCCAAATGCCATATCCCTGTGCTGAGAGGTAAAAAGACAGACTAATTATTTGTATACTCTGCTCTAAAAAAGCTACAATCCTGTTCTCACTAAACCAGCAAAATAATAAATAACATTGAACTATGCAACAGGTCAACAAAATCTTCTTACACTAGTTTTAATTGTCACATTGAAAATTACCTAATTTGTATGCCATCTATTACATAAACAGATTTATCTAAGCTTGACACCAGGGATACAGCTATTACTTAAAGTGACTTAACCTCCAGGATTAGCCAATACATTGAAACTAAAAGCAAAATCACTTGGATTCACCCTCAACTTCCACTTGAACATAAACGATAATACTTCAAATTCAAGAAAAAACGCACAATTTCAACTGCTTCTTAAAAAAACGTAAGCCCATGATCATGCAAACTTTCAAACAACTCATGAAAAGTTTTGTCTTAATCCACATTGATGGTGAAAGTCCATTCCGACTTGCCTGCCAAACCATCTTGTGTCTCTTAAAATTATATCATACATACTGTGGCACATCACTACAAGAAGTAAAAAAAACAATCATATTTAAATGATTCTCATCAATGCTTCATTTATAGAAGATAAATGCATGGGC
The DNA here is from genome assembly GCA_963921515.1 of Calotriton arnoldi. Lineage (NCBI taxonomy): Eukaryota > Metazoa > Chordata > Amphibia > Caudata > Salamandridae > Calotriton > Calotriton arnoldi. The sequence continues at coordinate 116,102 of CAWUFW010007906.1, forward strand.
CGAATGTTTTGCAAGAGTTGTCAAAAACCAAAGGTGCCTAGTTTTTATTCCACCTCATGACATGACCCTATGCTTGAATGTGATTTATTGCAAAAACGACTTTATGGAATACCATTACTGAGAAATCATTTCACTTAAACGGTTTATTGGAAAATTTCAGAATGAACTGCATTTATCATTTCATAGAAACCAATTCAGAGAATTTCTATTTATTCCAAATTGGCTTTGACATGCTTACTTTTTAAAGTGTAAATATAATGGTTGCAGGTCTTATTTCAGAGACAGTTTTGTCAGAGGTATTTGTTTCAGTGCTTTATTTCCAGGGATATAATTTCAGAATTATATATTTTATACTGTCAAACAATTGCTTTGGATGCTTTTAATTTGCTGGCCCCTCACCACCCCTAAACACCATCCATCCCTGTCCCTTGAAAACTCCTCACCATACCTAAACTGCATCCATCTCTGAACCATAAAAGCCCTTTCTACCCCACACTTCACCCATCCATGACCCCTACATACCGTAAACTCCACCCATTTCTGAATCCTTAAAACCCCTTGCCACCCTAAACTCCACCCAATCCTGAACCCAACAAATTCATGACCACTCCAAGCCTCTACCCATCACTGAACCTTAAAAACCATCACCAGCCCTAAACTCTGCCTATCCACTGGTGATGTTCGAAAGTGGTGGGGCGTAAAAGTCCCCTTTGACTTTCACTGAGTGAGCAAAGCAAACACTGGGGGAGTTAAGCCATTCGTGACATTAAAAAAAACAAAAAAAGCAGGACAGCTTTAAACCTCTTTTTAATGTTTCAAAGGGCGCCGCCCCTTTCACATGCTCTTTTTTGACTGGAGGACCCATCTCAGCTATAGCTATTTAAAAAAATAACTACTGCGGCAGCAGGCAACTTACTTTACTGTAGTATTAGGGACACACGGCACACTACAAATGGACACCACACCAGTTTAGTAAAATTAAGTATCTTTATCTAAACCAAACAAGACCAAAACGACAAAAATCCAACATACATGATATCACAAGATATCACTTTTAAAACAGTTACTTCAAAATCCTATTCAGGTGCTAGTGAAATTCCTCCCACTGCTCTAAGCCTAGCTATGAGTCACCAGGGAAGGGCAGGACACACCTCAACCCCCCTTGTGACTGTCTAGAGTGAATGCACATCCCCAGCTCCTGCCACTCAAAAACTAGACAGCGAATACACATACAGGCAGAGGCATACAGAATGGTTGAACAAGAAAATGCCTTCTTTCTCAAAGTGGCATTTCAAACACACAATTTAAAACCACCTTTACTAAAAGATGTGTTATTAAATTCTTAGTTCAGAGAGCCTAAACTCCATTCCTCTATCTTGTCCCAATGGGAAGCTACGCTTGTAAGTTGTTACAGCGCAGCTCCCATGTTAACCTATGGGACAGACAGCCTTTCAATAGTGAAAAATGAAAGGGACAGACAGCCTTTCAATAGTGAATAATAAAATGCAAAGTATTTCACTATCAGGACACGTAAAACACACCATTACATGTCCTACCTTTAACATACACTGCACGCTGCCCACGGGGGTACCTTGGGCCTGCCTGAGGGGTGCCTTACATGTAACAAAAGGGAAGGTTAGGGCCTGGTAAGTGGGTGCACTTGCCATGTCACATGGCAGTTTAAAACTGCGCACCCAGACACTACAATGGTAGGTCTGAGACACATTACAGGGCTACTCATGTGTGTGGCACAATCAGTGCTGTAGGCCCTCTAGTAGCATTTGATTTACTTCAGTGCACTTTACTAGGGACCAGTAAATCAAATATGCCAATCATGGATAACCAATCATAATCAGAATTTACACAGAAAGCATATGCACTTTAGCACTGATCAGCAGTGGTAAAGTCCCCCGAGTCCTATAGCCAACAAAAACATGTCAGGAAAAATAGGAGGAAGAAGCAAAAACGTTTGGTAATAACCCTGAGAAAAGGGCCAATTCCAACAGCAGCCAGGCACAGGTGCGGTACAAAGCCTCGCCAAACATGAATTTACATATGTAAGAGAAATCAAATAAATAATTAAAACTGCTTTATTTTCTGGGGGAATGGCATCTCGAAATAGTGGGGCAATGCTCTTCCGCTCCTTTAGAGGAGCCTCTGCTGCGCCCATCCATGAACCCTAGAAACCCCTCAACACCCCTACTCTCAATCCATCCCTGAACCCTAACACCCTAAAACACCTCACAACCCCTAAACTCCACTCCTCCGTGAATGCTAAAAACCCCTCATCACCCCTAAACTTCACCCATTCCTGATAACTAAAAACCCTCATCGCCCCTAAACTCCCATTCATGACCCCTAAAAACCCCTCAGCACCCCTAAACTTTACCAATCCTTGAACCCCAAAATGCCTCACTAGTCCTAAACTCCACCCAAGTTTAATTCATATAATTTTGGATTTTTCCTTAAAATTATCTTTTCTTTAAAATATTTCCTTTAATTTTGGCTTATTTATATTTAGTTAAAATTGCCTTCGCTTAAAATTGGTTTTCCATGATTTTGTTTCCTCCAATGTGGTTTCTCAGTTTTAGTTTTTCCAAAAATTCACATACATCAGGAACTATACTTCCTGTCCTTTATATCAGTCTTGTGGGTTCTTGTTCGTACTGTTGTCTCCCAAAATCACAGTTTCCCTATCTTTGTCTTCCACCTGCTTTCGCCCTTTTCTATCTTTCTCTCTCTTGCTCAGGGCTAAAGCTAGATTATGAAACATAAGCATTGGTGCCACAAATGAGTTGTGATGCACACCACCGGCAATTACCTCCCCCAATTAAGCACCACCAATGACTGCACCTAGAAGAGAAAAGTTAACTTTAGATATGCTGTATTGTATATAAAGTCCTACACCTTACAACCTGCACAGCTGCCTGACAGATTGACTGACTTATGAGCACGTGTGAAGCGGGATACAAGCAATTCAGTAATTCAGAACGCTGTCCTGCAAGTGGAAAATTGGCTTTGCTACCCGACCATAAGAAATATCTGATAAAATGGGACAATGCCATTGAGATTAGGCTGGACATGCAAGTTGTGGGTTGGTTCAAAGGTCAGGCTCAGAGCTGCAGAACTGTGGTAGTCACCTAGTGCCCACTGGCCAGCCAAAACAATTAGCATAGCTAGTAGATGCAAAACGGTGACTCAAAACAGTCTGTACTAATGCTCATAAGAACAGCAACACAAATATATATCATAGCCATGTGTGTGGAAAAAGCTAAATGTAAATGTTATGATTAAGAATTTTTTTTAAACAATCACAAAAATACTTTTGGTACCATTTATATCTTGTCATAAGGGGAGCAATCAGATTGGGTTACATATTTAAATTCCAATTTAAGGAATCTTTCCTATTTTTACAGTGTAACAGCGATTGTACAGTATGTAATGTAATGTAGTGCAAGGTAGATTTGTAGAGCGCTGATTGTCACCCTTGTCAACCGTGAGGGTATCCAGGAGCTGAAAATACAAACTGAATGCAACAGATAGAGCTTGTCACAAGGTCACACAATTTATGGTGCTGACCCTTACTAGGGCAGAACACAGAATTAAAAAAAATGAGAGCAGTAGAGCCCAGAGGTTACTGATAAGAGACAACATCCAAATTCTCACTAAAGACAACTTGGGTCGAAGAAACCCTGACAAAAGAGGCCATTCAAAGACTGTGTACACTGGAGAAAGGACATGGTAGAACTGATAGTCTAGCCCTTGGCAGTGAAGAAAACCCCAAACATGTGAGAAGATACAGAATTGCCAACAAACAGCCCACCAAGAAAGTGATTTACAAGCAGAAGACTGCTTTTGGGTTTAAAAAATTCTAAAATGAGTCCCAGAGAGAGACCTTTAACCATTAGTCTCAGAGGCTCACCTTAAGCATGAAAAGAGAATCCCTCAATAATGTATAAATGTTAGACTTGGCATCTTTGGCGTGGTTTCCCCTGACTTTTTGCCTCTACCGCCTGTATTTTTGATGCTGTGCTGGATTTCGTTTTTGCTGGCTTAGATGCTTTGAGCACTTTACCACTGCTGATCAGTGTCAAGGTGCAAGTGCTCCCTGTGTATTTTATTATTACCATTGGTTCTCCCTGATTGGCATATTTGATTTACTGGTAAGTCCTTAGCAAAGTGCACTGAGTGTGCCAGGGCCTGTAAATCAAATGCTACTAGTGAGCCTGCAGCACTGATTGTGCCACCCACATAAGTAGCCCATAAAAGGTATCTCAGACCTGCCACTGCAGTGTCTGCACGCAGTTTTAAACTGCTATGTCGACCTGGCAAGTGCACCCACTTGCCAGACCCTAACCTTCCCTTTTCTTACATGTAAGACACCCCTATGGTAGGCCCAAGGTATCCCCATGGGCAGGGTGCAATGTATGTGAAAGGTAGGACATGTACTGGTCTGCGTGACATGCCCTGATAGTGAAATACTGCCAATTTCGTTTTTCCCTAGTGAAAGGCTATCTGTCCTATAGGATAGAATGGGAAATACTTTGTAACATCTTACAAGTATAACTTCCCATTGGGACAAGATAGAGAAATAAAGTTTAGGCTCTCTGAATTCAGAATTTAATAACACATCATTTAGTAAAGATGGTTTTTAAATTGTGTGTTTGAAAATGCCACTTCTAGAAAGTAGGCCTTTTCTTGTTTAACCATTCTGTGTGCCTCTGCCTGTTTGTGTATTGGCTGGCTGATTTTGGAGTGACAGGTGCTGGGGATGTGCATTCACTGTAGACAGCCACTGGGGGGGCGGGTAGAGGGGGTTGAGGTGAACCTGGCCCTTCCTGGATGATTCAGAGCTGAGCTGAATAGATCTTGGCTGAATTTGGAGTAGTGGGAGGAGATTTCCTTGCACCTGAATAGGGCCTGTCTCCCTTGCACAATGCTGTCTCCACCCCCTGTGGTCATACTTCACCAGTGAGGACAGAACTGGTTTGGACTGGGCTCAGAGACCCTTGCACAAAGAGAACAAAGACATTGTGGGCTATAAGTATTAAACCTAAAACCCCAGAACTTTAGATTACTTCTGGACTCAAGAGGAACCTTTGCCAAGTAGAAGAGCTGAAGAGCTGTGAGGAGGAGTACTGCCCCTTTGTTGTGTGCTGTGTGGGGTTGGCCTGCAGTTGCTGTTTCTGCCAAGGAGAGGACAAAGACTGGAACTTTGCTTTGAACTTGCTTTAAGAAGATCTCCAAGGGCCTGTGTGTGCTGGCCTCCTGTTCTGAAGTCTCAGGGACACAAAGCTCTCACGCCCAGCTCCCCCGAACTCTGCTGCTGAGAGTTCTGACCTGCGAGGAGGTGCCTGTTCCAGTTCTTGGCCTCTGGAGGTTGTTACTGCTGTTGGGAGCTGTAAGAAACCTAAAGAACTGAAGAAATTGATGCATCGCTCTTCTTGCGGCTGTTTTTTTCCGACACAGTACCGCTGAGCGAAAAGAATCTCATGCATCGCTGGACGCAGCCGAACCAATGCAGCACCGGTCGCCGCTGCAAGAACCGACGCATCGAGGGATCGCGGCTGAAGAAACCGACGCATCGCCACTCAACGCAGCCACATCAATCACCGACGAATGCCGGATTTCCACGCATCTTACCTGTGCGGCAAGTTTTTCCGACCCATCACCCGTGGACCAGAACAGTCTTGGAGTAGACGCATCACTTCCCCCTACAGACCAGATTCGACGCATCACTTCTCCTGTGTGCAGCAGAACTGTTGCATCGCCTTCCCCATGGTCTCAGGAACTGACGCATCTCTTTGTTTCTCGTTGCTTCCCATCTCTGCGGCTGTTTGGCCTTGTGAATTTTGACGATTCTACAGGTACTTTGTGAGAAATCACACATCCATAGTTTTTTATGGATCCAGTTGCTTGAAACCTTTAAAAGTCATTCTTATTACATGTATGGTGGATTTTCATTGTTTTAGTCTTGTTGAGTTTAGATAAGGATACTTTATTTTTCTAAACTGGTGTGTTGTCCATTTGTGGTGTTATCACTTTATTACTGTGTGTTTTGAGTACAAATACTTTACACATTGCCTTTGGGATACGTCTGTCTGCTCGTGCCAAGCTACCCAGGGGGTGAGCAGGAGCTATCTAAAGTGTGTATCCCCGTTACCCTGACTAGAAGCAAGGGTCCCTATTTGGACAAAGGTACCTACCCCTGTCAACTATGGACCCCCATTTCTAACAATAAAGTAAGAAATAAAGACACCCCCAAAGAGAAAGAGGACAAAAGATAAATGCACTCCCGGCCTCCATCCCCGGCACTAGGGAACAGAAACATCAGCTATGAGGTGACGGTGTCTTGGTGAATCTTCACCTGAGAATCAGCGCAGGTAGCCTGCAACTTCACATAGAAAGAGTGCTGCCAACCTACACTGGAAAGAAAGTCTCTAAAGAAATTATATACATGAAAACAGAGGAAAGGGTATGTACTTATGGCATGGATATCCGTACAGAACTCTTGTGTAGCACTCAAACCGGCCTTTTAAGACTCTCTATGGCAAACATGCTGGAGTACTGAAAAGTAGTCACTGTGACCTCAGACCATGACAACGCCTCACCCTTTAACTAATCAAATTTTACACCAGTCACAAAGGGGAATATTTTAGAAAGTATCCCTCTGTACACATGGTTCAAAGTGAAGAACTCGGGAGCACAAACCATACGGATCTAATTTTCCTTCACATTATTTATGAATTGCTGTCTAGAGAAGGAGAAAACAAGCTTTAAAAATATGCTCTGAGGGTGCCAGACCGAATTCACCCCAGGTTGCTCCTAACAGATAATGGCGAGACTTGCCATCTTATCCTCCTTGATCTCTCCGCAGCGTTCGATACAGTCAACCATTCAGCCCTCCTTAACATGCTTAGGAACCGTTTTGGCCTTAATGGTACTCCCTACAAATGGTTCATCTCCTACCTACAACACCGAACTCAGCAAATCAAAATTCAAAACTGTCTTTCTAACCCCACTCCTGTCTCCCTTGGAGTCCCCCAAGGATCTATTCTCTCTCCCTCCCTCTTTAACCTCTTCATGGAACCCCTCACCCTCATTCTTAAACAAGCAGGCATCAACTACCACCTCTACGCCGATGACACCCAAATCTATTACAAGATTAAAACTCACGATGACATCCTACACCTGAACAACACCCTCACCAAGATCCAAACCTGGTTCCATTCCAATCATCTCAAACTTAACCCTAATAAAACCGAAATCATTCTCTTCTCCCCTAAAAATAACCCTCTCCCCGTTCAATCCTGGATCTCTGACTTTAACGCACTCAACTGCTCACTCACCTTGTCCAACTCCGTCAAATCTCTTGGTATTTCTATCGACAACACCCTAACCCTCAACGTCCACATCAAAAACTCCGCTATAGGAGCCCTCTTCACTCTCCGTCACCTCAAGAAAATCAAACCCTTTATACCTACCGATGATTTTAAACTTGTTGTTCAGTCACTTGTTCTTTCATGTATTGATTATGGTAACGCCATCCTCAACGGAATCCCAAAGGTCCACCTTGCTCCAATCAAAGCTGTGGTCAACCTTGCAGCCAGGCTCATCACAGACTGCAAACGTTTCGATCATATATCCCCGGCTCTCAAATCTCTTAAATGGCTCCCTATTGAAGGCAGATCCGCCTACAAAACTGCCTGCATTACTCATAAAGTCCTCCACCAAAACACTCCGCAGTACCTCTCCAAGAAACTCCTCATTGCAGGCACCACACGAACTCTGAGAAGCACCAACACCCTCCTCCTAATCCCACCACTTCATAAAAAGAAATCCACACAATCACGCTCCTTCCATGGTAATGCCCCTATCATCTGGAATGCCCTCCCAAAAAACCTGCGCTGTAACCCCTCCTATTCCAGCTTCAAAAAAGACCTCAAAATCCACCTCCTCAATTATTATTGGGGATCCTAACCTGTGACCTGCACTTGATCGCCAATCACCATGTTATATTTGGCCAGTAAAACCTGTCCATTTCCTGAACACCATCTACCTAATTACCTGAAATGTATAGCTTTTGCCCCTGTTTACCTATTTGATTTGTATATCCCGCATGTTGTCTTCATTATTCCTTATCTACTTGTATGCCATGTTGGCCCAATTAATATTGGGGGTCCTAACCTGTGACCTGCACTTGATCTCCAATCACCATGTTATATTTGTCCAATTATTTGTCCATTTCCCTAACATCACCTACCTAATTACTTGAAGTGTATAGCTCTTGCACCTGTTTATCTATTTTGATTTGTATATTTCGCATGTTTGTTTCATTATCTTTTTATCTACTTCTATGCCATGTTTGCTTTATATCATCTTACTCATGTAAAGCGCTCTAATACCTCTGGGTCTAGCCAGCGCTATATAAAACTTTTAAAATAAATAAAATAAATAAATAAACAGAGAATGTCATGACATGGTTTATTATTTGGTGATCTTGAAACCTGGCAGAATCAGTACAAACACTGAAAGAGATTCAGTTTGCACCAAGTGTGTAAATGTATTTTCGTGCTCAGAGTAACTTTAGTTCTAGATATAGCCCAGATTGACTAAGCTAACGAACAGGAGAACATAGATACAAGACCCCAGAGCTAGCTGGAAGTGAGGGAGACCATGCACAATCAATGGAACTACACCAGATAATAATTTTCCAACCCTCCCCCCCCCACATTAATATCATAGCCAATGAAAATGCATGACGAGAGGGAAAGTCACAGACCTGAAAGAAGAAAATGACCCGGGATAAACAGAATATTATTCTTGTGAAAGGATGTCTACTACAGTAATTTTACTAAACTCAGCAGTGTGGAACTACCTTAAATGCTTATGAAAGTCTGACAGCGGATTCTTGAAAGCCTGGTCCATCAGTACAGCTGTGATGCAAGTACCACTACTGTGGACCTGCGGTGACAAGTTATCACACTAGTTAGGTCCTGATATTCTCAGTAGTGTCACTTTTTCCTCTAAAACAAATGTTAATAAGTCTACAAGTCAAAGCAGGCGCAATAGAACTTCATGCCTCCTTTATTGATTTTAGGATTGATTTGATAGCATTGACAGAAATAGGCTCCGAAATAAATTTAACACTTGAGGAATAGATCCCCATTTGCTAATATGAATAAAATCATTATATTCTTTTACCTGGACGAGGTAAAACTTGGCAACAAAAGACACCTATTGAAGAAAATGTACATACACAGGGGCCTGTGATGTGTTCTTGTCCCAATTGTATTTAATATATATATCTCTATCATGACGCCCATAGCAAATCCCAAAGCCTGCCCACTTAAAACAGGAGGTATACCGATTCCAGCACTTCTGCATGCAGACAATACAGAAATCTTTGATAAAACCAATACACGCTGAGAGGCCTTGAAAAATACTGCCACGAAAATCACTTAACTGTAAGCTATGACGAATCCAACGGGTTAGTGTTTGGTAAGAGAAAACACCTAAAAGAGTTGATGGTGAATAAATAAAGAGCAGACTACCATGGTCTCTTCATATAAGTGCTTTGAAGAATGGTTTCAAGACACTGGAAGTGTAGTTCTGCATCAGACAGGCCTGAAACCTAAGATGACTTTTTAAATGTTTGCCATGTCAAAATTGGCCAGCAAGTTACCCAGTCCCTATGTAAAGTCACTGTTAGATATGTTTAGGGAAAGATGCATGCTTTTGTTAATCTAAGGTTGAGAGGTATTTTCATCTGTGCTAATGAGTTGGCTGGAGGAAGCCCCATGTAACCTTTTTAGACGACTTTTCATCTTGCATATTTGTACAACTCAGGCACAGATCTAGTCCAGTTTAGAATTCTGTTTGATTAAGCAATTATCCTAGCAAGCATCTCGAGTATTGAGTTTTTGTACGGATTGCATAGCAAGGAACGTTAAAATCCTCATTATGCGCAGAAATAATGAAGGGGCAGAAAACCACTAACTCCAGTCATCACCACAGACATATATTCTTTTAAACCTTTACAAATGTATGAATTATGGAAATCCTCACTTCCATGGTTTCCATTTTAAAACAATTTAAGAGAAACACATGTGCCAGTCTTTTTTTACATCTGACTGTGGAACAGGCCAATCACTACAGCACTAGGAATTTTATTAAATCCCTATGTTCACGGTTGTTTGCAGCCATATATTACAGAGGGTGTGCAGTTAAAATGTAGAAAGGTATATGCCAGGCTTTGTTTTTGCCAGTTTGATATTACGAAAATACAGCAAGAATGGAAAACCCTTGTACTACTGGAGGACGTAGAATGTCAATATAACCTTGAAAGTTCATTTCCATTTCCATTTCAATAACTTTATTTCGGCCATTACGGCCTTAGAAGTTTCATGAGCATAAAATACAATACAAGCATAGCAAACAATCAATTAAAATAAACCATAATAGCATAAAAACTTCCAACTTAGAGTCCAGGTTTCCAAAGCTCCGGAAGAAAGAGCAAGTCCACAAAAATGCATTTGTTTAACAGATTAAAAGAGAATCATCATTCAAATACTGTAGCCTTGAGTAAGAGAATCTACCTGACCCTCATTAACATTTAGGACCCTAAAAGTGCCAGTGCATAAAGTGCAAAATAATCTAAAAATTCATTCAAATGATCCAGGCTAATTCAGTACAAACTGTCCAGAACGACGACAAACATAATAAAAACAGTCCTATAAAACCAGGAAACGTAACAACAACAGTCTATGGCATAATGGTTAGCAGCATAATCCATCGTACAAAGCAATTCCTTGTTTAGTACAAATCTAAATTGCATGTTAGCTACTTGCCCAGAATTGGATATACAGTTTCCTAGATACAATGATTGTACTACATGATTATATCTAAGCCATTCTAATTTGATCAATCTTAATACCATATGCTATAATAGCCTATATATACACAGTAAAAAAGAGCATTTGAGAGTAACAAGATATTGTATCCATACTTGATCTCTCCATTAAGCTTACAATTAGTAATGCTTATTTATATAAACGATCCTTATATTGATCAATAAGACAATTACTATCAGCCTAAAAAAATTTCAATAAAGTGCCTGTGCAACATTGGTCAAAAGACCAATCCTGTATTAGAATAACCATTAGGCTCATAGCACATACCCTTAAAATAACATGTAGTCAAATGCAGTTTAAAATAACCCTAAAATTGATCTAAAAGTAATTTTTAGTTAAAAACAAAACAATATGAACACTAAATTGATTGCCAGCATTATAAAGTGTTTTTTATAAAAGCTCTTCGGGTGCACCACATAGAGAACAAAAACCTGCCACTGAATAAACTATGGGTATACTAGTGTCGTATTTCAGTAACCTAAAGGCATCTGAGCATTGCCTAGTTCCTAAATTCCTACAAATCTGGGCCAGCCATCTTTTTCTTATTTTTGTGTAACCAGTACAGGCAAAAAGTACATGGCTTTCAGATTCCTCTCGACAATTACATGCCGGACAGCCCAACATTTGGTGGCCCGCCCATTTATTTGTAAAGGCACGCAATGGCAATACCCCATACCTAAATTGTAGGTAAAGCTTACGTGCGGCGGCCGGCTTAATGTCGTTAAGTGCCGGTAAGAACATGTACTGATCTTTAGATTCCAAAAATGTCACCGTAAGCTTCCCCATGCAATATTCCCCCTGGAGTTGGGACATTTTATTCTCCCAGTAACGCACCTTAAGCACTTCCCTTGAAACTATAGGGCATTGAATTTCAGGGTTATCCCACAGGTTACCCAAACCCATTAATAAAAGGGAGTTCCTGACATAAGTGAACCACAGTAGTCGCCTAGCCCCTGGTAGGTTCAACACCTCCCTCAATTCCTCCCTATATACAAGCAATTCCGGGGTAGCCCACAACCGTCTCCAGAATAGAAGTGGTCTTAATGCTACTTCATCCGCAATTGGCCTAACACCCAGGTCCAGCCGTAATGGAATGAGTGGGGTACTACGCGGAAGGCCAAACAGTTGTCTAATAAAAGAATTTTCTGTTTGTATTAGACTGTCAATACGATCATGTCCCCAGATTTCGGCTCCATATAAGGCAGCACCCTCGCTTGAGCCCTATATAATTCTACTGCTGGACCCACGGGTTTCTGGGTGGAGTTGCGAAACACCTTAGACAAGCCCCCTACAGTTTGTGTTAACCTCAGGCTTGATTTTTTAATCTGTGTCCCCCAACTCATTTTGTCTGTAATAGAAATGCCGAGGTAGTCAAAGGAAGATACTCTTTCTAATGGTCTGCCGTCTAAACAAGGGTTTGGCCGGGTGCTTTTGGGAGAATTAAAGGCCATAAATTTGGTTTTTGTAAATTAATCTCTAGCCCCCTTTCTTTACAGAAATCGTTAAATTTATTTAGGACTCTCTGAATGCCCATCGGGCTTTTAGATAATAACAGAGTGTCATCGGCGAACATCATAGCCGGGATTCTGCGTGCTGCCAACTTTGGTGCGTCTAAATCTTTCTCAGAGTTTAAAAAATCGACTAGCCCATTAATAAATAAACTAAAAAGAGTTGGGGCTAGGACGCACCCCTGGCGCACACCCCTGTCAACAGGAATGGGGGTAGTGAGTTCCCGAATTTACCAAATCTTATCCGGGCGTAGTTTCCTTCATGCAGCCGTTTCATTATGTGGCAGAGGTATTGTGGAGCCCCCATCTCTAGCAGGACTGCCCACAACTTTTCTCTCTGGACCAAGTCAAATGCTGATTTCAGGTCTACAAAAATCAAAAAGAGGCTGCCACCCTCTATGCACACGGTCTTCCAGTGCAATAGTTGTAGCCTGAAGACTTGGTCCAGAGTAGACATTTTTCTCTAAACCCAGCTTGAAGTGGGGTAAGAACTTTATAATCCTCCATCCAACTCTGTAAGCGATGTAACAATACGCGGGCAAAGATTTTTTGGCCGATGTCAATAAGACTTATCGGTCTATAGTTTGTGGGTAACAAGGGGGAACCCTTTTTGAAAATTGGTATTATTTCGGCTCCAGCCCAACTTGTGGGGATAGCCATGCCTACCATAACAGCATTAAATAATACCCAAAGATACGGAGCCCAGATAATTGGTTCGCTTCGAAACAGATCCCCAGGGATCTTGTCGAGCCCAGGAGCCTTACCTGGCAAAATTAAGCCTATAGCTCTAGTTACTTCTGCAAGAGTTATCATTAAGGTATCAACTACCGATCCCTGGGTATCTGTATCCAAACTAAAAGAATCTTCCTTCGTTTGGTGGCGTATTTCATTCACACTGCAAGCCCCCACTTTAGGAATTGAATAGAGAGACTCAAAATGTTTCATCCACACATCAGCCCCCAAATTTGGCTCAATTGCCGATTTACCTTCTGTACTGCCCGTATTCACTACATTCCAGAAAGTCTTCATATCACGTGAATCCAATGAACTTCTAAGGGATTCCCACTTATCGCTTTCCCACTGTTTTTTTGCCTCCAACATACTTGTACGATAAACCTTTCTACAATTTTTAATTAATGGTTTATTTTTGTCCTTAATGGCAGAAACCAAGGCAGTTTTTGCCTTTCGGCAGCTACTATTGAACCATGAATGACAAAAGACTCTTTTGCTACGGACCTTTTTTAAAGGAAAAAAAAAGTCAGCCATACTAGCTGTTAACTGTACATGGTTCAAGGAAATCTTTTGAAAGTTCAACCTATATACTATGCTGCTATCTCAGTCTGCACGAAGAACAAACAGCATGAATATTTTACCACTTCAGACATGCAACTGGCCGCTGGATGAATAGCCTTTATAAAAGCAGAGTCAAACAAAGTGAAATCTAGATATTTGACAGACTGATCTTGCTCCTGGAATACAGCCCTAATGGATATTGGAGACAATTATTCATAAGAAATAGTTTTAAAAATGTATGTTTTACCCTCAATGACAGATCAGGTTAGGCAGCGTTAAGTAGATACAAAAAATTATTATAAATTCTTTTACGGAGATCAGGTCGAAAGCAGGAACAATTGTGAAGGTCTCAGACTGCAACAGCCAGTGTTTTAAGAAAAGGATTTACATTTACGTTATCTATTTTTCTAATGTTATATGTGTGTTTATAACTGTGATGTATTATAATGGTTTTTATTAAATGCACAATCATTACTTATGGAGTGACGAGCACATGTGGAAAGGAAGGCAGCCTTCCTTGTGTGCACCACGAGGGCGCTGCTTATCTACAGAAGGGCTTCAAATGCTGCTGCAGTGTCACCCTATAGATGTCAAGGGATTAGCTATTGACTCCAGGGGGCTGCACTCCGTTAGATTGAAGTTTTGCAAGTCGCCATTTTCTACTCTACCCAGGCACTTGCACTGAGCCTCAAACTTCCCCAGTGACTTCCTGTTTTGGTAGTTCATTTGGTCTGAAACACCCTTCTGCACACCAAATCACTGTTGGAATGAAGTATCCCCTTTAAGTCTTTAATTTTAAGGGCCTCATTTAGAGCTTGATGGCGGTGCAGCATAATTTTTGCTCCTCCTCCATAAGTCACAAAAGTGCATTATTTACTTGTACTTGACAACCTGAAAACTGTGTGTTTTAACATTTTAATGAGAAACGTAACATGTAGTCCTTAATAGAAATCATCCTAACAATACAAACGTATTTCTTGTAGAAAAGAGATTCATTTAAAACGTGTGCTCTAAACTTTTAAAAGGTATAACATGTAGCTCTTGTTCATTTTTACATTTGCATAATTTGAATAACATATAACATATAATTTACCGAATGTATAACTTGAGTATAATCCTGATTTATTAATAAAGTTTGCATTTTTTAGTAGTTGTGAGTGCACTTATAGCCACATTTAAAAATGCGCATTTCGTGTTCATTTTAACGTTAGCCTAACTAGGCCTGTATTTCTTTAACGTGAAGATGTCTCTCATTTTTGCTTGCAAGGACGTTTTTCCTTGCAGGTGCCTTAGAGTGGATTCATTAGCAAGAGTTAGGAGAACAATGAAATAGTGATAGTAAGGCTGGGAAGGAAATTTTGGTGAGAACGTGACGATTTAACATGTTACATGAATACCTCCTGCTCATCCTTACCAGGAGTGGAGAGTTGTTCAAGGCTGAGAACAGCTGTCTTAGCTGTGACAATGGGAATGAAAAGCCATGTTGCAATGCACCTGAACACGTTTTTTTCATTGGATGATGGTGGTGTGATTAAGATAACCTCATCTGAATCTCACGTTTTTCCCATACCATTGGGTTCCCCAGTTCACTGTAAGGCAGATTCTTTTGGAGTTTGAGAGGTAAAGAACTTTCTGCTTCCATTATTCCTTTCTTAGTGAAGCTTTATCCTAACACTTGTTCTCTTTTTGGAATACTTCTATAGAAGTTTCCACAATGCTGACACCTTTCCCTTCAAGCTCCTGACTCTTTAGAGATTCAATGCTTAGAGCTGTCCCTATCCTAAGAGTAGATGATTTTACTGTCATAAACTCTATTTGTATTTTACTTGATGACTTTGAAGTCTAATGATGCTTAATGAGGAGAATCTGAGTTTCTTTAAGGAACATCGAATTTTATTTGTAACCATCTGTATCTTTGTGATTGCTTTTGTTTCATGCTTTCTACTTCAAAGGCTGAACTCATTTCCAGATCAGAATTTACCTATTGTAATTCTGTATGTCATTGATATAATCATGACTTGTGTTAGACCTGGTGTCTTTTGGCATGGTCTCCCCTGACCTTTTTGGCTTCCGACCTCCTGTTTGGACCTAATTTTGCTGGCGTATGACTGAGCGCTTTGACACTGCTATTCAGTGCAAAAGCGCTGTGCTTGTCATATACATATTGGTGATTGGTGTATACATGATTGGCTGATTTGAGGTAGCTGTAAGTCCCTTGTCTAGAGGTAAGACATATGCCTAGGGCATGTAACTCAAAGGCTCCTCTGTGGGCCTGCAGCACTGGCTGTTCCACCCATGGAGGTAGCTCTTCAAATGTGCCACAGGTTTTCCCTGGCTGGGCCTGTGTGTGCAGGTTACTGTTACTCGGCTTGTCATTTGAAAAGCTACTTGCCAAGGTTCTGCATGTCTCTCGCTACATCGGAGTACTCCCTGGGGACAGGGTGCAGTGTCGGGAAGAGGCAGGGCATGGGCACTGGTGCACTACATGCACCAGTAGTGAATGGTACCAGGTGGTGTGTCAGGTACGGTGGGGCCTGCTTCTCACATTGATTAACATGAGAGACCAGTGGAAAGGCTATTGATAAGCATTTCCTATGTGAAGAAGAGTAGCAGTATAGTGTTTGATAACAATGAGCTCATAATGGTAAATCCTCTCAAGTCGTGCAAGTGAATTTGACATTACTAATGTGGAAATGCCAATTTAGGCAAGTGGGTATTTTTGTGCTCGTGGCTTTGTGTGCCTGTCAGCCTGTCTTCAATCCACATCTGGATGCTGGGGGGAGGCAGTTACATCTGTGCATTTCTGCTAGAAGGCCATAAGCTAGGGGTTCAAAGGAAACGGCAGGCTTCTGACTCCGTGGGGCCTTCCTGGGACGGATACAAGCGGGTGGAATTGGCACCTGCATTGCAAGGGGAAGGGTCTTGGCCTCACTAAAGATATTGATCATGCCTCCCAGGGTAGGATGGCAGACAGGACAAAAATTTAGAGAGGGCCTGTACATTTCAAAGGTGGCCTTTTGAATGGATGTTATCTTCAAAAGCCATTGTAGGTATAACTACTGGGGCTCTGCCCTCAGGAGTTAGAGACGCTTTTGGGATTGGAACCATACTACGCTGGTTCGACACTGGGACATCAACAAGAGGAACCATGGGGCAGGAGGGACTGCAACTGGATTATCCGCAGACTTATGGTGGCCTGGGGCTCGTCATGCTCCAAGAAGGGGACTATCACTTGGTGGATTCTGCCTGGATGTTGCTCTGCTGAAGCTAATTGCCAACTGTCATGGCCCGGGTCCATAAGCCCTATCCAAGGGCCAGTTGGCTGGCCTCCTGTCCATGAGATCCCAGGGACAGAACAGATCTCCCTGTTTCCATGAGATCATAAGGACCATGCAGGGTGCAGCGGAAACGGGTGGAAGTGACAATCGGTTGGTACAAGGACTGTCCTAACTTCCGCTGTTGTCACACTGTGCAGAGGAGTACGATCGTAAAGATCAGCGGCCCACCTGGGGTGCCGGAGCATGAGGAGTGCAAGGTATGCTGGGGAAGTATGAGTGGCTGAGAGCAGGGAAATCTTAAGGATTTTGGGGGCCCTGGGCCAAACGTATTTTGGGGGCCCCTCTTTGGAACAACTTTGAATTTATGATCCAATTTCAGCTCTTTCATGCCCTTTTTAGCCAGGTTGCTGACAGTGCATAGGATAATGACAAGTGTTTTCACTATTGTAACACAGCAACAGCTCACTAAAATTATTGAAAATAATCTCTGTGACACTCTCCCATTTCTAAAATATGTAGTGTTGTTTTGATCTAAAAGAAACTGTTTTATGACTGTTGCATGAAACAAACACAACATTTCTCTGCAAAATGTCTGTAATAGACTCTCAAACATTACCCACATTAAAAAATAAATTACAATAAACAATCTGTTTAAGAATTATTCAAAGTCATCAGGGCAGCCTTTGCAGAACAGAGCAGGCTTTTTCAGGAGTCCCCCTTGTAGGCTGGGTCCCTGGGTCAAAGCCCACTTTGCCTATGCCTTAAAACGTCTCTGGCTGAGTGGCTGGGTCACGAGGTGTAGTCAAAACCTGTGATTTCTTGACCTTTACAACTGTACAGGGTATGCGATATTGGGAATGTTGTGTTTTATGCTAATGTGCTAGCGGGAAAGTGGAAAACCTCTGGACAGCCTCTGAACTCATGATTTTGTTGCTTTTGATGTTGGAGGGACTGCTTGGATCGTGAACACCTCTGGGAAGTACGCACATGGCTTCATGTAGCTAATGAGGCTGAGGAGATAACTGGGCAAGTGAAAACCTATGACTAGTACATATATGTTCATGCCATTCTGCTGCTAATGGAAGAGTTTGACAATTGCATATAACTGCAAAGCATATATCCAATGTGCATGTTGTTTTGATTTCAATGTATGTGTAATACAAAGACCAGCGTTTTACACATACGGTGTGGAGTCTTTTTGTAGTGTACTCAATGTGTTGCGAGGGTGGTGTTGCACAAATACTTTACACTTTAACCCTGGGGATAAGTCTGACTGCTCTGTGCCAAGTTACTCAAGGGTGAGCATAGATTATCGGACAAGTGTATCGTGCTCATCCTATCTACGACAGTGGATTCTGTCTGGCTTCGATGCGTCCCAGCTAGCTAAAAAGCCACTGGGTCTAACAACTTGCATAAATTCTGGCCTAATTGAGAATTTGCAATAAACCTACTAAACGTTATGCTCTAATTCCTAGTCTTCCTTGTGTAGCCAAATTGGCTGCATGAATGTTAAATTGTTTTATGGAATGTTGACTCCTTTTTGCCTCAATCATGCCGATACGATACAAGGTAGAAGAAGAGGGAGCTGTCCAAAGCCGCTTCAGCAATAGGGAAGGGTGGGGGAAATCCTCATTTTTCTAGAGGAAGCCCTAAATATAAAATAGAATTCACCAGCTGAATTTCCTCCAACACATGGAGCGTATTGAGGAGGATATTTGGCCAGTGGGTTTCCAGCAGGGGTGCAGCCTAGTTAGTGAGATTCAGGGGCTTTGCATGTCAAATTTCCCAATTAAACAAGCTGTGGGTTGCAGGGCGGAGGGGTGAGATAACCAAAGTTCGGGATGGACTGTTTCCATGAGCAACAGGGTCAGTACTGATTTGCGTTAGGTCGGCCTCTGTCTAGAGTGGCAGAGTAGGTGAAAAACAATGAGTTGGAATGCTAGCCTGAGCAATTGCCATTAGTTAGACTATTCACAATCATTCATCCGTCACCTTTTGGGTGTTTGATTGTCAGATGTATGCTTGGAAACATGTGACAGGTGCAGCTTTCTAAGCCTACTACTGCAAACAATTGTCAATTCCAAAAAATAGTTAATTTGCACCCAGAGAACTTCTAGAAGTGCAGATTTACTAATTCTTGGGAAAACCCGTCACTCTATATATTTAAGATAATGATTCAAAATTGAACAAGTTAAAACCTCCAAGTCATTGGTCTTCAAACTTCTTAATGCCGCGCCTCCCTGTAAAAAAGAAAATCATCGGACCCCCGCAATTTTTTTCTCAATTATTCTGCTAAATTGCCAACGTTTAAATATGTCTAAACATATTTAAACATTGCAGTTAAATTCTGTTACCCCTTTTACACATAATCCCAGTCAGAATATAAATGACAAAAGATGTTAGTGATGAACCATTACAAAGTGGCTTACCACCGCTCATGTTTTCAACACTGAAATCCCTTAAGGCCCTACAGGGGGGGCCTGCCCCCCCCAGTTTGAAGACCTCTGCTCTAAGTGAAATGAGAACAGGGTGGAAAAAACTGGCATGGCCAGACCCAACTACCAAACCAAGAATGTATTTGAGGAGAGTCAAACCCCAAACACCCTCACGGAAGCTAGGCCCTTACCTGTCCCAACTGGGCCTGGCAATTCTCCCTGGGAAGTCATGACTCTGGTCACAAACAACACAAAATCATGGAGTCCTTACCCTGGATCATTTATTTTAAATGTATTTTCACTGCATGCACTCTTCTTTCTCTCCGTTACAAGAATACTTGATGGTAAAGTTGTAAAATCAGTGCATGTGGCAGGTCTATATGTTCCTAGTCCTCGCATTTTACAAATCATTTCATCAAGTGACTGATGGTCCCTTGTATTAAGCCCAAGTCACAAATAAAAGGGGGCATGCAGGTAAATTAATAAAGCAGCCTGAGCCATAGCAGAACGATGCGCCTGGCTTGGCTCTAACAGTTCATGCACGAGCCATGAAAACATTTGGCATGTATACTGTGCAACAAACATAATGAAAAAATTATACAATATCTTCAAAATTCAAAAAGTGCATTTCTTTAACATGTGGAAGTGATTCACTTTAGTACATCAGAATATATACCTGCATACACAGACATTTATTAAATGTATTTAGAAACATTAATGGCTTGCCCTTCAATGACAATGCTATTCGTGAAGTCATGTAAACCCTATATTCTTATTAGATGGCATAATATTGCAGTCTATTAAATCAAATATAACAGGTGCTTATACAACACACTTCCTGAACTCAAGCATTTAAAAGTGTGCTCATATATGATGATAAAGAAAAATAAGTCTTTGTGAAATAAAATATTTGCCTAGGATCACACAATTTGGACAAACAGGAAAACTGGTATTAATTCCAGGTTATCAGGTTTCACGTTTAGAAATTCAGACACCAGATGGGAGTCTATCTCTGTCTCTCTCTCTCTCTCTTTTACATCAAAAGACACTGTCTTGTTTTTCATGCTTGGCTCACAGCGTAAAAAACCAACACAGAGATGGCAGACCTGACTCGGACCCCCCCAAGACACAACTAGGAAACCAAGTGTAAGGAATTCCGTTACTGGTTAAGGGGAGGTGAAGCCCTACTTAAGCAGCAACCACAATCCTTATCAGGGTGAAGTCACAAGTGAACCCCAAATAAACCTGTGCTCAACCCTCTGGTATTTTGGCACAGAGCAGTCAGGCTTAACTTAGAGGCAATGTGTAAAGTATGTGTGCAACACTTCACACAGTAATAAAACGAAAACACTACACAAAAAGG
Organism: Calotriton arnoldi; assembly: GCA_963921515.1. NCBI lineage: Eukaryota > Metazoa > Chordata > Amphibia > Caudata > Salamandridae > Calotriton > Calotriton arnoldi. The sequence goes on from CAWUFW010007906.1 coordinate 136,892, forward strand.
ATCCCACACCAAATTAGAAACATACAGTAGATTTAAAAAATAAAAAAAAGAGTAAAACAACATAAATCTAATCAGTAAATCCAGGGATATGCAATTTTAAAGATTTAAGTGAAAATAGCACCAAAAAGCCCAAAGCGCCAGTTGCAGCTATCTGATCATGCGAGACCGGGAGAAAGTTACAAGTTCAAGCCTACTGCAGTGGAGCGTGGGTCTGATATAGGGACCTGGTTAGTCATGCTGAAAAGATACGTTCACAGTCCAGCGCACAGAGTCCTATTCGCGGTGGAGGGGGGCCATGAGGAGCAGGGGGGCGTCGGTGATGGCCATCAATATAGAGCGAACAGCAGGCCTTGTGTGGTGGACAGGCGTCGCTGTACCACAACGATCCTCTTGTCGCCGTGAAGGGTCGGACCGGTGCTTCACAATGGCACTCTCCGCAAGCAGTTGATGCTGTAGTGCTAAGGGTCAGACTGACGGAACTTCCCGTTAAGGTGGGTGCGCAGGTGACAAGATTCTGGCACCAACTGGCCCGTTTGTGGTCGCGAAGAGCCTAAGAACTTCAATTTAGCCTCTCTGAGGCCACACCAAGGGTCCAGGACCTGAGGGGCACCACTTGCATGTCAGGGGCTTGCTCCAGCTAGATCTGAGTGCTGGTTCTGTTGGTTGGGAACATGTTATGTATTTGTGGCTCTGAACAGGAGGGCAGTAGACTAGCCCATGGAGTCACTTTGGGATTCCTGGGTTCAGGTGCAGGTCCAAATCCCTCTGACTCAGACAGGACGGCAGAAGAGCAGCAGTCCTGCAAGGCAGCAGTCCCACAAGGCAGCAGTCCCGCAAGGCAGCAGTCCCGCAAGGCAGCAGTCCCGCAAGGCAGCAGTCCCGCAAGGCAGCAGTCCAGCAGTCCAGCAAGGACATCAACAAGAGGAACCATGGGGCAGGAGGGACTGCAACTGGATTATCCGCAGACTTATGGTGGCCTGGGGCTCGTCATGCTCCAAGAAGGGGACTATCACTTGGTGGATTCTGCCTGGATGTTGCTCTGCTGAAGCTAATTGCCAACTGTCATGGCCCGGGTCCATAAGCCCTATCCAAGGGCCAGTTGGCTGGCCTCCTGTCCATGAGATCCCAGGGACAGAACAGATCTCCCTGTTTCCATGAGATCATAAGGACCATGCAGGGTGCAGCGGAAACGGGTGGAAGTGACAATCGGTTGGTACAAGGACTGTCCTAACTTCCGCTGTTGTCACACTGTGCAGAGGAGTACGATCGTAAAGATCAGCGGCCCACCTGGGGTGCCGGAGCATGAGGAGTGCAAGGTATGCTGGGGAAGTATGAGTGGCTGTCCCACAAGGCAGCAGTCCCGCAAGGCAGCAGTCCCGCAAGGCAGCAGTCCCGCAAGGCAGCAGTCCCGCAAGGCAGCAGTCCCGCAAGGCAGCAGTCCCGCAAGGCAGCAGTCCCGCAAGGCAGCAGTCCAGCAGTCCAGCAAGGCAGCAGTCCAGCAAGGCAGCAGTCCAGCAAGGCAGCAGTCCAGCAAGGCAGCAGTCCAGCAAGGCAGCAGTCCAGCAAGGCAGCAGTCCAGCAAGGCAGCAGTCCAGCAAGGCAGCAGTCCAGCAGAGTGGCAGTCCAGCAGAGTGGCAGTCCAGCAGAGTGGCAGTTCTTTCAGCAGCACAGCAGTCCTTCATGTCAAGTCTCCACAGGTGCAGAAGTGTACTTAGGAGTCCGTGTCTGAGGTCCAATCTTTATACCAGGTTCCTCCTCTGAAGTGGAAGAAGCTTCCAGAGATTTCCATTTGAAGTGCACAGGTTTCCTACCTCCCCTGGCTCCAGAATAACTACAGGGGTATGCACCCCCTTTGTGTGGGCCAGGACTCAGCCTAATTAGGTGTAATTAGGACTGTGCCCAGCTCCGCCCTCCCATCTTGCCAGTGATGGCCCATCCAGGCATACCCACGGTTCCTATTGTGTGTGACCATCTAGGAGGAATACACAAAGCCCAACTGTCAACTACACCCAGTCACATGACCCAGAAACAGGCTGCAGGCACTAAATGGCTAAGGAGGAAAAATGCCAACTTTCTAAAAGTGGCATTTTCAAGACTGTAATTTAAAATCAGACTTTACCAGAAGAGAGGATTTTTCAATACAATTCCAAAGACAACAAACATGAACTGTTTCCTGTTCCCATTTCGAAGTTGCATCTTATTAAATGTAATAAAGTAACTCCAATGTTATCCTATAGAAGAGGTAGGCCTTGCAGAAGTGAAAAACAAATTTAAAGGGTTTTTCACTACCAGGCCACATAAAACTAAAAAGTTCATGTCCAACATTTTACATACATTGCATCCTGCTGTCTGGTCTGCCAAGGGTCTATCCTAGAGGTGGCTTGTATGTATTAAAAAGAAAGATTAGGGCCTGCAAAACAGTTATTTTGCCAGGTCGAAATGGCAGTTTTAAAACTGCACACACAGGCTGCAATGGGAGTCCTGAGACATGTTAAAAGGACTACTTAAGTGGGTGGCACAATCAGTGCTACAGGCCCACTAGTGATAGGGTAAACTGCCAACAAGGGAATCATTCAAAGGTACATACATTGAAAAGTTAAAGTGGCATCATACATTAATTTGTAATATTCATATGGAATAATTAGACACAGAAAACAAATGCACACAGACAGGCTTATATGCTGGTTGAAAGGAACAATTTATTTTAAAGCACAAAGAATGCTGGGGTTCAATGAAAAATGAAGTCACACCATACATTGACAATGTGTTTTCCAATAAAGGCCACATCATCCCACATTTACATTTGTCAATGTATCAAAAACCCACTCAAGTGAGAACATGTGTATGTCATTCTTAGCATTAAGACATGACTTGTGCAAGTTGAAATATTTTACAACAGAGAGATGGGCTACTCGTCGACGTTTCGGTCTCAAACAGTGTCAATTCACGAGACAATCATCAGGACCATAGTAATTAATGGAGATACACGAAAAACCTCACTCTTTGTAAAAGAACATTTTGTGTCAAGGACTAATTCATTTAGAAAGTTGGCATTCACTAGATTTGCAATGTCTAAAGATGGATGATTGAAAGGCAACAAAAAAATTATTTTAGATGTGGCTCAGTTGTAGGCTCTCAGTATCACAGGTCTTTAGACCATTTACAAACTTTATAAATACATGTTTGTGTGTGTGTGTGTGAAAAAGAGAGAACAGGAGAGTCTGGCGGACATAACTGTGTAGGTTTAATCTGCCCTTTGTGTCAAAACAACTGATGAAAACCTTGTTGCCTTTTTATTTTTTTCACTTACATTCACATTTTTATTTTTACCTTAAAGATTTGTTGCTTTGGGAAAATCATGAATGGTGTACACAAATGACCAACTGCTGAATTCAAAATGTTGTTTATCTTTCAGGAATGCTATATTTTCACATGGATGTTTTCACTAATTTCCACCACAAAATGAAAGTAAATAAAAACAACAAAAACAAGATTTATTGATCACCACATAGAAAATTGCACACCCTTTAGGTAAAGAAGCTGATTTTCAGTATATCCTTTTCTGAAAGCTGGAAACATGGTGACTTTAGCACAGTAAGCCTTTTTATTGCAGTTCTTCTTAATAAAAAACAACACACTTTATTACACAGCTCTTTTTTCTCCTTTTTTCGAAAAACAAACCTAAACTTTCCCACATTTTGGCTATTTTCTAAGGCCCCACCAAGGTAAATGACAAACCCCTGCGTACCTGTGTAATCACCAACATATGGGCAGACAGTTATGGAAACGTGGCTAGGATATCATTTTTGCTGCAAAGGTCAGTATTGTTTAGCCAGGGTCTGTTACAAACATCAAACAAGCACTGGCAATGCCAATAGATCTGATTGTGAATGCACTGATAAGCCAGACTAACAAACCCACGTATGCCAATGATTACCTCCTACCAGAGAAAAACACCACAAATTAGCTAGTTATCTAAGACACTGAAAGTTCAAGCAGCTGGATAAATAAACTAAATGATCAAAGCAGTGTGGAGGGCAAGCACTTTCAATCAAAATATATACTCCTGGCTCCAAACATGTGGGCGGAGCCAAAGGCCCTCTCCTGGTGATTCTCACTGAATTTCTGGTGACTGCTGTGCTGTCAAGCCAGTCCATAAAAAGAGTTTAACATTCTAGGAGGAAAAACTGTGGGTATAGTGGGATCTTATTGCTTTTTCAAGACCACTGGTAGTAGGAAGAGCATTTTAGTCTTGTGAGATCAGATATACGGGGCTACTGAGAGCTGTGAATTGGAACCTCTGGGCCTGATTCTCAGGTTGCACTTTGTAGTGTGTTTTGTAGTACTACAAAATGCAATTCACAAAGTATGTGCAGAGTTTTACAACTCAGCACTACCTACACTGATGTGTGTGGAGTTGTCCACCGTCACTGCAGAGTCTATGTGTGTGGAGAACTGTGCACACATAAGTATAGAGAGTGTGGAGTCCTAAAGCTCTGCATGTAGATTGTGATTATCGAAAATTAGTACATTTATCATGTGTGTGTTTACTTCTGAGAATCCGGCCCTTTGTGTTGAAGATTTCACTGAAATTCATCATTGCTGCCCTTTGCATGTAGAATTCCCTTATTGAACCTACAAGACCTTTACCAATTCAAAACTGCAAATAGCTCACAAATTTATGAAGAGCAAGAGGGGGAGTTATTCAGTGATGGAAATCAAGTGCCAATGGATTTGGCGTGTCATTCTTCATGGAGATAAGTGTGTAATAACCCCTTACAAAGGCCAATCCTTTCCATGTTGATAAAATTGTAAATGCAACGTCACATAGTTCAATGAATATGGATATTCTATATCCACCCCGTGGTAGAGTGGACACTTGATCTGCAAATGAACCCCTGCTTCTCAAACCAGGCTAACATCATGAACCACTATCCTACTGGCTATTAATATCTGTCCTAAAACAAAAGAGGCCTGATCGCTTTGCCACATATCCCTGGCTTCAATACTTATAATGATAATTATATAATTAGTAAAGCACACATTAAAACCCATGATAATTGGCTCGAATAACAAGCATAACTATGACCCAGTTGAAAAATGTGCATTTTTTGCCCACAGAAAGATGAGACCAGCGTTAGCAGAATCTGACTGAAAGATTATGCCTCGATTTATACAGATAGCTTGATAAGGTAATACAGTGTGTGAATGTACCGGTTATCAGAGCAGCAGAACTAAGAGCACTTTTGTGACTCAGAAGAATCAAGGACGTATTGGCTCACTGCTTAGGACTTTGCCAGACCCGCCTCACTGGTATCACAGTCTTATGTTACCCAAGGAACCATTGCTTATTTTCTCTCTCTCTCTCTCTCTCTCTCTCTCTCTCTCTCCCCTAGTGATTAGCGGCAGCTCCTCCACTAAGGAGGAGGAGCGTCGCCCCACTGCTTTTAAGCAGTGTAAATAAAGGACACATAAAATGATAACAAAGTTAATATTTTATTGTTTCCGTACTGCTTTGCGGGCGGGCTGCTCTGCTCTCAGAGCAGAGCAGGGGAGGAGTGGTTTGCCCACTCCAAGTGCGCAATGACAAAGGGCCGGCCAAACAGTTATGAGCACTTCACATGTTCTCCATACAGGTTGCGTTACAGCCTGTGTGGAGAACATGCCCAGGCCCCTAGTACCCATCTGAGCGATAAACCATGGCGCTCAGACTAATCACAGCGCTGCACTGCAGCATTGTGATTGGCATGGGGAGCCTGGGTGCTTCCTGGTTCCTGTACGGCGGAGTCCTGATGCGGAGGAGAGATGCGGCAGCGATAAGATAAGTTATTTTATTTTTTGTACACCCCCCCTTGACCCCGGCCTCCCCACCACCACCGATCGGGGCCGGCCGCCACTGCCAGTGATACACACGAGAGATCTATCTTTTCTTTTAACTGTGACCCTACTCGCCCTCTAGCATCTTCTGCCAAGCAGGAAGGCATTTCTTTGCTGCTGGTTATCTAGGATTGTAGCATTCTCAGCTCTCGGGAAATTCAAAACAATGAAAACCATCTTGCTCTTCGAAGAAAAAAGAAAAACTCTGTTGTGTCCGAAGTACGCTGTTATTGATATTGAATTGGGCTGGGGCTCTGTATTCTAGCTCCAAGAAGCGACTGTTTAGCAGCTGGACACTAAAAACGTGTCAAAATTAAGATGTCATTTATTTACTGAGATCCTTTTAATGGTCACTAAATCAAAAAAATTAAGTAAACAATGTGGGTTTTTAGCACATGCACTCTCTATATAAAATTGGTCCCCCTAAAGTTAGAGAAGGCCAAGTCCTGTCCTCGGTAGTGTGGCATGCTGTGAATAACTGTAGTTTCAAAGTTTTCTTGAAGCTCACAAAATATAATACATTTTTTTTACCGCTTAACGAATGCAGGTAATAAACCTCAGAAGCTCTTCTGCTAAATTCAGGAAAAAAGAAAGCGAACAAGATTCAGATGAGCAGTTGTGTACTAATTGGACCAGAGGGCTCAATTAATCCCAGGGATAACCTAAAATATCACACCTCGACTATGTGCCAAGGTGATCGGAAAAGGTTGAAGTTGTGCACTACTCACACAGTGATGAAAGTGACTAGCGAGTCAATGGTAGATGAGATTACAAAACTTTTTGACAAAGAAGCAGAAATTCACAAATATATTAAGTCTGGGCGGTGAACTCTGCTCCGCTCGCAGAATTTGCAGAGTTTTCCGCACTCCGCGTTACGTGCTCATCAACATCAAGTTGGCGAGCGCAAGCAAGGAAAATCCACCTCCAGGCGAGATTATTCGTCATTTGTGCTAGTCAACTTCAAGTTGGCGATCGCGAGCGAGGAAATCAACCGCAAGGTGAGATTTCTCAACGCGGGCGGTCGGATTTCTCAATGCGAGTGGCCGCATATGCTCGCGACCGCTTGCGTTGAGAAACCGTCTGTTCGCGTTGAGAAAGCTGCCGCTCAGGTAGAAAATCTACTCGAGCAGCAGAAAGGAAGCAGCGCCCGCTTGCGCTGTGCATGGTGCCGTTTGCGATAATTTCACAAAGCAGACAAACACCTGGCACTGAAAATTATCGCGAACGGCATTTTTTCTAACTCATTCCGCTGCTTGCGGAGCTCCGTGTAGTGGGCGGAGTTTTTTTTGCACCTCGCCGAACTCCGCCCAGGCTTAAAATATATAACATGATGCATAAAGCATGTGTTAGCATTACTATTTTAGCGAAATCGTACATCACAAAATTCCACACCTTGATATATGACTTTTCTTTCCAGAACTTGTCAGAAAATCCAACACTCCTCAGTTGTAGGCTCAAAAACTACACACAAGGAATGAGGTTACATCCCTGTGCTACGTTCGCATTCGGTGGGGTACTACCTGGAAGTCATCTCTGCCACACATCGTGTCTTGCTATTCAGCATTGTAAATGGTTGTAGAATGCAACAAAATGTCTCTATTGGGGAAAGGGTAGCATTGCAAGTGTCAAACATTGCCGGTTTGAATAACGCATTTTAGTGCTGGTGTCCGCATCCCCGCACAAAAATGCTAGGTCATGCATTATCAGTAAGCTAGCTCCTACGTGCAACAAGGCGCTGCAGAACATTGGGAGTCACAGTGGTGGTGGTTCACTTCTTAGCAGCCTGTGCAGTTTGAGCCGGGCCCAGGTGGAGGAGAGGAGCCTCGCTTTGGAGATCTAAGCCTGGGCCCAGAAGTTGTTTACTTGGTTTTACTCATGATAAAGTGTCGCTTGAAGTGTCACACATTTGGTAGTAGAATGTCACATACACAATCTAAAAACTTGGCTTCTATAAAAGGAAGATGAGAATATGTCACTTCACAGATTTCCACCCAGGAAGATATTTGGCAAAATGAGTACAAACTTAGGCAGAGAAAGAGAGAAAGTGGCTTTGATGCGAAATTCTGTCATTTACTTTTCAACAAAGTAGTACTGACATTCTGGCATCATAGCTAGAGGAGTGTGCCAAAAGCGAGCAATATGTTAGTATTTTCACCAGTTCTGAATGTTTGCGACTACTATTACTATATAGCTCCTTCCTCGGCCTTTATTTAGTATTTCCTTAAGGGAGACATATAAAAATGCTGTTAACATAGTGCTATTCTCAGGTGGGGGAGGGCATTGCAGTTTATGTTTCTTTAACTTCTAACCTGACACGAAAGGTCAAACCAAGGAAACTTAAGGCCTGATTTAGTGTTTGGTGGACAGGTCACTCAGTCACAAACCTGTTTACATGTATGTTGACTAATGTATCAAGCTGTTCCTACAGGAGATGCCCTTCAATGTCAAACATTTAACCAGCGAAACCAAATTTTGGGCTTACAGGCAGGGGCCTAGCTTGGTCCGTAAGATTGGGGGGCTGAGCTTCAGATTTTCCGACAATCAGGCTGGCATATAATGTTTGAATACATTATACCACAAGCAGAGTGCATAAGAGGGGCCTATGGCGTTGTGGAAAGGGAGAGGAATGCAGACTGGTAGGAGTACTAAGAGAGAAAACTCAATAAAATAACCAATATTTTTGAGGACTTTCAACAGAGTGTGTGTGTGTGTGTGTGTGCACGTTTTGTCCATGTATTTGTAAAAATGCCTGGTGAAATCCGACTGGAAGCACCTGTACCCAACTAATTATCAGAAAATACATATACTAGGGGGCTGCAACACCCCAAACACCCCCCTGAAGCTACGCCCCTGCTTACAGGTTGATCGCAATTTTGATATTTCGTGGGACATCAAGAAGCACTTCTCACAGAAGAATTTTTCATGGTTACAAAAATAAAATCCTAATCACTCTATAGGTGAAATGTCCTTATAGCAGAATTACTCACTACCACACTTTAAAAGGGATCAAGGTAAAATGTATTTATTTATTTATTTATTTGTTAGGCGAACGAATCATCCCCGATCTCTAGGCGCCTTTGCAACAGAGAGAGTCACGCTGTACAAAGTGAGATTATCGAGTGAATAACCATATTTTCAGAAGTGTTTTTGAAATGGTAAAGTCTGGGCATGCTCGAATAGATAGGGGTAACTGATTCCAGTGATGGGGGGCTAAGAATGAGAAGGAGCGGCTCCCGAACCTGGTAGTTCAAATGCGTTTGGGGGGTAAAAGTAATAGCTCCCTGGATCTGAGCTGACGGGCCGGGATGTATGGCTGAAGTTTGTACCGGAGGTAGAGTGGGCCATTTCCATGAAGAGTCTTGCAGACTAAACAAAGGAGTTTAAAAAGAACGCATTTTTTGATCGGAAGCCAGTGGAGGGAGCGTAGAGAGGGCTTTGAAGGGGAGCGGGGGGGGGAAGGTTCAGGACTAAGAGTGCAGCAGAGTTCTGCACCACCTGAAACCTAGCTAAGAGGCTTTCATTGATTCCCACCAATAAGGCATTGCCATAATCAAGGTGACTCATTATCAGGGCCTGAACCAGAGTTTTCCTGGCCTGTAGAGGGGTCCATAGGAAGACCTTCTTGAGCATTCGCATGAGGTAAAAACAGGTTCCAGAGATGGTTTTGACATGCTCACTCATAGAAAGTTTGTCGTCAATAGGAACTCCTAGGTTCTTTACATATTTTTTAGGACTAGGAGGAGGGCCCAGCTCCGATGGCCACCAGTCGGCTGACCAGGCTGAATGCGCTTTCCCAAACAGGAGGATCTTCATTTTAGTTATGTTCAGCTGTAGAAAGTTGTTAATCGTCCATGTAGATATTCTCAATAGACATTTCTTAAACTTGGCTTTGGTCAGTGTTGTGTCATGGTCCATAGTGATGACCAATTGTGTGTCATCGGCATAAGAGATGGTTTCAAAACCGCATGACCGGATGAGTCTTTCCAGGGGGACCACATACACGTTAAACAAGATGGGACTCAGAATTGAACCTTGTGGCAGCCCTTTATCAAGGACTGTGGATGCCGATGAATATTCGCCCAGCTGGACAGAATTGGTACGTTCAGACAGGAAGTTCTTCATCCATTCTAGAGCTTTACCCATGATACCAATCTCCCCAAGTCTTTGCTCTAGGCTATGATGGGAGATGGTATCGAAAGCAGCTGAAAGATCCAAAAGCACCAGCATGGCTGAAGATCCCTGGTCTAACGCCAGTTTGATGGTGTCTGTTACCTCTACTAAGGCAGCTTCTGTGCTATGAGATGCATGGAAACCTGACTGCGAGGAGTCCAGCAGGTGATTTGATTCGAGGTATGACACCAGTTGGGAATTTACTAAGGACTCTAGGATTTTGGAAATAAATGGAAGCAGAGCAATGGGTCTGTAGTTTACCATATTCTGCGGGTCTGCCGTGGCTTTTTTAAAAAGGGGTTTGATACAGGCTGTCTTCCATTTGAGAGGAATAGTGGCAGACTGTAGGGAAAGATTGCATAAATCTGTGATGAGGGTGAGCAGAATAGGAGACAGAGTAGTGATCACATAGGTGGGGGGGCAGGATCTGTGGGGGACGCAGATTTTATGGTGTTAATTAGGGCCTGAATTTGATCCTCTGTAACCAGAGTGAAAAATTCCAGAGTGGAGGACTGCAAGGGCCCTTGCGGATCCTGAATCATAGTAGCTGCATTGTTTGTAAACTAACTATAGATGCTATTATTGTTTTGTTCGAAATAGGCCGTGAAAAATACTTCATTAGGTTCCCACGAACATTATACTGTGTCTGGCATAAGAGAAAGCTCTCCCCAAAACCTTTTCTATCTTCAGAAATGCAAAAAAAAATTAGCTGAGGATATTGTTTATACTCCCCAAAATATGATTATTTTTTAAACATATTTTTATTGGCATTTCATATAATAGCAGTTAGACAAATACAGTCACAGCATTACTCCAGCTACCAATTGTGTTACAACATATCACACCTAAAAGAGACCCGTTCTAGCCAATCCGCATACAGCCTTTCTTGATAACATCCAATGCAGAGGCTCTACAACAAGCACAGTGCATGCGGAAATAACAGCTCTCCGTGTCTGTAGTGCAACCGTTAGGAATCGTGTCATCATAATGCATTATCTAATCTTTATGTATTTATAATTTCAAGATGATCTAACCCAGTTTGGGAAGGAGCTTCGAAGGGGATGCCTCCTGTATGATACTTAACAAACTCAACTATCAACTAACGTTTGCAGGGTGGTTCAAAGAATTTCACATTCTGTGGGAACAAACCGGGGAACTCGTAGTATGGGGCGGGCGGGGGTTCGGGGGTTACCCTATCCAGCCACTAGCTTATTGGCTATCTCATCTTGGTCATGGTGGAGCGTGGAGGGGGTTAAAGGGGCAGATGCCACCAACACCCCACACAGTTGCAGGAACTCACCAGGTCATTTCTCCAGTCTCTACTCTCCAACCAGGCTTCTCAGCATGGGTCGTCCCTCATACTTGTCTCCTCGGCCGCGGGTGTGTGCCCCCCACCCAGCTGGGACCCATCTCGGCTCTCCTCTCCACCACTATGCTCGCATTCCAGATGTTCCCTTGTATCTGGGATCTACTTCCATTGTTCCGCAATGGGGCGCCGCCTCAGTCCCCTCGATTCTTGCCTAGTCAGGATTTGGCCCTCTGCCCCAGCCCAGTGGGTCACATCATGTTTCCAGGTCCCTACCAAGGGAAACACTATACTTATGTAACATTTACCAAACTACACAAAGCCACCATGAGTCACTCTGTTTTGCTTGAAACATGTACAGAAAAGCAATACAGTGCAAGTTGCTGACTTGCATTACTCTGCACACAATCTACAGTCCTCCAGAATTTCAAGTACATCCGTACCCCACTACACAGTATGGTACTCAACTCTACACTATTCCACTGTACACCACTCCACTGTATGCGACTCCACTATATGCTATTTCACTCGACGGCACTCCACTCTTTGCTATTCCACTAAATGCCACTCCACAACACTCCACTTTATGCTATTTCACTGTATGGTACTCCAATGCATGCTACTCCACTGTACGCCACTCCACTCTGCAGCACTCCACTCTACGTCATTCCAGTCTATGCTATACCCTTGGCAGACACTCTGCAACACTCCGCTATATCCTGTTCCACTCTAGACCACTCAAATGTACACCAATGCAGTATTCGCGACTCCACTGTACACACTACACTGGATGCCAATCCAGTCTACGTCACTCCACTGTATGCTACTAGACTATACACTATTCCGCTGTATGCCATGACACTCTGCGCCATTCCCTGTATGGCACTCCACTGTTGCCACTGAAATTTATGCCAAACCACTCTATTCTACGCTATTCCATTGGACGTGACTCCTCTGTACGCCACTCCACAATATGGTATTCCAGTTTATCACAATGCACTGTAAACCACTGCAGTCTATGCAATTCCACTGTATGCTACTCAACTATATGCCACCCTACTGTGCTGCACTACACTGTACACTATTCCAGTGTATGGCGCTCCACTCTATGACACTCCAGTGTACGCTATTCCACTTCATGGCAATCCACTCTTCTACATTCCACTGTACACTATTAAACTGTATGGTATTCCACTATATGGTACTCCAGTGTACGGTACTCTACTTCACGCCACTACAGTGTATGCCACTGCGTTCTATGTAGCTCCACTGTATGACAACCTGCTCCACTTTCTAGAACTGCACTCTGTAAAACGTTACTGCACTTTATGGCACTCTTTGAGACTGTACTTCACTATATCCATATACACTCCACTGTCTAACTTTACAGCCCAATCTATGCCTGTACACTCCATTGTACAACACTATATTCCATTAAACAACACTTTTCAATGCTCTACGATACAGCACTCCACTCTACTGTACGAGATGCCACTCCAATTTATAAGAGTTTACTCAACTATATGCTACGCATCTACAGTGTATAATTCACTCCATGTCACTCTACTCTACTACACACTAATACACTGTATTGCACTTTACTCCACATTACTTTAAGCAACTCGACGGAATTCTGCTCCAGTGCATGAGACTTTATCTTGCTCTATGCCACTGTCCAATCATCTAATCTAGGCAGCTCCCCTGTACAGCACTACTGTACTCTTTACAACTCTACTCTACAATACTCTACCCCACTGTTACCCACTCTACCCCACTACATTGTACTACACTGCACTCAATTCCACTATACAATACTCCACTCTATGACATTCAAGTGTGTTACACTCTCCTTCATTTTACTCTACAACACTCCAATTAACAAGACCTTAATAAATAACACTCAATACTAAGATTTGAAACAAATTTTCATTAAAAAACATAATAACATGTAAATTCCAAGAAAAAAAAAAAAGGTTAGAGATAAGTTATAGTCAGGAAAACTTTGTTTATTATTTCCATACATACCATACTTAAGCTTAACAAACATTAGAAATTCTAGAAGTTATAGTTAAGTTATAGTTATAACTTAAATTTATAATTTTCTAATTAATATAAGTCGCGGAACTCCGTACAGTGTTCTCACCGAATTCGCCATACTACATTAGCTACAACTCATGACTCTACCATGAACTGTGTTCTGAAAAATCATCTCAATTGAGATGTCATAAGTGTTGTTATGAAAGCTATGATTTGACATGGTATAAGTGATATCATATGCAAGGGTATAACCAGTGCATTTAGAAGACACGAGTTATAGTTAATGTAGTATGGCGAGTACACCCACACACACACTGAAAAAACCAAAGGTTAAAGAGACATTATAGTAAGGTATGGTAATAAGATCTTCCCTTAAGTTTAAAAAAAATACAAGCTCACAGAAAAAAACAAAGGTTAAAGTGATGTTATAGCTGGATGTTGAAATAAGATAAAAGCTACACTGAAATTCACCAGTTTACTGAGCTAACTATACCTTGAACTCCACCATGCACTGCTAATGGCGCCACAAATTACATCACTCATGATATGTTAAATGGCATCATTAATAACATTCCTGATGACATCTCAAATTACATTATTGAGGACATCACTGATGACACCATAGTTATATACACCATAGAGCAACTGATTGTACACATGTGGGTGCCCATCCCCTCAGACGCCCAACCCACATTTGGTTCAATTATTTCTTTTTAACATTTTGCACAGGTATCATGATACTCCCACAGTACTATAGCACAAGCTTCACCCCTTTTGTTTAGTTTTGTCCCTGAAGAGGGTCCTTCTGGGTCCTCCCCCACAACAAGTGCCAAGGGGTTAAGGTATACCTACCCTATATTGTTATACAATTTTTTTTTAATTGACAGGGCACAGGTATTGAGTCCCTGAGTCCTATATGGCCTCCACAACATTTTAATTTTCTTGCAAGTTGTAGCTGGTTCCGTGGTGCCGAAAAGGCAGACAGTAGACAAATCTCTCTTGACCAATCAAAGTGCCCTATTTTTGGAATGTGTGGTACCACTCGGGACTCCTGCAAGAGTCCTGCGGCATCAACTGTCCTGATGTATCTATTTTGTGTAACCCCTTCATGACCATCTGAAGTCCCTCTTTAAAAGCATATTTCTCAAAACCGGCGGAATGGATTTACAACAATTTACAAAAGCTTGCTTTCTGAGTAAGGTTCTAATTTTTGGCAAAGTTTGTGTAATTTGTTTCAACCCTATGTTCTGTTTGGGCAACAGACATTTCCTATGGGAATTAACATGACGGTTCACAGAGGTTGACGAACTTTATTTAGAAAGTTTAGTGAAGATTCATCAAATCACACAAAACGTGTTAGCAAAGCAAAAACACTCATCCTATGGAAACTCTGACCTAGCTATAATCAATCTCTCTCTCTCTCGCTCTCTATATATCTATCTATCTATCTATCTATCTATATATATATATATACATACATATATATATATATATATATATATATATATATATATTCACTGAAAAAACCATAGGTTTCAGGGGCGTTATAGTTAGTTGGACATTTCACTCGTACAAAACCATAGAAATTCCCCGTTATAGTTAGTTCAGCTAACTATAACTCGCATGCGCCCGCAATGCACTGGTGATGACGTCACATATTACATCACTCATGACATGGTCAGTGACATCACTCATGACATCACTGATGACATCTCAAATGACATCACTGATGACATCACTGATGACATCATCCTTGTGATAGAGTGGCAGACCTCCTCTCACCCTAATATAACCTTTGATATACACCCACTCAAAAATACAAACTAACATTTTCAAAACAATGGACATACCAATACCAGTTACAACACACCTATTCAGTAATTCCAAGATCTACACACACATCCACTCATTCACCAACAGTCCCTATACAGTCACTCATACATGTACTCACTCATCATATGTACTCATACACCTATACATCCTGTTACACACCGCCACTCATCCATAGAGTTACTCACACACATAGTCACACATGCAAACAAAGTATCAAACATCCATTTACTTGCATATACAGTTATACACACACTACCACACTTACATCTACAGAAACTTACACATACTTACTCTCTTAAACAATCACTTATAGAAACCCTACTTATTTGTACAGGAACTCTTCCAATCTCTCACTCTCACATATACTCACTTATATACACCAATACTCACATATACTAGTTTAAAACATATGTAGTTACTCATAAAGACACTATTGAGACAGTCATTCACTCACTAACACACCCATACACATACTCATCCACCTATACAGTCCTGCACACATGCTGTCTTCAACACATACAAACAGTGAGTCACTCATTCATGCATCTATGCACTAAGTAATACCCCCACCGAACCATACAGACACTCAGACACTCATAATGATACTCAAAAAACCAACTAATAACCCATATAGACACTCATGTAGCTACTCACCAACCCATGCAGCCACTTATACACAAAGTGAGAGACTGATACAGATATTTTCATATTTAAACATTACTCACTAACCCATGTATTCACTAAGATACACTTAGTCAGTTTTACAATCAATTTTACAAAAAAATCATCCATTTAGACACTTATATACCCATTTATTCTTCCATCGACCTTGAGATATACATATATAAAACATATTTAATTTTCAGAAAAACACACATTCACTGGATGATGTCATCAGTGATGTCATCAGTGATGTCATTTGAGATGTCATCAGTGATGTCATGAGTGATGTCACTGACCATGTCATGAGTGATGTAATATGTGACGTCATCAGCAGTGCATTGCGGGCGCGCGAGTTATAGTTAGCTGAACTAACTATAATGGGGAATTTCTATGGTTTTGTACGAGTGAAATGTCCAACTAACTATAACGCCCCTGAAACCTATGGTTTTTTCAGTGAATTTCTAAGGTTTTTTAAATGCTAATTTCTAACTATAACGTGCCTGAAACCTATGGTTTTTCAGTGAATATATATATATTTATTATACTATGTATACATGTGAAAATGTCTCGGTCCCCTGTTTGCCTCGGTGGCACAGAAAAAATGGGTGGAACTGACGTCAGCACGCCGACGAGGTCCTCTTATGGCTCCGATGACGTCATACGGTGTCGCGAGCGGAGCCGTGCTCGTTGACGTGGGAGAGCTAGGAAAGAATTTCCGTGGAATGCTGGTGCTGGGGATATTCACCTAAGTGTTCAGGCTAGTCCTTTGGGAGCAACTATTTATGTTGCCACTCCAGAAACCGAAACCAGTGATCCGAGGGCAGAGGCCCTGCAGATGGCACACGAGGTGGGGTGCCCAGTCGTGTGCACCGGCGGAGCAGCGAAGTGACAAGCACCACAACCCACAAAAAAGGTAACGAGGGCACTGAATAACACAGGATCTTCTCTTTGTATCTGGCAGGAACAACGAAGTTAAAATGCCCTAGTACCAAAATGTAGAATTAGTGCTACAACGGTCTTCAAGAGGACCTGCGATGCCGCTTCTGCCTCCCGTACCCTGGAGGCGGCACATGGGTCACGCGGTACGGTCATATTGCGGTGGGACGCACACTCGTTGACCTCTCATGGCACTGCTCCACACTTCAGGGAGGACGTTTTCCATTAGCTATGTTTTCTGATGACATGTCGCGCTGGCCCCGTCCAACAACAGAACTCCTTTAGATCCAAACAGACTCTTCCACTCTCTCACCGGAAGTGAAACCAGGCCACGCGGACACTTTCACAATACAACAGCCGGGAATGCACTTTTCGGTAAAAAAACCACATTCCTTCCTCCTAATTAATCAAATAAACATCTCACTGAAGAACAGGGGCCAGCTTCAATCGGTAAACAGCCGTTACAACGACTTTTTTACTTTGCGATACCATTACAACGCATGCATTACCACGCATGCGTTGTACATCACGAAGTCATTACTACGCATTATTTAGAATGCATGGTCATTTACCATGCATGCCTTTACAACGAATTTTGTTGTAAAGGTATGTATGGTAAATGACCATGCGTTCTAAAAACATGTAGACGATCCATGTCGTTGTAAGGAAACAGAGGCTGTTCCGTTTCCTCACAACGACGTGCACCGCCCCTCAGATGACGTGAAGCAGGAACCACGAGGAGAGAGGAACCATGAGGAGTGAGAGGTAAGGGGATTGGGCATGGGGTGGGGGTTTCTTTTCTAGGGTTTAGGGTAGTGCAGTGGTGTTTGGGTGGTGTAGGGGGTCATGCTGGGGGTAGTGTTTTAGGGTTTAGGGTAGTGCAGTCGTGTTTGGGTAGTGTAGGGGTCGTGCTGGGGGTAGTGTTTTAGGGTTTAGGGTAGTGCAGTAGTGTAGGGGGTCGTGCTGGGGGTAGTGGTTTAGGGTAGTGCAGTGGTGTATGGGTAGTGTAGGGAGTCATGCTGGGGTAGTGTTTTAGGGTTTAGGGTAGTGCAGTGGTGTTTGAGTAGTGTAGGGGGTCATGCTGGTGGTAGTGTTTTAGGGTTTAGGGTAGTGCAGTGGTGTTTGTGTAGTGTAGGGGGTCATGCTGGGGGTAGTGTTTTATGGTTTAGGGTAGTGCAGTAGTGTTTGGGTAGTGTAGGGGTCGTGCTGGGGGTAGATTTAGGGTTTAGGGTAGTGCAGTGGTGTTTGGGTAGTGTAGGGAGTCGTGCTAGGGGTAGTGTTTTAGGGTTTAGGGTAGTGCAGTGGTGTTTGTAGTGTAGGGGGTTGTGCTGGGGGTAGTGTTTTAGGGTTTATGTTAGTGCAGTGGTGTTTGGGTAGTGTAGGGGGTAGTTCTGGGGTAGTGTTTTAGGGTTTAGGGTAGTGCAGTCGTGTTTGTGTAGTGTAGGGGTCATGTTTTAGGGTATAGGGTAGCGCGGTGGTGTTTGGGTAGTGTAGGGGGTCATGCTGGGGTTAGTGTTTTAGGGTTTAGGGTAGTGCAGTGGTGTTTGTGTAGTGTGGGAGGTCATGCTGGGGGTATATTTAGGGTTTAGTGTAGTGCAGTGGTGTTAGGGTAGTGTAGGGAGTCGTGCTGGGGGTCGTGTTTTAGGTTTTAGGGTAGTGCAGTGGTGTTTGGGTAGTGTAGGGACTTGTGCTGGTGGTAGTGTTTTAGGGTTTAGGGTAGTGCAGTTATGTTTGGGTAGTGTAGGGTGTCGTGCTTGGGGTAGTGTTTTAGGGTTTAGGGTAGTGCAGTGGTGTTTGAGTAGTGGAGGGGGTAGTGTTTTAGGGTTGTGCGCCCAACCAGCCACAATATCCGTGGACAAAGGGGATCCTGACTCTTTGGAACGCTCCGTCAATTGAATAATTTGGATCAAGGGCCCTACCACGTCCAAGACCTATCAATTCCTTTCTTGGAATCCCTCATATACTTGGAGAAAAAGGTACATAGTTTCTCATCAATTTCAGGCGTGTGTACCACCTTCCCCTTCAGTGAGGGCCTGGGGCATTCTCCCCTCATCCTATTCCTGACCTCCCTTTCAAGGAGTTGATGGATTTTCCCCACCACATACTCTGCCACTTTGGCGTCAGGTGTCCACTCTGCCGACCTAGGATGGTAAATTTGGGTAGGCTCGAACATGTCCGAGTGGACCCCGTCCCCAACCGGGGACTGAGAGAGTGGGACTCTGGACGCCAGGGACGCCCCGAGTCCTTATCCTCATCGGAGGAGAAATCGTCCTCCGATACACCCTCTCCCTCTAAGGGAAACCCGCCGTCGGGGTCTACAATAGTGGTGACAGTGTCGCAATTTTCTCCGGGCCCCTCCTCCTCCCGGCAAGGTGCATGTTTTAGCGTTCGCACACTCTTGAGGAAGGTCTCCGTAAGTTTATCAAATCCTTCCAAGTGCCCCGCGTTATGCTTAACGGCCCTTTTATTCCCCATCTGGGAGCTACTTGGACCCGCCACCACCACCAGATCTGGGTCACTGAACACCCCAGGGATGCTTTTCGCCAGCTTATCAACCTGATCCCTAAGAGGAGCCAGCGCCTAGAAATAGCCAGAGAGAGGGCTTGGTCCACTGCTGGAGGGAGAAGTTGGGGGGCCATTTCTCCTCCACTTCCTGGTAGGAGGAGTAAAAATGGTCTTCTGGAGAAGACATGATAGCAGAGGGTGTGAGCACAGAACAAATGCCCTTAAAATCCTTAAGACAGCCCCCTCGCCGGTGCTCCAACAGCTGGGCTTTCCCGAAGCTGTTATAAGAATAGACTGAGGCGCAATACCAATTACCACCACCAGGTGGCGCTGGTCACTAACGTGGCCGTGTGGGGATATCACCGCGTAGCGGTGTCAAAATTAGGCGAGGTTGGTCGGGAATCAAGCGGACACTAAAGGAGTGACCGGATTCCCAAACGCGCGTAAAGACCAGCGGGAGCGCTCGACGGAGCTGCCTCGCTCGGACCAGACGCGCCTGACAGGATCTCACCGCGCGCAGAGCACACAGCGGGAGAAACTGCGAGGGGGAGAACGCGCTCGGGCAAGAGCCTGCTGCGCAGGGAATATGAAACAATACCAAGGCAATAATGCTAATAACGTGCACAAGAAACAGCTATACAAACAGCAACAACGTCAGATTAAGCCAAGAATGTAAGGAATGCACTTAACTGACGAGCAGTGAAGAAAGAGGAAGCGGAAGGGACGTCACGATATTATATACGATGGACTGTGATATGATTGGACTATAGTTGCCTTGGAGACTACCCCCTAATGGTTCATGGGTTGTGTAGTCTTTTGTTTAATGATTGTTGTGTTACGTTTTCTTTGAACTGCTATGTAAATAAAGTGAGGAAAGATATGCATAATCCTCGCCTCCATCCTGCCATAGAATTCATTAAACTTTATTTGATCTGATTTAGAAACATAGATCATAAAAGTGTACATAAAAACAGTAAATCCTCTTTCCTAATACAATACAGTGAGAATTAATTAAAACCAGTAGGTAAAAGCGGGTGTTACAAAGCCCTGTTCAGAGCAACTTCAGGTTAACAGAATCGTAAAGTTCAATGTTTCGCAAGATCAATCTCATGTACTTCGTGCAAAATACGCAATAAGGGGTCCAAGTAAGATGTAACGCTCCAATACCTGACCAGTTTGCACTATATAAAACTGCAGAAAAACTCAAAATAAAAAGTGTTTTGCACACTTCTGTCATTGGGCTATATGTGGGCTACATCTGGGTGATATTTGTGCTACATTTGGGCTCTTTTTTCTCTGGTGGCCATCTTGGGAGACTTATTTGTTATGAAGTTTCCTAATTTCGTCATTTACTGCAGTCTCCTCAGTAGGAAATGCTTTCAGTTTTTACTTTGATTCCATCAAGAAGGCATTCAGATGTGTCACACATTTGCCATAAATTCAGAATGTTAGCACTCTAGTTGTTCATTAGATCACTGTAGTAAAGCTACTGCTCACCAGGGAGTTAACTGGAAGTCTACTGCTGGTATTGAAAGTGATTGTTTCAGTCTGCATGTCAGAATTTTCTAATGAAATAGAAGAGGATTTGAGATCTCACTTAAAACATGCTCTAAATTTTCTTTCTGCAGCACTAAACATAATTTCTATGGCAAAATGAACCCCCTCATTTTATTCCTTTTTAAATTAAATGTTTTAAGTGTTACCAGTTTATTCCAATCAAGATGGCTTCAGGTGTGCCATACTTTTGTCATAAGTAAGACTGTTAGCGCTCTAGTTGTTCTTTAGAACACTCTGGGAAGCTGCAGTAGAACACAAAGGCATCAACTGACAGGCTGCTCCTGTTGAAATATAACAGGAAGATATTTGAGATCTCACTTAAAACATGTCCTAATTTTTCTTTCTACAGCACTAACCATAATTTCTATGACAAAATGAACCCCCTCATTTTGTTCCTTTTTAAATTAAATGTTTTAAGAGTTACCAGTTTATTCCAATCAAGATGGCTTCAGGTGTGCCATAATTTTGTCATAAGTAAGACTGTTAGCGCTCTAGTTGTTCTTTAGAACACTCTGGGAAGCTGCAGGAGAACACAAAGGCATCAACTGACAGGCTGCTCCTGTTGAAATATAACAGGAAGATATTTGAGATCACACTTGAAACATGTCCTAATTTTTCTTTCTACAGCACTGACCATAATTTCTATGACAAAATGAACCCCATCATTTTGTTCCTTTTTAAATTAAATGTTTTAAGTGTTACCAGTTTATTCCAATCAAGATGGCTTCAGGTGTGCCATACGTTTGTCATAAGTAAGGCTGTTAGCACTCTAGTTGTTCTTTAGAACACTCTGGGAAGCTGCAGTAGAACACAAAGGAATCAACTGACAGTCTCTGCCCTTGTTGGATGTACATGTTTTACTGAGAATGTCAGACTTCATTCTCACATGACTGAGAAAGATAATGTGAATTTACAGGAAAATATGCTCTCATTTTAGCTTCTGGAGCACCTTCCAAAACTGTATGGGACAAGCATGTGAAAATAGTTTTCTCTCAAACATGATTCATGATATCCCAGCAGAAGGTTTTTCACAGGGTAAAATCACCTTAGAACACACCACAATTCCTGAAATTAGTATGGTACCATCAACAAATGAATTCTAATGTAACTAAAGTCTGTTATCACCCTTTATAGTTCTCCTTTTGGTAACCCTCAAAATCTTTGATTTACTACAATGCATTTCAATGGGGTACTATCATTTATATTGGTCCCAAGATGGCTGCCAGCAATTCCAGGATGAAGTGCTGACAGCCAATCAGATCTCACGATGACATGTGTGGTTAGGCTCCGCCCAGATATATATGTGTTTTCTTTTTCAAATTTCTCCGGAACTACTGAACGGATTTACAACATTTAACCAAAAGGCATGTCTCTGAACCAAGGGCTACCTTTTTGCCAAATTTGGTGTAATTCCGTTCAGCAGTTCGGGCTGTAGCTGCGATGAAAGGTTCCTATGGAAAATTGCATGGGGAAAACACGTTTTGGGACCCCCCTTTTTTCTCGGTTCCCACTTGATGAATCACCCCGAGACTTTCAGGATCGGACCGGAGCGGGCCACGAGTTTTGAAAATTTCGCGAAGATTCGTCAACCGTCGCCAAAATTATTTCAAATAGAATGTTGCAGATTTCCTATGGAAAATAGGTCCTAACTATAACTATCTACTGGCGACCGCCAGTAGATAGTAGAATAATATATATATATATATATATATATATATATATATATATATAT
Source organism: Calotriton arnoldi (assembly GCA_963921515.1). NCBI lineage: Eukaryota > Metazoa > Chordata > Amphibia > Caudata > Salamandridae > Calotriton > Calotriton arnoldi. Next base: position 159,508 of record CAWUFW010007906.1, read on the forward strand.
ATATATATATATATATATATATATATAAAACATTTGTTGTCACCCAGACTGGAGACAAGTTGTTATTGGACACATGGTTAACTGTTAACAATTTGCTACGTACCCATATAATATTATGATATATGGACAGGAGCTGCCATTCATACGGACCATATGTTATGTAACAATTAGCCATACCTATTTATAGGATGGTGCTATCTTCATATATCGTTCAGATAATGTATTTATACAGAGTCTTTCCACTCTATGTATACTTGCATTTTCATAATCTTGCATGATTACCATTATAGGAGCTGTAGCATTCACGATATTGCAAGTGGCCAATGCCTGAATCTAGGAGGGTAAGAAATTTGCTCTGTGGGGCAGACATAAGTGGATACGCACTATTTGACACACCTCACTTCATCTCTTAGTTGGGAAGGCTAGAGTTTGGCGGGTTATGCTCACAATCTGCTTGATTCACCAATGTGTGCATGTGGACACACCCCGGGAACCTACACAGAGAAGTCCACATTACCAATGTCTTATGTGCTTCACTTTTTACAGGTCACCTTACTTGGCGAGATACACACACACTTATGTAAGTGTGACAAGCTATAGATGCACATGTCAATGAGAGCACTCTTACTCTCTTAGTGAGGACTAGGTTTTTCCATTTAGGTCCTGATGAAATGCCCTTAGACCCTTTCGGACTACTTAGGGTGTGAAACATGTCGACCAAATCCCTGTAGTGTAGGTAATCCCACACACAGATTTACCTAACTGTTTCCCTTGAGTATAGGGATTCTATATAGAGATTCATACTTAGGGAACATCAGTCCATTATCCCTGACAAATTTCCACCTCCTACTTTTACCCTTGACATAGGTCCCACTGCTCAGAGCAAAATAACAGCAAAGGAATCTTTAGCTCACATCCTTCCCAGTCATTCACCAATCACAAACCAGGGAACACTTGGCACCCCTAACACTCTTTCGGCACTTCAATACAAAAGATCTCTGGCAAGGCGCCCTCATGCGGGGCCTGTCGGGCATTGCAGCACTAGCCCGATGAGGAGCACGCCCAATGATGAAACATGCCACCTAATGGTGGGTGAGGGCACTTGTTTCTGACAAGCAATCCCTTTGCGTGACCCCTTTTCTTCCCCAAATCGGTAGAGAGGAGTTAATACTTTGTAACAGAGTACTCTTAGTAATAGTGTGAGAGAATGTACACTGGACCAACCAAAATCTCCCAGCCCCCCTCTTCTATTGCTTAACTGTTAAATCCACATTTAACATTCAGTATCTTCTATGAAACCAGTAGATGGAAATTTTCTCTTTCAGTAAATAAGGTGTCACCTGACAAGTATCTTTAACAAATGAATGGACATAGCACTACATTAAGAAATAGTAGAACAGAAGTTTCCATCTACTAAGTTTACATTAAAATTAACAATGAGTATATTCTTTCATGGCTCCCCTTAACTGTCCTTTATGAAATTGTTCTGATTTATCTAACTAAACTGAATCACAACTCACTAAGCTAGCAATAAACATATCATGCAAAGTGCATGGGTGCACTCTACAGTAAGAGCATAATTTTCTAAGAAAAACAAGCTTCATAACTTGTGTACTCTCAATAATTGTTCTTCAGGGCTGCTCTCAAAATCTCTTCAAGTCATGCTGAGCCTAAATCTTGCTTACCCTAGGATTACAACTCAAAATATATGTGTCAAAAATAACTAATTTAGAATAAGAAACAAACGATTCACAATTAACTATGTTCCCTGAAGCCACACGTACCTATGTAAATCACAAGTGTAAATATGAAAGGGATGTTGCCTGATGAAAATCAAGATGACCTAATTCTATAAACATATATAGTGTCTTGATGAATATAATTTTTGGGCCACCCTCAACAAAATTAAAAGATACAATAAATACCTAATTTGGACAGACAATATTGTGTAAAAACGAGTCATGACAATATTTGTGCTTCCAGACAATTTTGCTCGTGGCTTTCTAGAACATAAAGTAAAAAGCCTCAGTATTACTCTGGAATGACAACATTCTCTGAAATGAAGGTCAATGTAGTTGTCCTTTTAGGATAACTCATGCTAAGATCTATCTGTGAAAAGGAGGATCTTATGTCCAATAAACACTTTTATACAATATCAAAGTTGGTTTTTCAACTAAAACAGACTAATGTGGCTAATGTGGTGGGTGACAATGAAACAATCAGAACTACTCAAGACAAGAACAAAATTAGCATTCTGGAGTCTGAATAACACAAGAAATTGATCCTGAAACTACTACATTGTGACAAAAGGAGGTAAATTCACAAACCTGCGTAAAACAGAGGCCCGCAGAAAAGGCTGTCTTCAAAATGTAATGCTTTCCCATATGTTCTGTTAGACAAGCTCTAGGCTCTTTTCAGTAATGTCCCTTCCCCGTATTCTACCTCATTATGACCCATTTTGGAGTAGTGAAGCATCTTAACTTGCTTCTGATACATGTGAAGCATTGAGAGCTTTTAGTTAGGTGACAATTTCAGGGACATTGTAACATTTTAAACTCAAAAAACCACTGAAATTCACACCAGTTATAGTTATCTCAAATAACTACAACTCTTGCCCTAAGGTAACTATAACCTATGCCCCCGCCATGCACAGTGTTGTCATCAAAGATGACATTTCAAATGATGCACTGATGTTATCAATCATGTTATAGAACATGTCATGAGCAGACCTGCCAACTCACACGGTGCCACCATGTGACACACGATATCGGCCCCCATCACATGGTCACACGGTAGCAGGGAAAACTAGCTTAAAACCACTGCAATTAGCGGATTTCTAGCTCGTTTTCCGAGGCTTTGAACTGCCGACGTCTATTAAGGGGTGTGAAAACACCCCGGACATCGGCACCAGCCTCAGGAAGCATTTTGTTTTGTTTTTAAAGGAGGCTTGGGGGCAGGGTGGGGGCAAAAGTGCTTCGTAGGTACTTCTTGGCACGAGGCCCTGGCCCCCCTTTACACAGTGAGATTTTTGTTGAAGTTTGCAGGTATCCATGAGTGATGCAATTGATGGGGTAATTAGCTGTGCATGGCGAGGGCAAGACTTGTTACCTGTGCGTGGCCCCCCGCCCCAGCAACTAGTGGCCCCAACGACCTTATCCCCTGGGCTGTTTAAAAAAACAAAAGAAAAGGGGGATGAGGGCACGTGGCCCACCGTCCCCTAGCCACCAAGGTCCTTGGAGCCTTTTTTATTTAATTAAAGGGAGGGGGGGTCACGCTGCCCTCATTCCCCGAGCCTTTATAGCCCCGGAGACCCCATCCCCGGGGCCTCTGGTGGGTGTCACCCAAAAACCAATATGTTGGGGGCCACAGGAGGAGCCCCAGGGCCCCTGTGGCCCCAGCCGGCTCCCCAGCCAACACCATACAGTGTGCTGGCAGGAGCCGGCACTTTGTTTTTGCTCGCATCCAGCGGGAGCAGCTCTGTATAACTGTTCCCGCTGCTTGGAAGCAAAGTGGAGGGGGCGGCCGCACTCTCCCGGGCAGGGAACCACAGTGTCCTGGAGGTGGGCTCCCTGAGACACTGTAGATTATCGCTTCTCAGGGGATGGGGTCCCCAGGGCCAATATCGATACAGAGAGAGGGTACATGGGCCCCTCCCCCTTTATAAGTATTTCGGCCCAGGGCATGTGGTCCCCGGGGCCGAAAATATGCTCAGGAGGGTTGCTGCATCAGCCCCGGTGTATGGGGCCCCACTCATGCCCCCTTTCCCAAATATTTTTTAAAAGGACCCCCGGTGAGCCTTGGCTCACCGTGGAGGTCTAATTATTAAAAATTCAAAACACCAGTGGGCGTTTTATTTCTTTTTCTTCTTAAAGATGCAATTCTGCAGGGGTCTTGGCGTTAAAGAAAAAAAATGTATATATAATATATCTATCTATCCATCTATCTATCTATCTATCTATATATATATATATATGTGGATATAAATATATATAGATAGATATATATTTTGGCCCTCGGCAGGCCCTCTGGGACCCCTCACAAGGCCTGGGCGCGGGGAGGGCAGCATATCTCTACCCTGCCCTCTTATACATTTTTAAAAATAAAACTCAGGACCGGGGACTACATCGCCGAGTCCTGTAATGGTTGCCTGCATCATTTTTCTTCATGTTGCAGCCAGCCAATCAGAGCATGTCTCATGTGAGAGGGAACTGGCCCAAGCCCCCTGGCCAATCAGAACGCTCTATTTCTGTTTTTTTTTGTCCCTTGAGCCCCTTGAACCCAACCATCAAGGTATACAAATATATTTGAGACTTAATATATCAAAAACTACTGAACAGATTTACCCCAAATCACAAAAGGCACGTTTTCTGGACCACGATCTAGCTTCCTGCCAAATTTGGTGTTATTCTGATCAGCAGTTTCGCGATATCGTGTTCCAAAAAAGTCAATCAATCAATCAGGGGTTTGTTAAAGCGCGACTACTCACCCGTAAGGGTCTCAAGGCGCTAGGGGTGGGGGGGGGGTGCAGGTTCCATCCATCAAGGAGGGGGTCTGTCGAAGAGCCAGGTTTTGAGGTTTCTTGCGAAGATGGGGAGCGATGTTGTCTGTCTGAGGTGGAGCGGAAGGGCGTTCCATGCTTTGGCCGAGAGAAAGGAGAAGGAGCAGCCTCCCGATCTGGTCTTTCTGGTGCGGGGGACCACGGCGTAGGAGAGCTGGGCTGATCGTAGGGTCCTTTGGGGTGCGTGGAATTTGAGTCGGCTGTTCAGGTATGCTGGTCCGGTGCCGTGGAGGGCCTTGTGTGCGTGGGTGAGCATCTTGAAGGTGATTCTCGCCTCGACAGGGAGCCAGTGGAGTGTGCGCAGGTGCTGGGAGATGTGGCAGTGTTTTGGCAGGTTGAGGACCAGTCTTGCGGCGGCGTTCTGGATGTTCTGTAGCTTGCGGGTGAGGTTTTTGTTTATTCCGGCGTAGAGTGTGTTGCCGTAGTTGAGTCTGCTGGTGACCAAATGCATGGGGGATTTTACATTTTGGGACCTGCCCCTCCTTTTCTTGGCCTCCTACTTGATGGATCACCCCCAAAAGTTTCCATGCACGAACTAAACATAAAATAGCACTTTTTCTAATGATTCGTCAAACAGAGCCAAGTTATAAGAAAAAAAAAAATATATATATATATATTCACTGAAAAAACCATAGGTTTCAGGCACGTTATAGTTAGAAATTAGCATTTAAAAAACCTTTGAAATTCACTGAAAAAACCATAGGTTTCAGACACATTATAGTTAGAAATTAGCATTTAAAAAACCTTTGAAATTCACTGTAAAAACCATAGGTTTTAGGGACAGTTATAGTTAGTTGGACATTGCACTCGTACAAAACCCGTGAAATTCCCCTGTTATAGTCAGTTCAGCTAACTATAACTCGCGCCCCCGCAATGCACTGCTGATGACGTCACATATTACATCACTCATGACATGGTCAGTGACATCACTGATGACATCACTGATGACATCTCAAATGACATCACTGATGACATCATCCAGTGACTGTTTCTGTAAAGTTTAAATATGTTTAATATATATAGGGACAGGTGTATTGAAGAATGAGTGGGTGTATAAGTGTCTGAATGGATGATTTAGTACGTGAGTGACTGACTCTACAAGTGAGTGATTAAACGTATCTTACTGAATGCATGGGTTAGTGACTAAACTGTGTGAATGTCTGTATCCGTCTGTTTGTTGGTGTGTAAATGGATGCATGGATTTGCGAATAGCTACATGAGTGTCTATATGGGTTATTGATTGGTTCTCTGAGTATCTGTATGGCTGCCTGAGTGTTTGTGTGGGTGGGGTGTGTGTGACTCTATACATAGATGTGTGAGTGGGTGATTCACTGGGTGCATGATTTCAAGAGTGCATCTGTGATGGACTGCTTGGGTGGGTGAGTGTGTGTATGGGTGTGTTAGTGAGTGAATGTATATCTCAGTGGTACATGTGCGAGTAACTACATATGTAAAAGGCAGTATATATGTGTGTTAGAGTATTTAAATGGCTATAAGTGAGAGTGTGTTATTGTGAGAGTGGCTGTATGGATGCGTGTGTGCTTGTATCAGTTATTGTATAAGAGCGTAAGAATGTGCTAGTATTTGTATGAGTAAGTGAGCTGGTGTGTGTATAACTGTATAGGTGAGTAAATGAGTGTGTGATTAATTTTTTGCATGACTGACTAGGTGTGTGAGTACCTCTATGGATGAGTGGCGGTGTGTGAGTGTTTATATAGGTGTATGAGTGCATATGATAGTCCTGTACTGAGTGACTGTAAGTATGAGTGACTGTACAGGTGAGTGAGTGGATGTGTGTATAGACCTAAGAATCAGTGAGTGGGTATGTAGTTTTTGGTGTTGGAGTGTCTATGGTTTTGAGAATGGCAGTCTGTAATTTAGAGTGGGTGTATCAAAAGTTATATTAGGGTGTGAGAAGATGCATGAAATTATCACATGGATGATGTCATCAGTGATGTCATTTGAGATGTCATCAGTGATGTCATCAGTGATGTCACTGACCATGTCATGAGTGATGTAATATGTGACGTCATCAGCAGTGCATTGCGGGGCGCGAGTTATAGTTAGCTGAACTAACTATAACAGGGAATTTCACGGGTTTTGTACGAGTGCAATGTCCAACTAACTATAACTGTCCCTAAAACCTATGGTTTTTACAGTGAATTTCAAAGGTTTTTTAAATGCTAATTTCTAACTATAATGTGTCTGAAACCTATGGTTTTTTCAGTGAATTTCAAAGGTTTTTTAAATGCTAATTTCTAACTATAACGTGCCTGAAACCTATGGTTTTTTCAGTGAATTTCAAAGGTTTTTTAAATGCTAATTTCTAACTATAACGTGCCTGAAACCTATGGTTTTTCAGTGAATTTTAAAGGTTTTTTAAATGCTAATTTCTAACTATAACGTGCCTGAAACCTATGATTTTTTAAGTGAATTTCAAAGGTTTTTTAAATGCTAGTTTCTAACTATGCCAACAGAGGTAGGACATGTGAAGAAAGAAGAAAAAACGCACAGAAAGAAGCAAAAGATGTGCAGAAAGAACCAACAGAGGAGCAGAAAGAGGCCTTGTTGCAAAATCATCCTGTGCCCACAACTTTTTCAGACGGGTACTGGTGGTAACTGACTCTGACTAACCAGAGCCAGTGCGCGTTTGCACAGTGGTGAAGGGAGGGGGGCCTGAGGTGACATGTGTGCAAACGCGCCCCGTGGCGCGTTTTAAGTTGCGGGATTAAGTCCCCTTGAATCCTGAGGGTCCCTGGGGCCCAACTAGCCCCCAGGTACCTACAGTTAGGACCACAGAGCTGAGTTGCAGAGAGGCGTTCCGAGGCCACGCACCTTTTTTCACCTCTCTGCAACGCAACTCTGTTGTGCTTACTGAAGGTACCTGGTGGGCTAGTTGGCCCCCAGGATTCAAAGGGAATTAACTCCCCAACTTAAAACGCACCACAGGGCGTGTTTGCGCACATGTCACCTGAGGCCCCGCCCCTCCCTTCACCACTGTGCAAACGCGCCCCGTGGCGCGTTTTAAGTTGGGGGATTAGGTCACCTTGAATCCTGAGAGTCCCTGGGGCCCAACTAGCCCACCAGGTACTTCCAGTAAGCACCACAGGCCTGCGTTGCAACGCCTGTAACAAATTGTGCAGTTGTGTTTAGGTAGTGAAGAGGGTCGTGCTGGGGGTAGTGTTTTAGGGTTTAGGGTAGTGCAGTGGTGTTTGTGTAGTGTAGGGGGTCATGCTGGGGGTAGATTTAGGGTTTAGGGTAGTGCAGTGGTGTTTGGGTAGTGTAGGGGATACTGATGGGGGTAGTGTTTTAGGGTTTAGGGTAGTGCAATGGTGTTTGGGTAGTGTAGGGGGTACTGCTGGGGGTAGTGTTTTAGGGTTTAGGGTAGTGCAGTGGTGTTTGGGTAGCGTAGGGGGTACTGCTGGGGGAGTGTTTTATGGTTTAGGGTAGTGCAGTGGTGTTTGGGTAGTGTAGGGGTTCGTGCTGGGGTAGTTTTTTAGGGTTTAGGGTAGTGCAGTGGTGTTTGTGTAGTGTAGGAGGTCGTGTTTTAGGGTTTAGGGTAGTGCAGTGGTCTTTGGGTAGTGTAGGGAGTCGTGCGGGGGTATTGTTTTAGAGTTTAGGGTAGTGCAGTGGTCTTTGGGTAGTGTAGGGGGTTGTGCGGGGGTAGTGTTTTAGGGATTAGGGTAGTGCATTGGTATTTGGGTAGTGTAGGGGGTCATGCGGGGGTAGTGTTTTAGGGTTTAGGGCAGTGCAGTGGTGTTTAGGTAGTGTAGGGGGTCGTGCTGGGGGAGTGTTTTAGGGTTTAGGGCAGTGCAGTGGTGTTCGGGTAGTGTAGGGGGTCGTGCTGGGGAGAGTATTTTAGGGTTTAGGGTAGTGCAGTGGTGTTCGGGTAGTGTAGGGGGTCATGCTGGGGGTAGTGTTCTAGGGTTTAGGGCAGTGCAGTGGTGTTCGGGCAGTGTAGGGGGTCGTGCTGGGGGTGGTGTTTTAGGGTTTAGGGCAGTGCAGTGGTGTTCGGACAGTGTAGGGGTCATGCTGGGGGTGGTGTTTCAGGGTTTAGGGCAATGCAGTGGTGTTCGGGCAGTGTAGGGGGTCGTGCAGGGGGTGGTGTTTCAGGGTTTAGGGGCAGTGCAGTGGTGTTCGGGCAGTGTAGGGGGTCGTGCAGGGGTGGTGTTTCAGGGTTTAGGGCAGTGGTGTTCGGGCAGTGTAGGGGTCATGCTGGGGGTGGTGTTTCAGGGTTTGGGGCAGTGCAGTGGTGTCCGAGCAGTAAAGGGGGTCGTGCTGGGGGTGGTGTTTCAGGGTTTAGAGCAGTGCAGTGGTGTTCCGGCAGTGTAGGGGGTCGTGCAGGGGGTGGTGTTTCAGGGTTTAGTGCAGTGGTGTTCGGGCAGTGTAGGGGGTCGTGCTGGGGTGGTGTTTCAGGGTTTAGGGCAGTGCAGTGGTGTTCGGGCAGTGTAGGGTGTCGTGCAGGGGGTGGTGTTTCAGGGTTTAGGGCAGTGCAGTGGTGTTCGGGCAGTGTAGGGGGTCGTGCAGGGGTGGTGTTTCAGGGTTTAGGGCAGTGGTGTTCGGGCAGTGTAGGGGGTCATGCTGGGGGTGGTGTTTCAGGGTTTGGGGCAGTGCAGTGGTGTTCGGGCAGTAAAGGGGTCGTGCTGGGGGTGGTGTTTCAGGGTTTAGGGCAGTGCAGTGGTGTTCCGGCAGTGTAGGGGGTCGTGCAGGGGTGGTGTTTCAGGGTTTAGTGCAGTGGTGTTCGGGCAGAGTAGGGGGTCGTGCTGGGGTGGTGTTTCAGGGTTTAGGGCAGTGCAGTGGTGTTCGGGCAGTGTAGGGTGTCGTGCAGGGGGTGGTGTTTCAGGGTTTAGGGCAGTGCAGTGGTGTTCGGGCAGTGTAGGGGGTCGTGCAGGGGTGGTGTTTCAGGGTTTAGGGCAGTGGTGTTCGGGCAGTGTAGGGGGTCATGCTGGGGGTGGTGTTTCAGGGTTTGGGGCAGTGCAGTGGTGTTCGAGCAGTAAAGGGGGTCGTGCTGGGGGTGGTGTTTCAGGGTTTAGGGCAGTGCAGTGGTGTTCCGGCAGTGTAGCGGGTGGTGCAGGGGGTGGTGTTTCAGGGTTTAGTGCAGTGGTGTTCGGGCAGTGTAGGGGGTCGTGCTGGGGTGGTGTTTCAGGGTTTAGGGCAGTGCAGTGGTGTTCGGGCAGTGTAGGGTGTCGTGCTGAGGGGTGGTGTTTCAGGGTTTAGGGCAGTGCAGTAGTGTTTGGGCAGTGTAGGGGTCGTGCTGGGGGAGTGTTTTAGGGTTTAGGGCAGTGCAGTCGTGTTCGGGTAGTGTAGGGGTCGTGCTGGGGGAGTATTTTAGGGTAGTGCAGTGGTGTTCGGGTAGTGTAGGGGGTCATGCTGGGGGTAGTGTTCTAGGGTTTAGGGCAGTGCAGTGGGGTTCGGGCAGTGTAGGGGGTCGTGCTGGGGGTGGTGTTTTAGGGTTTAGGGCAGTGCAGTGGTGTTTGGGCAGTGTAGGGGGTCGTGCTTGGGGGTGGTGTTTCAGGGTTTAGGGCAGTGCAGTGGTGTTCGGGCAGTGTAGGGGGTCGTGCTGGGGGTGGTGTTTCAGGGTTTAGGGCAGTGCAGTGGTGTTCGGGCAGTGTAGGGGGTCGTGCAGGGGTGGTGTTTCAGGGTTTAGGCAGGCAGTGGTGTTCGGGCAGTGTAGGGAGTCATGCTGGGGTGGTGTTTCAGGGTTTAGGGCAGTGCAGTGGTGTTCGGGCAGTGTAGGGGGCGGTGCAGGGGGTGGTGTTTCAGGGTTTAGGGCAGTGCAGTGGTGTTCGGGCAGTGTAGGGGGCGGTGCAGGGGTGGTGTTTCAGGGTTTAGGGCAGTACAGTGGTGTTCGGGCATTGTAGGGGGTGGTGCTGGGGCTAGTGTTTCAGGGTTTAGGGCAGAGCAATGGTGCTCAGGCAGTGTAGGGGGTTGTGCTGGGGGTGGTGTTTCAGGGTTTAGGGCAGTGCAGTGGTGTTCCGGCAGTGTAGGGGGTCGTGCAGAGGGTGGTGTTTCAGGGTTTAGTGCAGTGGTGTTCGTGCAGTGTAGGGGGTCGTGCTGGGGTGGTGTTTCAGGGTTTAGGGCAGTGCAGTGGTGTTCGGGCAGTGTAGGGTGTCGTGCTGAGGGGTGGTGTTTCAGGGTTTAGGGCAGTGCAGTAGTGTTTGGGCAGTGTAGGGGGTCGTGCAGGGGGTGGTGTTTCAGGGTTTAGGGCAGTGCAGTGGTGTTCGGCCAGTGTAGGTAGTCTTGCTGGGGGTGGTGTTTCAGGGTTTAGGGCAGTGCAGTAGTTTTCGGGCAGTGTAGGCGGTCGTGCTGGGGCTGGTGTTTCAGGGTTTAGGGCAGTGCAGTGGTGTTCGGGCAGTGTACGGGGTTGTGCTGGGGCTGGTGTTTCAGGGTTTAGGGCAGTGCAGTGGTGTGCGGGCAGTGTACGGGGTTGTGCTGGGGCTGGTGTTTCAGGGTTTATGGCAGTGCAGTGGTGTTCGGGCAGTGTAGGGGGTCGTGCTGGGGCTGGTGTTTCAGGGTTTAGGGCAGTGCAGTGGTGTTCGGGCAGTGTAGGGGGTCGTGCTGGGGCTGGTGTTTCAGGGTTTTGGGCAGAGCAGTGGTGTTCGGGCAGTGTAGGGGGTCGTGCTGGGGGTGGTGTTTCAGGGTTTAGAGCAGTGCAGTGGTGTTCGGGCAGTGTAGGGGGTCTTGCTGGGGGTGGTGTTTCAGGGTTTAGGGCAGTGCAGTGGTGTTCGGGCAGTGTAGGGGGTCTTGCTGGGGGTGGTGTTTCAGGGTTTAGGGCAGTGGTGTTCGGGCAGTGTAGGGGGTCTTGCTGGGGGTGATGTTTCAGGGTTTAGGGCAGTGCAGTGGTGTTCGGGCAGTGTAGGGGGTCTTGCTGGGGGTAGTGTTTCAGGGTTTAGGGCGGTGCAGTGGTGTTCGTGCAGTGTAGGGGGTCGTGCTGGGGGTGGTGTTTCAGGGTTTAGGGCAGTGCAGTAGTGTTCGGGCAGTGTAGGATGTCGTGCAGGGGTGGTGTTTCAGGGTTTAGGGCAGTGCAGTGGTGTTCTGGCAGTGTAGGGGGTCATGCTGGGGGTGGGGTTTCAGGGTTTAGGGCAGTACAGTGGTGTTCGGGCAGTGTAGGGGGTCGTGCAGGAGGTGGTGTTTCAGGGTAGTGCAGTGGTGTTCGGGCAGTGTAGGGGGTCGTGCTGGGGCTGGTGTTTCAGGGTTTAGGGCAGTGCAGTGGTGTTCGGGCAGTGTAGGGGGTCTTGCTGGGGGTGATGTTTCAGGGTTTAGGGCAGTGGTGTTCGGGCAGTGTAGGGGGTCTTGCTGGGGGTGATGTTTCAGGGTTTAGGGCAGTGCAGTGGTGTTCGGGCAGTGTAGGGGGTCTTGCTGGGGGTAGTGTTTCAGGGTTTAGGGCAGTGCAGTGGTGTTCGTGCAGTATAGGGGGTCGTGCTGGGGATGGTGTTTCTGGGTTTAGGGCAGTGCAGTAGTGTTCGAGCAGTGTAGGGGGTTGTGCAGGGGTGGTGTTTCAGGGTTTAGGGCAGTGCAGTGGTGTTCGGGCAGTGTAGGGGGTCGCGCTGGGGGTGGTGTTTCAGGGTTTAGGGCAGGGCAGTGGTGTTCGGGCAGTGTAGGGGGTCATGCACGGGGTGGTGTTTCAGGGTTTAGGGCTGTGCAGTGGTGTTCGGGCAGTGTAGGGTGTTGTGCTGGGGCTGGTGTTTCAGGGTTCAGGGCAGTGCAGTGGTGTTCAGGCAGTGTAGGGGGTCGTGCTGAGGCTGGTGTTTCACGGTTTAGGGCACTGCAGTGGTGTTCGGGCAGTGTAGGGGGTCGTGCTGGGGCTGGTGTTTCAGGGTTTAGGGCAGTGCAGTGGTGTTTGGGCAGTGTAGGCGGTCGTGCTGGGGCTGGTGTTTCAGGGTTTAGGGCAGTGCAGTGGTGTTCGGGCAGTGTAGGGGGTCGTGCTGGGGCTGGTGTTTCAGGGTTTAGGGCAGTGCAGTGGTGCTCGGGCAGTGTAGGGGGTCGTGCTGGGGGTGATATTTCAGGGTTTAGGTTAGTGCAGTGGTGTTCGGGCAGTGTAGGGGGTCGTGCTGGGGCTGGTGTTTCAGGGTTTAGGGCAGTGCAGTGGTGTTCGGGCAGTGTAGGGGGTCGTGCTAGGGGCTGGTGTTTCAGGGTTTTGGGCAGAGCAGTGGTGTTCGGGCAGTGTAGGGGGTCATGCTGGGGGTAGTGTTTCAGGGTTTAGGGCAGTGCAGTGGTGTTCGGGCAGTGTAGGGGGTCGTGCTGGGGGTGGTGTTTCAGGGTTTAGGTCAGTGGTGTTCGGGCAGTGTAGGGGGTCTTGCTGGGGGTGATGTTTCAGGGTTTAGGGCAGTGCAGTGGTGTTCGGGCAGTGTAGGGGGTCTTGCTGGGGTAGTGTTTCAGGGTTTAGGGCAGTGCAGTGGTGTTCGGGCAGTGTAGGGGGTCATGCTGGGGGTGGTGTTTTAGGGTTTAGGGCAGTGCAGTGGTGTTCGGGCAGTGTAGGGGGTCGTGCAGGGGGTGGTGTTTCAGGGTTTAGGGCAGTGCAGTGGTGTTCGGGCAGTGTAGGGGGTCGTGCTAGGGGTGGTGTTTCAGGGTTTAGGGCAGTGCAGTGGTGTTCGGGCAGTGTAGGGTGTCGTGCTGAGGGGTGGTGTTTCAGGGTTTAGGGCAGTGCAGTAGTGTTTGGGCAGTGTAGGGGGTCGTGCTGGGGGTAGTGTTTTAGGGTTTAGGGCAGTGCAGTCGTGTTCGGGTAGTGTAGGGGGTCGTGCTGGGGGAGTATTTTAGGGTAGTGCAGTGGTGTTCGGGTAGTGTAGGGGGTCATGCTGGGGGTAGTGTTCTAGGGTTTAGGGCAGTGCAGTGGTGTTCGGGCAGTGTAGGGGGTCGTGCTGGGGGTGGTGTTTCAGGGTTTAGGGCAGTGCAGTGGTGTTTGGGCAGTGTAGGGGGTCGTGCTTGGGGGTGGTGTTTCAGGGTTTAGGGCAGTGCAGTGGTGTTCGGGCAGTGTAGGGGGTCGTGCAGGGGGTGGTGTTTCAGGGTTTAGGGCAGTGCAGTGGTGTTCGGGCAGTGTAGGGGGTCGTGCAGGGGTGGTGTTTCAGGGTTTAGGGGCAGTGGTGTTCGGGCAGTGTAGGGAGTCATGCTGGGGGTGGTGTTTCAGGGTTTAGGGCAGTGCAGTGGTGTTCGGGCAGTGTAGGGGGTCGTGCAGGGGGTGGTGTTTCAGGGTTTAGGGCAGTGCAGTGGTGTTCGGGCAGTGTAGGGGGCGGTGCAGGGGGTGGTGTTTCAGGGTTTAGGGCAGTACAGTGGTGTTCGGGCATTGTAGGGGGTGGTGCTGGGGCTAGTGTTTCAGGGTTTAGGGCAGAGCAATGGTGCTCAGGCAGTGTAGGGGGTTGTGCTGGGGGTGGTGTTTCAGGGTTTAGGGCAGTGCAGTGGTGTTCCGGCAGTGTAGGGGGTCGTGCAGAGGGTGGTGTTTCAGGGTTTAGTGCAGTGGTGTTCGGGCAGTGTAGGGTGTCGTGCTGAGGGGTGGTGTTTCAGGGTTTAGGGCAGTGCAGTAGTGTTTGGGCAGTGTAGGGGGTCGTGCAGGGGGTGGTGTTTCAGGGTTTAGGGCAGTGCAGTGGTGTTCGGCCAGTGTAGGTAGTCTTGCTGGGGGTGGTGTTTCAGGGTTTAGGGCAGTGCAGTAGTTTTCGGGCAGTGTAGGCGGTCGTGCTGGGGCTGGTGTTTCAGGGTTTAGGGCAGTGCAGTGGTGTTCGGGCAGTGTACAGGGTTGTGCTGGGGCTGGTGTTTCAGGGTTTAGGGCAGTGCAGTGGTGTGCGGGCAGTGTACGGGGGTTGTGCTGGGGCTGGTGTTTCAGGGTTTATGGCAGTGCAGTGGTGTTCGGGCAGTGTAGGGGGTCGTGCTGGGGCTGGTGTTTCAGGGTTTAGGGCAGTGCAGTGGTGTTCGGGCAGTGTAGGGGGTCGTGCTGGGGCTGGTGTTTCAGGGTTTTGGGCAGAGCAGTGGTGTTCGGGCAGTGTAGGGGGTCGTGCTGGGGGTGGTGTTTCAGGGTTTAGAGCAGTGCAGTGGTGTTCGGGCAGTGTAGGGGGTCTTGCTGGGGGTGGTGTTTCAGGGTTTAGGGCAGTGCAGTGGTGTTCGGGCAGTGTAGGGGGTCTTGCTGGGGGTGGTGTTTCAGGGTTTAGGGCAGTGGTGTTCGGGCAGTGTAGGGGTCTTGCTGGGGGTGATGTTTCAGGGTTTAGGGCAGTGCAGTGGTGTTCGGGCAGTGTAGGGGGTCTTGCTGGGGGTAGTGTTTCAGGGTTTAGGGCGGTGCAGTGGTGTTCGTGCAGTGTAGGGGGTCGTGCTGGGGGTGGTGTTTCAGGGTTTAGGGCAGTGCAGTAGTTTTCGGGCAGTGTAGGATGTCGTGCAGGGGGTGGTGTTTCAGGGTTTAGGGCAGTGCAGTGGTGTTCTGGCAGTGTAGGGGGTCATGCTGGGGGTGGGGTTTCAGGGTTTAGGGCAGTACAGTGGTGTTCGGGCAGTGTAGGGGGTCGTGCAGGAGGTGGTGTTTCAGGGTAGTGCAGTGGTGTTCGGGCAGTGTAGGGGTCGTGCTGGGGCTGGTGTTTCAGGGTTTAGGGCAGTGCAGTGGTGTTCGGGCAGTGTAGGGGGTCTTGCTGGGGGTGATGTTTCAGGGTTTAGGGCAGTGGTGTTCGGGCAGTGTAGGGGGTCTTGCTGGGGGTGATGTTTCAGGGTTTAGGGCAGTGCAGTGGTGTTCGGGCAGTGTAGGGGGTCTTGCTGGGGGTAGTGTTTCAGGGTTTAGGGCAGTGCAGTGGTGTTCGTGCAGTATAGGGGGTCGTGCTGGGGATGGTGTTTCTGGGTTTAGGGCAGTGCAGTAGTGTTCGAGCAGTGTAGGGGGTTGTGCAGGGGGTGGTGTTTCAGGGTTTTGGGCAGTGCAGTGGTGTTCGGGCAGTGTAGGGGGTCGCGCTGGGGGTGGTGTTTCAGGGTTTAGGGCAGGGCAGTGGTGTTCGGGCAGTGTAGGGGGTCATGCACGGGGTGGTGTTTCAGGGTTTAGGGCTGTGCAGTGGTGTTCGGGCAGTGTAGGGTGTTGTGCTGGGGCTGGTGTTTCAGGGTTCAGGGCAGTGCAGTGGTGTTCAGGCAGTGTAGGGGGTCGTGCTGAGGCTGTTGTTTCACGGTTTAGGGCACTGCAGTGGTGTTCGGGCAGTGTAGGGGGTCGTGCTGGGGCTGGTGTTTCAGGGTTTAGGGCAGTGCAGTGGTGTTTGGGCAGTGTAGGCGGTCGTGCTGGGGCTGGTGTTTCAGGGTTTAGGGCAGTGCAGTGGTGTTCGGGCAGTGTAGGGGGTCGTGCTGGGGCTGGTGTTTCAGGGTTTAGGGCAGTGCAGTGGTGCTCGGGCAGTGTAGGGGGTCGTGCTGGGGGTGATGTTTCAGGGTTTAGGGTAGTGCAGTGGTGTTCGGGCAGTGTAGGGGGTCGTGCAGGGGCTGGTGTTTCAAGGTTTAGGGCAGTGCAGTGGTGTTCGGGCAGTGTAGGGGGTCGTGCAGGGGCTGGTGTTTCAGGGTTTTGGGCAGAGCAGTGGTGTTCGGGCAGTGTAGGGGGTCATGCTGGGGGTAGTGTTTCAGGGTTTAGGGCAGTGCAGTGGTGTTCGGGCAGTGTAGGGGTCGTGCTGGGGGTGGTGTTTCAGGGTTTAGGTCAGTGGTGTTCGGGCAGTGTAGGGGGTCTTGCTGGGGGTGATGTTTCAGGGTTTAGGGCAGTGCAGTGGTGTTCGGGCAGTGTAGGGGGTCTTGCTGGGGTAGTGTTTCAGGGTTTAGGGCAGTGCAGTGGTGTTCGGGCAGTGTAGGGGGTCATGCTGGGGGTGGTGTTTTAGGGTTTAGGGCAGTGCAGTGGTGTTAGGGCAGTGTAGGGGGTCGTGAAGGGGGTGGTGTTTCAGGGTTTAGGGCAGTGCAGTGGTGTTCGGGCAGTGTAGGGGGTCGTGCTAGGGGTGGTGTTTCAGGGTTTAGGGCAGTGCAGTGGTGTTCGGGCAGTGTAGGGGGTCATGCAGGGGCTGGTGTTTCAGGGTTTAGGGCAGTGCAGTGGTGTTCGGGCAGTGTAGGGGGTCATGCTGGGGGTAGTGTTTTAGGGTTTAGGGTAGTGCAGTGGTGCTTGTGTAGTTTAGGGGGTCGTGCTGGGGGTAGTGTTTTAGGGTTTAGGGTAGTGCAGTGGTGTTTGTGTAGTGTAGGGGTCATGTTTTAGGGTAGTGCAGTGGTGTTTGGGTAGTGTAGGGGGTCGTGCTGGTGGTAGTGTTTTAGGATTTAGGTTAGTGCAGTGGTGTTTGGGTAGTGTAGGGGGTCGTGCTGGGGGTAGGGTTTTAGGGTTTAGGATAGTGCAGTGGTGCTTGTGTAGTGTAGGGGGTCGTGCTGGGGGTAGTGTTTTAGGGTTTAAGGTAGTGCAGTGGTGTTTTTGTAGTGTAGGGGGTCATGTTTTAAGATGCAATGCTCCAATACCTGACCAGTCTGCACTACATAAAACTGCAAAAAAACTAAAAATAAAAAGTGTTTTGCACACTTTTGTCATTGGGCTATATGTGGGCTACATCTGGGTAATATTTGTGCTACATTTGGGCTCTTTTTTCACTGGTGGCCATCTTGGAAGACTTCTTTGTTATGAAGTTTCCTAATTTCTTCATTTACTGCAGTCTTCTCAGTAGGAAATGCTTTCAGTTTTTACTTTGATTCCATCAAGAAGGCATTCAGATGTGTCTCACATCTGCCATAAATTCAGAATGTTAGCACTCTAGTTCCTCATTAGATCACTGGAGTAAAGCTACTGCTCACCAGGGAGTTAACTGGTAGTCTGCTGCTGGTATTGAAAGTGATTGTTTCAGTGTGCATGTCAGAATTTTCTAATGAAATAGAAGAGGATATGAGATCTCACTTAAAACATGCCCTAATTTTTCTTTCTGCAGCACTAACCATAATTTCTATTTCAAAAAGAACCCCTCATTTTGTTCCTTTTTAAATTAAATGTTTTAAGTGTTACCGGTTTATTCCAATCAAGATGGCTTCAGGTGTGCCATACTTTTGTCATAAGTAAGGCTGTTAGCGCTCTAGTTGTTCTTTAGAACACTCTGGGAAGCTGCAGTAGAACACAAAGGCATCAACTGGCAGGCTGCTCCTGTTGAAATATAACAGGAAGATATTTGAGATCACACTTGAAATATGTCCTAATTTTTCTTTCTACAGCACTAACCATAATTTCTATGACAAAATGAACCCCCTCATTTTGTTCCTTTTTAAATTAAATGTTTTAAGTGTTACCAGTTTATTCCAATCAAGATGGCTTCAGGTGTGCCATACTTTTGTCATAAGTAAGGCTGTTAGCACTCTAGTTGTTCTTTAGAACACTCTGGGAAGCTGCAGTAGAACACAAAGGAATCAACTGACAGTCTCTGCCCTTGTTGGATGTACATGTTTTACTGAGAATGTCAGACTTCATTCTCACATGAGTGAGAAAGATAATGTGAATTTACAGAAAATATGCTCTCATTTTAGCTTCTGGAGCACCTTCCAAATCTCCATGGGACAAGCATGAGAAAATAGTGTTCTCTCAAACATGATTCATGATATCCCAGCAGAAGGTTTTTCACATGGTAAAATCACCTTAGAATACACCACAATTCCTAAAATTAGTATGGTACCATCAACAAATAAATTCTAATGTAACTAAAGCCTGTTATCACCCTTTATAGTTCTCCTTTTGGTGACCCTCAAAATCTTCTATTCACTACAATGCATTTCAATGAGGTACTATCATTTATATTGGTCCCAAGATGGCTGCCAGCAATTCCAGGATGAAGTGCTGACAGCCAATCAGATCTCACGATGACATGTGTGGTTAGGCTCCGCCCAGATATATATGTGACTTTACTTTTGATTTTCTCAGGAACTACTGAGCAGATTTACACCATTTAAGCAAAAGGCACGACCCTGAACCAAGGGCTACCTCTTTGCCAAATTTGGTGTAATTCCGTTCAGCAGTTCGGGCTGTAGCTGCGACTAAAGGTTCCTATGGAAAAATGAATGGGGAAAACGCGTTTTGGGACCACCCTTTTTCTCGGCCCCCGCTTGACGTATCACCCGAGACTTTCAGGATAGGAGCGGACCGGAGCGCCCCAACAAGTTGGAAACTTTCGCGAAGATTCGTCAACCGGCGCCAACGTTATTTCAAATAGAATGTCGCGGATTTCCTATGGATAATAGGTTTTAACTATAACTATCTACTGGCGACCGCCAGTAGATAATATATATATATATATATATATATATATATATATATATATTCACTGGAAAAAAACAAAGGTTACAGTGACATTAAAGTTAGCAAATACAAATTGAAAAAAATCTTGGACATTCACTAAAAATACCTAAGGTTACAGGGACGTTATAGTTAGCAAATACAATTTAAAAAACCTTAGAAATTCACTGAAAAAACCAAAGGTTACAAGGACGTTATAATTAGCGAATAGAATTTGAAAAACCTTAGAAATTCAGTGAAAAAAACAAAGGTTACAGGGACGTTATAGTTAGGCTGATATTTCACTCATACAAAACCAGAGAAATTCAACCGTTATAGTTACCTGAGTTAACTATAACTCGTGCCCCCAGCAATGCACTGCTTATGACCTCACATTTTACATCACTCATGACATGGTCAGTGACATCGGTGATGACATCACTGACGACATCTTAAATGTAGGCACTCCATATGAATCAACTGATATGCTCACAATCCATGTAGGCCTATACAGCCTGAAGCAAAGTATACGCTACAGATCCTTTGCCAAATTACAGAGTGCAGCTGGTCTTCAAAAGTATGTAAGCCTCTGTTCCAAAAGAAGATAACATTAGGCTGACCTGTTAAATAAAATTATCTAATTTCAAACAAGAAAAGGTTGTTTTAAGTTTTATAATTTTCCAATAGTGTTTTTTCAGGCTTGAAAACATGCAATAAGACTATAGGAAATCAAAATCGTCCATGAAGGTCTTACATAATGAATCGGAGGTAAAAAAACTAAGATCCAACAGAATTCTACAGGAGAAAGGGAGCAAATAGGAACCTGTGATGGTACACTGCACCAATTAATGATTAGATCTGTATTTTCAAAAAATACATTTATTCTGGGTTTAGCGCATGATAACATACTGCGGAATCAGCAAGACACAAGCAGAATCTGTCATGAGCCAATTGTTACATCTGAACAGATGGGATTCATCTACTCTCAGAAAAAAAGTTATTTAAGCTACCAAAAGCAAACAATTGGCAAGATTAGAGAAGAGGATTGAGTATTTAAGAATACACCCTTATAAAAAGAACAGGACTGGGAACATTCAGAACATGATCTTTTTTTCACAATCCCAGTTGTCTGTATTTCCCAATTTAAAACTTTATGCAAACTGTATGCCCAAATGTATTGAAGCGAATGTCTAAACTGTTGCATCATTTTAGAAATGTTAATTAATGTGCCTATCTATGCCAGAAGACATGAAAAGTTGAATGGTAAATAGACTGAAAAGCCTTGACGTCTAGTGTGATTTTGTTTTGGCTTCAGTTTTGTCTGTAGGCAGAATGTGTATGTATATAAATCTATTTGGATTAGCCGTTTGACCAGGAGTGCTATGAATAGTTATTAAACCACATAGATGGAGATTTCTATTGCGTGAACCTAGCCAAAAGGCAGTGGAGTGCTGTACAGGGCCAAAGATAAGTATGAAGCCACTGAGTGATAGGAGAGGTAGCTGATTTTTTGTTTATTAATGCATTGTGATGTTGTGTTCTTTGATGTAGTGGCACATCATCAACTCTTTTCCCAAATCAGTGCAGTTTTAGTGTTGACCTGATGGGTAGAGAAATGTTGTTCCAGATTTAAAAAATTTTTTTTTTACACTTCTTTGCCTGCAGTCTGATGGTGTCCTAGCCGCAAATGTGCCCAGAGCCACCAGGGATATTGAGGTTGTCTGCAAGAAGAGTGGGGGTCTTCTATAGAACAGACCCTCAACTCCCCTCTAGACCATAACGTCCCTTTTGCTGTCTCAACATAACATAAAAACACACTTAGGAATACACCTGATGAAACTCAGAATACTTATCTATTCTAAACCCAGTGTGTACTGTCTAATGTATATGCCGTTCTCATTAGCACCCATTCGACACTGTATAGTATCTAGTGTATATGTTGTATATAGTCATTTTCAGTGACATATTTTTGTTTTCCCTTTTTGCACCTCCTATTCGTAATGCGTAATTTCCATCAATTCGATGTAGCACCTTTTGGTCGCCATAAATGGGTTTTAATAATTATTTATAGAATTCCTGGTCAAATGGCTAAACAAAATAGATTTATATAAATACACATCCTACACACAAAACAGAAGCCACAACAAAATTCCATTATACTTTAATGGTTAACTTCAGTTTAAGAGTAGCTAGAAAAATGATTCAAGGATCCATTATAATAGCAATTTAAAAGCCAACTTAATAGTCAAGTCGGATTTTATATTACTATTGTGAAAAATGATACTTTTAGAAATGTGTCATTTTCTGCCTAAGCCAAATGTGCCTTTCTGTCAGGGTTCAGTGTCACTTGAATGTTGACGGTTCCCCTGGGTTGAGATGTGTTTTGCTCCAAGACAGTGGATAAAGGGCTTTGATATGAGATGTTTTCCTCACTAAGCAGGATGGGCTGATGGCTGTGCCCAGCCTCGTCATAAATCCGTATTTGTAAAGCGCGAACTACTCACCCTTACGGGTCTCAAGGCGCTCGGGGCCGTCGTGGAAATTAAGTGAGCTATTGCCCAGAGTCACATGGTGCTGAGCTGAGCTGCCGCCGGAGCCGGGGATCGAACCGTGAGCCCTTTGCTCCGAAGTCAGCTGCCCTGGCCGCTGCACCACACCTCTTCACATAAACTTCAAAGGATGCCTATCCTGTCTCTAGCAGATGTATTTACATCTGGGACTGCCTCCCCACTGTCTTCATAGCCAGGTTGTGTCCAAATGCAGTGGGAGGGGAAGCTACCCCAGGACTGGGTTGGAGTGACCACAGGGAAAGCTTTGCCCATTATCATAGCCACACCTCTAGGTGATCTGCACAGGGTAAGAAAAGTTCTTCCATGTTGGTTTTTTAGTAGAGAGGGGCCCTGTGGGATATTTTTACAGTAACACTTACAAGAAGTGCTGCAAAAGGGGATAGGGTCATCCCTAGGAACTATTACCCCATTGGCTAGGGATTGGCCATGAGTTTCTCTGACCCACAGGCTCACACTGGCCAGCAATTTGGCACCCCCAGTAGCCTCTTCAGAACACATCTGTACCTGTGAGAGACAGATGAAGGACTGGCCCTGCTGTTGTCACCTGCAAGGAGAACCCTAAAGTACTGGACCTGCTCCCACTTGTACCCAGGACTGAGAAGTGGGCTCCAAAGGTCAGTTAGCTGAACCCTCCTCCTAAACTTAAGGGACACAAAAGCTGCAAGAAGCCCACTTTCCTGAAGAGCCCAGCTGACCAGTTCCAACTGGACCTGCTCAGGATCCCCTGCTGGTGGGTTCTGCTGGAGTGACCCCTGCCCTCCAAGTGGTGTCTCCAAGGTCCTGGAGCCCTAAGATAAGTGTCAGAGTGTACTCCTCCTGCTTAATCCTAAAAGTTGAGACTTAAAATGTTTTTTAACGATTTTTGCCTAGAGATCCTGCTACATTCTTCTCCGCAGCAGCAAATTAGATTCAACTGTTTCTGATGATGGCAAACACTTCCCAGCCTTGCCTTGCTGAAGGAAGCAGACTTCAGAAAAAGAAAATAAGTCTGAAGGTAGAAATTTTCACTGGACCCAACACCAAACAGCTTCCGATCAATGTAGACAGCTTCCTATGAGCGAACTCCAGACTCTCCCCAATCTGAGCTTTTTTCACCTTAGAAGACAGCTGCTGGGAGACCTTGTCCTTCGTCATCGATGACTCAGTTTTTGGATCCATGCTGAGGATCTATCTTCTCAGAAAATGTCCAAGTCAGAAGGTAACTCTTCGGCTGGGACCAACCAGGGCCTTATATCTGACCCGCGCTCCATTTTGGTAGGTCTCAAACCTTACCTTTGTCCCAGTCTTGCATGACCAGCTGCCTGCGGTTGGCACTTTGTGCTTTTTTGTGCTATAATTCAATTCATACTTTGCAAATTCATATCTCCGTTTCCCCTTATAAGATATGTGTTGTTTTGATGTTGTGTTCATTAAAATATTCTCTGTTTATAAATTGAAGTGAGATTTTTTTATTGTGCTATGTTTTGACTTTTCAACTGTTTTAGCATTTCTAAATGCTTTACACATTTTTGTAAGTTAAGCCTGTCTGCTTTTTGCCATACCTACCAGGAGCTGAGCTCAGGTTTAAATTACTGAAATCTTTTCTGGACCGAACAGGAATAATGACATTATTACTTGTGGTGGACTACCATCCATCTCAACTAATAATCCACGTTCTGACACTTTTGATACAGTAAAATTGATAATAAAAATTTCTGACTTCTCTCCTAAAATATACACACTATTGTGACATCATACACATTTGAAAAGTTTTTCATATTCTTAACAAACGCACACTTATTTTAAAAAAACCAAAAAGTGTACAAATATTTCTTTTATGAAAAAAAAACCTCTAATGTTTTTAAAAAATTGGATTACTTTACACAGGTAAGATCAACCATACTATGTGTTTGTGAACTACAAGGACTATCTAGGTTCCATATTTTAAAAATGCTACCAGAATGTTTGATATTTGCGATCTTTTACAGTTTAAAAAAAGTATACATAAACATTTACTATTAAACTCTGGGTACATTTAATACTTACGTAAAATAATAAGATTAAAAAAGATCAATTTCAAGTAAAACAGTTCATAAGGCCATTAAACTATTAACATTTACATTTCTTCTACGTTTATATTTAAATATTTTTTTAAATTAACACTTATTAAAAAAACACAAACAAATTCCAAGAAAAACTGAAACTTCAATGGGAGTGGAGTTTGATGAATATGTTAACAGAATTTCATCATAAAAACAAAAAAAAATAATGAAATTAAGACGTTAAGGTGCTGTCTTCACTCCACTATATTTAGTCAACCTTAACTCCCACCCTTATGCATATAAAGTACATCATGCAGCACTGCAGCCATCATTTACAAACGCTGTATAGGGGCTACAACCATACATCAACTGTCAGACGGGTGCTGAGCTGGAGTGGTAACACGTTCGCAAATGTTTACTTTACAGGAAATAGATTACAGACCTGGTGGTCTGCTGATCCTGGCAATGACCAATCAGAGTGAGTCACAATTTGTTGCCTACCTCATTAAAACTCATGAGGCAGGTCAGGCTATGACCAAATCCGATGAAGAATTTTATGAACCTACCTATTTGTACATAGGTCCGTTCATAAAATTCTTTACTGGTCACAATTGCAACCATATTTTTGTGACCAGATCTTCGTACATCTGGCGAATGTAAGTTGAAAATAGCAGTTTTGGATACGCCAGGGCAGTGAGACCATAAGGCCACCAGGATAACCTAGAGTTTTCCCATGGGCCGCTCCGCTAAACCACTGTACAGTACATTTAGTCTCCGTCATAGATACCATGTGTTGTAGTTGAAATAAATCTCAAAGACAGTTATGTGGATTAAGTAACATAATAGTGACCATGCCATTTGTGGAATGATTCAGGAAACTTTCAAGAATAGAGTTATTCAGAAAAACAATAACCTGAAATAATACACCATATCAGCCAAGAGGCTATGAGAGTAATTTGACCTCAAAATAATATTTTGAAGAGAGCATTTCATCAATAGCCATTCTGCTGTGAAACATTTACATAATACTTATGACCCAATTATAGAAAGAAATTCACACATGATTTGCCTGACAGAAACGTGGCTAAGAGAAGACTGACCATATGGTGCTAAAAGATGTAGTACTATCAGACTACCAAATAGTTTTCACAAATCAGACGGATACATGGGTGGGTGGTCTAGCGATAATCATAAAGTAGTCAACAAAATTTGCAAAAGTAATAGAAGATATTCACAGTGGTTTTGAAATTCTCCAAATGTAATTGATTAATTTGGCAAAAACTATTTTGCATATGTTGTTATGTTAGAGACCTCAGAACAGCTACCCTTCAGATACTCTGGCATGCTTGTACTCTCAATTAACTGCTCCATCATCATACAAAATTAGATGTACAGTCGTGGGAGATTTGAAGGTTCAGTTTGATGTAACGCTCGACCCAACACAAGCAGAGTTTGGCACTATGTAACAAATATTTTGGAGATAAAGCCTACTCACAAAGACCGTCAAGCACTAGACATTATTGAGGATATATGCAGACAAAAATTATTATGCCTGACTTATCAGCAGCCTTGGATACCATTGACCATCACTTGTTGCTTGACCATTTTGATGGCTTTGGGATTGGAGACTCGGTCTATTCCTGAGTCAAAAGCTTTTTGACTAAACAATTGTCCCAGGTAACAATGGGTTCCTTACAGCTCTTTAACCTACACATGGTCCATTTGGCATATAGGATGCAGTCATTTGGTGTTACTGCCCCTTTTGCACATGGAAGACACCCACCTCCATTTTGAGATTGGCAACCACACTAAATGTCAGAAAACATGCATGGCTAGGATGCAGCAACGGATGACCTACAATCTGCTGAAGGTGAATGTGCATAATACTGAGATTTTGTTTTGGGGGTATAGCTGACTACTTGAAACTCTGCTAAGTTCATAGTCCTAGATACTGAAGCAGAAGTCAGGAGGGTGAGGTATAAAACTGTGATGCCCTAACATCCACTCTACCTTTTGCATTAAAGAAAATACATTTACCTCTAAGAGGGCAAACGTCACTCAATGTTTCTTTTGTAGTTTTTCATTTATGCATTTGACCAACTGGTATTTGTCAAAAGAAATACAAAGGTAAATACATAAATATGGCAGATTATTTTTCAATTGCGCAGGGAAAGAAAGAAAACTGTGGAAAGCTAGGGCTAAAAGGAAGCATTGAGACTAAGGGTTCAGGAAAGGAAGGGGAAACAATGGAGCTGAAAAAATAACCACTCATGCCAATGTTCTGTTTTTTATCTTTAATTTTCTTCAGGTGACTTAAATGCTGGCTCACACCAGATTTGCACTGGGGTTCTCCCTGTCCATCAGCAGCTAGGGCCCTATCTTTTTCTGAGTCACTCATATAAATTATGTACCTCTAATCCGAGGGAGTAGCCCGAAAATTAAAATACCCTCCACTTTGAACCAAAGCTCTTATGGCAACCAAGCAAGCAAAGCAGGTCATCGAAACCCTCCCAAGAAGAGCCCTCTAGTCTCTTCCATCTAAGTAGCTATCCAGTAGCGCCTAGAAACCTCAGGGTATATGTAGCGCTTTATAAATGTCTCATCCTCATTCATCCTTTCATCCTTCCATGCACCCGCCGATATCCACCATTTCACATTTACATTCTGTCATCCATTCATTCTTTCATCCATATTTCAGTCCTTCACCATTCAATCCCTCCGCCTGGCCATCAATATGCAAACCTAACCTATCAATAAAACTCATCCATCCTTTCACTGATCCATCCCTTCATCCACCCTTCACTTATCCATCCATCCTTTCGCTCACCCATCCATCCACCCTTTCACTCCATCCACCCTTTCAACTCCATCCATCCATCCTCCATTTCACTCCTCCATCCATCCTTTCACTCAGCACAGTCATCCACCCTTCCATCCATCCATCCACTAATCCAACCATCATTCACCCATTCATTCATTATCCACCCACCCTTTCATCCATATATTTATCCACTCTCTCTTTCACTCATCCATCCATTCTCCCTTTCACTCTTCCATCCACC
Organism: Calotriton arnoldi; assembly: GCA_963921515.1. Lineage (NCBI taxonomy): Eukaryota > Metazoa > Chordata > Amphibia > Caudata > Salamandridae > Calotriton > Calotriton arnoldi. The sequence continues at coordinate 185,928 of CAWUFW010007906.1, forward strand.
CTTTCACTCATCCATCCATTCTTCCACCCATCCGTTCACTCATCCATTCACCCTTACACCCATCTTTGCACTCACTCTCTAGCCATCTTTTCACTCACTCATCCATCCATTCCCCCACACTTGCAGTCATCCATCCATCCTTTCATCCACACATCCATCCTTACATATATCCTTTCACTCACCCATCTACACTTTAATGTTAATTATGAGCCTTTATCTGCAGAGTTGCAGACAGACGAGGCCCATCAAGAACTCCGCCCCCGCTGTAGCTGCTAAAGCAGGGGGTTCACTACACCCCTGCTCTAATCTCCCCGTTAGGTCACTGTATGTGCATTTCAACGTAAAATGACGTAGTTGTGCATGGAATTGGTAATGTTTTGGGTCTAGATGGTCATTTGTGAATTAAAATCTTTCATAGTTAGAATTTGTCCGAGTTTGAAAATGATTATACAGACTTTCTAAGATTCGATTTCCAAAAAGTGGTTTAAAAATACACATCAACTTCTTGCAAATGTAATCACATTTTGTAAACTGACCTATGTACTAATAGACTGGTTGTCAAAATAGGGGGTTGCAATAATATTCATTAGACAGGTTGCAATTCAAGACCCCCTGTGACTGACTACATTCACAGGGATGGTGATTGCATTCCAAAACAGATTTTCTTTAAAGCATCCTTTCTTCCTTTAAGGAGCGCAGATGCTTTGAGAAAAAAAAGCACCGGAAAACTGCCTACTTCTCTCGAAGCTGCTACCCTGACTTCCAAAGTGGAAGGGGTCCAAAGAGGACCCCATCCCATTTGTAAATCAGTTACCACCCCAACTTGTCAGTCCGTAACCGGCCAGTGGGTTTCGACCGGTCGCAAACCAGTGATGCATAAAATACCGACTTGCAATTTGGAAGAAACGCCCGTAGAACACCCATTCCGATATGGTATGAGCTGGAAACACCATTTTGCAATTCACAAAATGAAGTTAGTACAAATGAAAAGGAGATTTTGCAATCACAAATTCTTGGATTTTGCAAATTGCAGGGTTTGCAACTTCAAAAACCCTTGGTACATCTGGCCTCTATCGGTTTAAGATTCATGTGAATTAATGGAAAAAGGAAAACTGAGAAACCACTTTGGAGGAAATCAAATCATGAAAGAACAATTTTATTAAAAGGCAATTTTAAGGAAACACAAATAAATCGAAAAATTAAAAGAAACATTATAAGGGAAAGTTCATATTAAGGAAACATCCGAAATGTCACCCGTGGGTGAAAATTAGGGAGAGTGAGCGTTTTTGGGTTCAGGGATGGGTGATGTTTGGGGGCAATGAAGGGTTTTTAGGTTTTATGGTTAGGGGCGGCTGGAGTTTAGGGGTTGTGAGGATTTTTTAAAGATCAGGTATGGTAGGGTATAGGGTGGTGAGGGGTTTTTAGATTTCAGGGATGGGTGGCATGTAGGGGAGTTGAGGATTTTAAGGTCTTACGGCTCAGTGGAGTTTAGGGCTGGAGAGTGTTTGTAAGGTTGAGTGATGGTTAGAGTTTTGATGTGGTAAATGGTTTTTAGTGTTCAGGAAAGGGTGGAGTTTAGTGTGGTGTGGGGCTTTAAGGGTTAATACCCACCTCCATTTTGAGATTGGCCACCACACAAAATGTCAGAAAACATGCATGGCTAGGATGCAGCAACGGATGACCTACAATCTGCTGAAGCTAAATGTGCATAATACTGAGATTGTGTTTTGGGGGTATAGCTGACTACTTGAAACTCTGCTAAGTTCATAGTCCTAGATACTGAAGCAGAAGTCAGGAGGGTGAGGTATAAAACTGTGATGCCCTAACATCATCTCTGCCTTTTGCATTAAAGAAAAATGCATTTACCTCTAAGAGGGCAAACGTCACTCAATGTTTCTTTTGTAGTTTTTCATTTATGCATTTGACCAACTGGTTTTTGTCAAAACAAATACAAAGGTAAATACATAAATATGGCAGATTATTTTTCAGTTGCGCAGTGAAAGAAAGAAAACTGTGGAAAGCTAGGGCTAAATGGAAGCATTGAGACTAAGGGTTCAGGAAAGGAAGGGGAAACAATGGAGCTGAAAAAATAACTACTCGTGCCAATGTTCTGTTTCTTATCTTTAATTTTCTTCAGGTGACTTAAATGCTGGCTCACACCAGATTTGCACTGGGGTTCTCCCTGTCCATCAGCAGCAGGATAGGTGGAGTTTATATTTAAGAAAGTGTTTTTAGCGTTCAGGGATGTTTTAGTTTAGGGGTGATGAATGCTTTAGGGGGTCGTGAATGGGTGTTTTTTAGGAGGTGGTGAGGATTTTGTTAGTGTTCAGGAATGAGTGGAGTTTAGGGGTGGTGTGGGATTTTAAAGGATCAGGGATGGGTGGGGGTTAGGCATAGAAAGAGGTTTTTAGGGTTCAGGAATGGATAGAGTTTAGTGATTGTGAAAGGGGTTTTAGGTTAAGAGATTGGTAGAGTTTAGGAGTGAAAAGGGCTTTAAGGTTCAGGGATGGGTGGAGTTTAGAGGGTCACAGATGGGTGGCGTTTATGCGTGCGTTGGCATTTGTAGGGGGCAGACATAGCTGGTGTTGAGAGGTGAGGAGGGTTCAGTGAAATAAAAACATCCAAAGTAATTGCTTGACAATGTAAAAGATATAAATCTGAAATAGTGGCCCTTGAAATAAAGGACTGAAATAAATACCTTCAGCAAAAATGTTTCTGAAAGTAAGACCTGCAATCATTTCATCTACATCTTAAAAATAAGTATGCATGAGCCAATTTTGAAAAAAAAAGACTTTCTATGATTTGGTTTCTATAATATGGAAAATGCCATTCATCCTGAAAATTTCCATTAAACCATTTAGATGAGAAATGGTTTCTCAGTAATGGTATTCCATTAAATCGTTTTTCTGTGAAATCAAGTACACCCATTCCTTTAATTAATCGTTAACATCTGGAAAGTCCTTCAGTAAGTTATTTCAGCTGCCACTAAGTAATGTTGTAATCTTACAAGCCAAGTTGCACACTGTGGCTCCACCATTGCTGAATTTGTAGACAGTAGAATGGGGGCAAAGAAGTAGTCTTGGATGCGGGGATTGCTTCCTCTCCGTAGTGATATCTGCTGGTTTTCCTGAAAGTTACTGGCATTCTCTCTTGTGCTGGAGGAGGCTGGCAGCCACATCTCAATTGCATCATTATTTTAAATTTCTTAATTATTTTGTGTTAGTTTATTTACCTTTTTGTGCACCTTCTCTCTTTTTATTTTGGTACATATATGTTTGAGCTAAGCTACGTTTATTTAGTCATTGTGCTGTTTTTTCATTTTTTGGGTGTATGTTAATGCTTCTTTTATCTGCCGAAATGCTTGTTAGCCTGAAGGGGGTGATGTCTGTGCCACATGTAATGTTCCATGGTATGGCTCATCTGTTTTATTTGCTTTTGATATGTTCTTCCTTATGTGATTTTAAGTTACTTTTCTAAGATTTCTGGAGGCTGCTTTTTTGCTTTAAACATTTTCTTCACTGCTTTGAAACCACTGTCATTTCAATTGACGGAGCAGTTCGGAGATCACTAACTTCTTTTTCCCACATGGAAGTCATTGTGGATCGTTGTGCTTTGAGCATCCTATCCCTCCATCTCCAGAGTGATGTGCTGCCCAGCAGAAAGAGAGGAATCTAGCGTCGGAGTCCCTGACAGAACCTGCACAAAAAAAATGCCTGCACCAGAGGATGACTGGCACAAGAGTGTGATAAAATGATGGGCATCTTCAGTTTATTAAATATGCATATATGTGTTAACATCACATTCTACATCATAACTGATATCGTGAGTTATGTTCATCCCAATGAGGCAACCAGGCTTACTCTCAAATAAGTGAAATTGTCACTATTTCAATATTTGGCTTCCGGTTCACGATTTGGAACACAGCGCGGACTCCACTTATTTTGACACAGCGTACTCGCTTGCAGGACAGAACAAGCATTTGCAATGCAATAGGTCTTGCATTTGCGAGAATTTAAGCTAATGGCATTGTAAATGATAATGCCTTTTATTTATCTTTTTTGATAATTAACACATAAATAAAAGGCACTGTCATTTACAATGCCAACAGCGTAAACTCTTGTAAATGCGAGAACTATTGCATTTGAAAGAAGCAGCCGCCATTGTCCCGGGCTGCTTGTAAAGTGAAAGCGCGCATGTCGCGCTGAATGTTGCAGGAAAGCATGTCGTACCTACAGTGGGAGAAACTCATTAAAGAAAATAGTGCTTACAGACTAAATAAGACATACCATGTAACAACAAAAGTAAAAGGCCCAGTCCTAATGGGAGGTTACAAATGAAGACAAGGTGGTACTAAGGAGGGACTAACAAGCCTATTACGAATCAGAAGCCAGCATTTACAAAGGACAGAGACACAAGCGAATGAAAAATATGGGCGGAGAGTGGGCGGAGCTTTAAGTCCATACTCTAATACAGCATGTGTCGCAGAGCAGCACATGCGTTGCCCAGGCTTGACCTAAAAACAATGTACTACTTCCCCTTTGAAACCCATTCCTAGCCTTCTATCCCTACTCAATACTCTACTAAATACACAAGAAATCTTGAGCACAAACCTAACAACTAATGCACAAAAACAAAACAAAAAGGGAAAAAAACATTATTACTAATCTATTAACTATTAACACCTTATCTTGGGTTCTGGAGTAGTGTGCTGCTCGCCGCAAAGCACCTGGACGCTCTTCAGGGGTAGCAAGTGCTCTATAAATAACATTTACAATGTTTCTACTTCATCTGTATAAACTATCGCTTCCAATAAATGACACTAACTAAAGTGATATAATATAATCTGATGTACTAAAGTGAAATGCACCTTTATTACAAAGAAACTTTATTTGAAAGGCCTTCATGATCTGTTTAAATGGCGTTTGTTGCGCGATGTACATGGAAAATATTTTGATGGCTTGGCTTGTGCTCGGGCTCTCAGAGCCAAGCAAGACCCCTGGCTCGGCTCTCCCTATATTTTTCGCCTACCTTTACACCCCTGTTATTTTATTCCCACCCTTTTACTTTGAACTCCTTTCTTCTTCCCCGAACCTCTCCTTCCTCCCTCTTTTTAAGCCTTCAAATGTCTTTGGTCTCCTTTGCTTCTCTCTTTTAAAGTCCTTCTGTTGTCCTTCCCATCTCTCCTGCCGTAATACTCGTTTTATAGCTTCGCCAACCCTTCATCCACCCTCTTGCTCCCTGCTATCTCTCCTCATTCAGTTCCCTCCTTCTCCTATTGCTCTGTTCCTTTCTCTCTTTTTATGGCTCTGAGCTCTGCTCGTCTCTCCCGTCCCTCCCCCTCTTTGTCTGCCTTTCATCCTGTGGAAGTGCCGGAGTGGAGGTGGAGCGGTAAGTGCAGCGCGGCAAGTGCCAGGTTGCCATGTCCCACTCCCCCCTCCTCCCGTCCCTCTCACCCCGCGGGCAGGCTTTGCTGAATCAGTGATTTGATGTTATTGGCGAGGGCCCGGCATGACGCCCATCCGTTTTCTGAGCCTGGTGCTGTCACCAACCGGAACAACCCGCTGCTTGAGATCAGCCTGGAAGATCCTGCCTGAGATCAATCTGTGCGTTTGAAGGTGCTGCGGGAACAACCTCCCAACGGGGGCAATCAGTGCATGTGAAGGGAAAGCGTAATAGAGCGGGAGGCTGGGAGGGGGGAATCTGCGCCAAAGCCATGGCAGCATTTTACTGTGTCCTCCGCGAGCAAAGCGGGGCTACCATGTTGCAGGCAATACGAAGCTCCCAGGACCCGGAGTCATCTGACCTGCTACGTCTCTTCCACTCACCCAGTCCAGCAATTGGGGCTCCGAAGGATCATCCTGCGCTGGGAGGCACCACTTCTGTGTTGGCGGGAGCAGATGCAAGCAGCTAAGTTTACATCCATGGCATAGAGACGATTGCTTGAATTAACCAGCTTGCATCTATCTGCCCCACCCGACTGCGAGAAGCAAAGTTAGCAACTCTATGACAGTTGGTCTAAAATCACTAGAGAAAAAAAAAAAGCATGAGAAACCAAGAGGGGGGAAGTGAGAAGCAAGAGAGAAAAGGGAGTGGAACCACAGAGGCAAGGGAGAAGAAAAACAAGCATTGGTAAGGCCAGGAACTCTTTATTTTTGTTAAGGGAAGTACTTGGACTTTGTTTATGTTGCGCCTACTAATGTGGAAATTGAGTTTTGGGCCCACTCACCCAGCCCAGCAATCGGGACTCCGAAGGATCATCCCGCGCTGGGAGGCACCACTTCTGTGTCGGCGGGAGCAGATGCAGCAGACTGGAGCAGGCAGGGGATCGCGGGCAGAGAGGAGCTCAAGCAGTCCGTGTCCTCAGGCTATGGCGGTTAGCTCCGATATGGCGGATAGCTCCGACCCCCTTCCCCCTTAAGTGCGAGTGCCGTGATTGTAGCAAAAGTAAAGAAATAGAAAAAATCTATTTCTTTACTTTTTCAACCATCGCAGCACCTGCGCTTAACTAAAGTAAAGCGCAAGTGGTGCGATTATACCGTTTTTGTAAATCAATAAATAATTAAAAAAGTATTCCACAATAAAAAAAAAAAACAAGCGCTGTGCTATAGCGCGGGACATGGCGGCCCGCGAAGCGCAGAATGAACAGAAAAGAGTGCTTACACACTAATAAAGGACACAGTGTAACGCCGCCAGTGAAAGATCCAGTCTGGGTGGGCGGGGCCAAAAGGAGACAGGGCGGTAACAAGGAGGGACTAAAAAGCCTCACTTGCAATGGAAAGGCAGCGTTTACCATAAACGATGATGCAAGCCAATGAAAAGAAGGGGCTGAGCGTACACTCCACTTCTGAAAGAAAATTGATCACAAGAAGCCTCGCAGAGCGAGCAGCGCATGCGCGCTGCAACACAGGTCTGCAAGACCTAAAAAGGAATTACGGACAGCGTCGTAAACCCAATTTTATTGCAGTCGGGTGAACACGCAAATTACTGTTACTGGAATATTGATTGAATAAACAAAAGGCATCTTTTGAAAATAGACCGGCCGAGTCAGAAGTAGAACCGGCGGAGAGGAAAGAGTGATAAGAGGATAGGGAGCCTGACAGCCCTGAAGAAGTCGTGGGGTTTTCCCCTAACAACAAAACACGTTTTGGCTGGGCATTTGGAATTAAAAACAAAGAAAAGACCATAACGATTTATGTTTTCTGTTGTTTAAACGTACGCATGTCAATTGTATATTAGATATGTGCGTGTGCAGGGGATAAGAATCATTTTTCTAAACTGATCTCTGTGTCAGAATATTAGAGGGTCTAGGGTGTTTCCCTCGCCTCTAGCACAGCTGAAACTGTTATTGTTCTACGCACACAAATTTATAGGCACCAATTATATCCTAGAACTAATGACACCCCATTAAAACAGTTCACTATTTGAATTGGTTTCCTTGTGGGAAGTTCTTTTTTCTTTTCCTTCAGGGTGAATTTTGAGGTCTCTGTGTCATCATTTTGGTCATTGCTTTTTTGATTTGAATGTTATTCTCTTCGAAGCATATCTCTATTTGTTACTAGCTGTTGGAGTAGTGAGAGTAGGATAGTCATCTACGTTTTGTAGGAATGATGTTGGTCTTCTGCCTATTTTTGGTACATCTTGCCAGTACATTGTTGAACATGATGATTGATTATTGGCAAAGATATTACAATTTCGATGCAGCAGAACTGAGAGGCATCCTTTCTTTTATCACCAAAGTTTTCTAAATTTTCTTCTGAGTTTGTCTGTCTCCAAATCTGCCTTGAGCCGTAGCGTGTGCATTAGACACCTTCAAAATTCTGTTTGCTGCATGGTTTAATGTTTGTTTTTCCAGTTTAATTCGATCCACCAAGTAGTTGTGCATCCCAATATGACTTTAAATATTGTTCCCACTTCTGGATGGTGGATTTCTTCATTAGGTCCAGTGAAATGAAAACATCACCGACTACTGTGATGTCTCTGAGAAACGCACCATGGGCGGAAATTATGGCGTGTGGTATTTACGCTAGTTTATTTAAGTTCACCTCTGAAAATCTTTGCTATGTGTTGATGGTTCCGTTTGATGCAGGATTTTCAGATGCACCCCATTAAAAAGGGGTAAAATGAAGTTCCAGCCAGTTTCTGGATTCGTTACATCTCTGGGGCAGAAATGAAATACTTAATTGAGCAAGGCTATCTACTAAGCTATGGAAAATGGAAATAGCCTGTTTTGCATTATATTTACACCAGGCGTCTTTTTCACGCTAAATTCTTCTGTTGCACTAGATATTTGTTTCAAACAAGAATCATTCAATGATAGTCTCATGCTCACTTGGGGTTGCGTTTGCATTGCACTTATCAATGATTCTCCTCTGCACTGGGTGAAGATACCTTTGAAGTAAATATTCAGTAATCTTGGGTGGTTTCCTCCCATTTCACCGCCATGAACATATTAGTCAGCAATTCCTGTATTGTTGCCCATACCTTGCTCATAATTCATCTTTTTCACTGGAATGAGCGTAAGCTATGGCTGAATGTTCCGTTTCTTGGTTACCGGATGCACCTGCAAGTGGATGGAGTAGTCGCGCGTCAGAAGGAAACCGCAAAGCATTAGCACAATCTTTCTTTTCTCATATTTTGTAATGTATCGTTCTTATTATTGCACCTTATGTGCTCATTTGTTGGAGAGCTGCTGGAGAAAATGTAATTTGCAAGACTTATAACTTATATGCCAGTTACTGAAAAACGTTATTTATAAAAATATATATTTAGACACAAATACAATATTGTGGGCTCTGTTTATTTTATGCGCCCAAGTAATTCGTGCCCAGGGGAGGCTATTTGTTACATACATCGGTATATTCACTTTAAGCAATTTACCATAAGTACATTGCTAGTCACAGAGCGGGTCATTAGCCTTAGAGGAGTGTTGTATTGTTTTATATTTCCTGTGAGGCAAGGGGAGGGGGTGGTGCTTGCGTTGCTTGTAGTGAATTATAAACGTGAAATCCAAGATACAATTCTGAACTGCAGAGAAAAGAAAAGTTTGGAGAGGAGGAGGAGAAATTGAATTATGACTTGGGAGGACCACCACAGTATGCAGGACACTGCTACAGATAAAGCTATTAAAGGAATAAGTTGCTATATTGCAGCATTGGTAAGATGGTGCAATAAAACCAATAGAGAATGGGATAGTGCTAGAGTGATTGAATGAGTGTATAAAAAGACAATGATGTGTGCAACAGGAAACTATAACCTAATCAAGGACGGAATTGGTTTGGCATCCTTACAGAATTAAAACCATGTATCTAGGGACCTTGCGTACATCGCAGAGCATTCTTTGGTATTGGGTCACAGGAGGCAGACCTCATGGAGAAGAAAGGCAATAATATCATTCAAGTAGGTAGAAAAATATAGTCTTCATACATTTTATGTTCCAATAAAATCTCCACTAAAGAGCTATGAATGGAATTCATTAGTTTCCACAGAACATGGAGTTTCAATAGCAATCTTTTTTTTGTTCAAAATATTTTATTGCCATTTTATTAAAAACAAGAGTACAAAACATAGAGCAAAGAAATAAGGTAGAAGAGAAATTAAATAGTGAAACAGTAACATCAAGACATATACACCAGTACAAGCACAGGATTATATAAATTGCTAATTATTTGAGGATACATCAAAAGGGATGTTACATAAAGACTTAAAAGGTAGTGTATGAAAGAGGGGTGCACTGGTAAGAGTTAGGAGATGCAGATCAGTCCTTGAGAGTGTCTGGTAATAGAAATACTATATTCTACATGTCATCATAAGTGTGGCTAGAGTAACGTCTGGGAGACGACTGGGTTGGGGGAATGGGGCGGAGGGGGAGGTGTAGTGTCATGTGATTTAATAGGAGGATGGTCACGTTTAAGGCAGTGTTGACAATGTATGAGGTCTGTGGGCAGGAGGTATTGGTAGAAAAGGATTTCCTATTAGAGGGAGCAATCTTAATTGCTCCTGTAACCTGACATTTTAGCCACCTCTGAGGTCTTCCTGAAAGGAAATGTTTTGACTTCAAAACCAAGTGTTACATATGCTGATAGGGGGTAACACAATTAACTCCATCTGTGCCCAATTAAAATCAAGCCATTCATTAGTCCAATAGAGTAGATTAACCTATAAATGTCTTACACATTATAATATATTTGACCTTTTATAAAGCAGTATTTTCAGCCTTTTCTTTGTAATCTTAACAATAATTTGCTCCTTCTTCGATAGCAGAGGTCTTCAAACATTTTTGCTCTGCGCCCCCCAGCCTAAATATTTTGAAGTCAGGCCCCCCCTTCAAAACTTTATGGAAAGTCGTGGGTAATTGGTAGGGTTAGGGCTGAGTGCAGGGGTGGGGCTTTTGAGATGATATCAGGGGCACTTTTTTAATAGCTCATACTCCACACTAAATGTGAGATGTATAAAACAGCAAACACTTAAAAAACTGAACTAGACAAAAACACTACTCCCATTAGTTGATGTCCTCATGCTCTTGGGTCCCAATGCAACTGTGCCTTCTGCACTAATGATAGCTGCAGCCCTGAACAGTAGGCCATCCCCTCTGCCTCTTTCACCACTTCTGGCCATCACTCCATTCTTGAAACAGATTGTCTGTCCCTTTCAGTAAAAATGAGCACCCACGTGTGGCCCACCTCATCCCTAATGCTCTCCCAATGTCTTATTGTAAAGTATAAGACAGTCTCAAGTGGGTTGCAGTGCACCCTTCACACTCCTGGGCCCCAATTCCACTTTGCTTGCTTCACTAATGAGACCTATTACCTTGCATAGTGGGAAGTAATCTCTGCCCCTTGTTAAAGTCCTCCTCCCATTAATTGAAAGCACTTGTTTTATCTTATGCAAGCCCAATGGAATGATGTGATTCTGCAACCGTGGCATTTGCCACATAATCCACCACCTGAAGTATAATATGCAGATTTTAACACAAAACATTTTGTTTCTAGCTCAAACGGATCAAAAGTTACTAAAAACATGGTGACGTGTTTGCGTGCAGTGGAAGCCCTTACCAAAGGGTAACTGGTCATCTTTCAGTTGCTTATTTCTGTATTTGGCTGTTAAAATTGTAATAATGATGTGAAATCTTTGCCCAGACAGTACTACCATGTGAAAAAATGTCAAAATAATTAAGTAATACTAGCAAAAAATGTGCCACATTATACTGCATAATTTGCCTTTTCCCTGCCGCATAATTTGGTGCTCCCCTGCCGCATAGTTCCAGTGTCCCTGAATCCCTACATGAAATCATTGTGTGGTAGCCTATCTTATACAGTGTTTAATTCAATTTTAGAATAGTGTCCTACATATTCACATTGCTTTCTGCTACATGCTGGGACCTTATAACACTATAAATACCCAAGTCACTATTATGCACTAAACCAACCAGGATTCAGTTCCGTGACTCTCTGGTCACACATACAGACATCGGCAGTGATCATATTAACCAAGTTTTATAATGTGTAGGAGTGCGTTTCCCGTTTAGTTTAATGTGAATTTATTTTACACCTCATTTTACACTTTTAGATGTGTGCATTATTTTAAATGCGGTTGCTATGAACATGTAAATACAATAAAATACTTATAGAATATTTTGCTGTTTTTAGCCAAGCCATTGACCCCGCCACCCGGGGCTCAGGATCACAGCTGCCTTACTTTTTACAACACTTCAACTGTCATGTAAATGAAGACAGCTTGGAAACGTGAAAAATAAACAAAATCAAGCTTCCAGGCCATATTTGTACACAAGTACCCCTGGGAACGTTGTCATGGACCTCCAGGGGGGCACACCCCTAGTTTGAAGAGCTCTGTTCTATAGTTAAACAATAGCATTGCCCTATGCTTTAGCATTCAATCTATATTATTAAAAGTCGGGTTGCGTATGACTACTCAGTTAAATATGAAATCCAAATATCTTCTTATATGCAGCCCACAATGGACAAGATTTTGTTAAGACCCAACAGGCATGTAGTATAATCTTGAAAATAGTACTCTCTAGATTGTAGCCAAAACGGCCAAGAAATCCCATTTTAAGAAAAAATGGCTACATAAATGAATACAGAGTTAAGAGTGAAAAGATTTCAAATACCAGGTGCAATAATATTACAGAAATTTAAAAATAAAATGTTGTAAAAGTAAACCAAGTATTTGTGGAGAGACTCCAAAACAGCGTGTGGGGAATATCACAGCACATGTGGCAACCAGTTATAAGAATATGAATTAGCAACTTATGATGTTTAGTAGGCAACTCACAGAAGCTATGAATGATGCAACTGTAATTTGTAAGAAAGCAAAATAATTAATGGATTTTAAAAAGTATGCAACCATGATCCTTCCTTATAGAACATAGCGCGCTACTATTACATAAATATAAATTATAACAACATGGAAATAAAGTATCAAATTTCAGACTGGTTGGATTAACAGAGTACATTTTTTATTGCAAAGGAGAATACAAGTATTAAACGTGTTTAGTGTAATTTAAATCATCTTGTAATATGAAAGAGGTAGTCGGTGGAAACACTAAAAGTTGTGAAGAACACCATGTACTCACCTTGACGCTACTGTTGATTGTATGCAGGATATTAAAAATTTATAACTTAACAGGTATAGTTCGTAGAAAATGCAGTCATGCATCACAGTCATGAATATGTGTCCAGTGTCTTGTCAGATTTGATGATGATCCTGATCACAGAAACACTGGGCTAATTTTTAAAACATGCAGGAATTTGATTATAGGGGCAGTTTCAGATTGTATTGTTCACATATCTCCTAAAAAAAATTTGAATATTCAAATAATATTTATTAATCATGCAGTTTCAAAGAGAGAGCAGACTGTGTCCAAAGGGAGTTAAGAGCACCATACTTGGCACAACAAATGAATTTTCACTGTTCAGTAACAGTTTTTGTTTTAGCTTTGTGTTATTCCAAGAGGAATATTGGTGGAATTTTAAGGGTGACTAAATTCATTACTAGAGCACAATCCTACCTTTCACCAGGAACAGGATTTTTTTTTCTTTTTTATATAGCGCGAACTTGACCCGAAGGTATCAGAGCGCTTTACATGAGAACCAGTTGCATTACAGATTGACACATTCAGAATCACAGGATGTTGAGCGTCCCTGCCGAGACTCGAACCCGGTTTTCCAGGTTCGAGGTTGACCGCTCTCACCGGTATGCCACATCCTCTCTTGACTTTGTGAATGCTACTGCTTGTGTACCTAAGCTACAATTAGGCGCAGAGGTAGTTTTATGAATGCTGACCCAGGTACAACTATTTCTATCTCTGCATTTCTGTGGTTTTCACAGTGTTTGAATTGAACACGAATCTGAGCATCTAATGCTCCATACAATAGTTATTGTTGAGAGGTTGAAAATTATTTTAGCAGTGAACGCGCAACACTAAATAAGCTAAACTTAGACTGCACACTGAGGTTTTACCTGAAAAAGTTGATTTTATACCCTTTCTAAAATATAAGTAAATGTTCCTGCAGCAGTTTTGCGAGTGACCAAAGTAAATGAAGCAAAGGAGCAAGAGCCTTCTAAAGTTTGGGAGCCAGCAATGTAGGACAAAAATCTCACATAAGCCAAAAAGAGGAAGGTGACAGGAGAGGGCTGCAAACTAATAGGGACTGATCATACATTATGCAGAGATTTAGAAGTATTCAGCAACCGTGAGATAGGAAAAAATAAAGCATGTTCATATTTAAAGTCAACAACTTAATACCATAACTGTAAACAACAGAAAATAGGTATCCACTGAAGATGAACTAGATAAAGTGAAATATCGAACTAATAAAGTACAAACAACAAATTAACTGAAGAGTGGAGAAAAGATTGAAAGGGTAAAAGAGAATATGGCTGGCATTCTGGTAGTCTGTGGGCAGCATATATCTCCATATTGCAAATGCCATTCTTGAAAGCAAATATAGGTTCCAAATCAGCTAAGGATAATCATAATGACAAGTGCAATGCTAGTGATTGTGAATCACTTACCATGCGGAGATTTTCCAATGTCTGCAACCAATATTTCAAACATTATGCATCTAACATTTGCAAACACTCCAAATGCATACACAAAAATAAAGGTCAACCTAAAATCTATAAATGCTGCCAGCAGCCTGGGCTTGTGCAGAGGGGCCTGGCAGCAGACCCTTTGAGATGACAAGGTGAGGAATCCTATAACGGTCTCCCCAATGTATGGCACCCCAAAGGGTGTGCACAAGGAGCACCAAAGTTGCAATTTCAAGAGTCACTTAGAATTATCAGCACCACATACTGTTGTCTAAAACAAAAAGAGCCGGGAACCTTTCAGGAAAGAATTAAATGACGGGAAGGTATTGCTGCACAGTGTGTCTAGGACTTTCATCCTTACAGAAAAGGAAGGTGGGTGGGTACAACATACCAAGTAAGAGGCCATTTTTTGTAATTCTGGGAATCAACAATACAATTGGAACAGTAAGACAAACGCTTACAGTCAAATGTCCTCAATGAGAATCAGAATATAGTGTGACTTGTAGAGAAAGCCTTAGTTTGTAGAAAAGAAGAAATTTGAAAGTGGCAAGCCCTTCCAAGATTTTTGAAATGTTGGGTAAAAATAAAAGTAGATGATCACTAAATGCACTGAAGAGAAGCCCAAAATAAAACAGTAGTAATGCAGTTAATACAAGAAGCTGAGAAGGATCTCAAGATTAAGGTTTAGGATTAGCACATAGCAGAAATTGTTCAATATCAAAATTAAAACCAGGGGAAAAAGCTAAAGTAACTGGCTGGTGGTATCAGTTCTAATGACCCATGAAGAGATTTAGTGGAAGTCATTTAGTGGAAGCAAGGAGATACGATGAAGATGAGAAAGATTAAGTGAAAGAAAAAGTTTTTGTAGTAAATTCTAGATGTTTAAAAAAAGCAAAATCAGTTTCAGAAAAGGTAAATAAGTGAAGGATCTGATGAACCAATAAATGATTCTGACAGAGAACAAGTGACAAGAGTTTTTGAGTGGGATGAAATTAGTGAGAACATACCATTCTTCCCAGTCATTTAGTGCTTGAGATCAGGAAGATGATAGGAAGAGAGTGCAACTAGATTAGTGGATGATTTGTTACTATGCTGTCAGTACTAAATGATGGCTGGTGAGAAGTGAGAGATGAAGACAAATCTAGTGTGAAGAGTTTTTTTTCCTGGTTTGATGACAGTAGTAAGTGTTGCAAGCCAAGGCGGTAAAAATAGATGAGTAAAAGATTTTAACAGCTACAGCAAAATCAGCAGGATCGAAGCAAAAAAAAAAAAAGAGAGAAAAAACAATATTGCTATAGAAGATGCAATAATACTTGTAGCTTGTGAAAAGAGATCAAAAGTTTCATAAAGAAATAGGCTCCAGTGGGCAGTAGATAGCAGGAATAGCAACTGGTTAAGGCTTTGAAAAGGTTAAAAAACATTAAACTGAGAAATGAAATGAAACAAATGAAGGAAAAGAAATTGAAGGTTATCAAACCTACTGCAGATGTTATACAGAATATAACTCATTACTTGAAAGTGAACACTTCTCAATCATATTTACTTTTTATTTCTCATTTTTACTTAATTTTGTCTTAACTTTATTTTACTTACTTTGAGTAGTCCCTGTACTCCCCTTTTTACTTTACACTTTACTTTACGTCTTTTAGTCACCAATTTTTAATTCAACCCTTCACCCTTTTTTCTCTCCTTTCCATTCTTTTATACACTGCTCCTCATCTCCTTCATCTTTTTCTATTTTTATGTTTTGTGTTCCTTTTTTTGTCCAGGGGGGTATCCCTTCATTCTACTCTTTTTGTCTCCTTCTTTCCCTTTTGTTTTCCTGTTGATTTATTTTCCAGGTCTCTGCATTCCTTATTTTTGCCCTTGTTTTTATTCTTTTCTATAAAAATTATGGATATTTTGATTTTATTTAGCAGTATCATTTTCAAAGTGTTTAACAGAGGAGTAATACATTTGAAGTGTTGATATTATACTGGTATAAAGTGGTTGTATGTCACAGTCTTGAGGCAATAGTACCTCAAAGTACAAGGAGCCACTACATCAAAAAGGTCACTTTAATAGTAAAGTTACAACTACTTTGATCCGCAATATCAATCCATCATCAACCATATTAAAGTAAGTAAAATTATTATTTACATGTAATTGCCTTATTAAATTATCCTAACTCCAACCCTAAATATAACCCTACTCCTTATATATACAGAATTAAATGTAATTACTGAACCTTGCTGAAAAATTAACAATAAATTAATCTAAGTTAAATAAGTAATATTGAGCTAACCCAAACACTTTCTTAAATTAATTTTTAATTTCCTGAATTTAAAATCAACTTTAACTAGAACCTAAAGCCAACCTTAACCGTTACTTAAATTAATGGTAGTAAATTAATTTAACCATTAATACCTCTAAATTATGTTAGATTAAATAAGTATCTCAAAATCCTTAACAAATGTAATTTATTAATTATAAATAACTTCAAAAACTAACCCGGATCTTTAATTACATTAAATGTAATGCATTTACATTATCTAAGTAAGTTTCACCTAACCCTCACATCCTCCCTAATATTAATTCTTGCTTAATGTGTACAGAAAAACTAAGGCTCTCTAAAACAAATCCTTAATTAATTTACATTACATACAATAATTCATTACTATCTTTAGTTTCAATTAATATACAGTAAACGAAAAGAACTAAGCAACCCTAACTAACCAGTATTTAATTTAAGTAAAATAAAAATAATAATAATCCTTTACTTAAAAGAATTTACCTCAAATTCCAATTAAAGGTTTTTGAATATACCCATTTATGTGTTCTGGCCCTCTAATCTCTCCGATGGCAAAATTATGCTGAGGCCTCATTGTAGTGTTCTCTTAATGTAGAGACAGTACACCTATGAAATAGCAATTCTGCCTATTATCCTATTGGGATAATGAAATTATAAAATCTGAGAAATGTGCAAGCAGACAATCTAAGGGTATTGGCAAAGTAAACCTGGGCATCTTCAAGAACATTTTAGCACAATTAACTATTTTATGTGAACTTGGCCACTCCTCCACCCAGACTCTCCTCCTTGAAGGACCTTAAGTCAGTGTAGGGGCAGCACAAGCTTCCATTCAAAAATGGATGTTTTCAAACATCCCTGCACCGTGTGGCAGGCACCTAACGAAGACTGCCACACAGTGCAGGGATGTGCCCCCCAGGCCACAATGCGGAGGGCCAGGACCAATGGCACTTTCCTAAAGCCTTTCCATGTCAGAACGGCCGACGTGGAATAGCTGTCAGAAACCGACATCATAATCACGACGGCGGAGCTGCCTTCATTAAGGGATTATGAGGTGTTTCTGATGGAACGCGTCGGACGGTCCCTCCACCTGCTGCCTCCGACCAACTGCACGCATTGTAATGCGTCGGTCAGACCGCAGCAGCAGATGGCGGTCGGACCGCAACAGATGAGCCGTCGGTTGCGGACCAACAGCCATTGTGATCGGGCTCGTTCCTTTTACAGGAAAAAATCTCTGTATGCTTGCAGGTGAGGAAACATCTTGAATAATGTTTGCAAATAATCACAAAATTATAGAAGCACATCGTCTTTCCTGTGCACTCCCTCTTCACTTCTTCATGCTCTCACTTTACTGGATTCATTATAAGGTTTCCCAAAGTTTTTGTATGTCATGTATGCACTTATCACTGGGCTCCCAAAAAAATCCTATTCCAAGCACTGTCCCAATTTTGCTTGCTTACTATCCACCTGTCTGAATGACTTTTTAATTTTCCAAGGTACAGTAAATATCACATATTTAATTTCTGTAGGCAATAAAGTCTTTATACTTGGATGAATATTCCTTATTTATCTAATATCTAGTGAACTTCTTCAGGGGCCAATGTCTTGAATTCTGAAACAGAAAACACTGACTATATTTAGGTGTTCAAGGAATAAGATTGCATTAAAAATAAAACCTTAATTTACACTTCAACTGAAACATCCTAAAGTAGCTGTTTTTAATATGCAAATGCTTGCTACAAAAAGACTCATGTGCAATGGGAGTAAACCTAGTGTAAGACTAGGTCCACTGTCAGGTATTCTTAGACCCAGACGCTCTAGAGTATTGTTACTATCTGGGCATAAACCATATTGCACCACATACAAAAGAAAAATACATGAGATTTGGCAAATACTTAGCTAGCTTTGTGTAAAATGAATCACTCACCTTTTCCTTTGCAGACAAAAGTTCGGACCGGGCGGGTTAACCTTATTAGGCCTCCTGTCTTGTCTGTTGACCGTTAAACTCGAAAATGCATGCTTACTGAGCTCAGTTTTTGGAGCTCAATGGTTCAATTTAGCTGGGCTTATTGATCTTTTCTAAACTAAGTCTCCCTCCTGAATTATTGTAATGTGGACTGCAATCAGCACCAAGCCGGTTAACACAAAACCGCTTACCGTCATGCTGGTGTCAATAGAACTTGTGCATTATGTCCCACCCGGCTTGCCAGATGTTTGTGTCAATGAGTGTGTCTCATTTCTGTGCATTTCTTAAAATGATGTGCCTACCATGTGTAGTTTGTGTGTGTGATATGGATGCTCAGTGTCCTACTTCATGGTCTACCAATGGCACAATAAATTGGGCACCATCTTAACATGATGTGCCTTCTAATGTTCCAGTCAAGGGTAAACTAAAAGATTCTATGAAGCATGAGTACTGGATAGATGTGTTATAAAAAGGTGCAAACTGAAGAGGAAGTGTTGCTTGCAAAATAA
Source organism: Calotriton arnoldi (assembly GCA_963921515.1). Lineage (NCBI taxonomy): Eukaryota > Metazoa > Chordata > Amphibia > Caudata > Salamandridae > Calotriton > Calotriton arnoldi. The sequence continues at coordinate 204,742 of CAWUFW010007906.1, forward strand.
TTTATTTTTCTGTCTTTCTCTACATCGAAACTTAGAATGGCTGCCATTTTTTTAAAGTAGCAAAATCTTGATCCCAAGCTGGGATATGGTCTATTCTCCCTTACATTCTATATTGTGAACCTAACTTGGTGGCACAGTCTACTAAGTAGGAGTAAATGGAAAATGTCCAAAATCCTGATTCTGGATCGGGCCTAGCACCAGAAACCCTGGTTCCCTGTGACCAACTACTACACACTACACTACCACTATCCTACACACCTTGAATGCCCAACCACCTTCTGCTGGCATGCCACACTACACATTACAGAAGCGGCCTTTACCTGCTCCCTCTAACATTTCACCTACACCACCATGCCCGCAACACCAACCAAGAACATAGCCACTACACCCATGCCCACTCAAACACCTACAACAAGCACACCCGTACCCACCAACAGCATGCCGGCTCCTCAACACCTTCACTCTCAGCAAGCACGTCACAGTGATCTCGGACCTGCTGGATGAAGCAGATCTGGATCTCCTCTTCCTCATGGAAACATGCCTGACCACACCTTCAACGCCAGACATCACCACTGCCATCCTCGATCTCCCGGCAAGACTTCCAAAACAGGTCTTGAGGAGGAATTGCCATCGTCTACAAAGACACCTTTATCTGCACCACCTTTGCCGAAGCCAGAACACACTAAACGGAGCACCTTCAACTTCAAATTTCAAATCAAGACAAATATTGCCCTGGGCAGAACCCTAGTCTACCCCCCAGGCTCCTGAGACAACTTCGCAAACATCATGTACTTCATTGCGCCCTAGTCCTCGGAGCCAGTGCTTTTGTCCTCCTAGGAGACCTCAATTCCCATCTTCAAGACTGTACTGATCCCAACTCATCTAGCCTTCTTGACAATCTAGAGAACTTGGGACTAAAATATTGCATCACAGAGTACACCAATGTCGCCAGACACATATTAAACCTCATCTTCACAACGTTTGACAACATAATGATCAACATCCCAAGGCCCCTCACATGGACAGACCATGCCATAGTCAGTTTAACATTCATCTACCCAGAAGAGCTCCCACAGTGGGCCAAGCATGCCAGCACTGGAAGAAAACAGGCAGACTGGACAACACCCTACATGAGAACAAACCGAAACCCACAGGTATCCTGGCACTCTACATCGAGAACTTCAATAAGTGGATCACCAACTGCGCTGGCACTCTGGCCCCCATGGAATGAAGCAACATAGTAAAACAGAATACAAGCCAGCTGGTACACCGAAGACCCCAAAATGATCAATAGACACTGAAACCAACTGCAACGGAAATGGAGAACCAGCAAAGGGGTAGTGGAAAAGACATCTCCAAAGCCGCCTACTGGAGGTACCACCAGCTCATCGTAGAACCCAAGAAGCAGGCCCTATTCAAATGAATAAACACCATCTCCAAGAGCAGCAAAGAAATCAATTGTCAAAGACTTCATCACACCCATAGCTGTTACTGGAAACATCAACCCATCACAAGACCTGTGCAACAACCTCTCACATCTTCTGCAGCAAAATCCCAAACACATACAGCAACTTCCCCATGTCCTCCCACAACCAGGCCCCATGGCTCTGTCTAGAAGTCTCCAAGTGATGAAGGAAGTCAACACAATCACTGTATGGGACACCATAAGCACAGAGGAAGCCACAACAATCATGAAGACCAATAGCTCTGGGGCCCCAGCAGATCCCTGCCCCACCATGCCTTCGAATTAGGAGAAATCCCTGTCAGTGACACCCTCACCCCTAACCTCAATACCTCAATCAGTACAGCCAGCTTTCCGGAACCATGGAAGCATGCAGCCATCTACACCCTCCTAAAGAAACCCTTGGCTGCCTCGACCAAACTCGCCAATTACAGACAAGTGTCACTCCTTCCCAACCCGGCCAAAGTCCTAGAAAGAGCCATCAACCCATCTCTCTCCAGCCATTTTGACAAACATCAGCTTCTCAACACCAAACAATCAGGATTCAGACCAAACCACAGCACAGAAACCACCCTTATTGCAGCAATGGATGACATCTGGATGATTCACGAAGAGGGGAAACCGCAGCCCTCAGCCTTCTAGAAACACGTAGTTTGTTCTTGAGCCGGAACAAACTAGATGGAACACCTCAATCTCAAATTACAAATAAAAGAAAATTTCACCCTGGGTTGGTCCCTAGTTTACCATCCCACAGGCCGCTGAGCCAAATTCACAAACATCACAGACTTCATTGTTCCCTTAGTCCTTGTCCCCAGCAGTTTCCTCCTCCTAGGAGACCTCAATTTCCATCTTGAAGACTGGACTGACCTCAGCTCAGCTGCCCTTCTTGACAACCTCAGGAACCTGGGACTAAACCAATGCTTCATGGAGCCCACCCATGCCACCGGACACATCCTAGACTCCATCTTCACATTGTTTGACAAAATCACAATCAACATCTCAAGACCCACCAAGTGGACAGACCACGCCATAGTCAGTTTTACAATCAACATCGATCAACCCAGAAGAGCTCCCAGAGCAGGCCCAGCTCGCCGACACTGGAACAACCTAGCAGGGGTGGACTGGACAACTGCCATACATAAGAACAAACTGGAACCCACAGGAATTGTGGCATGCAACTTTTTAACCTTTTAAACAATTTTAACAAGTGGATCACCAACTGCGCAGACACTCTGGCCCCCATGAAACAAAGTAATACAGCAAAAACCAGAACACAAGTCAGCTGGTATACAGAGGACCTCAAAATGACCAAGCGACACTGCAAACAACTGGAACAGAAATGAAGAACCAGCAAACGGGTAGTGGTAAAAGACACCTTCAAAGCCACCAGTAGAAGGTACCACCAACATCCAAGACACCAAGAGGAAGGCCCCAGTTGAACAAATATACACCAGCTCAAACAACAGCAAAGAAAGTTTCACAATTGTCTTCACCACACACACACAGCTGTCACCAGAAACAGAAACCCATCCCAAGGTTTGTGCAACAAGCACTCAAACGCCTTCTGAAGCAAAATCACATCCATATACAACAACTTCCCCCCACAACCAGACCCCCAGGCTCTGCCAGACGTTTCCCAGTAATGAAGGAAGTCAACACAATGACCACATGGGACACCATTAGCAAAGAGGAAACCACAAGAATCATGAGATAATTCACTCTGGGTCCCCGGGGGATCCCTCCCCCCACCACGCCTTCGACAAAGGAGCAATCCCTGTCAGAGAGGCCCTCACCCCAACCCTCAACACCTCCATCAGTACAGCCATCTTCCCAGAACCATGAAGCTGTCAAGGCCCTCCAAAAGAAACCCTTAGCTGACCTGACCAAACTCGCCAATTACTGACTGATATCACTCCTTCCCTACCCAGCCTAAGTCCTGGAAAAAGCCATCAACATGCGCCTCTCGGAACACTTCACAAAACACCAGCTTTTTGGCACAACAAAATCAGGATTCAGACCAACCTCAGCATGGGAACTGCCCAGCAATGGATGACAGCAGCAAAGGATGACATCCGGATGATCCTCAACAGGGGAAAACTGCAACTCTTATCCTTCTAGACCTATTAGCAGCCTTCGCCATTGTCTTCCACTCCATTCTAATCCAAAGACTTCATGAAGCAGGCATCTAGTGACTCTTACTCTAATAGATCTGCTACTTTCTCACCGGAAGAACCCACACCGCCAATATGCCCCCCCTACGCTACTGAAGAACAAGATCTTATTTGCACAGACCTGCAGGGCTCCTTGCTCAGCCCAATACTCTTCAACATATACATGACCCCGCTGGCAAATGTCATACGAGCTCACAGTGTAAACATCCTTTCGTACGCCAATGACATGCAACTGATATGTCCCTCTCGGACAAAACACCCAACACCAGGAACAAGTTCACCACATGCATGACAGAAGTAGTCACCTAGATGAAATCCATTTGCCTTAAATTGAACTCGGACAAGACCGAGGTAGTAGTCTTCGGGAAGAATGCTTCGCCATGCAACACCTGGTATCCCACAGACCTTGGCCCACTCTGACGCCCTGCTCGCAAGCGATAAACCTTGGAATTATCATAGACAACAAACTGGACATGACTGCCCAAGTCAATGCAGTAGTCTCGGCCTGCTTCAACACACTAAGGATGCTGAAGAAAATCTTCAAGTGGCTGCCAAACAACACCAGGAAAACAATAACACAAGCCTTCATCAACAGCAGACCAGACTCTGGAAAAACCCTGTACGCAGGGAATACCTACTAGCTCAGAAGAAGACTGGAGCCTGTCCTAAATGCAGCAGCTAAAGTAGTCCTCAATCTGCCACACGGAGCCCACATCACACCACACCTCAGGGAACTCCGCTGGCTCCAAAAATCAAACGCGCACATTTTAACTCCTCACCACTGATCAAGCCTACCTGAACAGCCACATTCACTTCCACCAACCTTCCAGACACCTTCCCTCTGCCGGTCTCTTACTACCACACACCCCACGTGGCTAATTTGAAAAAGAATAAGTGTTGGTGTCCAAAGCGCAGCTCAGAAGCTTACAGTCTATGCTATTAAATGTTAGCACGCAGAATACCAGGGGTGCGTAGTCCTGAATATACCCCAGGCCTCTTTAATTCACTGCCTGACACTGCCTGCCCCTTTAGCTCATTCTTGCAGGTTCCTGCTTTCTCCCTTGGTAAAAAAAAAGTCTTCTTTTTCTTCCTCCTTTCCTCTATGCATGTTTTCCCCTCTCCTGCTCTCGGGAGATGTTTGATGAGGAAAAATAAATGCTGGCCCCCAAAAATGAGTGCCAGTGACCACTAACGGCAACCAATGGCTGAAATTAAGCACTGCACAAAAGCAGTATGAAAACACCTCCTTATACCTCGCACCGAAAGCCTGGATCAACCCTCCTCCTCTCTTCTTGATTTTTGCAAAAAGCTGAAGACTTGACTTTTCGAGTAAGCTCCATGGGCTGGCCTCCCTCACCTGTTACAGACCGCCTGGATACCCTCATGGATGATAAGCACGCTATAAAAACATCAATATCATAACATTGCATAACAATAACACAATGGGTTTTATTTTAGTGTAGCCCACTTATTAGGCATCATGCACCACAAACTATTCTAAGGGTATGACAACTCACTTGAGAATACCATGGCCTTATAAAGTCCGGGAACTACTCGGGAACTTGCAATATCATTAAAATGTACAATTGCTGGCACATTACCCCACAAAATATCGAAATGTATGGTGTGCAAATCGGACTGTAGAACAGCAATCTTGCATGCAAAACACCTACTTACTCTTTCATAACACGGAGAAGAAAATGAAATATATACAAAAGAGAAAAGAAAATATAGTATTAAATGATTTCCTAACACGTTTCTTATTCAGTTTGCGAGAGATAAATTAAGCTCTCATGCTGTTGCTAAGAACTCTTTTCAACCGAGAAAGAATCACTTGTCCTTATAAGCAGGTATTATACACAACACTAGGTAATCTGCAGAAATTATATTCGGAAACAAATCAAATAAAAATATAACAACGACATGTAAATATAATAGTGAGAAACCTTTTCCCCATACAGACCGCACATTAAAATGCCCTCTTATAAAGTAGTAATTAGTTTATATAATATGCGTAAAAATATTCAAAGTCATAGGACTGTAACAGTGCTGTATCAGGTACAAACAGCTATTGTATAATTATTGAACTGCAAATGCATGTCCCAGTGTCCCGGCTTGCACAGCTCAAAGTATTAAGATGAATTAAGCTTTCTACTAATTCCAAGGTACACTGCTGCATCAACTTTAACACAGTATGCAATTATTAACTACCTAGAAAATCCTCCACATATTGCCTGGAGCAATATGTGCACCCAAAACACTGCAGAAAAACTGTGGCAAAGACTACCGTTGCATATTACTTCACATTTGAAGACTTGGAATTGGTTGCTATAATGCCCCATTCTAAAACCGTGATGGCATTCAGGATGCAATAAAATCTCTCGGGCCAAAAACTTAACGTTATTTCCACACAGCCTTTTTTGTGCTAGCTTTTACCAAGCACCTTGGAGTAAGGGACTTACCGTTTTTTTGCGGTCGCAAACAGGTAATCGGCCCGTTTGTGACCGCAAAAAAGGGCCCTGGCATGTACAAAAGATATTTTGCGAGTCGGTGACTTGCAAAATAGCGTTTGCGACTCTCGCTATTAGGAAGGGGCGTCCCTTCCTATAGCGAGTCACAATGGAATGTACCATTGTTTTGCAACCGCATTTGCGGCCGCAAAACACTCGAAGTTTACCACCTACTTCAAGTAGGTAGTAAGTCACTCGCAAACGGGAAGGGGTCCCCAAGGGACCCCTTCCCATTTGTGAATGGATGTGAAAATATTTTTTAAGAGCAGGCAGTGGTCCCAGGGACCACTGCCTGCCTTATAAAAATGAAACAGAAATGTTTCATTTTTCTTTTAAATGCATCCCGTTTTTCTGTAAGGAAAACGGGCTGCATTTTAAAAAAAAACTGCTTTATTTAAAAAAGCTGTCACAGACATGGTAGTCTCCTGACCCCAGCAGGCTACCATCCCTGGGAGTGCTAGCCATTCCTAATGGGATTGCAAATTGCACCTGCCTCATGAATATTAATGAGGTATGCAATTTGCGACCCCATTAGGAATCGCAAACAGTGTCTGAAAGACTGTTATACATTCCAAAATGCGAGTCGCAAATTGCAAGTCGCAAAATGACGCAATTTGCGAGTCGCAAATTGGTAGGGTCCTATATCTGGCCCTTGGTGTCAAAGAAATGCCCCATCAGGTACTGTGTACCATTGCAAGGTGTGTAGTTAAGCAACAGAGCCACACAAAAAAGTGGGACACCTTGTGACACATTGGGTCTGCTGCATTTTCCGAATAATTATAGATTTTCTAAACCTACCACAATCAATAATTATGCATAATGTGCAGATTTTTTTAAAAAATGTTTCTAGTTCAAACAGATCTAGAGTTACTTAAAATGCTGCTACATGTATTGCTGCTCAGTGACACACCCTTTACAAATGCTAGCTGGTCACCTTTCAGCCTTTGACTGCTGCAGTTAGGTGTTAAACTGATACTACTGGAGGGAAATGTTGCCCATACTTAGGTTTAATATGTGTAAAAATGTGAAAATAATTAACACTGCCTCGGAATGTGCTACATTAAGCTGCCTGATTTGGCTTACATTGTTTCATAATTTAGTCATCCCTGCCGAAAAATGTGGCCCTTTCCACCACTTAATTTTAGTGCCTCACACATTAAGACGGAGCAACTTGATTGGTCCTAGGATTAGTAATAAGTTTGTGATTCTTTGTCAAAGAAAGCCACATGACTAGCAACCAAAGCATGAAAGTAAATCAATGTAAAGGTGAAAGCAGAAAGTTAAAATATACTGTGACTTTTTCGCAAAGGCATTTTGGAGTATGTAAATTAGTTATTTTGTAGTACTTTTTACATACTCCTACATGTTATTGTAAACTTGCCCCAAAACGTCTCAAACTGAACTACTTATTGAATGTTCAAATGCAATTAGTACAAATAGTAGGAACTATCTCATCTTAGCTCTTTTACTAATTATTATCTACTTGGGCCAATTCACAAGAGCATGGAGGAGTATGTAAAAGAGTACTCCTTTAGTACTGGTTCGTTCTAGGAAATTTGCCTTTTCTTGTATGGTCACCTTGGATTTTTCACCGTTTTATCGAACCCTGTTTTTGCTGTTTGTAGAACTCTGTGTACTTTGCCCCTTCTAGCCAGTAGTAAAGTGCCTGCCTTCCCTTGTTTAATGTGGTTATATTGGGATAACCCTAATTGCCATATTTAACTTACCTATAAATCCCTACTATATGGTACATAGTGTACCCGGGACCTGTAGGTTGAATGACACTAGTGGTCTGCAGCACCTATTGTGCCATCCACCACTGTGGCAGGGTAAACATGGCTTAAGGCCCACCCCTGTAGCTTGAATGAAGCAGTTTAAAAACTTCAGTTCAGGCTGTCAAAATAAACCTTTTGACAGGTGTAAATCTTTCTTTTAAATATTGATAGGTCACCCATAAGTATGCCTTTTAGTCCATAAGGCAGGGTGAATGGTATTTAAAATTAGGACATGTAGAAATTTAATGTCAAATGTCCTTACACTGACTAGCACCTATAAGCTATTTTCACATTAGCAAGGCTGGCTGTTTCATGGGGAAAAACTGGGAAGCAATATTAAATTCAATAATGTTATCTTTGGCAAAAAACACCCAGAAATTACATTTCTGGACTCTTTGTAATATTTATTAAAAGCCCAATTCACCAGTGAAGTCGGATTTGTAATAAATATTACAAAAAAGGTACTTTTAGAAAGTTACCCTTTCCCTGCCTTAGGCTTCAGAAGGCTAATTTGCATTAGCCTCCAGCTGCATCCCTCTGAGTGCTCAACCCTGAATGAGGTATAAAAAACTGGTTTCAGAGTAGGGACAAAGGCTTGAGTGTGGGGAAGTGTTTCTGTTCCTCTGTTAGGATGACCATCTGGCCAGTGCTCAGGAACTTAACTACCTTCAGTGGGCCTCCCCTGTCACAGGTGATTGTCAAATGACACCTGGACAGTTCCCTTCTTTGTTCCCTCAGGTTCCAATCCAGACAGGCAGGTCCAATCCCAGTGGGGAGTGAGCTGCTACCAGAAATGGTCTGAAATGACCACAGAGGAGGGGTTTGGTCATTTACCCAGCCACACTTCAAGGGGGAGCACACAGGCTCTTCATAAGCAGAGAAGGGTTTCATCATCTTGGATTCAGGCAGAGCGGGGTACTATGGGATTATTTGGTGTAGGGTGCATAGGAAATGCTGCAAAAATGGGTTGGGCAACCCCTTGGAACTTTTACCCCATTGGTTAGTGAGGAGCCAGGAGTAATCCCCACCCAGAAGCTGATACAGGCATAAATGTGTCATCCCAAGAACACTACTGGACCTGAGCAAGATCAGAAGAGGACTGAACCTACTACCTGAGAAGAGCCCTGAAGGACTGGATCTACTCTCTCTTGCACCCAAGACAAAGAAGTAGACTCAGAGGGTCATAAGCCTGACCTAGCTCAGCCTTCAGGGACATAGCAAGCTACAAAGGCCTTCCCTGCAACTGCCCACCTTACCAATTACAACTGGACCTGCCATGGGCCCTGCCGTTGGCCTCTACTGGAGTGAGGTCTGATTCCCATGTGCTATTCCTGAGGTCCTAGAAGCCGTGGCTGTGTTTGGCTTGACTTTTACTACCGCTCCTGAAAACCAGAAAGACCTCCAGAGGACCTGGACAAACTTTTCATCTGACAAGGGTGCATTGCCACTGGGCTGGAAACTCAGGTTTATCTCGATCTGACCTTTTCAATCCAATTCAGCGGCCCTCATTGAGAAGGTATCCAGCCTCGCCCTCTTCAGCTACAGTCTGAAGCCTTGCCCTGCTGGAAGAATTTCAGTTCCAAAAAAGGAAGTTAGCGCGAACAACGAATTCTTGGCCAGGGGAAGGTGCCAAAAGTATCAACCCAACAAAGGACCTTCTTGTGCACAAAATTTAAATTTCTTCTGCTTGGAGTTTTCCTGTCAAAAACCAACAGCTTCACTGAGACATCATTCGATTGCTTTCCAACCTCGTTGAGCCCACCTCGGCTGCAGAATGCTTCCTTGCCACATTGAAGATTTTGGACTTCCCTTTTTGAGACAAAGCCACAAGGCAAAACTTGCAGTAGTCCTCAAATCGTGCATAGGTCCCATTTTACTGTGACCAACTGGCTACGATTGGTGCTCAACGCTTTTTGGGCGCTATTTTTATTTAAAACTTTAAAAATTCATATCTCTAATTCCCCCATTGGATGTCTGTCAATTTTATGTCATTTACTTTATGCAAATGTACTCTATTTTTCTAATTTGGTTTCGAATTTTTCTTGTGTTATGATTTGGCTTTATTAGTGTTTTGCTACTGCATAAATAGTTTACACACTGCCTCCAAGTTAAACCTGTCAGTTCTGTGCCATAGCTATCAGTAGGTTGAGCTAGGGTTAATTTAGTGGCTTTGAGGGTGCACCTGACAAGGATTGTGTATTACTTCAGGTGGGTTATCACCACACCTTTGCTAATAACCACTTTTTTTACATTCCTGTACCCATAACTCCTTTTGTATTTTGGCATAGCATTTGAACATGTACTGCACATTAGTACTTCAAATGTAATTTCTTTCCCTTGGAAACCTTATACGGTAAAGAACTGTATTTTTCTGCAATAAAACCTGATTACAGCAGCAATTGAGACTGAAGACATTTGACAATCCCCCACCCCTGCTTTCTCAGCTTACCTATCAAAAATACAGCACTACAAAGTGAAAAAAATGGGACATGAATGAAAAATTCCATGGATGAGGCCCATGTAAGGTTGTTGGGAGTAGTGCTCCTTCTACAATACCAAAACAATTTAGATTCTTCAGGACAAATTCAGCTTTACATATAAATAAAAAGATGCAACAAAAAAATCACCCAGCATTTTCCTATTTGCGTCAGGTGTGCCTTTATTTAGAAATAATTATCTTTACATATCATGCTGGAACCAATTCCACTGTGCATATAAAAAATAAACAGCAGCAAAGCTTATAGCCATCTTGTATGTCTCATATGGTCCTTGGAAGCTATTAAATGAATGAGAGTAAAGGAAATGCTACATTATTGTAAAGGGCTCACGTTCTCTAAAAAGATATTTATGGACCTTTTAGGAAAAAAATGTCCCTATGCAAACAGAGGCATTTGTCCATTAAAGTATGGTGAGATATTCCACTGGCCTTACCACAACTGAAAGCATATGGGATATATCCTCTTTACAAGACCACGTAAGTGTGGCACTTGCAGCATATGTGAGCAAAGCACTGAATGCTATTCTTTCACCTATCAAGGAGTGACTTTGGAACATAAGAGGTTTTACTAACTGCAAACAAGGAACATAATATACTTCATTGTGAGTTCATGTTAGAAGGTGAGTCAGGAAGTCCAAAAACAGATCACCGAACAAAAGTCAATGCTAAGAAGTAAGACAATGTCAGCACTGTTAGCCAAAAAATGTGAACAGGGAGGTGTTAAAATGGAACATAGTACGTTGGGGGAAGAGAAAAAGTCTAACATATGTTTAATGCAAAAATAGTGAGCAGCACAAATAATCAAGAGACAATTGTAATTTCAAACGACCAGATCTCTTACCCAAAATGGGCAGCTGGAGCATATAATGCTAAAATGCATGCAAAATTGAACAGCTTATATTCCTTCTTCCCTACATACAAGTCTATGGAGTGCAAACATGTGATAAAAACGTGCACTTTCAGTGAAACTAGTTTAATGAGCAGGTGGTAGACTTTTCTCATAGAGAAAATGTGAGACGTCCTTGAAGCAGAGATACAATGTGCAAATGTACCACCAAAAATAAAATGGCTTCTATGCATACTAGAGCCATGAAATAGAACCTGTATACTAAGGCTAAAGGGCACTTCAAATCTATACGAAAACAACATTCATTTGATTATAAAATATAACAGTGCAGGTTGTGATATACAAGCGAAAAATGACACTGACGTCAAGCAATAGGAATAAAGATTCTTTTTTTCCACACAGAGCACTCTGAAAAAGGTAGCAGATGGTTTATTCTTGAAGTACTGAAAACTGGCATCTTAACTGATGACCAGGAAAGAATGAATCTCGATCTGAAAACGACTCAGGATAGTCTAAAAGGGACTTCAGGAGTATCTTACAATATGTCCACTCATCATAAAAACGTCTAGACACCTGGGGGCTTAATTCAAATTATGAATTAAATATTACAAAACTCTACAGCTCCCAGAACACATCTTATTCAAAGAATCATAATAAAAATAATTTGACCAAAGAATAACAAAATAACTCAAAACATGTCTCTCCTAATGAATAAGCCCAAAATCGACATGTATAAATGCTTTTAAAAATACGTGAGCAGATGGCATAGACTTTGATTCCTAGAATACGCGAATACACATCATAAGATTAATATGTATGTCACAATGTGGAATTTGTAATATAAAAACATTAGTCTATTTTAAGAAACACTTGAAATAATTCAATTAAAACAAAGCCTCCTAATGGCAATGCAGAATACAGCATGCACATGCTACCAAGAAATGTTAATAGAGCTGTTAAAAACTGCAGCCCTCTAGTTGGGTCAGAATTCCACTTTTACAGATTTGAAAACCAGGCCAAACAAGCCCCAAATTTGTTAACTAGAAGGCATCAGAAATGCCTTCGTGAACGATATGGACTTTGATTCCCAGAATGCAACGGCCTACAGGTGCTACTAAGACGAATCTAGAATGACGATAGTGACTACAGCTTCCAGGATGCACTCGATGTTATGCAGTGGCGGTGCGTCCATTGGGGGCGTTGGGGCGTTGCCCCACTAAGCCACATGCACGACCGTCACGCTAAAATTTAATTAAACTAAACTAAAGTAAAACAAAAGTTATCTGGCAGCGCAGTCTCGCTACCGGGACAAGCCCGACTAAATCGGACGGGCCGGCGCCGAAGAGGGTGGGGGCTGGGCTGCGGCAGCTTGAGTGAGCGCGGCAATAATAGCACAGCAGTGCAGCAGCAGAGCGCATGTCCGTTTTTGGGCTGGTCATTTTTATGACCAGCCCGAACATGCGCACAGTATTACCTTCCCTTACAGTTGCGACTGGCGAGGGACCCGACGTCACCCGAGGGTGCTGCTTCATACCGCAGCCCCTCTGGTCTCATAATGGGCGGGGAGTAACCCTGCTCGTAGCCAATTGGCTGAGAGTACGCAGCCTGTATGTATGGGTGCCGCGCGTGGGTGGTGGCACTGCCGCACTTGTATGGCCAATCACTGTGGCTTATGTGAAGCCATGCAGTAGTGATTGGCCATTTCGCTCCTACGCTGTCCTCGCAGCGCAGCAGTCCGTCACGTCACCGCGCCACATGAGTCAGACACGACACCACACAGACGGACCTCGTGCCGGACCGGTGTCTACTTGTCGTGCTAATCTGTTCGTTGAAAAGTGAAAATAACTAAGTAAGAGTCGGGCGGGGGACCCCTCTGTGTGATCCGGGCCGGCGCAGCCTCTGGCCGGCCCTCGTATATTGTACACATAATGTAATGTGATAATATATATGATTTTCATTTGACTTTGTTGTGAGGTCCCAGGTGTGGGGGATATGTCTGAGGGCCGGGGGCAGTAGTGGGGTCCTGTCCGGTGCAGTGTACACTGATATGGTCGCCATTAAACAGTGAAGTTCTCTCAGGGGTGACTGAACAAATAGTGCTGCGGGGCCTGACGGGCTGTGTCTGGGGCTGGAGGCAGCCAAGCTGCGAGCTTCCGGGCCCCATAGACACGTGCCCCCTGGCCGGGACCTGTCAGGGGGAGCAGACCTGGCCAATATCCTGGCTCGAGCCATATGCAGGCAATTCGCCGTCCGCGTGCCCAGGCCTGAGCAGTGTCAGGTTAGACCCTTGGGCGCTGCAGCGATTAATCTTCCCAGGACCTGGGGAGAGCCATCCGTAGCCTCCTGTGCCTAGACGTGGGCCGAGGGAGCGTGGAGGCCGCATGCAATGACTGAGGCACTCGCCTCACTGGCCCTCTTTGAACCCTCTCCCCCGCTAATTTATTTTGCAAGAATTCAGCGGATCGACTTGATGGAGTTAAGAGGTCGCAGATGTATCGATGAAAGATTCTGTGCCATAGTCCTCAATCATGTCAAGACTAAGTAAAAGGAATATCACCAAACTTGAATGATCGCCTGTTAAACATTTCTAGACGACCCCTCCCCCCTTAGCCCTGGTCCTACCTGGGCCCCTGTGGTCACCTTAGTTATAGCCCGCTTCCTATCCGGGCACCTTTTTCCTTCAGGTGCACGCTGCACACTCAAAAGACTTATGGCCCAGCTGGGCCCGTGGCTGCTGTTATTTATGAAGGCCACTGGAGTTATGCGATTCTATGGTCGCATAGTTTTCCGCACTAATATATATGTATGTGTCACATTATCCATCATCTGCTGCATTTTCTGCAGATTTTGACAATAAATAATTTCTAGGTCAAACAGGTCAAGAGTTACTAAACGCGGTGACACGTGTTGCCACGCAGTGCAAAGCCCTTCGCAAACGTTGTCTTGCCACCTTTGTTGATTGTTGTTGTATTTGGGTGTTAATGAGGTACCAATGATGTAAAACGTTTATCGAGACACTGTTAAAGTGTACAAATTACAGTATTAATAAAGTAATGCTATAAAAAATGATGCCATATTATGCCGCATAATTGACCTTTTATTGCCACATATTTATTCAACCCGGCAGCATAATTGGTACTCCACTGCTGCATATTTGCAGTGGCCCTGGTTATAGCGCTGGTCCCTGATGCTCGCTGCACTGGCTTGTACTTTGCTCGAGACAGAAGCAGCTGTAGGCTGCCCAGAGCGTGGGGGAAGCCAGTGTGTAGGCTACTTTACATATGCCTACCATAGTGTGTCTGAAGGCTGCCCGGCAGGGGCTAGGGAGTGTTGGTTGGTGGTTTACCCTTTCTAGACCTGGGCAGAGGTAGCATGTAGGGTACATAGGCTCTAAATAGAGGGAGGTATGATGTTATTTGTATAGCGCACAACTTTCATTAGTGTGTGTAGTGACAGCACATGTGGCGGTGTGTAATTACAACTCTGGGCCCCTCTTTTTTTTTTTTTTTTACTACAAATTAAGCACTAGGCCAGTGTGCAGGCACCTTTCCTTTACGGGCCTGGGCAAAATCAGGGTGTGAGGTAACTGGCAGGGTCTGTGTCGAGTCCGTGTTTAGGTTTGCATTCCTAGGCCTGGGCAGAGACAGTTTTCAGGCCACATACCAGTATGTTGGCTGCTTGCTCAGCCAGGGCCTGGGAATGATGGTGCGCCTAGTGGCTAAGCTGTGCACCCAGGACCAGAGAACACCCTGCTTGTAAGCTAAACACAGAGTGCCTCCGCAGAGCAGCTGTTTAAGATGCACTCTGTGAACCAGGACAGTCTTCATAGGTTCCATGACCAGGGCCTAGGGAGTGCTGGTGCTACTTGCACACGCTACAGTGCTGAAATAAATATGGTTAGCCTATCACTCACTCCGAGGTATTGGGTTTCAACTTCTTGGCTTTTATATAACAAATTAGTGCCTTCTAGGATTTGTATTCTTGGTGGACTTCAATTCACCCTATTCAGCTGACACACCTGAAAACAAAATATTAAAGGAAATTACATTTCTAGAAAATGCGTGTCAAGTCACGTGTCTTCTGTGGATGTTCCACTTTGGAGGAAAAAAACACTAATGGCAAAAAGCTCCTTCACAATTTTGTAGCTCTTAACCAGAGCCACTGCAATTATGTGCCGTTTTCTGCATAGCTATGAATTTGCCGCATGTGCCAAATAATCTATCTTCTGTTGCTTAATCTGCAAATTTCAGCAAAGAAAAAAAAATGTTTCTGACCCAAATTAATTAAAAGTTACTAAAAATTCAGCAACGTATTTCTGTGCAGTGGAAGGCCCTTTGCAAAGGTTGCCTGGTTACCTTGTTGTTGCTTATTTATGTATTTGGGTGTTAAAGGGGTACTAATGAGCTGAAACGTTTGCCCAAAAACTATTAATGTGTAAAAATACCCAAAATAATGAGGTAATACTAAAACAAAATTATTGTGGCCAGGTTTTCAGTCACCTGGACACAAGCATGCACAGCTTAAATGATATACTTCATTTATATGAACAATTACACCATGTTTAAATCAACTGTTCAACAGTATTTAATCTCATACTATTTATGTCAAATAATCATCAAAACATAATCATTAAAGGTTACAATTCGGTTTGACAACCAGTTATAAAGCATTTCACAATTAAACAGCCAGTATATAAATGCTTGTGAATCTTCGCCCAATGCATTTCGGGACGAAATGTCCCTTTGTCAGGGGCAACACCTGTCAATAAAACACAATATCAGCTACATGTGCTCATTTGTGGTCAAATACACAGCAATACTGTCATTAAATATACGTCACTCTGGCACCATGTCAGTGTGTCCAGATCAATATCTCGTGCATATCTAAATATTCAACGGTATTGAGTCAGATCAAAAGAATCATTTGTAAACGATGGGAACTATTAGAGGAAGAAGAAGAGTTCAGTGAGTCAGTGCTTTTGTCAGAGAGATCCTTTTGTTACTTGCAGTTTGTAAGTTAAAATCCTAACATACAACAGTGAGCTATTAACTGTCATCTAAGAGCTGCATGCAAACTGCAAGGTAAAAATTGGAGCGTTATGTTTTTCCCCCCAGTCTTTGTTTGATTACCCTAATGTTTCAAAAATAAATTGTTATATTTTTATTTTCAGCACCTGGTAAAGCCTGACAACCTGAACCATTAGCTAATTTTTGGCCAATTTCTGGACGAAGAACAAGAGGCCCCAACCTCCTTTGCTGCTCTTTCATCCCAGCTACGACCCAGCAAACACCAGTGTTAAAGGTAAGGAAACTGATGCTATTTTTTTTTAGATTGGAGTTAGGGCTATGTATGTGGTCACTCTACATGGTGGTTGGGGTGGGTGCACATTCTGAACATTGTACCCTCAGTGGATGGAATTTACTAATACTGAGCCTTAGCCCTGTGCTTTGGGCAATAACGGTTGTTAAAGGCACTATCTATTCCTTGCCTTGTTCAAGGCCCTCAAGCAGTGTCTGTTTCAGTGCCTTCAGCAACCACTATGGCACACAGAGGCAGCAGGCAGTAAGGCTGTATTTTTAGCAGTCATGTTGTCCAAAGGGGAGCTGTTGGAGATATATTGCGATAATGCACAAGATATATGTATTTATACTGAAATTTGATATTATTGTACCAAATCTTATACGTTGTACTTTAACTATTGACAGGTTTCTTTCATATTGGTAAGGACAGCATCGACATGATGAATACAGTAGAACAACTAATTACACTGTCATTCCATGCATGGCCACTAGAACAGAAACTACATATAAAGAGATTAGGACCTGATCGGCCTGACCTACAAATACAACAAGTTACCCAGGACAGAGGAAAATCTTACAAACGTACATTCTCAAACACCTGGTACACAAAAGCTGATTGGCTTACAGGGTGCCCGTCAAGAAACAAACTGTTCTGCTTCCCCTGCTTGCTGTTTAATGGTGACTTTCCTTGGACAAGAGAAGGAGTAAAAGACTTGAAGCATTTGTCTGAAAAAATAAAGAAGCATGCACACACAAGAAAGCATATGGAAAACCTGACGAGACTGGGAATGTTGGGAGACACACCGATTGAGCAGCACATAAACGATGCATACCGCCAAACAATACAGAAACACAATGAAGCAGTTGATAGGAATAGACACATACTATCAAAAATAATTGATTTCATTTGTTTCTGTGGTGCTTTCGAACTGGCATTGCGAGGCCATGATGAATCAGAAGGTTCCCCAAATCCTGGAATATTCAGAGGGCTTGTGGATTTAATAGCAAGCATAGACAAGGAAATGGAAGCACATTTAGCAAGTGCTACAGTCTTTAAGGGCACCTCTAAAACGATACAAAATGAACTGCTTGAGTGTATGCTAGAAATTATGAGAAGCCATATTGTCCAAGAGTTGCAAAACACAGACTTTGTGGCTATTCAGGCTGATGACACCACTGATGTGGCCACACAAACACAGTCCGTATTAGTCTTTCGGTACCTGGACAATGACAATAATGTTGTGGAGAGGTTCTATGGTTTCACACATTTAAGAGACTCTAGTGCAGAAACCATTACTGCAGCTATACTGCGTCAACTGAGCTTAATTTTTCCAGAGGTGCCTCAAAAAAAAAAACTTATCGCACAAAGCTATGATGGTGCGTCCGTAATGAGTGGAAGCCTAGGTGGAGTACAGAAAAGAATTAGAGATGTGTACCCTAATGCTCATTATGTGCACTGTTACGCCCACCAACTTAATCTTATTATGCAACAGGCAGTATCAAAGATCTCCGAGACACAAATTTTCTTTCGGGATGTAGGAGGCATGGCAGCATTCTTCTCACGTTCCCCAAAAAGAACGGAAGCACTTCAGGAGATTGTGGACAAAAGGGTTCCAAGGGGATCCTCAACTCGTTGGAACTTTAACATACGTACAGTCAAACTAATATATCAATATAGGGAGGACCTTGTGAAATGTTTTGAAGCCATAGAAGCCAATAAAACCTTTGATTTCAAAACTCACAGTGAAGCCCGTGGCTTTGCTAGAACACTAAAAGACAGAGTTTCAGTTCTTTCTGTTTTTATTTCATGACATAATGTTAGCTGTCGAGAATTTATACAATCAGTTACAAGAACGAGAGATAGATACTGTCTCTGTGAAAAGATATACCACTATGTTTGTCGAAAGCATAAGCAAAGTGAGAGATGAGGTTGACAATTTAGACAGCAAACTGCCAGAGGCTTCTACTTTTGCAAACCACAGGAAAAACATCACCAGTCTGGTCCGAAATGCAAAGGAGATATGTGACATTGTAATTGTGCATGCACAAGAACGTTTTGCTTTCACAAAACATTTGGTGAGTGCCGCATTATTGGAAAGTGAAAACTTTGCAAAATATGATGAATCCTTCCCTGAGCATGCTCGGAATGAGGCTGTGGAAGCTTATCCTATGCTCAACCAAGAGGACCTGAAAACTGAGTTGACTGTACTGTACTCAATGCCTGTGTACCGGAAGGCCAAAGGTGCCAGGTCTTTGCTGTCTTTAATTCATAAACTTAATATGGAAAAGTCACTTACAGAGACAGTGGCTTTACTAAAAATTGTCATTACCACTCCTATGACAACAGCAGAGTCAGAACGATGTTTTTCAACCTTAAAGAGGATTAAGACATTCCTGAGGAACACCATGCTTGAGGAAAGACTAAATGCTTTGGCAATGCTCTCTATAGAGAGCAAGCTAGTTAAAAAAATCCCAGACTTTAACGTTCAAGTTATTGAAAAGTTTGCTGCTCTTAAAGACAGACGTGCTGATTTTAGATACAAAAAGTAAACAATATGTTGAATGCTGCTAGTTTGCGACCTGTTTAGTTGTTTGTTAAATAAAAAACATCTGTGAGGTACTCAGAAATGCATTATATCTCAAAGTCTGTTATGAAGCTCTATGGTTATACTGAATAAGCAGCTACCTATGTTATATGACATCTCTTTATTAATGTAATAACTGCACTTTCAAAATTGCTTTATTAACCTTCCTGCTTTCTCAAATTTGCTTGAAAATGCACAATTTTTCCACTCTTTTTTCAATATTTTCTCGGGGGGAGTACCCCCCCCGAACCCCTGTTAGGGTGTTCGGGCTCGCTCGCTACGCTCGCTCGCTATGGTGCAGTATGACAATCATTTAACGCCCCACCACTTTCAAATGTCACCGTCCGCCGACGATGTAGTTCTTTAAAACTCAAGAGATTCAAGTTGAAAGACATCACAATAATGTGCCAAGAAACGCCAATAGCGCCGGTAAGAAATATATTCAGAGTGACCTTTGACTTTCACGCTTTCCACAGGCGGTCAGGAAATAGCCAGCACAGACGAGGCAGGAAGGTGGACCGCCTGAATGTACTAAAAGTGGCTCACGGAGGAATGGTAAATAAAACATCGACACCGAATGGTGAACAAACACGTACAGACGTTGAAGGATGGTGCAATGGGAAACGTGTAGAATTATCATAATGCAACTGCACTGGTGCAATTGCTTTGCAAAGCAACAAAGTATTACCCCCAGCTCCCTCATGTCCTCGTCCCATTCATTACAAAGTGGAGATAACCATCTCCCGACAGAAAAAAACAAGAGGAATGCTGGGACCCTAATACTGCCCCTCCCCCGGGAGTACATAAGCAGTACTTACCCAGCATCCCGTCTGTTCTTTTTTTCTGTCTGTCGACAGAATGGACGTGGATGTGCTGGTGCTGCTCCTGCTGGGCTGGAGTGGCAGTCTTCTCTCCTTCCCCTGCCCGGCTGCCTGGCTGTGCGGGCGCGGGGTTTCCTGGTCTGTCTCCTGGCCTAACGGGCTTGCTGGGAGTCAGTCGGTGTTCTCTGCTGGAATCCTGCCTGTCGCCCGGCCCTTTGCGGCTGGGGCGTGGTGTCCCGGTTCCTTCCGGGTCGCGGGCGCGTCTTCCGGAGCCTGGCCGGGTGTGGCGCGCCGCGCTTGCAGTGTTCCTGCTGTTTCCTCGGTTGCGGTGGGGGCCTTGTTGCTGGTGATTGCCCCCGCTCCGGGTGAGTTCCGATTGGCGGCTTTGTTTTTTCTTCCCCTGCAGTTCGTTTGTGTTTCTGCCTGCTCCTCGGCTGTTGGGACGCCGCTGGATTCCTCCTTTGCGGGGGTTGCGGGATGTACAGTGCCTTACTGCTATACCGCCCTGGGTGCTCCTCCTCTCCTTTGCTCTCCCGAGTTGAGCAAGATCGGGCCTGGTTGGCAGCTGGTAGGGGGGCTGCCTGGGTCTGCCAGGCACTGTGCGCTTCAGTCTGGCTCGCGACCTCCCCCTGCTGTGCGCGGATGGTGTCGGGGGGGGTTTGTGCCTTGCGTCGCTGCTGGCTTGTGTGTGGTGTTTTCTCTGGGAACCCCGCATTTCTTCTCCACGACCACCTTGCTGGGGCTCACTGTCTGGCATGGTCTTGGCCGCGGCTTCCTTTTAGTGTGCTCCGGGGGCTGTGCGCTGTGATGGGATCCTGGTGCTGTGTGCTCTGCTGCTCTGCTGTTTGCCTTCCATAGGCGGCTGTGGCTCGTGAGGGTGCCGGGGTTTGTCCCGGGGCCTCATGCCTGCTGGCTTGCGATCTGCCCCCTGCTGCTTGCTCTGTGGGTCGGGGTCGCCACTCGCATTCCCAGCTGCCGCCTGTTGGTGTGCCTGTTGGTATGCGCCTCCCCGGTTCCGGGCTCCTCCGCGGCTCCTGCCCCAGACTGGTGGTGGGGCTGTGTTCCTGCTCCTCTGGCGGCTGCATGGGGGGTCCTGGGGGCTCCTGTTTGCCCTCCCCTGAGTTCCTGTTGGCATGCCGGGGTCTGCCCCGCTTTTCTTTGCTGTCCCTGTGCGCCCCTGCTCCTCAGGGTGTTGCTGGTGCGGGTGCTGTGGCCTGGCATTGGGCATGCTGGGTCCCTCTGTCTGCCCGCCCTTTTTCGGGCAGCCTTGCCCCTGCTGCGGGCGGCCTGTTCGTTTGTGACGTGGGCTCAGCTTGGGTGTGCTGTGTGTTCGCCTCCGCTTCCTGGTTGCTGCGTGGCTGGTCGGGGTCGGTGCACGTGGGGGCTCCCGGTTCCTGTTTGGCTTTGCTGCCTCTTTTGAGGGTTGCTCCTTCTTTCCGATGGAGTGGGGTGTTCTCTGCCTCCCCTCTGGTGGGCTGCGCCTGGTTCCTCTCTGGGCTTCCTGGTGTCGTGCCTGGTGCTCTCTACGGCTCTCTGCCCCCGCTGCCTGCGGGCCCGGTTTGCGCTTTTTTGCCTCCCTCCGTCCTGTTCTATGTGTTTGCCTCTCTGTGTTTCCGGGGTTGGCTTGCACTGGGCTGTTTCTTTCCCTCGTGCTGCCTCCTTTGCGGCTGTTCTGTTCTCCTTTGCTCTGGCCTGGGGCTCCGGGTGTTTGCCCCGGGGCCTTCTGTGTGCTTGGGTTGCTTCGGGGGCTGGCTGGCTGGTGCGGTCTCCGGCTGCTTGCCTCTTCCTTGCTGGGTGCTGCTGTCTTTGCTTGCTCCTGGCTCTGGCGCGCCCTGTTCCTGGCTTCTGGGGTTTCCTTGGTGTTGTCCTGGTGTTCCCCTGCTTCGGCTGCGCCCCTGCTTTGTTTCCTGTGCTTGGCTTTGGCTTGCTTCAGCAGGTCCTGGCCGCCCCTCCTGGTTCCACCGACGATCCTGCTCTCGTCTGGTCTCTGTGGTTCCGCTTGGTCGGGCCTGGTTTGTTCCTGGTTGGGGCCGCCTGGGGTTGCCTGGTGCTGTTGGATTCTCAGGCTGGTTTGGTTGGGCTCCTGCTCTTCCTTTCCTTTGCGTCCCCCCTGGGTGTGTTTCCGGTGGCGGTTCGTCCTTTGGTCCTTGGGGTTCGTGCCGCTGCTGTTTGGGCCTGGCTGTCTTTCGCTGCTGCCGTGTACTTGGCGAGGCACCTGTTTTCCCCTCTTCTGTTCTGCGGTTCTCCTGGTTGGGGGTCTGTCTCAGCTCTGGGTGAGTTTGCTCCCTGGAGGGTGCTGGTCTCGTCTGGTTCCTGTCGTGGGGGCCTGGCTGGGGGCCTGCTGGGGCTTTCCGGCTCCTGCAGGTTTTGGGCGCCTGTTGGTCTCCTTTTTCGGCCCTGCGTCCTTGCCTGTGCTCTCTCTGGGTGTCCTGGCGGGGCGCTCTGCTGGTTTCAGACCGTGTCCTGGTGGTCCTTCTAGGCCTGCTTCTGCCGGCGGTTCTCTTCCCCGGCTTGGTTCACCTCTGGTTGGGTGTCCGTGTTTCTGCCTGGTCCTGGGGTTTCCGTTGGGTGCTGTTGGGCTCCGGGTTTCCCCGGTGCTCCTTCTTCCTTGGCCCTTCCCCCTTTTTTCCCCTGGGCTGCAGTTCCCTTGTTCGGGCCTGTGTGGGGTCCTGGGGTTCGGTGCTTCTGGGTTGGCGTGTCCGGGGTTGCCTCCTGTTGCTCCGGGTCTGCTGGCTTCCTGGTGGTTTGGCGTGGCCCTGGCTGTGCCTCCTGGGCTTGCTGGCTGTGCTGTCGCTTCTCGGCCGACTCTGGGGTTTGTTTTGCTGGGCGTTCCTAGTTCTTTCCTGGTTCCGGTATCCCGGCTCGCTCCTGTCTTCCCTTGCTTCCCCGGGCTCTGCTCCCGGTGTGTCTGTCTGTTTGGGTGCGCCCCCCCCTTCTCTGGTTGGGGTGCGATTCTGTGGTGTTCCTCTTGCCTCTGTGGGGTCCGCCCTCCTGGCTGCTGGTTGTCCGGGGTCTGCTGCTGCTTGGCCCTCTGCCTTCTCTGCTTCCTCCGGTTTCCGCTTTGGCGGTTTCCTCTGTTTGTTTCTCTTCCGGCCTTCTGTGTGGTCCGACAGTTGTGTGCTGGGGTCTCTGTCGGCTTCCCTGCCCTTTGCTTTGGCCTGGGCACTGCGTGGGCTCCTTCCGGGGGCTGGTTGGGCCTGCGGGTCCTCCTGCATCGACGGGTTGCTTGGCTCCGGTCCTGGCTTCCTGGTTCCTTTTGCGTTTGTTGCCCTGGCTTTCGCTGTTTTCTTGGCTCCTCTCCGGTGTTGGCAGGGGTCGGGCCTGGTCGGTTTTCTGGTCTGGGTGCTGTGCGCCCTGGGGCCTTTTCCACTGCTCCTGCCCTTGCTGCTTGCTTGCCCTGGGTGTTGGGTGCCTGTGCGGTCCTCCGCCCTGTTGGTACCTGGTTGTTTCCTGGTTTGGGGCTGCTGGGGGTTCCCGGTTGCCCTGGGCTTGCGCCCTGCCCTGTTTTCCCTCCCTTTGGGGTTGGGGGTTTTTGGGGTTGGGGCCGGTGGCCCCGTCCCCGCCCTTGCTGGGCCTGTTCGGTTCCGGCTTGTTGGTTTCCGGTCTTTGGTTGGCCTCTCTGTTGTTTGGTCAGCTGTCGGCTGGTTCTTTCTGGGTCCTCTCTGGTCGGTAGTCTTCTCGGTTGGCCTCCTTTACCCCGGCTGTTCTGGGTTTTGTGGCCATCCTGGTTCGGTTTGCGGCCTCCTTTCCTGCGGGACTTTTGGCCTCCTGGGGTTTTGGGTCTCTGTCTCCTTCCCTGTCCTTTTCAGGTTGGTTGGGGTCTGGCTCCTGTTCTGCTCCTGGGCTCTTGCTGCATCCTCCCTCTGGGCTGGGTGCCTGGTGGGTGTCGTTTGGTGGCCCTGGTGGTGCTGCCTTTTCTTTCCTAGGTCCTGGGCCCCCTCTGCGGGGTTTGGTTGGCTTTCTCCTCTCGGCTCTCTGGGGGCCGGATCGTTCGGTTTGGTGGGGTGGGCCGTTTTTCTGGCCTGTGCTTCCCTCCTTCCTTGTTGGTCTGGGTGCTTGTGCCTGCGCCCTGTTGGCCGGCTTTGGCTTCTTTCTTTGGCCTTCTCCGGTGCGGTCGGGGTTTGCTCGGTGTCTGTGCGGCTGCTGGGTCCTGTGTGCCTTCCTGGTGGTGCTGGGCTGGGCTGTCTTGTCCGGTGGGTCCCGTGGCCGTGTCCTTGGGTCTTTTGTCCTGGTTGCCCTGTCTCCGGTTTCTCTGGTTGGCGGCCTCCTTGTTGTGGCCCTGGCCTTCTGTTTTTTTCTTGGTTGGCTCCGGTCCTTGTTTGGTCCCTGCTGTCTTGTTCTGGGTTGCTGGCCGGTTGCTTCCTGCGGTTTCCCCTTCCCTCCTTCTCGGTGCTCCCTTGGGTTTCTGCGTTTGATGTGGATTCCTGGGTGCGTTTGTGGGTTCGGAAGGCCGGTTTCTGCTTTGGTATTCTCCACTTTGTAATGAATGGGACGAGGACATGAGGGACCTGGGGGTAATGCTCTATTACTTACCGGTAATCTTCATTCCTCCGGGTCCCGTTGTCCTCGTCCCATTCATACACCCCTCCCTCCCTCCCGGACGGCCGGCCTTCCTGTATGGGCTTGGTTGTACAGACGGGATGCTGGATAAGTACTGCTTATGTACTCCCGGGGGGAGGGGCAGTATTAAAGTCCTAGCATTCCTCTTGTTTTTTTCTGTCGGGAGATGGTTATCTCCACTTTGTAATGAATGGGACGAGGACAACGGGACCCGGAGTAATGAAGATTACCGGTAAGTAATAGAGCATTGCATTTTACAAGAGAGCTGTGTGCAGTAAACGAATGCGAAGAGAGGATACTGAAAAATCATTGTCATGGCTGAAGTACTAGAATGCCCTCGAGCCACTCAAACACATGCAATAATGTATGATGTTCTGGGGAACAGCTTTAACTTAATACAAACAACCGACTAGTTACAACAAGACGACAGCAGAGCAACAATGTATATGCCATAATGGGGGAATGAAGCACAATAAACTAAAGGAGTTAAAAAACACACAAACAACAACGTTTCAAATGAAGTACATTCATGGCCTAGGGCTACAAAGAAGTGTTACCACAATAACAAGGATGAAGACTCTTGAGGCGTTAGGAAAGAACAACAACACAGGGAAATTATTAGGTTGAGCCTACCCAGCAGTTTATCTGAGATGACATCAGACAGTGATGCAAGTTTCACTTTGTAAATAAAACAGGTTCATCTTCGAAGCGACTGTAGTATTGATAATAATACAAAGCATAAAACTATGACAACACTTGCCGGCTAAGGATAGTACAGAGGTAGTTTACACCAAAAAACTGGCAGGAATAAACTCCAATCAATAGACAGAAAGACTCGAGGAAGGATAAGTCACATTATAAATACAGAAAGTCTCCCACACAACAAGCCTATCATAAGCTGCTCTATCACACACAGAGCAGTCTGCAGAAGCGAGTGAAAAATAGACCCAGAAACCCTTTATTCTTTGAAGACTATCATCGAAACCTGAATTACCAAGGTGGAGTAACTTGCTTGTTAGCCTATATACTGTTGATGCCCTAGGTCACACTGTATATACAGACTTTGGATCTCATTCCTCAAAGAAATGTAACACAACTGAACCTTTTTACATACTTCTGTTGACACAGGAATGAAATAAATGCAAAACGTTCCAGGTCCTGATGAAGACCTCATTTCAGTAATTGCCTTGCATAAAAGGGTGAAACACAATTAACACAAAGCATCAATAAGCTTCTCCTGGGAGTCTTTCTTAAAACAAAGACAGTGATGTCTCACAGGAACGTTTGTTTCTGCTTGAGAGGAGAAGTGGACTTTCAAAAAGACTGATAATTTCCAATACCTTCAGGGGGATGGATTTATTTGTTCCAGGTATATATTTTAGAGAACATTTTCTTTTGTATAAGTTTTTGTGGAATGGGTCCTTTACACTTATGTATCATTCCTTTTATTCTCAATCGTTTAATAGGTTTCTAACACTATTTGAGACATATGATGATGGTTATAAGCTTCGATTATTCTGTTATTTATTCAATATGAACAGTAGAATTGGTTCATGTATGACACATAAAGATAAATAGTTTGTTCTAAATAAAAGCGCACCTGACACACAAAGAGTCTGGTGATCTTTTTTGATCTATATGTGAATCTCTAGAGGATATCTGCAATTTTTAGGCATTGCAAAAAGTGCCATGCAACATTTTAGAAACCTGCAAACAAACAGTTACATATCCAGCGATCTACACAGGGGCTTTCTTTGTTTGTTGAGTCAACTGGTACAAATTAAGCATCGGCTTTTTAGTGTTTTCTACTGCCTCATCTACAGTGGTAACTACATTATGTCTCCAAGTCAGATTTTTTAGCAGTTGGTCTTTGGTGGCTCACCAGTCGTCGCTGCTCCCGCGAAGCAGCAGTGGGGCAGGAAGGTGGGAGGAAGTGGGTGAGAAAAAATAAAATA
Organism: Calotriton arnoldi; assembly: GCA_963921515.1. NCBI lineage: Eukaryota > Metazoa > Chordata > Amphibia > Caudata > Salamandridae > Calotriton > Calotriton arnoldi. Next base: position 231,225 of record CAWUFW010007906.1, read on the forward strand.
AAAAAAGATTACTTACCTGCCGGTCGGCCAGCTGGACAGCCGCCTCCGTCCTTTCCGTCCTCTTCCTGGCTTCTTCACTGCAAGCAGGAAGCACCCGGGCTCCCAGGCTCCCCATAGCCAATCACAACGCTGCAATGCATCTTTGTGATTGGTCTGAGCGCCGTGTTTCGGTGCTCAGGCGGGGATAGGGAGCCTGGGCATGTTCTCCACCCAGGCTGTAATGCAGCCGGGGTGGAGAACAAGCACAGTGCGCATGAGGGCTGGCCAAACATTCATGCGCACTTAGGAGGGTGCCATCACTCCTCCCCCTGCGCTGCCCAGCCTAGCGCCACTCCACAAAACTGCCTCCGCACAGAAAAATAAAATGATAATAACATTGCGTTATCATTTTATTTTTCCTTTTTTGCCGTGCTGAAAGGCAGTCGGGTGACGCTCCTCCGCCTTAGCAGAGGAGCCGCCCCTGTGGCTCACATGAGCAGTGTCACAATTGTGACAATTTTGGCATGTGGTTGGTCATGGGCCACTGTTGGGGAAACATCAAAACACAGTAATACCATGCCTTTTAATTTCCTTACTTGGTCTGGTGTCTTAGTTTCTCTTTTTTCATCCATCCAGCCATCGGGAGTACCTTTTTGCACTTTTTAGCACTCCTATCGTGCATCTCCATTGAGCGGACATCCGGCCTGGTGTTTTACGTGATATAAATGGTTCTTTCAATAGTTTCTGGTAGAAAGATGAGGGGAAACATCCTTCAGTGACGGACAACCAGTCAGCTTAGCTTTGTTAAACTCAGGAAAATCACAGTATATCACTATTTGTCTCAGGATGCGGATGTAGCCATTAATCAATTCTCCTGCATTTCTGGGAGTGATAGTGAATGTGTACCACTCATGGCAACCTGGTCTTTGTACATCATGATATTGTCCTAGTAAAAAGTGATGAAGAAGCCCTGAACATCATCACCAACAATATTGACAAGCAAGTCAACTCCGTGTTCTTCAAAGTGATTCTTACAGATGTCCGGCAGAAACATACAATTGTAGTTCCCGGGCCCCACTGGGTTCCCCCATTGTTGCCTGTAAATGAAGTTGGAGACCTGCACTCAGTAACCCCTCTTAGGTGAAGGGCTATCACTCAACTCAGGCCATGACGCCTTCACAGCACAGGTGGACAGACAACCCAAGATCCAACTGAGCGACTGTGAATGTGAGCTCCTGGTAGACAGAGGAGTCTCCTTGCTGCTGCCTGCAAGGACCATATTGAGACTAAATATTCAGACTGCACAGTAGAGGTTAATGATCACAGACACAGGCCAAACAATAATATGGATTTCGCACCATGATCTCGTTTACAGTCCAGTACCATTCAGTAGCAGAGCAGAATTTTTTGCTTGAAATAAAGAGAGAAGAAATGTCTTGTAACACTGACATCCTGTGCTACAAAATAATTGTCCAAAAACTACTTTACATGCCATGACCTTTAGCTCTGAGGGTGTAACTTAGATTTCGTGAACAATTACCTTACTTTAAAACCTGGATGCACAGCTTCATTAATACAGAACAGTCAAAAACCAGACACGCATAATAGTAACTATGAAATAAAAAAATCACAAAACCAACAGACAAGAGTAGAGACGCATACTACATATTTACTATAAAACTAGAAGCTTCTACTGATTGAAATGCACACAATAGTAAATGTTCAAATGCCCGACCTCTGTCGACACCTAGTAAAACATCAGAACTGCACCGCAGACAGTAGTTTAACACCTGAAATAAGCAGGAGGCCTATCAAGTTTGCAAGATGGCAGCTTAAAGTGCGATATGAACAAAATGACATGGTCAACGATTTCTATCCAGTGCATGATTTAAGCAGGAAACAAATACAATAAAACATAGACAGAGAGAACTGGCAAGAGGACGAGAGTAGGGCAGCTTCAAAGGAAGATACATTAATTTAAAATGGATGACTGTGAAAAGTGAACACACGCCATGTTTCTAAATCATCGCTATCTGACATAATCCCTCCTTCGGTGAAAGTCAGGCTATCTCATTATCGGCTTCGATTGTCTGTGATGTGAGCCACCGTTAAATTTAATAATTCATTTTAAATGTACCATCGCTTACCTTTCCATTATGTTCTCATTTACTAAATGCCAGTGCTGAGACAATGCAATAAGATAAGATGTTGGAAATTTGGTAATACAATCACTGGTGAGGAAAAGAGCATCTATTTACTACAGCATTCTACCCCGCGTAACCCTGAGCAACTGGCTTTTCTGGTCTCGCGGCCACACCAATCGGCGAAAGGCAATGTCTCACAATATAGCAACTTACACATTCAATTCATGAAGATTAACAGCCAATATTGGCTGCAGTTTAGTATTGCCACAACACTGATGATATGTTGATTGGAGAAGAAAGCCATCAAATTAAGAAGAACGGAAATGAGGCGGACAAGAAAGCATTACATGAGGCGGACAAGAAAGCATTACAATCAACAGCAAGTGTGGGCCCAATTTTTAATGTATTAGGAATAACAGGTCTTTGACAACAACAGACAGCTAAACCTGTCTGTAGGCGAGACCTAAAAAAGAATAATTTTAAAAATAGGGTACATACAGAGGTAAAGTTAGAGGAAAACAGGAAAAGGGGGAGTGGAGGAAAGAGGGAAAAGGGGAGGTAAAAGATTAGGCAAAGAAGGGAAAACAGAAGCGAGAAATAAGGAAAAGGAGATGGGGAAATGAGGTAAATAAAAGGTAGAAGGAAGCATAACTGCAAAAATGTTTTTAAAAAGTAATAAGGAAACTGCATGTGCAGTGAAAACACCGCATTATAAATTAAATTATCCACATTGGGAAGAGGAAAAAAGACAAGTAAAAATTTGAAGGAACTGTGACACTGCTCTGTGACTACGGCAACTCGGAGCGGTGCCAACCCTGGCACTGCACTCCATGCTGTAGTCATTTAGAAGCAAGGAATCTTGTTCAGCATAGTAATGGATGGGTGATTGGTGCACAGAATCAGCCGCAGCCGGCACAGGTAAGCGCGGTGGGGCAGGGCGTGGTGGGAGCGGGGGACATTCGACAGACGACAGAATAGGTATAATTAAATAATTAAATAACACCTATTCCGTCGTCTGTCGGCTCCCCCCCGCCGTGCCCTGCCCCGCCCCACCGCTTACCTGTGCCTGCCGCCGTTGAAGAGAATGAACACTTACCACCGCATTCGTGACTCCAGCCAGGAACCAATAGATCCATCTTTCCTGGAAGAGAATGAACACTTACCACCGCATTCGTAACTCCAGCCAGGAACCAATAGATCCATCTTTCCTGCCCCATGTGTGAACCTTATCAGGCCGGAAGTCTATACAGGCAGCAGTTCCTCACTACTCTGTTTACTTTTAAAGGAAATGCAGGGAAACGTGAGGATGGGTGGAGCACACTGCCCACGCCCAGCCTGCAAAAGCCAACCTCTCCCACCTTGACACTACCATTTCGCCCTGCCCCGCCCATAGTTCTTCAAAGTAGATTGAGCTCTGGTGACCCCGCTCAGGGCCACAAAAAGAACGCCTGTGGTTTGCGCCTCAAAGGTGAGAGAGACTGCCGCCTGGCACATGCATAATTAGAATCACACAAAAGAGCCTAATTTAAAACAGCGCAGCAAGCCCTTATTCTGCAATGGTGCTGGTATATTTCCACCTCACTTCTTCTCTTCCTGTAAATGGTTGGGCTCTGCCCCTCACGCCCATATACACCAGCCGTGACTGTTAGTGACTATTGTTGTCCATATCTCTTTTGCATCTTCCCATGCCTATGCCTCCCTTTGCTCATCTCTCTCCTATGTCTCCGTCTTCCAGTGTTTTTTCATGTCCATGCCTTTCCATGTGTATGTGTCCTAGTGTCCATGTTGTCCTATTTCACTCACTGGAAAGTCAAAGGTTACTGGCGCAATCATACAGTGCTAACCCAAGAGAAATTAATAAAACGAGTAAACTAGTTTGTTTTTATATGGAAACTGCATTCAAATATCTCTTTATAGGGAAATAGAGAACCAAGTTAATCATGCAAAAACGCAAACAACAAACTTTAAGTATAATTATTTGTAAAGGAACAAGGACCAAGCAAGAAATATCATTGTTTTAGCAGAATCAATTATTTGTATTAAAAAAATATGTGAAACATATATATGTACAGCAGGTAAAATCAAAAACAGTGGTCCTTAGAGAAATAATTTGAAAACTGCTAACAAAGTATCATAAAGCTGATATTACACCCTGGGTTTACAAGTAAGGAAGATACTGGTCATTTTGGTAGATGTTGAAAAGTTCAAAGAATTTCAACTTTTTATTCAATAACTGTTTAAGGTAATTTTATGGCTGAAGGGCTTGACACGACACTGAAGAACTCTAAGAAATACAGAAAGAGGTAAATGCTGCTGAATATAAAATCAGAGAGGTGAATACTACAGAGAATTCAAAGGCAGCACTCATTAATTTATAAAATACAATAGATGACTTCCAATCAACAAACCTAGGACAGGAGATTGAGAAAGTACATAAATACAGTGCAAAATATAACAGAGATTTTGTACCCATAACTACGAGGGATTACTATTCACTATCATCACAGAGTGGATACACTCTCTCCAATTAGGATACACTATACACACAACTGATCCATTTTCCGATTTTTTTTTGAGATAGACAACCAACAACAACCACTTCCCAGCACCTAGCTCCTCCCCCCACAACAACAGAAACAATTTTGATCATTACCAACCCACAAAACACTACATTGTTAATCCAACTAGTACACAAAGGTGCACCAGAAAAAGAGGATGGGGAAGGGGTGGTAAAGAGATCAGTGCCAGCAAGGAGAAAGACAGACATGCAACTAGTGCTACAGATCATTAATAAAGCCGACATATAGAAGTACATGCCCTATACCGTCAACATCTCATCATACACTGTAAACAATGATGAGAATATGGTATTAAGCAAGGGATTAAGATTTGTGATAACTGAGAAACCCAATTTCTTCAGCATCAAATGTGAAATGTATCAGTTTTTCTACAAGGTGAGACTGAGATATTACTTCAGTAAAAAACTCTTTGAACATAGTAGGGAGGCAACTGGCCTTCGGCTACCATCTGCATTCCATTCTCTGTCATATTTGGTGGCACCAGGAACACTTACGTTTGAGAAATTTGGTCTGAAACAAGATGAGACAACCAAGAAAGAGACTTTATAATACCCTACAACATTTTCAAATCTGAGAACAGCCTTAAAAATTACGGCGGTATTGTGATCAAAACCGGCAGACAAAGGTGGAGATGTCCTAATCCTAAATAAAAATAGGTGTGAAGAAGAGATTCTAAAAATAATATCCAACATTGGTCATTAGTCGAGACTCAATGAAAACCATTGTACAGATTAAAAGATGAAATCAAATAAGTCAGAGCGGCACTGGCCACACACAATATCTCTAAAAATTAATGTAACTTTGTTAATAGACCTCTTCCTTGAATGTCACTGAAATACACCCTGCTAAAGATGCATAATCATCCAGTAAACCCACTAAGTAGACCAATCATATCTGATTGTGGTTCAGTATTTGAACCTTTATGCATCTATGCAGATTTTAATATTAAATCCATGGTGCTATTGATCCCCTTCTTTGTCTTAGATAGTATGAATTCATTAATACTCTTGGGAATATACCTTACAACAGGACATCTTGGTGACACACAACATAGTCATTATATACAAATATTTCTCAACAGGCAGCTCTGAATGTGTTACGTCATACCCCTGAACACAGAAATGAAAACAGAAGAACCAACTGACTTAATTCTCTCATTGGCAGATATTGTTATGACACACAACTACTTTGTCTTCAAATCTAATTACTGAGTGCAGAAGGAAGGCACGGCTATGGGAGCTTATTTTGCTCCAAACATCGCAAACCCGTGAGTAGGAAATTTTGAGGTTAGAACTGTTAACAATGGGGGGGCGTGGCTTGCGCCTGAGGAAGATGGCGGCACTCCCGTGACTCGCCTGGAGTGACGGGGATTCCGACGGGATTTTTCCGGTGCCATTCGTGTCCTGAAGGTCAGCAGAATACCGGAATTAGGAGCGGAATGTAAGCGCTTTCATATGAAGCCTTTTCCGTCTCCTTTCAAGCTTTAAAGACGACGTTATGTTTGAGGTGGCAGCTGGCAGGATAATTGCCTCAGAGTGACGCGCGCGCTGAGGGAACCATTTCTCTCATGCATTGTCACTTCTTTCCCAGAAAAACAAGAATTATGGCTGACTGTTGATTAAACCAGCAGAGAGGCAGATTTAACTTGGACTCTGAACAAGCAGATGCCTGGCTTTGGTTCACAGCGCCCTTTTTATGAACTCTGGCATTTTTTCCATGGCTACTGTGAAGACGACTGTTCTGAGGCAGCTGAATGCTCTGGAAAATGTTGTCAGTACGAAGTGTATTTCTTCATGAGGAGGTAATGACTTTCTTATTTATCGGCTTCAGCTTGCTGGCTCCTGTGGGCATGGGCCTGGAAGCTTGCAGGAAATCATTTTTGTCTTTATTTTCAAGTGCAGTCTCCTGGATTTTATACAATTACATGTTTTAAAATACGCACTTGAACACCCTCATTTATATTTATATATATCAACAGTCAGACTACTTATATGGAACTATTGGTAATGCTCAGACTTTTCTAAAGGAATGCAGAGTCACAAGTCACACTATGAGGCTTTTTATTCAGAATGGGCTTCTTTGCTGTTTGTGGTGTTAAATTAGGGAAGTTTTACAGCTATCCTGTGAAGGTGTTACATCTGTAATTGGACCTCCTGTATGCTTGTCGGAGCTTGTTGGGCATAAGGGGATACGTTTTTTGGCATTTTTACGACACACCTTGAAAGCATTTCTCCGCTTTCGCCTAAGCAGTCGCCATTTTACCAGCGATTACATTCTGGGAAGATTGGTGAGGTGTGATCTGCTTTAGGATTGGGCACTCTTTTCCTGGCACTACATCAGGAATTCTTCCCACCTTCTTCTATGGGCAGGCTGAAAATCGATTTTCCTGTGAAACCAAGATCTAAACGCCAGCTTTTGATACGATCCAAAATCCGTGCTTACTCTGCCAAAATGGAACCAACACCAAGTTCATCTCCTAAACCGGCGGTCTCAGCTGTGACGAATGGTTCATCAGCAAATACTAAAGCTACAACAAAACGTCTGAAAATAAACCCTCCATCTCCTCCGAAGCAGTCTTCTTCTGTGTCCATGGATCTTCTATTAGAGGAAATTCGAGCGTTGAGACCATTTGTAGAAGAAACAAATTCTAAAATCCAGGTCCTTACGGATGGCTGGAAAAATTTAGAGGATAGAGTCACCATGGCTGAGCAATCCATTGCGACGCTCAACTCCTCTGTTACCACTACAATGGCTCTCCAATCACAGGTTACAAATCTCCAAAAACAAGTCGAAAATTTGGAAAACAGAAATCGGAGGAACAACCTTCGTATTTATGGTTTGGCAGAAGGTTCAGAAGGGCCGGACTCCATCTCTTTCTTTCGAAAATTTCTGCCATCAGTTCTCAACCTGCCTGACGGTACCATCTTAAATATCCAAAGAGCTCATCGATTGGGTCCAATGCATTCATCAGCGTCAAGCATGAAAAAGCCTAGAGGTTGCATATTGTACTTTCTTGAATATACTGATCTTCTTCAGGTTCTGCGGGCAGCCAGGCTTATGAAGCTGGTGTTCTTCTCCGGTACCCAGCTCTTCTTTTCACAGGATTATGCTAAACCAACAGCAGATCGACGAAAAGAATTTCTTGCTTTGAGGCCTGCACTTCGTTCTATTGGAGCTAGATTTGGTCTTCTACATCCATGTTTGTTTAAGGTCACTCATAATAACAGTACCAAGAGTTACGAAGACCCACTCCAGTTACGAAGCTTCCTTAATGCGCATTGCCCAGATCAGATGGACACTTCAAATGCTCATTTAAAATGAATTTACCTATGCTTTCCATATTTCTGCATTTCTTTAAATGGATGCATTTGTTCCTAATGCAATACTACAGATTTCTCTGCTTAAGAATTACTTAGATAATTTGTCTTAGTTCAATAATTTAGATTATAGATTGTCATCCTTTATTTCAAGTTTCATTCCGTAGTCGGTTGCAATTTGTGCACCAATACTAATCAACACTTTTCTTATTACATGTTCTATTTCAATCTATCCATCGATTATGTATACATGTTGTTTACATCCCGGTGTTTCCCCCTTTCCCACTCCGTGGAGTCCGGAAGTGTCATCGTTCCTTGTGGTTCTCTCCCTCCCACATTCTTCAGTGTTCTGATCCTTTTGTAGGTATGTTTTTTTTATTCCTACTGTTTTTTATGGTACTCACCACAGATAATTTGTTTTGTTTTGTTAGTCCTTTTTCTCGTGTACCAAACTTCCACTCCTTTTTTCATACCTCGCTTCTTCTTGCATCTCTATTCCTATTTCTTTCTCTTTTTCCGCTCTGTCCTTTTTCCCTCTTTCATCTGGTTTTGATTATTAATATTTTTGTGCTTTGTAAATCTTTTCTATACCTCAGTAGCGATTCTGGTTCTTATATTGCGTACCAAATACTTGTTTATATTCAGTATTGTATTTTTGTTCTGTGTTTTGCTCTACCCTATTTCCTTCCTTGCCTGTCCCTCTCCTTCCTCCTTTTTTCTTCTCTCTTCTATATATCTTACAATAACTTTTTGTGCTCCACTCCTCCCTCTCTTTAAACCGGAGTTTCTTTCTCATCCTTCTCGTACTTAATCAATCCCACTTTTTCAGCAATATTTCTAATTCTTATATTGTTTATAGAATAATTGTTCATGTTAAATTTGATTGGTCATTTTCAGAGTTGTAACATGGAATGTTAAAGGAGTAAATAACCCCATAAAAACGCAACGGGTATTAACCCATTTAGCTAGACTAAAGGCTGACATTGCATTAATTCAAGAGTCACATTTATCAGACACCGAAGCATCTAAATTGAAACGGGGTTGGGTAGGCAATGTTTTTTCTTCCCCTGCTCTAGGTAAGAAAAATGGAGTCTGTATCTTGTGTCATAAGAAATATCAGATCTCGGTTGTACATCAAGAACTTGATTCAGAAGGGCGTTGGGTAATTGTCAAAATACTTATAAATAAAATACCTATAGTTCTTTTCAATGTGTATGCACCAGTCAATGTCGATAATACCTTTTGGACTCACATATCTGACAAACTTCTCTTGTTCGATGATGAATATATTATTTTTGGTGGTGATTGCAATCAGGTTCTGGATCCCATACTAGATAGAAATTCTTCTGTTAAATTCTTTAACACAAAAATGCACTCACAATTTACTTCCTCCATACGCCGCAAATCCTTAGTGGATGCATGGAGACTTTGCAATCCAGACATTCGAGAATATAGCTTTTACTCCCCTCCTCACCACTCACAATCCCATATAGACTATCTCTTTTTTAGTAAATCACTATCTCAACAAATTTCTCATTCTGAAATTGGTTCAATTTTAATATCAGATCATGCTCCAGTTTTTGTTGACTTTGAATTGATACCTTTTTCCCCTCATGCACGTAGATGGCGCTTTAACAATGTGTTATTATCTGATCCTAACTTTACAAGCCAATTCACCTCCTTTGCTTCTGAATTCTTTTCTTTCAACTCTATCCCAAACTCTTCTTCTGTAATGATTTGGGACTCCTTTAAAGCGACTGCTAGAGGCTTTATTATAAATTTTGTCTCACAAAAGAAGAAAGCTTTTGACGCTAAAAATTCCCAGTTGCTCACCAAGATTAAACACCTTGAATATACTTATTATCATTCGAACTCTGAATCCGCGTTAAGGAATCTTATTGAAGCAAAATTCACGTTTAATAAATTATCTACTGAAGCAGCATCCTCTTATCTTTTAAAAAGCAGTGCTCGTTATTACGGGGGCCAAAATAAGATGGGGAAATTGTTAGCGAACTACTTGAAAATAAGACGTGATCGGACTAAAATAGAATTTTTACGGAACAACGCAGGTACATCCTTATTTAAAGATAACGATATTTTGAATGAATTTGTTTCTTTTTACAAAACTTTATACACACCTGAACAACAACCAAATTTTACTGATCTATCTACTTATTTCCAATCCATTAAACCCCCTTCTCATTCTGATATTGACTTCTCCTCTTTAGAAACGGACATTTCTATATCCGAAATCACGCATGCAATTTCAGTATTGAAAAGAGGGAAAGCTCCCGGTCCAGATGGATTTACCATTGAATTTTATGCTCATTTTGCTAATCTCCTACTTCCTCATCTGTTATCACTTTATACTGCCTTTACCACGACTGGTTCATCATCTGGAACCTTTCAAGAGGCCATGATCTGCTTAATACCTAAAGAGAATAAGGATCCATCTCTCTGCAAAAATTATCGGCCAATTTCTTTAGTTAATCTGGACTATAAGATCTTTGCAAAAATCCTAGCTCTTCGCATAGATCCCATCTTACCTAACCTTATTGGCCCGGAACAATCCGGTTTTGTAAAAGGTCGTCTTTCATCTGATAACTCCAGAGTCTTTTTTAATATTCTTGGTAAAGCTTCTTCTCTTGATTATCCCATTGCTGCTATTGCATTAGACGCAGAAAAAGCATTTGACAGGATTGGTTGGGATTTCATGTTACAGGCACTAAAATGGATAGGGTTTCCTCCTAAACTAATATCCCTTATTTCTCTACTATATTCAGGTCCCAAAGCTTCTATTTTTGTAAATGGCAAAACTTCAGATTATTTTCCACTCTTTAGAGGTGTGCGTCAAGGATGCCCCCTCTCTCCTCTTATTTATAATAGCATTAGAACCCTTTTTAACTAAAATTAGATTAGATGCTAAGATTACTGGTATCCAGCTTGAGACCTCTCATGTCAAATTGTCCGTATATGCGGACGATATTCTTTTATATTGTTCTAATTCCATCCCCTCTTTTTTGTCGCAAGTTGACATTTTCTCTCAACTTTCCGGTTATCGTCTCAATGCAGACAAATGTGAGGTTCTTCCCCTAAATATACATTGTCTTAAACAAGACTTCATACATACTGGCTTTTCTTGGCAAACTTCTAAGATAAAATATCTAGGCTTGTGGTTCTCTTCAAATATTCCGGAAACATTAAAGATAAATTTTGATCATATTACTAAGACTCTATCCGATTCTATTGACAGGTGGCACCCACTCTTTCTATCTTGGTGGGGACAATTAGATTCCATCAAGATGATGCTTTCTCCTTTGATCCTTTATCTTCTCTCTATGATTCCGGTACATATTCCTGCAGTCTACTTTAAGAAAATTGACTCACTTTTAACTAAATTCCTTTGGAAAAACAAACCTCCTCGAATAGCCCTATCAGCTCTAAAGGTTGACAAGGCCTCTGGAGGCCTCCGATTTCCTGACTTTAAATCATATCATTATGCCTTTTCTTTAAAACAATCTTCTCGTTGGCTCTCTCTTGATCACTGTATTCATCCTCCTCTCTGGTTGAATATAGAAGAATGTTCTATATCCCCCTTTAACTTTCAAGAATCTCTTGCCTTCACTAATAATATTTCTCTTTTTCGTTCTCCTGTTATTTCTCATACACGTAAAATCCTTACTCCTCTTCTTCCCTCCGCCTATCCTTCATCTTCCTTGCTAGATCGACAGCCCATCTGGCATAATAATCTACTTCGTATTAAAAATCGTACTATTTATTGGAAAACTTGGAGACTCAAAGGACTGCTCTGGATCTCTCAGCTAGTACTCAATAATGTTCCTATATCCTTTTCAGATTTGCAGTCAAAATTTTCTCTACCATCTTCTTGTAAGGCTCAATATGATCTACTTCATGCCTCTGTCCCAGTATTTGCTTTCCTTACCACCTACCTCCATTCCCTCTTCCAGATGCTCCACTCTTTTTCCATTAATTTCGGCCTCATCTTCGGCCTCTTCTTTATATAAATGCTTATTTCTATCCTCTAATAGAGACAAAAAGAAGGCTGAATTGGCTTGGGAAAAAGACTTAGCTGAATGTTGGCCTATCCCTTTTGGGATAAGTTGTGGCTCAAGATTCATAAGACTTCTGGAGCTGCAAACACTTCCCAAACCCTATATTTCATTTACCAACGCATTTTATTCACTCCCGCAAAACTAGCTTCTTTTTCTCCAAACTCTTCTTCTGCATGCTGGTCTTGTCCTTGTTCACATGCTGATTTAAAGCACATGCTTTTTGATTGTCCCCCATCTCTCGTTTTTGGCAATTAGTTTGGTCCCAGATTAACAAAATATTTAAAACCCAAATCTCATTTTCACCTACTAACATTTTCCTAGGCTCTTTATCATCCTCTTGGCCTCATACACCATCCAACCCCAAACTAATTGATTTATTATTAGCAATAGCCCTCCACTTAATAACTTCCAATTGGAAGCAAGCAGACAAAGTCACATTCAGGGCATGGTGGAATGCTGTTTGTTTTCATCACAGACTAGACACAAGCTATGTTGCTCCCTTAACTCTATCCATTAAAAGAGATCTTTTATGGCTCCCTCTATCCACTTATTTAACTTGCATTGCCTCAACTAAAGATGTACAGGTTAACTCTTCTGATGAAGTCCGGAAACCTCCTTGATGTACGTGTTGTCTTTATATTTCACTTGCATATACTCTTATGGTTACTCCTTTCATTGTATTGCTTATTACAGTTATTTTGTATATTTTAAATACCTTCCTTATGATTATAGAGATCGAGTTCAGGTGTTACTTCATCCTTTAATGTTATAATATCATATTGTATATTCCTCCCCTTGTTCTTCCTTTCTTCCTGATCCCTTCCCCCTTCTTTCCTTTCCCTTTTTCCCTCAACTATAAATTGTTATTTGTTAATGATTATCATCTTACTATGTTTGTATTACGTTATCTATGAAGTTTTTTTTTGTGTTTATTCAGTTTTCCTTAATAAACTTAAACTTAAAAAAAAAAAAAAAAAAAAAAAACTGTTAACAATGAGAGCACATCAACATGTGGTGATGATATATGGATGATCTCTTTATGGTACAGCAAGCACCATATTATGAACTCTGTGTGGTCATTTAAGCAGTGACCTCTGGTTTATCACACAGTACAATCAAGATGTAGTCAACTACTTAACTGTTAGACCTGTTACAATGATGGCCTACTATACATTAATTTATACAAAAACAATAATGGAAAGGAATTCCCTACTGCTATACAGCAATCAGTGCTTAATTTGTACAAACATAAGTGCTGGGGCCCTCGTCAGGAGGTCACTGAAGCTTGGCAGCTTGTACCCCCCCATTGCCCCTGCCAGTGCTTCCAGTGACAATTGGCAATTCAGACTATTCCAGGCCCCCAAAGCTATAAGAATGGCTTTGGCGGCAGGTATTAGTAATTTTTGAAGTATATTGAATTAATAGAAAGCTTTTGTTTTGCTTATCTTTAAATAAGACATACAGTGCCGCCATGTGGCAGACTGTCATGAGTGCCGGTGTTGACAATTGAGTGCCGGTGCCGAGCACTGGAAACCACCAGCTCAAATTAAGCACTGACAACAATCACCATCCATGGTCTCTCAGGTCCATTACATCCTGTGCTCAGTTTTTGCAAATCCTTGCAGCTGTATGATCAGAGAAGATTTTTTTAGATAATCTGAAAAACTGGTACACAAACCTAAGAGATAGCTGAGCTACCCAAGATTACTAGTGAAAAGAGCTAAAAAAAAAAGCTTGGTAGTGTCCTTGTGTCACTCTACAGCAGCCTGAATTGAAGAACACAGATAGTGACCAGCTCCTAAGTGTGACCATCCTTAATTTTGCAAGTAGAAAACTGAAGACAATTGTTTAAAAAGACGTGGCACATCACAAATGACAGCACCACAAAGCCAATTCTATTTGTGCTCTAACTTAATAAAAGTAGTAGAGACCATGTGGCTCCCAGAGATCCTAAATCTGCCCCCATATTGAGTAGCCTATGGTGGCTGCCACCACCTCCTGAACACTTAAAATGGGTAAAATCTCTAATCTTCTAGTACTTAATGAATGTAGATGGCTAGATCTACTTCAAACAGTTATGCAAGGACTAAATGAATACTCTGAACTCATCAACGTAGCCCCCTTGTTGCTGGGTATGATTAGTCACTGGGGTTACTAATTTCGCAGTATTGTTTCATAATTCCTGCTACTTCAAACAATCATTACCTTTTGGGTCCCCAGAATACATGTATACATACCAATAAACTGGTTAAATTATGTTTTTGCTCTTTATCCCAGTTGATACACCTCAGAACTCCTTGAATAGATACCATGGGAGATTTACATGCCACTATTGTAATAGTAAACATATTTAAATAGTACTTACTCCCCAAGATGAGGCGTTGAAGCTATTTATGCTGGGCAGCACACTGCTCCAGAAACCAAGGTTCCTGGTTAGTCCAGTGGTATTTGTTACTGTTGTTTTTTGGATTAGTCTTGGGTGCTCAGATAAACCATTCCTTGCATACACTCCAGTTTCTTTGTGGTAGATTCAATTTAATGGACGTTAGTTGGTATCTTTGGGGGTGGGTTAGTAGATATGTTTTGTGGGGTTTATAGATGTGCTAGAGGAGATTAGGGGTTGCTAGGTTGTAGGGATATGAATTTTAACTAGGAGAGGTATAAGGCAAACAAACATGCAAGTGATGTAAAGAAGGTTGTGCCCCAGAGATCAAAGAAATGCAGGGGACAGGAAAGGAAGAACAGGAATATCCAAGATTGTAAGTAAAAGCAAAAGATCAGTTTTTCTGGACAGATTTATGAATAAGAAGGGCCCTTTGTGAGGCAGCATGCAATTTGAGGATGCAAGACTCTAGACTGAAGCAACATTATTTGCATGTGAAGACAGTGGTATATTTGGTACTTTTGATGGCCACTTGAATTGGGTAAACAGTCTGTGCAATTCCAGGCTACCACCAGGCCCCTGCTTCATCAAGGAAAACTGATCAACTCAGGGGTTGTAAGCTTAAAATCTTGGCTAGGCGCAAATTTTGAAAGGGCATTCTCCAGTCACTGGAGTGAATGTCTGCTCGAGTTTGGCTCACAGTATTCATTGTAAAGTGAGGTAGGATACATTTTTAATGGTTCTGATTTGACATGGCACAAGATGGAGTGAGAGTACACCTTCCCCAGAAGATGGAAGAATACTGTCTGCATTCCTGTAGCTAGAGAGGGGAGACCCAGGCATTGAAAATCAGTGAAGATGTTTGTTAGCAAGGGGTGCTGACTAGACTTCCTGAAGTACTGCCTTTCAGTTGATGGTAGAGATGATGGATGGAACTGCAGATTATGTTGTGCAAGGGGAAGGGGCACAGCCCTTTGTCTTCCTTAATCACACTTTCAGCTGGGCTGTCAGCCAGTGCAAAACCTCACTCCTCTTTGTGCCTTTGTTTTGGGTGTGTGCCCTGTTGTGAGGGCATCGCCACACAAAGGCTGTGTCTGGAGAGCAGCTTGAAAAGGGCATTTAAAAGGGGAACCACTCAAACTAGTTCTGCAGCATGTAGACTTTAGAACATTTTTCACCCTCCCAGACAGTGTTAAACCTGCATAAGTAAAACCCAATACTTGAAAGGTTACTTGAAAAGCAGCATTAAAGGCAGGAGTATGGAACCATTAGGGTTTAAAAATGCACTGTTGTGGTAACAAATGAATGCATAGAAAGGCACTGCTGGTAAAATGGAATGTATGCAATGGAAAGAATGTCACACATTAAGGTGTGTTCCGCGATGGGACCAGGAGGTAGCTCACCGCAAACAGAGATAATATCATCACTTCAACAAGGTCAGGTAAACACTGCGGCCGGACTGGGAACTGAAACCAGCCCTGGCAATCAGCTTGCCCAGCCCCCAAGGGACAGGTAGGTGCGAGTTGGAAGCACCGCTCCTGCTTTTGTTACAGGCTCCCAATATTGCACTGCAGCAAAACCGGTCATCAGTATCAAAACCGGCCCCCAGGGGTCCAAAACCGGCCCCCACCCTTCTGGCCCACCAGGGAAACGTCCGGTGCCCGCTACGGCCAGTCCGGCCCTGGTAAACACTTAAAAAGCCAACAACAGCATTACATTTCGGGACCGAATTGTTTGTTTATTTCCGTGTGCTAGTCCAAAAAAAAAAAAGCTAGCTGAATTTCTAGTGCAATGACCTGGTCCCGGGGAATTATTCCTGATACTGCTTACAATGATAACTGCCCTCATTCGGACAAGTTATTTTCTGTGCTTTTGTGAGTGCCTCGAAGCTGAAAGATTGTGCAACATATTATATATTTTCACGTTGAGTTGAATGTGCTATTAAACACAGAAACTCAAGAGTGTAGCACTGTCTGAATAACAGGCTAAAAAAGTTTTTTTATGTCCCTTTCATGCACAACCTCATCTTGTGCCTGCCCCTCACATTCATTGTCATGCCAGTTTGTTTCCTGCTCCTCGGATGCACAGTGCCATCTCCACTTGTTCTTTCACCTCTCGCCCAGTATCATGTGTGACTGCCCCTCAAGTGAGCATCATATGTGCCCTCTCCCTTTACCCCACATACTCAGTGTCGTATGTTCCTTGCACCTCACATCATGTCTGCCTGTCCCTACACCTCACATCTAAACAGCCCCACCTCTCTGCTCTTTAACTGCACCTCAAGTGCTGAGCTCTCGTGTCTGCTTCTTTTCAGCACTCATGTGCAGAGTAGATTCTCTGACTGGTCTTTGCACCTGAAATTACAGCTGTCTGCCACACTGCACCTCAACTGCACACCATGTCTGTCCCTGCACCTCAAGGCCAGTTTCACGTTTGCCTTTCTCCATATACCACTTTACCTGTAGATGTCTGAGGCTCTTCCTCACACATCAAGTATACAGCTCTCGGTCTCTTCCTGACCCCTGTTTGTATCAAGCACAGCTGCTTTTCTGCCCAACCTCTGCACTTCACATGCTCAAATCACTAAGGCTTCCCCCTGCACCTCAAAAGCGAAGGCCACAATATCGGACACCCTCAGCCCTGCGCACCGATCTCTTGTATTCAAAGCTCTAATTACAAGCACATCTCTGTGTTTAAGAACACATCGCCTTCGGACAGCCATGTAGAAATATTAGTCCCACAGCGCAGCTGGAGGATAACATTTCTTAACTCCTACCCGCGGGACCACATGGCTCAGGACTTCCCTTAAGACTTAAGACCCCACCAACAGGCAGGTTTTGCTGCAGATAGGTTTGAGGAAAGTCACTTAGAAGTCACTAACATTTTAACAGCTGCAATAACACTCTCACTGTACCTTGCGAGGTGATGGAGAGGCTCTGCTCTCTGTACAAAAAGGAATGATATATATACTAGCTGGTAATGGACAGTATGTATCTTCTAAAGAACTATAACTCGCGACCTTGCTATGTACAGTCATGTCATTAATGATGTAATTTCAGACACAGCAGTGATGTTCTCAATTATGTTATAAAACGTCATGAGTGAAGTAATATAGCAGTTAATTAGCATTGCATGGCAAGGGCGCAAGTTACCTTTACTTTAGGGGATGGGTTATAGTTACTTGAGATTGCTGTAATTGGTGAATCACAGTGGTTTTGTTTATTTAAAACGGTATCTATTAACTAACATTTTCACCCAATTATAATGCTCCTTTACCTTTGCTTTTATTCCACTGAATTTCGAAGGTCTCTTTTAATGAGTAGTAGATATTACAATTCCTAACTATAACGTCACTTTAACATTTGTTTTTTTTTCAGTGAATTTCTATGGGTTTTTTAAAATTTCAATTTAAGATGTCTATGGCCGTGTGTGGGTTTGGGAGGACCACATATATCCTTTGACCATGCTTTGTGTGTGGTTCGACACAGTGCCAGGCTAGCAGTCAGGCATTATGCCCAACCCCCATGGGTGCCTAGCCTCGTGCTGAAGTGGCCAAGCCCTGCACCCAAGCAACCACTGCTCTCATCCTTTGGCCATGCGTGAAGTGTTGTTGGGCACAGGGCCAGGCCACGCACGGATGACTAGGTCATGTAACAATATAAAGGTTGCCATTTTAAGTAAGGCAGACCTACTGGCTTTTTCAAAGAGTCAGAGCAACAAAATATAAAAAGAGGAAGGGCTATTGGCTTTACCAAAGGGTCAGCACATCAACATATATAAAGCAGACCTATTGGTTCTGTCAAAAAGTCACTGATAATGATAGTATAATGTATATTTTATAAATTCACATATTACAATGTTTAATAATAGTGAGTGTCACACAATATTTTCAATAAAGCAGTATAAAAAACAATAAACATGTCAATCTTTTTTTTTAAAAACATTTTTCAGGCCATCAAGTGCAGCCACAGAACCAACCACGAGGGGTCCCTACACTACAGCTGAAAAACATACAACTCCAGCTCGAAGTGCCTTAAAAAACATTGTAAGCTCTCCCGGGATCATGAATTCAATGACCTATGAGATTTACTGTGTGTTTTAAAAAAATAATGTTCCTGAAGGGCTGCTCAGGTCCCTGGAGCCCTCCACAACATAAAAAAATGCTTAGGGGTCGATTACGATGGCGTTCGGACAGGCTCCGAACGGCATTCGATTCGTTCGAATCCGATTCGGAAGCCTTGTTTCCAACAGACTCGGAAACATTTCTGAACGACCGATTATGATGTCTGGAAAATGTTCAGACTGCCCGAATCGGTTCCGAATGGTATTCGGAGTAACTGAGTCGGTCGGAGCCGACTCATACAGGTCTACGGCCAGCATTTCCGAGCAAGCGATTAGGATGTCGGACAGCATTTCCAAATCGGTTGTTCCGACACGGATCGACTGTCGGAATCTGACTTTGGGGACCCGTAGCAGGCCCCCCTTCACCCAGGGCCCTCTGAATCGGGTCCGTGGGGGTACCCATGGGTCCCACCTTTCCATGCATGCACAGTGTGGCAGGCACCATGGGGTGCCCGCCACAGGGTGCAAGGTTTTCCCCAACCACCCCTTTTTTCAATGGGAGCCTGTGTTCTTGTTCGGAACACAGGGTCCCATTGAAGTCAATGCGAGTCCGACCGAACGATGTCCGGAAGCATCGTAATCGGTCGGTCGGACTCAATTCAGTCAGAAACAATGCAGAAACCGATTTGGTCGGAAGAGTTTCCGGACAACATCATAATCGCCCCCTTAGTGGTGATCTCTTACCAATTTTAGAGGCATCACCAGAACAAACAAATCTTACCAAAAAGCCCTTACAGGGCATGGTGAGGAGCTTCTTACCAGAGAAGTAAATAATAAATGAGCAGCTCATTTGTTATTCTTTTTATTTTGTATTCAGCTGTAGGGTGGGGGAGCAGGGTCCAGCCAGCACCCTGGCAGGAGTCATCCATTTACTTTTTCAACTGAGGGTGTCCTGGGGGCGCACCAGGAGCAACACATCTTTTTCTATGTGGGGGAGTTGTAGGGAGAGCTGCAAGACCCCGCAGCCCCTGGTTGCTCCCCAGCCAGCACCCATGTTGAGTCCCGGCGGGAGCAGGCCATAATTTGAATCGAGGGTGCCCTGGTGCCCACCCAGGGCACCCACAACATAGAAATCATTGGTGTCTGCATTGGGGGAGCCAAGGCCCCAGTAGCCCCTGCCAGCTCCCCAGCCAGAACCGTTCATTCCTTTGCTCCTGGACGGACAGGAGCAGATTATTTCTGTGCTCCTGCCGTGCAGGAGAGTGCGGGCTGGAAGGATCATGTTACCCTGTAAGCATCTATTCGTAGCGTGTCGTGCTGCAGATTCACATGCTATGCATACTCCTGCTATCTAGTGTTGGGCCTGGACTCTGCAAGCTGTTTTCCTTGAGAAAGTTTTAAGATCGGCATTGTGCATCGTCTCTCCTCCCCCTCGAGGCATTGCGAAAGTGTTGAAAGCTTAGTTTGTTAGAAAGTTTGTTTTCCCCTTGCCATGTATGGAGTAAGGATATAGTCTGTCTAGTAAGCGTTCGCTGTTGGACATGCTGTGTCTGTAGGTATTTTGTCACCATCTAATACCTGCCAGGGAAGCGGGAGGGTGCATGTGAATCTGCAGCACTAAACGCTACGAATAGATGCTTACAGTATAAGTAACATGATCTATTCTTAGCATGTGCTGGCTGCAGATACACATGCTATGCATAGACTGTAAAGCAGTACTCCTCCTCGCGGTGGCTGTAGCATGAGATGGTGTGGTTGTTTGAAATAACGTTTGAAAGACTGTTTGTCCAACTAGAGCTTGTTAGCTTGATTGAACATCCACACAATAATGCTTGGTGAAAGTGTGTGGGTTTATCCATGTTGCCACTTTGCAAATGTCAATAAGAGGGATATTTCCTAAACAGGCCATGGTTGCTCCTTTTTTCTTTGTTGAATGAGCTCTTGGCACAGTGGTTAGTGTCCTTTTTGCTTTTGCATAACATATTTAGATGCATTTAACAATTCATCTTGCTATACCTGTTTTGGATATAGCTTTTCCTTTGGTTGGATTTAAGAAGAAACAAAGTTGTTTTGTTTTCCTGAAAGGTTTAGTACATTCCACATAGTACATAAGTGCCCTTTTAACATGTAGTGTATGTAAAGTACGTTCTGCGATAGTTTGTGGTTTTGGAAAGAAAACCGGTAATTCTAAGGTTTGATTTAAATGTAAAGGAGAAATGACCTTGGATAAAAATGTTGGGTTAGTGTGTAAATGCACTTTGTCTTAGAACACTTGGAAGTACGGCTCTTCGATTGTGAGCGCATGTATTTCGCTGACCCTTCATAAGGATGTTATCACTACGAGGAAAGCTACTTTCCAGGTTAAGAACTTGTAGTTAGCAATTATGTAGTGGCTCAAATGATGGCCCCATAAGCCGTGTTAAGACAATGTTTAGATTCCACGCTGGTATTGGAGGTGTTTGTGGTGGAATGCCTTTTTAATCCTTCCACGAAGGCTTTGTTTATAGGAATGTGGAAAAGTGACTGGTGTTCATGTTTTGAAATTAGGCTGCAATAGCCGCTAAATGTAGGCGTATTGAGGTGTATACTAACTGTGACTTTTGTAAGTGTGACAGGTAGCATATAAGTTGTTTTGTTGGGGAAGATGCCTTAATGTGCTGTGTTGCACAGTAATGCACAAAATGCTTCCATTTTGCTGCATAGCAAGCCCTTGTGGAAGGTCTTCTTGCCTCCATATAAATAGTCATACATTTGTCAGGTAGATTGAGGTATCCAAATTCTATTGCCTCAGTAGCCACACTGCAAGATTGAGCTTTTGAGGATTGGGATGTCCCACCCTGCCCTTGCTGTGTGTGAGAGGATTTGGATAATTGGGTAGCTTCTTGTGAGGTTGTAGGGAGAGCTCCAATAGTGTTGTGTACTATGGTTGTCGAGCCCAGGTGGGTGCGATCAGAATTAAGGTCACTGAAGTCCGTCTTTGTTTCCTGACCCCAGAAGATATGAGTGAAAGAGGAGAAAAAGCTTATGCAAATAACCCTGACCAGTTTGTCCATAGACCATTGCCATTGGATTGTGGGTGTGGATGTCTGGATGCCAAGCTTTGCCATTTTGCATTTTCTCTTATTGCGAACAGGTCTATTGTGGGGGTTCCCCACAGTTGGAAGTATGTTTGTAGTAACGTACTATGTATTTCCCACTCGTGAACATGCTGATGTGTTCTGCTGAGGAGGTCTGCAATTGAGTTGTCCTCCCCTGGTATGTATTGTGCTAGGAGGTGGATATTGTGACTGATCACCCATTTCCATATCTTTTGTGCCAAATGGGATAATTGTATGGAATGGTTTCCCCGTGTTTCTGAATGTAATACATTGCAGTCATATTGTCTCTGCGTATAAGGACATTTATTCCTGCTATATTTGTGAGGAACACGTTGAGAGCCATTGCAATGGCCATTCTTTCTAACATGTTGATGTGTAGCACCTGCTGTTGCGCTGTTCAGTGTCCCTGAACCACAATGTCCTTCAAATGAGCTCCCCATCCCAGAAGTGATGCATTGATTGCGATTCTTATCTGCAGGATTGGATCCTTGAAGGCTCTCCCTACTAATGTGTTTGGAGTGGTCCACCACAGTAGAGCCTGATGAAACTTGGGTGAAACCAACACTAGATCTTCCATACTCCCTCCCGCTTGTGACCACTGAGATAATAAACACTCCTCGAGGGGTCCCATGTGTAGGCGAGCATGAGGCACTATGCTATGTAAGATGCCACCATTCCTAGTACACGCATTATTGTTTTGACTGGTAGGTGATGATGTGGCTGAAGAAGATCCAGTTAGTACTGGAGATTGAGAACCCTTTGGGGATTGGGGTAAGCTGTCCCCGAGATGTTATTGAGTATTGAATCCAGTCGACATCAGACGCTCTCCCAGCCTGCACACCTTCGGGAAGAGCCTCAAGACCTGGCTTTTTGGCTGACCTAGAGCTGCACGTCTCCCCCCCAACCCCCCCTGCACCTTGAGACCCTCACGGGTGAGTAGCACTCTTTATAAACCCCTGATTGATTGAGATAAGGTTGATGTTAGGATGGTTGGAGATGTGATTTTGTCACATTGATTGAGAAACTCAATTGATGTAATAGATTTATTGTCTTTTGGGTGTCTGATCGACATTGGTTTTTGTTTGGATTCTTGATCAGCCAATTGTCGAGGTAGGGAAACACATGAATGTTTCCTCTTCTTAGTTTTTCTGCTACTACTGCTAGGCATTTTGTGAAGACTCTTGGGGCTGTTGTTACTCCAAAGGGTAGTACTTTGAATTGATCATGAAGTCCACTTACCACAAACCTCAGGAATGTTCTGTGTGCTGGATGGATTGAAATGTGGAAGTAAGCGTCCTTCAGGTCTAGTGCAGTCATGTAGTTGCCTGTTTGAAGTAGTGGTATCACATCTTGTAATGTGCACATGTGAAAATGTTCTGATAGTATGTAGTGTTTGAGCGACCATAGATCCAGAATGGGTCTTATGGTTCCATCTTTCTTTTGTATTAGAAAATAAAATGAGTAGACCCCTTTGTTTTGATGTTTGTGTGGGACTACTTCGATGGCAGCTTTTTGTAGTAATGCCTTTACTTCCTCTTTGAGCAGGTGAACATGCTGTGGGTTTAAGACCTGCTTTTTTAGTGGAATATTTGGTGGCTGTAATGTTTTGCCACAACTGATGGAATTGTTGTAGCCTTCGCACGACTGGTGCTTTGTGGTTGGGCGGAATTGTGAGCAAGTCATTTTGTGGGGGGTGGAGGTGCCCTTGCTGGGGCTGCCTCTCCCTCTGCCTTTATTATTTTTGTAGCCTCCATGTTAGTAACCACGCCCCTGCTGGTGGTATTGTTGCTGTTGACGCTGGTAGGTAGTATTTTCTGTGGTAGAGGCTTTTGCAGCTCCTCTACCTTGGTACCTCCAAAAGGACTGTTTTTGTGTTGTGGTTTCCAAGGCACCCATTGTTTTGACAGTGTCAGTGTCCCTTTTTATTTTTTCAAGCTGAGTGTCTACAGCTGGTCCAAAGAGGTGTTCCCCATCGAAAGGGACATTCACATATGTTGCTGCACTTCGGGTTTGAACCCGGAAATGCGTAGCCATGCATGTCTTCTGAGCATGATAGATGTGTTTATGCCCTTAGCTGCGGTCTCTGCTCCATCTAAGGCACATTTGATGGTAGCGTTTGGAATTATGCTTGTTGACTAGATCTTCTCCCCACTTTTTATATTCTTCTGGAAGATGTTGCATGAGATCGTATATTTAATCCCAGGTTGCTCTGTTGTAACATAAGAGCAGGCCCACAGAATTGGCAATTCTCCAATGATTAGCCTGCCCAGTGGCAACCCTTTTTGCAGCTGCGTTAATCCTTTTACTCTCCTTATCTGGAGGAGGTGCCTCTCCTGTGCCTTGGAAGCTGCCCTTTTTCTAGCAATGGTGACTACAAGGTAGTCCGCTAGGGGATGCCCTCAAATATAGATTGTGTCAGTTGGTGAGGCTCTGTATTTTTTCTCAATTCTTGGCGTTAGGAACCTTAATTTGACTGAGTCTTTGACACCTCCTTGGAAATATTAAGAATGCATCCAATCATGGGCAAGTATTGGACTGTGTGCTCTGTGTATGAAAGTGTTTCCACGAGAAAGTCACTTTCCTCCTCAGTAGAATGCATTGGGAGCTTGATACTCTGCTGCTCTTTGTATGACACTAGCATAAGATGAAGTGGTTTTGTAGGCACAAGTGGTTCCATATCTGTATCTGGTAGGACCACGTCATAGCATTCCTATGAGTCAGGAATGTGTTGAGTATCTTGTGTGCCCTGGGAATCAGTGTCTTGTATTTCTCCCTCTTCTTCGACTTGTGGAGAGGGTGAGTGATCTTGAGGGAGGCAGGTGAACTAAAAATTATAGGCCTTGTTGCCCTGTGTTCCTGTGGTTCAATTTTTGGTGGAGGTTGAGGAAATTCAGCCTCCCCTGCCCTTCGCTTTGCAGTCTCCTTGCATTTTTCCTGCATAAAAAACTGCAGTCCCTCAAATACTACCCCCCCTGGTCTTGAGTGAGTTTGGTAGTTTGGGTCTTCTGTTTCTTTGGAGTCGGTGGCATGTCTTTAGAAACAGTCTGTGGTCTTGAAACCCCGGAGCCATTGATTTTCTTCTGCTTCAAAGAGGTCCGTGCTGTTTTTCAGCCCTCGGTTCCAAAGTGTGTTTCGGTTTTGTACCGATTGATTCCGAGTGTCTTTTCTGGTCCGATGTCTATTTCTTGGAACACTTTGTGCCGATGTTTTAGTTGGTTCAGAGTGATGCCTTTGTGTCGAAGGCTTGGTCGATGCAGATTTATTTTTAGATGCCGGTAGAATGTCAGATCCGACCGCTTGTTATGGCTTGGATGCCCGATGGGGATCGAGGATATTTTCGTCCCTTCTCTGCTCCACGGCTTGGTCACCTGCAGGTTGAGGCGCACCATGGCAGGGTAGTGATGGTGGTGAGTGCAGTATTTTCTTTGCATGAGGGTGACAGTACTCAAGATACGTAGTGTTGTCTTGCTCTTTGGCACCGAGATGGTGGTCAGTGTCGGCGACGTGGGCTGTACCAGAGCACGCTCATTCCCCGATGATGTATCGGATGCGGTGTAGTGTGGGCTGGCTATGAGCATCCTGCCTCCTGTTGGAACACTGGCCTTGTTGTCTGTGTCATGTCGTGGCTGAATTCTGCCTCAGCTCGTGCTCCATGGTATGTGCGAGGCTTCGATCTCGTTGTGTCCGAAGAGTTTTCTTGTTCTTGAACAATGCGCAGACGGCGCATTGTTCTCCCTTGTACTCTGGAGACAGGCACAAATTACATACGTTGTGTGTGTTGGAATAGGCGTACTTGGCTCCACACCGCGGGCATTCTCAATGATCGACTGTTGTTTGGATGCCATGAAGTCTTTACCAGTGTGTAGTCGATCTTTCTTATTTTTTCCTTAGGCCATGTGGCGTCGAATTCGGTGGCGCTTTGATGCCGTCCATCTGAGCCCGATGGTGGAAAAACAACTTTCTAACGAACAAAGCGTTTGTCATGAGCGCTGCTTCGAGGGGGGAGGAGAGACTAAAAACAACTTGCAGAGTCAGGGCCCAACACCAGATGGCAGGAGTATGCATAGCATGTTAATCTGCAGCCAACACATACTACAAATATAACATTTACATTCCCTGCCTGTTTTCTCCCAGGCAGGGAACACAGAATAGTTCAAGGTGATGGGGTCCACAGAACACTGCTCTCATAGGGCTGCTGGAGATGGAGTCCCTGGGGGGGTGATCACAGCTCAGGATATGGACCGGACGTTCACTCTGCGTAAAAAAAAGAAATGAGTCGCTGAGTCTTGGGGAGGGTGGGTGCACATCCCCTCCACATAATTGCTGAATCGTACCCAGGGTCGTAGTCCCCAAGGCCTCCAGAAGGCTCGGGGGTCACATGCCCCTACCCTATAAAAAACAGTGGACCCACCACTGGACCCTGGCCCACCTGTATGTGGTGATTATTAGGGGGAGCCACATTTTTGTTTTTTCCAAAGGGACCGTGGATACACGGATCCTCCTCAGATCCATAGTCCCATTTAAAAAATATTATTATGTTTTTGACCCCAGGGGCAGGGTATTCATTCCATGCCCTCGTATACTTTTTAAAAAAATTCTTTTAACAGGACAGGAGACCTGAGACTCTTTGTTAATGTGGTGGCAGCTAATCATATCATATCTTTTGATCTGCTGGACCTCCGTATCCTCAGTGGATTGATATACACATAAGTTATGAACATTAATTGCTCAGATAGATATTGGCATTTCTCTTACTCCTTATTTTGTTTCTAAATACGTTAAAACCGAACTCCTGGAGTGCCGCATCTTGTGATACTAATACATTATATATCTATCTCTCGCTCTTATTACCTACTGGCGGTCGCCAGTAGGTAGTTATAGTTAGGACCTAGTTTCCATAGGAAGAACGTTTTTTCTTTTGCCAATATCTTTAGTGCCGTTTGATGAATCTTCGCGACATTTTCAAAACTAATGGGGCGCTCCGGTCAGCTCCGGTCTTGAAAGTTTCAGGGTGATTCATCAAGCGGGGGCTGAGAAAAAAGGGGGTCCCAAAACACATTTTCTCCATGTTAATTTCCATAGGAAACTTTTGTTGCAGCTACAGCACGAACTGCTGAACGGAATTACATCAAATTTGGCAGAGAGGTAGCTCTTTGTACAGAGTGCACTCTTTGCTTTAAATGGTGTAAATCCGTTCAGTAGTTCCTGAGAAATTCAAAAATAAATAAATATTGATATCTGGTGACCGCAGTGGATCCGCGAACCCTCCCGAGCACGAGCTTGATTCTGATTTGCTGCCGACACTTCAAACCAAAAAGTGTTGGCAGCCATCTTGTGACTCGGTTGAACCGAGTCACAAGAAAAAAGGTTAAAAATGAAGAAAAGGGGGCAGGGTAGAAACACCCTGACCCCCTAGGCCTGCTCAGGAGGTCCCACAGGGACCCCGAGGGCCAAAAAAAGCATTTAAAAAAAAAAAAAATTAGGCGGGATTCGCGTAGGGTCTGCAAATCCGGCCGAATTTTTTTTTTTTTTAAAACTAAGCGCGGTCTCCCACACTTTGTTTTCTTGAAGCCCCCAGGTGGGACAGTTTAACAGAAAACAACGGTTCCTGTGGACAATCAGTCAATGATACTTAATACATATTAGCACAATCACAATAACTGAAGGCAAGGAGATGTCGGAAAGAGGCATATAGCACGAATTTGGTATGAAAATACGTTGCTTTATATAATGTAAACACATTATTTTAAATTCAGTGCATGATGTCCCAAGTGATTGTGAAACCTATATTTCAAGGTTGTGACTGATTGTGACATAAAAACAAGGTTTCATCAAACATGTACAAATGTGACCATTAAATCAATGCATAATGAGTGCTCGCAGCCTACGAATACAATAATAGGAGCTGGCAAATGGTTCGCTTCACTTAGTCGACGACGTGTCAACCCACTTGACAATGTGGGGTCTCATCAGGAGGTAGCAATGAAGGGGCACCTGGGGATGACTGTCAGATAACGTGGTGTGCACCGTGTGGAGGTGAAAAAGGAAAGAAGGTACTCACATAGGGCCCAGCCTGGCACCTATAGTGGGGAGGGTACTGGCAGTCAGGATGGTGTAAGATAGAAAGCCTTAATAAGCTCAAAAGGGAGATAGGTTGTTGTCATGAATTTCCGTGGTAAAGTGGCTGGTTGCTAAATAAGCCTCACAAGAACATTACGCCAATCGTCTGTTACTTATCCGGTGTGGAGATGATATTTGAATATGCTGGGCCTCCAAATTCAGCTGCAGGGATGAATCATGCTCGCCTCGAGGAGAGAACTGCACCGGTCTGTCTCTCCTGGTACAATGACGGGTGGGCCAGGTCCCGGGGGCACTGCTCAATTGTGATGCGGGGGCCACAGGGCCCCCGCAGCCCCGGGTACCGCCACCTCCCCAGGGCTATTGTAATGATATGCGGGGGCCACAGGGCCCCCCACAGCCCCGGGGAACGCCACCTCCCTGGGGCTTTTTTGAAGAATAAAATGCGTGGAGGGGGCTCCTGCCCCCCCATGCTGCCCCGGGGACCGCCACCTCCTCGATGCTTTATAAATTAATGGGCGGGGGCCTCGCTGCCCCACCCAAGCCCCGGGGACCACCACCTCCCTGGGGCTTTTTTAACATTAAAAAGGTGTGGGGGGGGCTCCTGCCCCTCCCCACACTGCCCCGGGGACCTCCTCCTCCTTGGGGCATTACTTAATTAACATACTGGCGTCCGTAGCATCCCCCCGGCCACAGGGATCACCACCTCCCCGGGGCTTTAAATCTGATGGAGGGGGGCCATGCGGCCCCCCTACAGGAGTCGGCCTTGGCCCTTGGGACCGCCACCCCCCAGGGCCGGCTCCAGCAGTGTCCTGGGGTGCCCACCCCCGGGACATTGCAGTTTGCTATGACAGAGCGGGAGCACAGCTCCCGCCCTGTCATAGCAAACACTGCTTTGCCTCATGGAAGCGAGAGAAGGAAACCTGCTCTAGTTTTCACAAAGCAAAGCAGAATTGCTTATGGGCAAAGGGAGCTGCATGTCAGCACACCCCTTTGCCCAAAAGCAATGCCGGCTCCCACAGGAGGCGGGGTGCCGGCAGGGACCGTGGGGGCATTGAGGCTCCCCCCATGGTCCCCAACGTGAGGGCATGCGCCGGGGGATGTGATCCCTGGGGCAAAAAAAAAGCCTCTTTGGGGAGAAATACGTTTTTGGTTTTTTTTTTTGTAAAAAAGGGCTGGGCCTCGGGGGATGGTGTTCCCGAGGCAGAGTTTGAGTAATGAGAATGGGGGGCATTTTTTTTCTCTCATGTGCCTGGAGTCACAACTCCATCGCGGTCCCCGTGTAGCCGCGAAGGGTTCGCGACTCCACCCAAAAATAAAAAAAGAGTATGTATGTTTAAAAATAAAATAATATTTACTGTTGGGATGTAGGGTGGCTCTAAAAAGAGCCCTTGTTTTCATTCTGAGTTTGTTGCAGCTACATGTAAGTGTGGACGCACAGCTTAATGTTGTTGAGAAACTCTGTTTCCTTCATCTGTGAAGTGAACTCCATCACTTCTGTAGATGTCATCCATATCAAAACGTAAATTATTGTTAAAGATGGAGCCCATTCTATGGTCTCTGAGATAAGCAGAAACAGCTTTATTGACATTCTTCCTAGCTTTCTCAAACTGTGGACAGAATTGATTTGACCACTTCCATTTCTGTCTTTGACATATATTAGAGAATGCAAAGACAGTTTGAGGCAAAAGCAACATCAATTCTGCAAAGGTATCCTTCATTAGCATTTCCAGACCTACCCCAGTCAATGTGCCAAGGTCATTGCCACCACAGTGCACAATCATGAGGTCAGGGGGTTGGAGCTGCAAAAAGGTTTTAACCAAAGGCAACAATTGAATCCGCTTTAATCCTCTCTGTGCAATCCATTTAATGTCCACATTTTGCAAACCTAGGTTTTTGTCAATACCTCTGTGTTTAGCATACCTTTTGCACCAGCAAACATAGCTGTGCCCTACAATCCACACTGTGAGCATCTTGAAGGGATGTCTGGAAGGAATGAAAAGATGTCTGTAGCTGAGGTAGTCAGTTGGTAGAATGAGAGATATCTAAAATGGTGGAGAAGATGCTGTTTTTTAAAAAGCTGATAAGTGATTGGCTGTTCATCAAGATTGTGCACTCAAAAATAGGATGCATGTTAGTTTGCTGAGATATCATGTTTGTGATTCGTTATTTGAAAATGTTTGAAAGGTATAGTAGATACCATAAGGTAATATGTTGCAAAAGTCAACCACACCTGCTGTTTGCATTAGTAAGCTTGTGTGCTGAACTTGAAACTACGGTGAACTTGTGACCTGCCAGTACAGTTGAATGTTCCATGAACTGTTACTCAGGAAAGTGGCATTAAACAGAATGGGGGAAGGGTTGTAACTTAACTGTGAATTTAAAATGTGAAATGGAAACTTAAATATAAGTGATATGTTACTAAATTAAGGTTTTCTAAGACAGTAGTATGTGTAGAAGTAGTGTGTTGTTAAAAAAACTATACTAGTATTATTAAAAATAGGTTTTTGAACTCCTGTAAGGGTTTGCGGTTCCATCGCAACGCTTTACAACGGCACCGCGGTGGAGTCGCGACTCCAGAAAATTACAGAACCAGTTTGGGCACCATTTCAAGACAGTTAGAAAGGGTTAATATGTCTAACCAATAGAAATGTGTTTTACAATTTGAAATAATGATGGAAGCAATGCGATTTGATACTTACATTTATTTGAGTGCAAAAAGAGAGGAAAAGCTTGCCATTCCTGGTTTCAACTTGCTGAGAGAGCTGATATACATTTCTTGTGTGGAAAAGAAAATCTTTTAAGAGTTTCTGATATTTGATATTCTGCAATACTACCTCAAACGTGAGTAACACATTTGTAAGGTGTAATATATATTATGCAGCACTGATTAATTGTTTCTAGTGATATTTTGAGATTAAAAAAAAAAATTCCAAGTGCGGAAATTGTAAGAGAAATGTGATGTATGAAATATGTTATGAAATGTACAGATCTCTATTGTACTTTGTTTTATTGTAATGACATGATTTTTTAAATAGTTTGTGGATAGTAACATGGTAGAAGGATTAGTGTTTGCTTTCTGGAATTTAGTGAGAATTATATCTCTAGACTCATGCACTGTAATGTAAATATGCACAAGTCAGTCTTGGAGTTATGTATTCAGATGTGTGCTCTTATTTAGTTATGCAATCTAAGAGGCACTATCTATATACAGTTGTAACCCCTCAGACATTAACCATAGATGTGTGCAATCACCCAGACACCACTATCCCTCTCAAACATTCAGTCAGGCACTACCCATGCTCTCATCTACTCACTCAGGTACTACTGATGCACTCATAGAATGGCCCAAGCATTACACTTACACTCATATTTTGTCTCAGGTACTTCCCATACACTCTTACAATCATCCAGTTACTACCACTGCAGTCATAGAATCACTCAGGCAGTACCCATGCACTTTTTTATTCTTTCAAGCACTACTCATACACTCATGTCTTAAACCATGCGTTAGCCTTGCACTCATGGTTTGTCTAAGGTATTTCCCCAGCACTGATCAAATCACCCATTCAGTACTGCTGCTCTCAGGCAATCACCCAGGCAGTACTCTTGCACTGAACTATTCACTCAGGCACTACCCATCCAGTCATCCATTCTCTCAGGCACTACCCACTACCCATCTATTTGTATGTTTCTTTGATATATAATGCCACTTTTAAAAGGTGCAGACACATGCATGCATGCTCTCTGGAATATGGTGAGACTTTTAACAGACACTCTGAGTAGTTGCTGAATAGTGAAGCTTCAGCCCAAAAGTGTGGTTTAAGACATGTTGGTAGAAGGATTAGTGATTAGTTTAGCTCGTATTGGTCTATGGAGATGTACACTTCAAGTATGACGCATAATTTTAGGTGTCTCTTTAAAATGGGAAGTGCAGTCTGTCAAGTTTAAGGGACTTTTTAGTGTTATGACTGAGGTATGTGTCTGCGTGCACATGTATTCTCTCACGTGCTATGCCTAAACAGATGGTAGAGGTATGAAACTCTGGTATACATGTATATGTATGCTTCTTTTATACATGATGTCACTAGGAAAAGGCACAGACAGATGCATGCCATGTAATCCCTCAGACATTAACCATAGATTCGTGCAATCACCCAGGCACTACTATCCCTCTCAAACATTCAGTCAGGCACTACCCATGCTCTCATCTACTCACTTA
The DNA here is from genome assembly GCA_963921515.1 of Calotriton arnoldi. Lineage (NCBI taxonomy): Eukaryota > Metazoa > Chordata > Amphibia > Caudata > Salamandridae > Calotriton > Calotriton arnoldi. Next base: position 263,160 of record CAWUFW010007906.1, read on the forward strand.
GGTACTACTGATGCACTCATAGAATGGCCCAAGCATTACACTTACACTCATATTGTCTCTCAGGTACTTCCCATACACTGATACAATCATCCAGTTACTACCACTGCAGTCATAGAATCATTCAGGCAGTACCCATGCACTTTTTTATTCTTTCAAGCACTACTCATACACTCATGTTTTAAACCATGCGTTAGCCTTGCACTCATGGTTTGTCTAAGGTATTTCCCCTGCACTGATCTAATCACTCATTCAGTACTGCTGCTCTCATGCAATCACCCAAGCAGTACTCTTGCACTGAACTATTCACTTAGGCACTACCCATCCAGTCATCCATTCTCTCAGGCACTACCCACTACCCATCTATTTGTATGTTTCTTTGATATATAATGCCACTTTTAAAAGGTTCAGACGCATGCATGCATGCTCTCTGGAATATGGTGAGACTTTTAACAGACACATTGAAAAAGTTGCTGCTTTGTATTTGGCTAGGCCCAACACCCTCAGTAGTTGCTGAATGGTGAAGCTACAGCAGAAAAGTGTGTCTGTTTGAAATGTGAAGTGTAGCCTGTGAAGTTTTAAGGTTTTCATGGTCTTGTGACTGAGGTATGTCTCTACTTGCATGTGATCTCATATGTGTTATGCATTTGAAGATGCTAGACGTATAAAACACTGGTATACATGTATTTGTATGTTTCTTTTACATATGATGCCAGTAGGAAAAGGTACAGACGCATGCATGCTTGCTTTCAGGAATATAGTGAGAATTACATCTATATACTCAAGCACTAGGTGTGCACTAATGAAAAGAGGCACATATTACTCTTGGACTCATGAATTCACTTAGTCATTCGCATTCAGTTATGCAATCAAGGAGGCACTACCTATACACACTTCTAATCACTTAGACATTAACCATACATTCATATAATCACCTAGACACTACTATGCCACTCAAACATTCACTCAGGCAGTACCTATGCACTCATGTATTCACTCAGACACTACTGATGCACTCATGCAATGGTCTAAGCATTACCTTAACACTCATACTTTCTCTCAGGTATTTCCCATACACTCATACAATCATCCAGTTACTACCTGTGCAGTGATAGAATCACACAGGCAATATCCGTTCACTCATCCATTATCTCAAGTTCTACCCATACACTCATGCAATAAACCATGCTTTAGCCTTGCACTCATAGTTTCTCTCAGGTATTTTTCATGCACTGATCCAATCACCCAGGCAGTATCGCTGCACTCATTCAATCATCCAGGCACTACTCTAGCACTGAACTATTCACTTAGGCAGTAGCCATCCAGTCATTCATTCTGTCAGGCACTACATATGCACTCATCCAATGATCCTACCATTAGTCTTACATTCATCCTTTTACTCATGGACTACCCATGCAGTCATACAGTTAAGGAGAAACTACCTATACTTACATTTAATAAATCAGGTATTACCTATGCAATTTTCCATTCACCCAGGCACTACTTTTGCACTCAAAGATTTACTCAGACAATATCTATGCAGTCGTCCATTTCCTCAGGTACTACTTTTGCACTCATACAATTAACTACAGATTACTTTTTGAGTCATCCTTGTACTCAAGTACTAGCTATGGAATGAACTAAGGAGACAGATATTACTCTTGCACTCATGAATTCAGATTTGCAATTTCAATGCACCTACCCACTAATCCAGTTAGTACCTCTGCATTCATGGAATCACCCATAGTCTACTCCTGTTTTCATGAAATCACTGACATACTACCCGTAGACTTATACAATAACTCAAGCACTACTGTTGCTCTAAACAATTCTCTTAGGCAGTACCTATGCAGTCATCCAATTACCCAGGCATTATTCCTACAGTGATGGTTTTACTCAGGCACTACCTATGCACTGATGTAATCACGTAGACATTATTCTTCAAGTCATAAACTCAGTCAGACAGTACTTATGCACTCATCTAATCACTTTAACAGTACTTCTCCACTTATACATTCACGCAGGCACTACCCATGTATTCATGTAATCACTCATGCAGTATTCTTAAACTCAACCATTCACTCGGACACTACCTATGCACTCTTTCAATGACCCAAGCATTAGTCTTGCAGTCATGCAATTATTAAAACACAGTCTTGCATCTTTCTGCACTTCTCTTGTGTCTTTCTGCACCTCTGTTACTCCTTTCTGTACTTCTGTTGCCTCTTTCTACATTTCTGTTGCTTCTTTCTGCACTTCTCTTGACTCTTTTTGCATTCCTCTTGTCTACTTCTGTACTTCTCTTGTCTCTTTCAGTAAATATGTTTCTGTACCTCTTACTTCTTTTTCAGCTCCTCTTGCCTCTTTCTACACCCCTTTTACTCATTTCTGGACCATATTTGCATTTTTCTATACCTTTCTTCCTCTTTCTGCACTTCTTTTGCCTCTTTCTGCACATCTCTTGCCTCTTTCTGCACATCTGTTGCTTCTTTCTGCATTTCTTACATTTTTCAGAAGCTGTGTTCTTTGAGTATTTCATTTTGCTGTTTCTAAACCTTTCTTTTTTCCTTTCTCCTTTTTGCTGTGTGACCACCTTTTCTTCTGTTTTTGCAGTTCTTTTGCTCGTTTTTACACTTTTCTCTTTTTATGTGTTATAAATCCAATAGGAATTTAATTGTAATTTTGTGCTTGGTTGTTATTTTCAAAATGTAAATGTTATTAATTTAAAAAATGTAATTGATGTAACAAACTAATCAAACTAATATTTGTTTTTAAGAAAGATATTTTGATTGGATTATAAATAAAAGATGGCAAGAAACATGAAAAGAGAAGAGAACAAAGGAAACAGAAGTACTTTAATGAAAACTAAAAAGAGTGGAGTAGCAAAACACCAAAATGTTGCTGAGGATAAAGTGTCTTCTGGTAAGAGAACTAAACAATTTATTTAAAAAGTTGTGGAAAGATTAAACGATCAAAATACTAATCAAAGGAGAAAATAAATGTTTACAACAAAGGAGAAGCAAATAAAGAAACACAATGGAAAAGAAACACGTCACAAAAAGACAAACAATTTAAAGACAAACGTGTACGTATGTTTCGTAATAGGGTCATTCAAAATGTATTAAAAGATTGTAAAAAGTATAAAAAAAGATCAGCAGCATATAAGAAGAAGCAACAGATTGAAAGTGTAGTAGATACTGCTTTTGAATTGAAACGAAAATTATTTACATTGGTATTGAAGAGAATGAAAACATTTAATAAAACAATGCACTTTATGAAGGAGAAAAGAAAAAGAAAAAGACTGGTTAATAGAAGTAACTTTTGCAAAACTTTCTGGTGAATGGAAGCACACTTCTAGTACTGAGCCTTTCTTTAATGAAGAAAGCTATTTTCAACAAAATGCATTAGTTCATGCAGTTGATACCAGTGGGCATTGTTATGAGATAAAAGATGGTTGTCCAATTGAAAAAGAAAAGATGGTTTCTAGAAATGTGGAAAGAAGTAATAGCTGAAGAAGTTCAAGGGAGACGTACACAAGCTCCAGTGTATAAGTGGGATTGTAGTAGTATTTTAGTATTCGACAGGAATCTATTGATATATTATGAATTTTCTTACGAGAATATGCCAAAAAAGTGTTAAACAGAAGATTAAGATGTTACAAGGACTAAATACTTGTAAAGTGAGAAAATATACTAAGTTGTAGGGTCATTCTCTGGCTTGTCTTTCTAGAGAAGTGTGTCGAAGTGCTTTTCATCATTTAAGAATCTTAGCAGTACATCACTCAGAAATGCGGAAGTTAGTAAGGAGATTGTACTACGTAAAAAGTCCTGCATTATCTTCAAGTGAAATGAACACAGCTCTTTTGCATGGTTCAGTATCGGATGTAAAAAAAGTTTGTGATGATATACAGTTTCATTATTTTGGTTCACAAGAGGAGTGTAGAGAAAGTGAGAGCTTGATAAGTGTAGGTGTTGAAAAACAGGTGGAAGATATTAGTACTGAGAAGTTTGCAGAAGAAATTACAAAGTTTAAGATACTTTCATTTGAAAAACCAAACTATGTTTGTATTTGTTGACAACGTACTCACTACAGAAGTCAAACTAGGAATGTTGATGGGCATTTAAAAAGTGAAAAGGAAAACAGTGATAAGTGGGAGCAATTTGGAGCTTATTTGTTGGTGGAAGGTCGTTTTGAGTTGGTTACTGATCAACATATTTGTAAATATTGTTACAACAAATTAGAAGAGAACAAAATGCCAGCTAGAGCAGTACATAACAACTTATAGTTGGTAGCTATTCCTCCGGAACTGGCAGATTTAATTACATAGGAGTCCATTCTAATTGAATCTGTGCACCCGTTTCAGGCTAGAGTTTGTATGGAGCCTAAAACAGGTAAGCTGCCTCCAACAGATTTACAAAGAGGTCTGAAAGGAAGAGTTGTGTACTTACCTTTAGATTTTAAGAAAAATATTGAAACTGTTGGTATAGAGAGAGAGGAAAGCGAGCCTGTAGTTATTCTAGTTAATGGTGTACCAACAAAGAGTCGGAAAATATGGCAAGAGTTAGTAGATGTCACCAAACTTCAAAAGGCTACATTATATCTTGTACAGAACAATATTTATTATAAAACTGTAAATGTGGAAGAACAGGAACTATGTTTAGAAGATGAAACAGAAATTTCAACTGGCCAAATAGAAAAAGTGGACAACTACAGGAGTGAAGAGATTTACGAACATTACAGTATACATCCTCTACATTCAAAGCAAGTGATAGGAAACACTATTGAATTTTTTCAAATGAAGAAAGCAAAGGGAACTCCCATGAGTGTATGGGAAAAATAGTTTAGAATCTCATTATTTTCCACAGCTGTTCCCCACTGGAGAAGGTGGACGATATGATGAACGAGCAGTACAGATTCCAGCTTCAGAATACCGCTCGACAAGATTGTACTCAGAAGATCCAAGATTTCGAAAGTGCATTCCATATATATTTCATCTTCTGTTTGAAAGTGACTTGTCTGGACTTTAATATGCAGTGAACCACATATTAAAAACAGGAGTTCATCTTACACATGTTTCTGCAAAGGAATTCATGGACAAAGTTCAACAAAGAGACGATCACTTAGAATATCAGTTAATTAATTTGATGACGTGTCAACGTGGTACCAATGAGTATTGGTATCATTGTCACGGAGAGTTTAAATGTATGTTAAGAAACTTAGGTACCCCTACGTGGTTTGTAACACTTAGCTGTGCTGAATATGCGTGGGGTGATTTACTTGAATTTCTACGACAAGCAAATTCAAATGTAAAAAACATTGAATTGAAGACAGCTGGAGAACTGTGTTCCTTGGATCCTGTAAATGTGTGCAGATATTTTAATCATAGGTTTCAAGCTATGATGTCTTTTATCTGCAATAAAAATAATCCGCCTCTTGGAGAAGTAACTGATTTCTTTTGGAGAAAAGAGTACCAAGCCAGAGGTGCTCCTCATATACACATGCTATTATGGATCAAGAATGCACCAAAATTTGGAGCTGATACTGATGAAAGTGTTTTGTCTTTCATCGAAGAGTATGTTACCTGTGCCATTCCAAAACAAGCATTTGCAATGCAATAGGTCTCGCATTTACGAGAGTTTGAGCTATTGGCATTGTAAATGACGATGCCTTTTATTTATGTGTTGATTTTTAAAACATAAATAAAAGGCGGAGGAACCACATGAGACTGATGTGGTAAGTAGGAACTGGGAGCAAGACAAAGCAGGAAGTATACAAACCATGCGACTAAAGAGGGCTCCGTTGCATCCCATGTGCCTTAGGCTATGGCGGGAAGTAAACGTGGGAGCTTCGCTAATGACAGGAAGTGCTAGGCTCTACCGGCATTCCGGACCCATCAGAAACACAACAAGGCTGAGAGCCCACAAGCCTGTGAAAAGGAGGTCATGAGAGGAGGAGCAGTGATTGACACTACTGACAGCGCACACGCCTGTTAAGAAGCGCCAGGGCTTACAGTGACCGCACACATCACACTTGATGGCAACTCCATGGGTAAAATACAAAAGGGTAACTAAAGCAGCCTCAGCCTTTTTCTAGACAGTAATATTTTGTGGTTTTCAATTAACCTATTGTAGGACGTTTCTTTCCATTTTGATTGGGTCACTTCCTGTGAAACAGGAAGCAGATCTGCACATAGATCTCGTCCACATGGGCACTCGCAGTCAAGCAGGATGGTTTTAGAACCTTCAATAAGGAAGGTTTGCGCATGGTTGGCATCAAGGACTAACTTTACCCTCCACAGCAGATTAAATGGACCAATGAGAATGAGCTGCCGATAGGCCAGGCTGACCCTGTAGGAGCGAGGAGCACTAAGCTGTACACAGGGTGCAGCCCCCCAAAAGCTTTCATAGTGTTTAGAGGATGGATCACCCAGCAGGATCCTCTTGGGATGTATCGCTCACGCACAGATCGGTGCTCGAGGGGTTGGGTGGAGTGCACAGATATGTCCCCCCCCACCCAAGCATCAATCAAAGTAACAGCAGTTATTGTGACGTCAGCGCGCTGCACATGACAGTAAGAAAAAGAACAAAAAAATACATACTCTGATGCGAGGGAAGTTTTCTCTTATGTCCTGTTTAAAAATAAAGAAAGGGTGGCCAAGACCTTGATGGAGTAAGACGCACGCAGCTTGGGCTCCGTCCTCCGGGGTCGGCCTAGGGCTCTACTAAAGCACTCAAAAGCACGGGGGGTGCAATCTGTGCCACCCCCCTTGACCTTCTGAAGCCCGCAGCAGCTTGGGGACCGTGTACGGTGGCTCAAAACGTACAGACAGTCCCGGGAAGGAGGAGACGGCTTGTGGACGGGGACCCGCCCGCCATCTTGCCAAGCACCGCGGAGGCGGCCCGCTTACCAGGGAATCCGGGTCCTGCCTCATGCTGAATGGCGGGGACTGCGGGGGTGTGTCTGCCCACTCCGCCGATCCCGCTCCTGACAGAGAACTGCGCGGGAGACCCTGAGCGACGCTGGGAGCGGTCCGAGGCGGCGGAGGTGGTCTGCTGTGTGGACCCTGCCCGCCATTTTGCGAGAGGCCGCGAGCGGGACCTGCGCCCGGCGGTGGACCGGGCGCTGAGGAGCGCTCCCTTGCTTTGCCATCCTCCGCTCCTGAAGCCTGGCTACACCGGGGGCCCTGGGCGGTTTCGGGGCCTGTGCGGTGTACTCCCGGAGCGGTCGGCGGGGAGTCTACTCCGGCCTTTGGACGCCCCCGCGTCGCCCGCCACATCGGATGGGGGAGGAAGACAAATGCGATTGAGGTGAGGAGGGACAGGCACTGGCCCCGGGGATGGAGAGATACGCCGTGGGAGCGAGAGCCACCTACCTGCTGCTGAGAGCGACGGGGGACCCTCCCGGACACCCCTGCCCCAACCCACCAGGTGGAGATGCACCGCTGGACCCCCGTTACCTGGCCGCGGAGGGAGAGGTCAAGCTGCGCCCTTCTGGCGCCCTGCTGACGCCGAGGTCTGGGACTCCTGTCCTGCTGCGTGGCGACGGCCTGCCCCACAGCACTCTTCTGGCCGAATCCTAGGGGCAGCGACGGGCCTACCTTGAACGCCTCCGCGCATTCTGCTGTCTGCCCCCTGCCTCGCTGCGCTGAGGAGCACTCTCCTACTTTGCTATCCTCTGCTCCTAAAGCCTGGCTACATCGAGGGCCCTAGGCGGTTTCGAGGCCTGGACGGTGACCTCCCGGGGCGGCCTGCAGGGGGTCCAATTCGGCTCTGCGGCAACCCCGCTTCGCCCACCACACTGGGTGGGGGGGGAAGACAAATACGATCAAGGTGAGGAGGGATAGGAGCTGACTCCGGGGGTGGAGAGGCACGCCGAGGGAGCGAGAGACACTTACCTGCTGCTGAGAGCGATGGGGGGCCCCCCCTGACACCCCTCACCTCAACCCACCAGGTAGAGACACATCGCTGGTCCCCCGTTATTTGACCGCAGACGGGGAGATCAAGTTGCGTACTTTTGACACCCTGCTGGCACTGAGGCCTGTGACTCCTACCACGCTGCGCGGCGACGGCCTACCCCACAACACATTTCTGGCCGAATCCTAGGGGCAGTGGCGGGACTACCTTGAGTGCCTCCGCGCCATCTGCTGCCTGCCCCCTGCCTGGCTGCTACCGGGAGGGAGACGAAGGGCTTGGGCAGTGCGCAGGCTATCGCACTACGCTCCCATGGGACATTGAATGCGGACAACCCTCATCATTAACCCTGCACCCCACACCCACCCCGCAGCACCTACCTTCGCTCTACTCCTTCTGGGACTGGAACGCTCACAAGGCTGAGCTGCAACGCGCTGTTTGGACTGCCAGTCCCGGGCTGGATCTGGGCCCTCTTCCACGCCACACATTATCGCTGCGCCCCTCGGTCTTCCCCTGCAGGGGGGGACGGACGATACGCCTACAGACTGTGCATTGGAACGAGCTGGACCACTTTGGCCTAGACTTGGGGCGACGTGTGGCCCGGACGGCCAGGATCGGAGCGGACGCCCGGCCAGGGGGGGGAGGATGGGCGCGCTCTTGCTCTTCTAGGTGCCGTGCGGCCTATCCACCCTACCAACCATTGCACGCTAACAGTGCCGGCTCCTGACATCTCCAGTGGGGACATTGGACCCACCCCCTACAGTCATTGAATCTCTCATCTCACGCTTCCTTGACCATTTGCTCGGTGCTACACTGGGCCCTGCCTGGCAGAGATCCGACCTGGTGGTGCTCCCCTCTGCGTCCGCTGTTCCTGAGCTGTGCTGGGGTGTGGTTGGTGGGGCCCCCTATTTGGTAGGTGGCGACAAATCAATCGGGCGGCGCCTCCTCCTCTGGAGATATGACTAAACCCAAAACAGGGAAAGCCGTTGCACAAACAACCTCTAAAGACACTTCGGTGGCAGACCTATGGAATAAACACACACCGGCGCCCTCACAGGAAGACCTCGCCATGGACACCAAGCAGGCGACGCCCTATGGTGCTCCTATCACGCAAACTTTCATGTCCAACTTCCTTCAAGAAATAAAATCTGAGATCTCATCTCTCAAGCTGGAGGTCAAAACATGCCTTGCAGACCTTCGGCGGGATGTCACAGACATCGGCACCAGAGTGGACGACCTGGAACGCACTTTCGACTCGCGCACAGAAGACCAGGAGGAGCTTTGGTGTAGGGTCTCCACACTTGAAGAGCAACATATAGAACTTCAAAATAAACAAGAGGATTTAGAAAATAGGAGTCGCCGGAACAACCTCTGCATAAGGGGCGTGCCGCGGGGCGCAGAGGGGCAGGACATAATGACCTACGTCGCGGACCTCCTTCACACAGTTCGAGGGGATGATGACTCCTCTCCTCCAACATTGGACCGCGCTCACCGGGTGGCTCCCCCGCGTGGAAACACCAACCTGGTCCCTGACATCCTGACCAGGGTCCATTTCTATACGGAGAAAGAGGCAATCCTACAAGCATCTCGAACAGTTGAGAAACTGACATATGAAGGACATAACATACAAATCTTCCAAGATCTGTCCCCCCTTACCCTGCGCCGCCGCAGGGATTTCAGACCAGTGACTGATAAACTGAAAGCATCCAGTGTTAAATACCAGTGGGGCCACCCCTTTGCTTTGATTTTCCACTGGGAGGGGAAACGTAGATTCACGAGATCCCTTAAGGAAGCACTCCAAATTCTCTGCATTTCGCCCGGAACTCCGCCCCCCTCCCCCAAGCGTGCCGACCCAGCTTCCCGGATCTCCCTTCGCCCTGAATGGTCAAGGGTGCGATCTCCTCGCACTAGATCCTCTAAGGCTAATATGACGGCTCTCCAAGATAAACAAGACATTATTCATCATCTGAAGACAGTTGAAGCCTCACAATCCTCAGCTCGGGGTGCCCCACGGTCCGGTCCCCCCTCCATTTCTGGCTCGGGCACTGGAGACTGATTCATATCCAACTGAGAATCCATTGCAGTGGAAGAGACACTCCACCTTCACCCTGCTGAACTGGACTTGCTCTTTCATATGCATAACTGCCCTAGTACCTACTGTCAAGAAGTTTGTTTATTTGAAATGCATACTTTCGTGGCTAAAGGTTACTACCGAAATCACTTATCTGTTATGACTCTCCAGCGGCACACACATCCATATCTCCCCCTGCCCCCGACTTGGCCCTCGGCCCCTGCCCTACCTTGCATCCTATGAGCCTCGGACCAGGCTCGGTTGAGGAGATTTGGAAATGTTTCTACAGAGGGCCCTGTACCCCCCCACTACTGATAAAGCGGCCCGACCGCTGGAGGACGGACGCTGCACACCCCGAGCAACTACACGGCCCACCCCGCCACTTCCTTAGTCCCCAAGAGGAGTGACTTCCTCAGAGCCGCCCTGGTTCTCACCATTGGGCCGCTCCTGGACTGGAATGGCTTTTTCTGGCCCAGTTGGCCTTTTTGTAGTTCGACATTCTTTGTCCTCTCTGTTTATCCCTCTCCTACACTTTTTTCTTTCTTCTTTTTCTTTCTCTGGATCCTTGGGGAGAGGGTCCACATCCGCTGTGATGACCCAGCTCTATGGCCGGACCCCCGGAGGCTCTCTGGGACTGGCCCCCTCCTTCTTTGTTGGGACGGACATCTCCACTGCCCCTGCTTCCTACTACTATTATCACTAACATATTGGACCCAGAACCCAGAGAGGGAGGAAAACGATACCCCACAACCCTGCAAACGCGTGTTCCACCTTGAAATGACCAATGGCTCCTCTTAAGTGTATCTCCCTTAACGTTAAAGGTCTAAACACCCCAAACAAAAGGCGGCAAATCTGGCGATACCTTCTCTTGCACGACCCCGATATTATTTTTTTCCAAGAAACCCATCTTTTACGCACAGACACTTCGCGCATGTCTCACCCTAAGTACCCTCTGCAATCCTGGGCCTCCGCACACACCAAGTCGGCGGGGGTAGCTATTCTTTACAAAGCAGGCCTCTCAGTGCAGATTACACACGCCACACGGGACAAAGAGGGTCGGTTCCTCAAGCTGGCGGTCACATTGCAGGGCAAACCAATTACCTTGCTTAACGTATACGCGCCTAATCAAGCGAAATGATGCCTTTTTACGCGACTTGCTCCGGTCCCTACTCCTTCGGGAACCCAATCCCATCATTTTTGGGGGCGATCTCAATTTAGTATGGGACCCTGGCCTGGACCGCACTACCTCGACTTTCCAGGGAACAGGGGCTATGTCTGCAATACTTAAACACGATATAGAAGCTCTGGGCCTCATAGATGCTTGGCGCTATCGGGAACTGGAAACACGGGACTATACTTTTTATTCACATGTTCACCGCTCCTACTCTCGTATCGATTACTTCTTTATATCCCAATCGCTCATTCGCTCCTTGGAATCTGCGGAGATTTCGGACATATCCATCTCCGACCATGCGCACCTAGAAATCACCCTATCCGCTGTGGGCAGACAACCGAGCTCTGCTCCCAGATGGCGCCTTCCCTCCCACGTCCTCCGCGACCCAGTAGATGTAGCGGAACTGAGACAGGCCATACAATCCTATTTTACCACTAATGATCTTCCGGAAACCCCCATACATATCCAGTGGGACGCTTTTAAGGCCACGATCCGGGGCACCATTACCTCTATTTCTATAGCCCGCAGGCGGGAATCCCGCCTGGTGGAAGATAAACTCACTTGCGATATTAAAGAATTAGAACGACAAAGCCATCGGACACCTTCCCTCCCAACGCGAAGGAAGCTTGCATCACTTCGGGACCAGCTTAAAGTTCTTCGAGTGAATAAAGCGGAACACTCCCTTCTGGCCCTCAAACAAAACTTTTATGGAGGGAGTAATAAGGTGGGTCCCATGCTAGCGCGTCGCCTCCGCCTCTAAATCTCCCGTGGCCACATCTCCAAGATTTCCTTGCCGTGAGGAGAATGGGCCATCTCAGAAAGAGCTAAGCAGGTGGAATTTAGCAGGTTCTTTTCTACCCTATATAGCAAGGGAGATACTTGCGTGGATCAGATAGATCCCTTTCTGACCGCTTGCTCCTGGACGCCAATAACCTCCTTTTATAAACAGCAGCTAGAAGTACCCATCACGGCAATTGAGCTTCAAAAAGCTTTGAAGAGCATGCCAATGGGGAAATCGCCAGGCCCCGATGGCCTAACGCTGGCATTTTAACGCCTCTTTCTTCCGGAGATCCGGGCCCCTCTGGTGCGTCTCTTTAACTCCTTTGCGGAGACTGGATCTGTGGCCCCGACGATGGCCGAGGCGGAGATCGCACTCATCCCTAAACCAGGAAAGGATCCCACCGCATGTGCCTCGTATAGGCCAATCTCCCTATTAAATGTGGATGCTAAGCTATACACTAAAATCCTAGCACAACGTCTGGCTCCTCTTCTCCCAGGCCTCATTGAGCCTGACCAGGTAGGCTTCATACAAGAGCGACAGGGAGCGGATAATATTCGCCGCGTGGCCCATCTGGTGCAAAAGGCTTCCCGCCGACATATACCTGCCTTCCTTCTCTCCCTTGACGCCGAAAAGGCCTTTGATCGGGTCGACTGGTCATTTCTCAGGGCGGTCCTCCATCGCATAGGCCTCGGACCGCTTATGATCACCCGTATTATGGCCCCATATGCGGCGCCCACCGCACGTATCCGCATCAATAGTCTCCTGACTCCCTCCTTCTCCATTCACAGGGGCACACGCCAGGGGTGCCCGCTCTCACCGCTCCTTTTTGCACTCGCGGTGGAGCCTGTGGCGATTGCCGTCCGGCAGTCGGAGGACATCCGGGGCATCCGAATGGGGGGGGTCGACCACAAGATCGCCCTCTTCGCCGATGATCTCCTCCTAATGCTTACAGACCCTGCGACATCTCTCCCAGCACTTCTAGATGTTCTCGCCCAATTTGAGCTGGTGTCAGGTCTTAAGATCAATCTCCCTAAATCACATGCACTCAACCTTACTCTCCTCCCCAACAACTGGAGGACTTGAGAGATGTTAATCCTTTCCAATGGGCCCCACTCTCAATTCGCTACCTCGGTATTAACGTTACGGCTGATCTAGATACATGGACGCAAGCAAATTGACCGACCTGTAGAGCTTCAATACGAGCTGAACTTCGTCGTTGGAAGTCACTCCCCATCTCTTGGCTGGGTCGCCTTAATGCAATTAAAATGTCAATCCTCCCGAAAGTCCTGTATCTCTTTCAGGCACTTCCCACACCGATTCCCCATAGGGATATCCTAGGCCTTCAGAGGGAGATAGTCGCATTTATCTGGGGTGGGGGAGGGTCGCGCCTCTCCACCAGAGTTCTAATGCTACCGCGAGACCGGGGAGGGCTGGCTTGCCCCGACCTACTGGTCTACTACTGGGCAACACACCTACGCTATATATCGGAATGGTCGGTTCGTGCAAGTGAAAAACACTGGTTTCACATGGATAGGGCTGTGGCCTGCCGCCCGCTATGGGACTTGGCCTGGTTGCGGAGGAACGCCAGGCATCACAGTGCCTATATCGCTACTCCCACGAGGACGGTATTGGAGATCTGGGATAGAATCGCGGTGTCCTAAGGCCTTACCACATTTCCCTCCCCTCTCACACCCTTGGCGCTTAACTTGGACTTTCCCCCAGCTCTCCACCCCTCATCCTTTCCGGCGTGGACGGCTGGTGAATGCCGTATCATAGAGCAACTGTTTGCGGAGGGAACGTTCAAACCATTCGATCAATGCAAGAAAGACTTTAATCTCCCCAGAACCGCGCGCCTAGAATACTTTCAAATTCGCCACTGGCTCCGAGCCCCTTCCTACACAGAAGGTGCCACGCGCCGGCTTACGCCCTTTGAATCACTAGTCCGCTCTTTCGACGGAACCCGAGGGTTGATTTCCCGGACTTATAAGGTTCTCCAACACTCACACGCAGTGCCTCGACATACCTACCAACGACAGTGGCAGCTGGACCTTGAGAATGATATCCTCCCTGATCAATGGGAACAGCTGTGGAGGGATATCCAGCGCATTTTTAAAAGCATAACACAGCAGGAATCAGCATATAAAATCATGACTCGCTGGTACTATACTCCCCTTAGACTCCAGAAGATGTTCCCTGGCTTCGCCCCTCTCTGCTGGCGATGCCTGGCAGCCCAGGGCTCCTTCCTGCACATTTGGTGGACATGCCCACTCATTCTCCCGTTCTGGAAGGAGATACTGAATCACGTTGGGGAAGTGGTGGGGTTTCCCCTACCTAACGACCCAGGGATAGTCATTTTGGGTCTTTGACCAACATCTCTTAAAGCAATGTCACACACGGACTGGCGCTTGATCTTTCACATGCTCGCTGCTGCAAAACAGGTCATTGCGCTACACTGGAAAAAGGCCTATACTCCTCCACCTTCGGTATGGCTCACACGTCTCTGGCATACCATGGCGATGGAACTCCTGTCCCACAGGTTGGCACACACTGATGCTAAATTTCAACACACCTGGCAACCCTTGGTCCTGCACCTTTTGCGGTTGGAACACGCTCGATCCGTCCCCCCCGCTTGAGAGCCCTTCAACTCTTTGACGATCCTATACTCCCAAGAGGGGAAACCTACGAAGACGACACAGGCTGAAATGGGAGGGACCCCTACCTCACTTGACACTTCTCACACTAAGGTCACAAACCCGTGGTACATGGGGCTCCCCCTTCCTCCCTTCTCTCCCCGAGCTACCCCCCGACCCTGGAGACGCAGCATGGCGCCCCTCTCCCCATCTTTTCCTTCACCTTTCCCTATTTCTTTATATCTGTCCTAAAGCTTTTTTAGAAAACCTAATCACAAACACCATGGGCACCACTGGGTTCCGATGGTCCCAAAATGGGGGAAAATGGTTGGCACACGCTATGACGGGGCAAGCCCCTAACGTGAAACTGCTTCTAATCCGGGTCTCCGGGCCCACGTGTAACTGTGGCGACCTCAACGGACATCCTGAGGAGCGCCCAACATGACACCTGGCCGCATCACTCATGCCTAATACTCCAGAGCCATCTGAGCACGACATTTGACACCACCCGACATACTTTACTACCTGAGATCCCCTTGGCTCTGCAACAATGACCGCCAGGCTAACACAGCCATAGATGTCCCCATGGCATACGTTGCCTGAATTTCAATGCCACTAGGGCAACGATCGCGCACACCTGGTCCGACTCCTGTTGCGCCAGATGCGCCAAATCCCTGGCCATGCATTCCTTTGTCAAGCCCTGACCATTAACCTTTATAGCCCACCTACCTTGGACCATCAGCATATACGATGCCACCTGCCTCCAATGTGATGCCTTATTATGCCTACCACTTGGTAACTGCTGTGTTGAATTTTCTCTTGTTGTGCATATAAAAAACTAATAAAAGAGATTTAAACAAAAAAATAAAGAAAGAAAGTAAATCCTTCTGATGCTTACAGCAGAAGGACTTTCTTGTGCATTGAGGCGGAAGAACCATCCACATTCACCGCAGTGAGACTGTACTGCTGTGGACATAACCAGTATAAACAGTTCATCTACTGAAGCCAAGGGGTTAAGAACTGTGCCAGTAAGGATTGTGTGCGAGGTGCCAGTAAGGATTGTGTGCGAGGTGCCTTAAACCAAAAAGGGTTTCTATATCTGTTCTAAGTACACATTATTGCTAGTAAGCATCTTATTGTTCCATTACAATTATATGTAATATTTACTTTTAATCATTTTACATTTTAATTCCAAGCATACAGCACCATGTTTTGGCGGTGGCATGTTTTCTTTTTCTATTTTTCTGATATTTGCATCAAATAAAATAAAACATACCCATTGCACAAGCTTACACAGGCCAGCTACATTAGTTTTGGCAATGCTCGTTTGTTTACTGTTATCCCTCAAAGTGAACTGTAACTACACGAGTCCAAGAGTCCTTTTAATAAATATTTAGCCTTTAGTGTCAAAGAAAAAAAATGGTTTCACTGCCAGTGTCTCCCCATATTCCCAGTAGGCCTGTTCACCACAGGGTGGTTTCTCTTGCCACTCTGTCCGCTTGAATATACTGCAATGCAGATTAGAGAAAGGTGGCACAATGATATGTATGCACTGGTTCTTGTACCAAGGCAGGAGGGTGAGAGAAGGAAGAGGATAAGTACCAGGGCACAGGGAGTACTTATGCCGAGGAGCACAGCGTGGACTGTGGAGACGCATATGTGGGGCTAGAGGGGCTCCCAGAGGAGAGACAGACTTACAATGTGTAGAAGAGAGGGTGAGAAAATGTGCTGGTGCACAGGGAGGAAAAGGGAAGAAGTACTTAGATACATAGAGGAAGAACGTAGCACCACCTCCACACCCAGAGGGCAAGAGGAGAGACGGGCTAACAGCGCCATAAAGGGGGAGATTAATGGAGATAGTCTGATGGGGACCACCCTATCAATGAAGAGTGAATGGCAGACAGAGGACCCAGTCACAGAGAAAGGACCAGAGAAGAACATCGAGCCACCCGTCCGACTTCCCAGAGAAATGACTCACGAGAGTAAAAGGGAGGTGGCACTGGATGTGTCTGTGACACAGGTAAGTCAAGAGTGGTTGGTACATGACAATCCAGGCAATGGAAGCAGAGGACAAGCAGGCAGAAAATCGTGAGGAGGCAGCCAGTTTGCAACACCCACACTCTTCTTATTTCCTATTGAAACATGGCCACTTAATGTTCATCAAATTTTAAAAGCAAGAGTAAATATTGAGGAGGGGTGGGCGGAATATTCAGACTTTGATTCTATGGAATTACATTAAAATGACACCAGATTCTGGTTTCAAAACTTTAGAAATCAAACCACTGCATAATTTTTAATTCTGCCAGAGGAGGGCGGAATTTTAATGTATCAAGTAATTCCACCTTACAAGAATAATGCAGAATTATCAAAATTCCTCCAATTCCACAAGCGGAGTTAAAAATTTCACCCAGACTTAATTTTGCACTTTGGGGAATATTAAGAGATTAATCAAATAAGATTCTTGTTAAAGGGGCCATCCAGTGTAGAGCACAAAAAGACAGTTCTCTTTGCCCAGTCCTGCACCTCTAACCATCACCAATAGTAAGCATTCTAGAACGTTCTTTTGTGTGATGACGTCAGCTGAGGTTTTGAGATATGCTGTGACATCATTAACTGCCCACGTGACATCAGAGGTTCCCAAACAATTCACGCTCTCCCTATTCACAAGCTGGGGCATACGCATGGTTTAATGACACATTCTGCTCGTAGAGCTCCGGGGCCTGGTACCTGTATAACTATGTTACACACATGGCTACGTTGAATTAACTCGCGCCACTCATGGCATATCCGACTGTTGGACCCCCAGGCACGCGCACACTCAACTACCATTTGTCCTTCGACAGGACATTCCTGAAAACACATTACCTTGACGATGTTACGAAGTGTCAAGCTGCAGACATGAGGTGTCGAGTTATATACTGCAGCACGGTCCTTTCAAAGGAGGGCGGCATTCCACGCCCTGGAGCAGCACAGCTTCTCCAGCCAGGCATGGAAACCACACCACAAAAAGATGCTGATTCGCAAAGTAAAGCTAGATCTTTTCCTGTGATAGTTGTAAGTAATAAATGGAACATCTTTTGACAAGGAAAGCGCAAGAGCACAGAGACGGAGATGGAGCCTACACATCCAATAAAACAGGATTGGAAATGTGCAAGGGTCGCCTCGGCAGTAAAACAGCAGATTACAATCGGAAGAGAAAGCATGCTTCTGTGCAAGGAATGTCCTGCACGCGCCGCTGCTCGAACAAGCACGAAAGTGAAAGCTCATAAAAAGCACTCATGCTTGTGCTGGCATTGCGGGAGCGAGCAGCTTGCGCGCCGCTGCTCGCTCCCGCAAGGTGGATGCCACCACAAGCACGAGTGTGCTTGAAAAGGAGCAGACCGATTGCTAAAGGTCTTCTCCTAGAGCAGCGCATGCGCGCTGCCTAGGCGAGACCTAAAAAGGAGGAGAAAACAGCTTGAGACAACAAGTTTTACGGTTTCAAAGTCATCGATGTGGAAAATATTGTCGACAAAAATACAAGTCAAAGGGGAACAGTTTATACAAAATGTCGTTTTGGATTCCCACGTCCAATAATTTCAATAGGAAGAGTCAATAGTTTTATGTCAGCAGTAAGGCATACTATAACTCGAAAATCTCCGAAGAATACATACAACTTAAAAAGAACTGAAGATTTAAAGTATATTAATGACTACAATCCAGTGATTTTGACAATGTGGAATGCAAACATGGATATTCAATATGTTGCAGATAATTCAATTGCTGTTGCTCGCTATGTTACGTCATATATAACCAAATTTGAAAAGACAGAGTTAAAAGAAATGTGGGAAGAAATTTCACAAGAAAAGAGTTTTAGCAAGAAATTGTACAGCTTTAGCTTGAAAAGGCTTTCCCACCGAGAGATTGGATCCTATGAATGTTCAGATCGGTTGAGCTCTGCCAGTTTATATTCAAAGTCAAGAGGAATCATTTGGGTAATTCTAAGTCTTGCCGCCACATGAAATAGAGTATTGAAATCTCTACAAAAAATCGAATACTTAGCATTGAATGAACCAGAAAGTACAGATATTGTTAAAACTAATATGTTGGATACGTACTATCCCAAAAGGAGTCCACATCTTTAAAACCTATGTCTCTATGAAGTACTGCAACATTACAGCTTTAAGAGAAATGTTACAGCAAATATAAATGAAGAAAAATATGCAGTAATTGGATGTGACGGATGTTTGGTAAAACATGCCAAAGGAAATCTTATTAACCACAGAAAACTCAGTTGCGAAACTCCAGATAAAAGGGAATTTTTCTATTTAGCACTTCTGCAACTGTTCAAGCCTTGGCGTAGTAAAATGGAATTACTTGGAGATTTCGACTGCTATGAAGATTCTTTTAATGCATGTAAAGATAGCATTCAATGCACAATTTTCCCAACTTATCTACAAATGTTAAATGATGAGATTGAAAAAGAAACTACTATTGCAGCTGAAATAGCTAGAGACAGTTCTCAAGATAGTCAAAGTTCTGCTCCACTAATTCAAGATCCACTAGGACAACCAATTCGTGAAAATGAAGCAGTAATAGCCATGAATGAAGTAGAAACGGCAATGCAACAAGCACAACAGGATATTATCCAGTTGGGAAAGTTGGAAGAACAACTAAATATTGAACAAAAAAATATATTACCAAGTGACAGGACAGATACAGCATGGTTTGCTGCATGAAAAAAAGGATGCCAATTCGCATCATTTAAACCTATTCTAATGTACATCAGTGGTCAAGCTGCAACAGGGAAAAGTTTCTTAATTAAAGTTTTGACCTTTTATCTACACAAAACTACTGAATCACATTTATCTTGTGTTGTAACAGCTCCAACTGGATTAGCAGCACACAACATTAAAGGGATTACTTTACATCGATTACTTATGCTACCAGTTGAACATGAAAATAAATTGGAATATCAGAAGCTATCTTTAGAAGCTTGTTATGAAGTTTCAAGAGTACTGAAGAAAATGAAACTTCTAATCATTGATGAGGTGAGCATGGTCTCAAACTTAATGCTTGCCTTTGTAGTAAAAGAATGCAACAGATTTTAAAAACAGATTATGATGTTCTGTTTGGAGGAAAACATGTAATTGTATTCGGCGATCTACTACAACTTACCCCTGTAAAAGGGCAACCGGTTTTTAAAACACTTGTCCATGAAGACACTAGGAAATCTTTGGGAAGGATTTGAAATGTGAATATTTGGTTAAATTTCGAATATAAAGAACTTATTAAGAATATGCGACAAGCAAGCGATGAAGATTATGGAATTATTCTTAAAGATATAAGAATTGGTGTTCTGAAGAAACATGGTAAACAAGCTTTACAAAGTCGGCTACTAAGGAACTTATTTACAATCAAAAACACAGCACCTGAAATAATGTACAAAAACATTGGAGAAAAGAAGTCTATAGTTTGCCTAATGCCTACACTGCAAGAGTGTTCTACATTCAATCAAGACCTTTTGAAACTGGAAAAACAACCAATAGTGAAAATGGAAGCTATTGATAAAATGGGACACCAAATAGAACACCAAGGAGTGACTATTCTTCTCTCAGAGAAATTACAGTCAGAATTGGATTCTTTGGAAAAGTCTGTATCTAAGACTGCAAGTTTAGAAAAGACTTTACATGTATGTATAAACTGTCGGGTAATTTTACGGCGTAATTTGAATGTAGAAGAAGGTTTAGTAAATAGAGCAATGGGAAATATTGGTGATTTTGTAAATTTTCAGAACAGAGATGGAATTGAATTTTTGAAGATAAAATTTGATCAGATTGAAGAGGTAAGACAGATTGGACTATACGTTTTTTGCTTGTAAAAGACTTGTATGTTCGTAGAAAACAGTTTCCTCTGCCTTTAGCATATGCAGTAACTATACATTAATCTCAAGGTTTAAGTGTAGACAGTGCTTTGGTAAATATTGGAAGTACAGTGTTTAAAGAGGGGATGGCATATGTTGCATTGTCTCGAGTAAGAACATTATCTGGTTTGTATTTGATTGATTTTGATGAGAAAAAGGTTAGTGCTGATGCAAATTGTGTAAGAGAGTACAATCGGTTAAGAAGACTTTATGCTCCTAACTTAGGTGAATATCCCATATATGAGAAGCGTGTAGTGTGTCCAAAACAGAAATATGACAAACATTCTACTGAGATTCAAAATAAGAAAACAATTTAAGAGAATCATGAAGGTGCAAAGGAAAAGAGAATGGACACTGTTGATGATATTGTAGGATATTAGTTAGAAAATAGTTCAGGTATTAACTGCTATGCTAATGTAATTCTGAATGTCTACAAGACCTTCATCATGAAATCATAGAAATTCGTGAAAAAAGATTCTGTTCTTTACTACATTATGTATTTCAAGAGTTGGTAACTGACAGAAGTAAAATCCATACTGCTTCTGGCATTCAGCATCTTTTGGATATGATTGTATGATGGAACAACTACCAAATGAACAACTACAGTCTAAACCACTACTCCTCAACCACTACTTAGTCTAAACCACTAAAGTTTTAACAACTACTATTTTTTACAACTACTATGCCTTTACCATGATTGCCTTTACCCCATTAATGTATCTATTTTCCAGGTAAGTATAAACCCATATGCGTGTGTGATATATATATATATATATATATATATATATATATATATATATATATATATATATGTAATGGGTTTGTATGTACCTGTAAAAATCTTAAATTTTGTGGTAAAGGCATGCATGCTAAAGACATATGTGTTGTAAAAATTAATAATGATAAGTATTAACACTATATACACACATATATATATATATATATATATATGTATATATAGTATGTATGTATATATACATACACACACACCCCTATACTCACTTTTAATGTTATAAATTTCCTTTCCACCCAAAAACCTACACCCACCCAAAACCTTAAAAATTCCCTTTCCACCCAAAAACCTATACCCACCCTGAACCCTAAAAATTTCCTTTCCACCCAAACACCCACACCCATCCTAAACCCTGTAAATACCCTTGCAATACCAAAAACCCATACCTACCTTAAACCCTAAAATTACCCTTGCCACCCAAAAACCCACACCCACCCTAAAATTACCCTTGTTACCCAAAAACCTCTTACCCACCCTTAACCCTAAAAATACACTTGCCGCCCAAAAACCCATATCCACCCTAAAATGACCCTTGCCACCCAAAAACCCATACCCACCCAAAACCCTAAAATTACCCTTGCAATCCCAAAAACCCATACCCACCCGAAATCCTAAAATTACCCTTGCCACCCAAAAACCATGCCCACCCTAAACCCTAAAAATACCCTTGCAATCCCAAAAACCCATACCCACCCGAAATCCCAAATATACCCTTGCCACCCAAAAACTCATTCTCATGATACACTTGCCACTATATATATATATATATATATATATATATATATATATATATATATATATCAGTCATAAACAATCCAAGAGTGCCATCTACTGGTCTCAGAAGGTAAATTTAAACAACATACATTAATTAGTAAGATTGCATAAATAAACTTAGAAAATGTAAACCTGTTAATTATTTTTACAAAATGTTACACTCCATGAAAAAAACAAATGAGACAGACAACTTACTATAACAAAAGAAACAACTAATCTCTTCATGCAGGTCGTTGTTTAGACAGGTCGTTGTTTAGACAGGTCGTTGTTTAGACTAGGTAGTTGTAAATGCAGTAGTGGTTGAGGGATCGTGGTTCAGGCCCCTCGTTGTTAAAGAGTAGTGGTAAAGGTCGTTTCCCTTTGGATATATGTCCTGGTTCTTTGATCTTTACACTCAATATACAACAAGATGCACAAGAATTTCTAATCCTTATGCTTGGTGTATTGGAAGATAAAGGAATACAAATTGAAAACTTATTTGGACTAAGTTACAGATGGGATCATAAATGTGAAGAGTGTTCATTTTCTTCTACCACTGAAATAGACACAGAACGATTCATATACTTGACGATACCAGATTGCAAATCAGTATCTTTTAACAAATTAGTAAAAACAGCTAATCAAGATATGAAATGTTCTCATTGTAAATCAGAAATGTTGTCAACATTATATATAGAAAGATTTGGAAAATATGTCATTTTAATGCTACAATGTTGTAGAGCAAATGGAAGAAAATTGGAAATCAAAATTAAAAATTTTGTGGCCAGTCAAGTATTAATTTCAGGAAGAACTTTTACAGCAGTGGCTATTATTTTCCATGATGGACCTACTACAACATCTGGACACTATAAACCTAGCCAATAGTCAGCTCGAAAGATGGATAACGGAGGCTTTAGATGAGACGGCACCTTGGAGCACTAGGGTCTCCAAGAGACATGAAGTATCGGCACCATGGTTTAATGAGGCACTGATTAGAGCCCAAAAAAGAGTGTAAGCAGCTCGAACGTGCATAGCGTAAAGACTATTGTAGTAAGGCTAAAGAGAACTATAAAAAGAATTAAAAAAATACCATGCCTTAATTAAAAAAACTAGATGTGACTTTTACATGGAAATGATTGAACGGGCCAGTAACTCCTCCAAAGAAATGTTCTCAATATTGAAATCCCTCAAAGCATGCGATAATATAAACAATGAGGTAGTCGCGTGTGTGGAGAGCTGCAATAAAATAGCAGAATTCTTCGCAAACAAAGTGATAAAAATATATGACACTTTCCCAGTGGAAGCGCGGCAAGGGACAAGCACAACAGGAAGATGTGATATCACATTTGCAGGGGAGACCCTTGATGAATTTAAGATCCAAGATATAGAAGAACTCAAAGTCACAGCTAAAGGGATTAAATCAGGCTCCCCATTAGACCCTGCCCGCCCAGAGATACTAATGCAGGGAGCAAACCTCATTATGCCATATATCTCTGAACTCATTACATGTTCCTTTCAAACAGGAGAGGTCCCCACTAAATGGAAACAAGCTATAGTTCGGCCACTCAAAAAGAAACCATCCATAGATCATGAAGTGTTGGAAAACCTACGCCCCATTTCCTTGTTACCATTTACGGTTAAGATTGCTGAAAAAGTAACTAATAAACAACTAGTAGATCATATTAACAAGAATGATCTACTGCACCCCTCCCAATCAGGTTTTAGAGCTGCACACTCTACGGAGTCAGCACTACTCCTGGCAACAGAAACAATGAGAAAATACGCTGATGAAGGACAGACGGTGGCACTGATCCTATTGGACCTCAGCACGGCATTTGACACCGTTTCTCATAATCTACTCCTCCAGAGGCTAGAGACATGTGGTGTTAGGGGAAAGGCACTGCGTTGGATGACATCTTTTCTATCCGCACGGAGCTTCCAAGTCGCACAACAGTCTCACATATCTAAGAGCATCCCCTTGCCCCAAGGTGTCCCACAGGGATCGATTCTGAGCCCAACTCTATTTAATCTATATGTGGGACCACTGGCTGAGCGAGTGGTAGAACATAAGGTGTCCATCGTGTCATATGCGGATGACACACAGCTAATCGTGATGCTGTCTCAAGACAGGGAACAGGCAGCAATCCGATTCTCCAAGTGTCTAGAAGAGGTGGCAGCGTGGATGTCAAACCACTGCCTAAAGCTCAACGGGAATAAGACGGAGGTGTTGATTGTGGGCAAGGCCCCATCCATTTGGTCATCAGCCTGGTGGCCGGAGACACTGGGCCAATTACCCACACCCAAATCTGAAGTAAAAAATCTCGGAGTATGGTTTGACTCCGAACTGGCATTCGATAGCCAGATTCAGAAAGTAGCGGGCAAATGCCACGGGACCATGAAAATCCTGAGAAAAATTCTTGATATCCTGCCACCGAATGCTAGGAAAACCATAGTACATGCCGTGGTAACTTCCCAATTAGACTATGGCAATGTGCTATATTTAGGTGCCATTAAAAACGGGCTATCAAAACTACAAGCGGTGCAAAATGCGGCGGCTCGCCTGGTACTAAGCCTCCCGAGAAGAGCCTCCGCTAAGAAAGCCCTGGCAGAACTGCACTGGCTACCAGTTGAGAAGAGAATCGTGTTCAAAGCAATGTGCCACTGTCACCGTATTCTATCAGAAAAAGGCCCAGGGTACCTACAACCACTGTTAACACAGTACACACCATGCCGAAACCTAAGATCCAAGGTTAGGGCACTGGTGACTGTACCAAGAATATCTAAAGCCAGAATGGGGGCACGCTCATTCAGATACCTCGCAGCAAAAACATGGAACACCTTACCTATGGCCCTAAGAACAGAACCATGCGAAACTAAATTTCGCAAACAACTGAAGACATGGTTATTCCTAACAGCATACTAAGTGTAGTATGTGGACCAGAGTGAGTGACCAGCTATGAGAGGCAAATACTGGTGCTCCGTACCCTTTTAGTGTGCCTGTTCCAGCGCGGGGACACACCGGTGGTGTAACCATGTGCTCTATAAATGGCTAAATAAATAAATATTTAAAGTGCAATAAAGGATGGACACATTGCAATGATGCCCATTTGGAATTAAAATCTAGGTTGCTTTACGAATTACCAAATTCATTAATGTTATTTTTGATGCCAAAGTTTTGAATACATCATTCGGCCTATTGGGAAGATTTGAACACGAATTAACAAGTTTATTTGGGATATTTTCAAAGCAAAAGTTTTGGAAACATTATTCGGCCTATTGGGAAGACGTGAACAATTAGTGTATGGATTATTGTTTATGCTAATTCATATTGCATTTGGAAAATTGTGTTTAGAAACAAATAGTTTATATGTTTGTTGTCTATATTATACGAGATGTAAATGAGAGTGCACATTTTATAAAATGTACTTGAGAGAAATAAAAGACTTAATGTACTTGAAGAATGTAATTAAGAAACTGTAGATAGGTAAACATATTGCTACACATATTCTAAATAATGCTCTATGCTGATTTGTTTTTTTTTTACAATCTCGTTGATTGTTTTTTGTCCTTGCTGTTGTATGATGATACTACATTAAAATTACTGTGCATGGTGAAATTCAGTAGAATCTGAGAACAGCAAAAAGGGAAACTGAAAATGTTATGTAATTCTAAAATTATGTTGTGTTCTTAAAAGTATAATATTACATTTGATAACAGTTTTTCTTCTTCTT
This sequence comes from Calotriton arnoldi, assembly GCA_963921515.1. Taxonomy (NCBI): domain Eukaryota; kingdom Metazoa; phylum Chordata; class Amphibia; order Caudata; family Salamandridae; genus Calotriton; species Calotriton arnoldi. The sequence continues at coordinate 288,902 of CAWUFW010007906.1, forward strand.
TTTTACAGAAGGTAATGGTGAAGTTTGAAAAGATTTTTAATTCAGTTTACATCAAAACCACTCTAAAATAGTTCCACTGAGTTTTGTATCTACATTACTAAAAAAGGTAAGAACAAATAATGTAATATGCATGATAACGTGAAACAATGTTTAGAGGCACTTCTACTGCACTCATCCATTCCCTCAAACAGTACCCATGCACTCATCCATGCACTCAGGCATTACTCCCGCACTCGTTCAATTTACCCAGGCACTACCCATGCACTGCTAGAATCACCCAGGCACTACCCCTGCACTGATGCAATCACTCAGATACTACTGTTGCACTCATCCATTCACCCAGGCACTACTCATGCACTCATCTATGCATTCAGGCGCTATTCATGCACTTATCCATGCACTCAGGCACTACCTCACACTCATGCAATCAGCCAGTCACTATCCATGCACTCCTCCAATTACCCAGCCACTACCCTTGCACTCATGCAATCACCCAGACACTACCTATGCACTCCTTCAATCACCCAGGCACTATGTATGCACTCATCCATGCACTGAGGCACTATGTATGCACTCCTACAATCACCCAGGCACTACCCCTGCACTCATGCAATCACTCAGGCACTACCCATGCACTCCTTCAATAACCCGGGCACTACCCCTGCACTCATGCAATCACCCAGGCACTACCCATGCACTCCTCCAATCACCCAGGCACTACCCATGCACTCATAAAATCACCCAGGCACTACCCATGCACTCCTCCAATCACCCAGGCACTACCTATGCACTCATAAAATCACCCAGGCACTACCCATGTACTCCTCCAATCACCCAGGCACTACCTATGCACCCCTCCAATCACCCAGGCACTACTCCTGCACTCATGCAATCACCCAGGCATTACCCTTGCACTCCTCCAATCACCCTGGCATTACCCATGCACTCATCCATGCACTCAGGCAGTACCCCGGCACTTATGCAATCACCCTGGCACTACACATGCACTCCTCCAATCACCCAGGCACTACCCCTGCACTCATGCAATCACACAGGCACTACCCATGCACTCCTTTAAATCACCCAGGCACTACCCATGCACTCATGCAATCACTCAGGCAGTACACATGCACTCCTCCAATCACCCAGGCACTACCCATGCACTCATCCATGCACTCAGGCATTACCCCAGCACTCATGCAATCACCCAAGCACTCCTCCAATCATCCAGGCACTGCCCCTGCACTCATGCAATCACCCAAATACTACCCATGCACTCCTCCAATCTGCCAGGCACTACCCATGCACTCCTCCATGCACCCAGGCACTACCCATGCACTCTTCCAATCTGCCAGGCACTATCCATGCACTCCTCCAATCACCCAGGCACTACTCCTGCACTCATGCATTTACCCAGGCAATACCCATGCACTCCTCCAATAACCCAGGCACTACCCCTGCACTCATGCAATCACCCAGGCACTACCCATGCACTCCTTCAATCACCCAGGCACTACCCCTGCACTCATGCAAACATCCAGGCACTACCCATGCACTCCTCCAATCACCCAGGCACTACCCATGCACTCATGCAATCACCCAGGCAACACCCATGCACTCCTCCAATCACCCAGGCACTACTCCAGCACTCATGCAATCACCCAGGCACTACCCTTGCACTCCTCCAATCACACAGGCACTACCCATGCACTCATGCAATCACCCAGGCCATTATGTTGCACTCATCCATTCCCTCAAACACTACTTATGCACTCATCCATGCACTCAGGCTCTACCCATGAACTGCTTCATGCACCAAGGCACTACCCATGAACTCATGCAATCAGTCAGGCACTACTGTTGCACTCATGCATTCCTGAAAACTCTACCTATGCACTCATCCATACACTCAGACACTACCCATGCACTGCTCCAATCATCTAGGCACTACCTCTGTACTCCTGCAATCAGGCAGACTCTACCCATGCACTCATGCTATCATTTAGACACTACTGTTGCAGTCATCCATTCCTTCAAACACTACCCATGGAGTCATCCATGCACTCAGGCACTACCTATATACTTCTCCAATCTCCGAGGCACTACCCCTACACTCATCCAATAAGCCAGACACTATCCATACACTCATACAATCACTTAGACACTACGGTTGCACTCATCCATTCCCTCAAACACTACCTATGCACTCATCCATGCACTCAGGATCTACCCATGCTCTGATGCATTTACCCAGGCATTACCCATGCAATCATTCAAACACTACTGCTGCACTAATCTATTCCCTCAAACACTACCCATACACTCATCCATACACTCAGGTACTACCCATGCACTTCTTCAATCATGCAGGCACTACCCTTGCACTCATGAAATCAGCCAGCCACTACTCATGCACTCCTCCAACCACTCAAGCAGTTCTATTGCACTCATCTATTCCCTCAAACACTACCCATGTACTCATCGATGCACTCAGGCTCTACCCAACCCAAGCACTGTTCCATGCAGCCAGGCACTACCCATGCACTCATGCAATCACTCAGGCACTACTGCTGCACTCATGCATTCCCTCAAACACTACCTAAGAACTCATCGATACACTCAGGTACTACCCATTGACTGCTCCAATCACCCAGGCACTACCCCTGTACTCATACAATCATCCAAACAGTGCTCATGTTCTGCTCCAATAATTCAGGCACTTGTATTGCATACATTCATTTCTTCAAACACTATGCATGCACTCATCCATGTACTCAGGCACTACCCCAGCAGTCATGCAATCACCCAGGCACTACCCCTGCACTCATGCAAACACCCAGGCACTACACATGCACTCCTCCAATCACCCAGGCACTACCCATGCACTCCTCCAATCACCCTGGCACTACCCCTGTACTCATGAAATCACCAAGGCACTACCTATGCACTCATGCTATCAGCCAGGCACTACTCATGCACTCCTTCAATCACGCAGGCACTTATATTGCACTCATGCATTCCCTCAAACACTATGCATGTAGTCATCCATGTACTCAGGCACTACCCCTGTACTCATGCAATCACTCAGGCAGTACCTATGCACTCCTTTAATCACGCAGTCACTACCCTTGCAATCAGCCAAGAACTATTCATGCACTCCTTCAATCACTTAAGCACTTGTATTGCACTCATCCATTCTCTCAAATACTACCCATGCACTCATCCATGCACTCAGGCACTACCCCTGCACTCATGCAATCACTCAGGCACTACCCATACACTCCTTGAATTACCCAGACACTAGCCATGCACTCATCCATGCACTCAGGCACTACTCAAGCATTCCTCCAATCATCCAGGCACTACTCTTGCACTCATGCAATCACCCAGGCACTTCTTTTGCACTCATCCATTCCCTCAAACACTACCCATGCAGTCCTGCAACCACCCAAGCACTATCTGTGCACTCATGCAATCAGTGAGGCACTACTCATACACTCCTTCAATCATTCAGGCATTTCTATTGCACTCATCCATTCCCTCAAACAGTACTCATGAAGTAATCCATGCACTGAGGCAGTACCCATGCACTAATGCAATCACCCAGGCACTATCCAAGTACTCCTGCAATCACTCAGGCACTATCCCTGCACTCATGCAATCACTAAGGCAATTTTTCTATTTTAAACCAGTTTATGTGGTTCCGTAAGAACCGTTTTTTTTAACAATTTTAAAAAAAACGTGTATTTTCTTAGTTTTTTTTTTCTTTTGTGTTTTTGACTTTTTTTCAAACAAAAGAAAATTCAACAGTCCAATATGACTTTTTTTTTTTTTTTTTTTTTAAAGAGGAAATAGAAGATTTGGAAGCATATAAAAAAAAATAACACTTGTGGGATTTTATTGCATTGAGAATAACATCAATGCATTGCTCCCCAACACAGAGTTTTGCATCACATTTTTTGCAATTGATAGAAGCATCCACTAGCTCTGGGAAAATGTGTGGCCGAGGTGAAGGTGGAACTCCTGCACTTGATATAGATGGTGCATTTGCGTCAACCTGGGCAGCTTGTTCATTTTTCTCCCGCAGCAGGACTTCTTTTGCCAAATGAACTGGATGAATTGTCTCCAGGTGCTTTTTCATTGAGGATGTTCCGCATGAGAACTTTTTTTCAGATCCTCTTCAAAGTACTCTTTTGCACAATTTGCAAGTGACTTTTCTTGCGTTCACCTTTTTTTCGCCCTCTGGCACTGTAAAAAAAAGCCTAAACTACACTCTCCTTTATTTTTTTTACAGGCTCCTCCACATCGTCTACCTCTTCCAGGAGATCTTCTTCTGGATGACTGGATGCCATAATGAAGAAAAATAGTCAAACAACACCCAAAAAAAAGAAATTCCAACAGCCTTGAATAAACAGGCCTTGCCAGGAAGACACACCAAAAATAAGAGGAATAAAATAGGTGTTAGATCCTCCCTCTAACAGAATGAAAAGGTTTTAAACCAATCAGAAGCTTTCTTTTAAGGTCACATGGAGTCGCGTAGAGTGCGTGCACCCGTCGCGTACACGTTGCGCAGCCCGTAAAATTTCGTATACATAATTGTAAGGTATAAATTGGTTTTTATAAAATATTTTGAAAAGTATATTTGTGAAAGTGTTTAAGTAAAACTGATATTTAAAGTTTGGACAGTGATATTTCACACTTTTAAAATTACGCCGGAGTCGCGACCCCTGCGCGACCCCGGAAATACGCGGCAGCAGGGGTCGCGCACCCGGAATCCGCGCACCCATCGTGTAGGTTCGCGTAGGGTGCGCGACCCCTTTGTAAAAAAAATTTGGAAAAAGTTATAATACAATAAAACAACTTTCACAGTATTAAAAGCATTATTTCGAGTAAATATAAATTTTAATTGATCACATAAATAACAGAATTCATTTTTAGTAGTCTATGATATATGTATTTTAAAAGAGTGCTTATAATTATTAAAGAAGATTTTAGAAAAACTATGAATAATTTTAAAAAGAAAAGTTCAAAAATATACTTCCAATCATTTTTAAATAAAAGGAATTCTATAAAACACTTAGAAATACCGTAAAAAAGCTAAGGTTATAGTAATTTTATACTTAAGATTTAGCATTTAAAAAACCTTAGGAATTCACTGAAAAAAACATATGTTTCAGGGACGTTATAGGTAGGAATTAGCATTTAAAAAACCTTTGAAATTCACTTAAAAAACCATAGGTTTCAGGGACGTTATAGTTAGGGATTAGCATTTAAAAAACCTTTGAAATTCACTGAGAAAAAACACAGGTTTCAGGGACGTTATAGTTAGGTTGACATTTTACTCGAACAAAACCAGGGAAATTTGGCCATTATAGTTAGCTGAGCTAACTATAACTCGCGCCCCCCAATGCACTGCTGATGATGTCACATATTACATCACTCATGACATGGTCAGTGACATCACTGATGACATCAGTGATGACATCTCAAATGACATCACTGATGACATCATTCATGTGATCCTCTGATGCACCTCCTCACACCCTAATATAACCTTTGATACGCCCACTCTAAAATACAGACTAGCAATATCGAAACCATAGACAGACCAATACCAGTTAGTACATACCCGCTCACTGATTCATATGTCTACACACACATCCACTCACTAACCCATACAGCCACTCATACATGCAGTCATTCATCAATACAGCCACTAATATATCTACTCATACTCCCATACAGACACTCACACACCATCAGTCACCGAAAGAGTTACTAAAACACCTAGCCAGTCACCCAAAGAATCAATCACACTCACTTATACAGTTATACACACACACCACCTCACTTATTCATACAGATAGTACCATATACTTACTCTGTTCTACAATCACTGACATAAGCACACACTTATCCATGCAGCCACTGTCTCAATCACTCACTGTCACATTTAGTCACTTATATACTCCAACACTCACATATACTGCCTTTCACATATGTAGTTACTTACACATATACCACTGAGACATCCATTCACTCACCAACACAGCTATACACACACTCACTCACCCATACAGCCCCTAACACATGTATTCATGAACCCATACACCCAGTAAATTACCCACTCACACATCCATGCAGGGAGTCACACACCCCCCCCCACACCGACACTCAGGCACCCATCCAGTAATCAGACATCCAATCATTAACCCATTAAGACACTCATGTAGCTACTCACCAACCCATGCAGCCACTTACACACCAACTGACAGACTGGTACAGACATTCACACAGATTAGTCATTCACCCATGCATTCACTAAGACACATTTAATCACTCACTTATACAGTCAGTCACACACCCACTAAATCATCCATTCAGACACTCATGCACCCACTCATTCTTCAATACACCTTGGGATATATATAGATAACATTCGTCAACTTTTTAGAAACACTCACAGTCACTGGAAGATGTCATCAGTGATGTCATTTGAGATGTCATCAGTGATGTCACTGACCATGTCATGAGTGATGTAATATGTGATGTCATCAGCAGTGCATTGCAGGGGCGCGAGTTATAGTTAGCTCAGCTAACTATAACGGCCGAATTTCTCTGGTTTTGTACGAGTGAAATGTCAACCTAACTATAACGTCCCTGAAACCTGTGGTTTTTTCAGTGAATATATATATATATAGACACCACATGGTTTGAATTTTAGTGAGGACTTCTTTACATATTTATGAAAATTCTGGTTTTAATCGAACTGTTCTAATCTTGTCGCTGCCTCACCATTGTTTTTAACATTTAGTTTTTGTATTTTTGAACTATTTTGCACATGTGAACCTCTGGGTTCACTAGGTGACACTTTGAATTGCACTGGCACTTTATTATTAGGCATGGAATGATTAATCCAAAGCCCACATGGGCTATATCAGTTTGTATTCACAATTGCAACAATTTGGCAATGGGATGCACAAAATTGATCCGTGTTAGATTGGGAATATGCCATTATTTACATGATAAACTTTACATTTGTTTTACTTTTTTTATGCATTTTTATCCAATCTGTGGGGTTCTGAATACCATCTTATTCTTGCATCTTTTATGAGCACTGTATGTACTTATTTAATATTTATTTATTTATTTACATATTTATTGATATTTATATCTTTATTGCTCATTTTGCACCATACATATTATGCCAATGCTAGTTCTTAATATGTGGAACTGATTTGCCATTGTGAACAATAGTGTTAAGAATTTTTTCCATGTCTATGAATTCTATAGTCACGGTTAGTAGCACTGTCACTTTAAATAGGTTATGTTTGCTCCTCTAACGTGTCATGTGATCAAGGCCCCACGACGGCTGAAACGCGTTATGGCGGCGGCGGTGCACAGGACTGATTAAACAAAATTGCACCATACTTTGGGTTTGCTTCATCTTTTCTACAAATGAAGGCTACAAGAGATGATTTACCTATATACATATATATACACATACACACACACACACGCATTTAGATCTATATATAGCTATATAAGTGAATTTCTAGGTTTTTAAAAAATGCTAAGTATTTTATTACCATATGCGTGTGCAGCAGGGGGTTAGCTACAGTGCCTTATCTTTTTAAAGGGGAGAGGGGGCCAAGTGGGCCCCTTCCTGAGCCATATTAGGCCCTGGCGACCCCCTCCCCCTTGGGCCTTTTTTTTTTTAAAGGGGAGGGAAGTATGTGGCTCCCCTGCCCAGGCCTCACTAGCCCTGGGGACCCTATGCCCCAGTGCCTTATGTTTTTTAAAGGGGAGGGGACAAAGTTGCCCCCTACCCGAGCTTTATTAGGCCCTCTGGACCCTAGCCCCCAGGGCTGTTTTTTTTTATAATTGGAGGAGGGCCATGCAGCCCCCTTCCTGAGCCTTTAAAAGGCCATGGGGAACCCACACTCCAGGGCGGTATTTTTTAAGATGGAAGAGGTTTTTTTATTATAGGGGAGGGGACCACGTGGTCCCTCTCCTCGAGCCTTATTAAGTTCTGGGGATCCCATCACCCAGGGCCATTTTTTTTTTAAAGGGGAGGGGACCGTGTGGCTCCCATCAGAGCCTTTTTAGGCCCTGGGGCCCCAATTCCCAGGGTTTTTTCTTGTGAAAGGGGAGGGGCCTTTTTTTAAATAAAGGGGGGGACCATGTGACCCGCCCTCCCTGAGCCTCTTTAGGCCCGGGGGACCTCAACCCCCAGGGCCTATGTTAAAATGGGAGAGGGGCAGTTATCGGCCTCAGGGACTCCATCCTCTGGGGCCCACACTATTAAAGGTGGGTGCCCTGGTGGCCGCGGGTGGAGCACCAAGGCACTCGTGGCCCCAGCCAGAGCCAGCATTGCTCCGGCCCGCAGGGAGCAGCTACTAATGCTGCTCCCTGCGGCGGGAGCCATATTTGGATCTGTTTCCCTGCAATAATCAGTGAGGGCATGGAAACAGATTAAAATATGGCTCCCAGTTGGCAGGAGCATTTTCAAAAGCTCCCACCCGCAGGAGGTAGACTGTGTTTGTTACCATCTGGCAGGAAATTTAAAAAAGCATCCGCCAAGCGAGTGCAAACAAAGGTTTCCCAATTTAAAAATAGAGCGTTCTGATTGGCCCCGAGGTCTTTTTTCCCTTTGGGCCATCCCGTGCCGCGTTGGTGCTGGCAGGGGAACTGATATGTCCTGGGGTGGACTCCCCGGAATATAGCTAGTGAGCTGGCCCCTAGGTGATTAATGGCTATGGAAGGGGGGCCGTGCATCCCCCTCTCTTTACTAAAGCTTAGTGGCCTGAGGGAATGGGGCCCTGGGGGCCTTTAAAGGTGCAGCCCCCCCTCTTGACATTTTTCGGCCCCAGGTTGGGCTTTCCAGGGCCTGTCATGGTGCGGGTAGGTGGGTCACGTGTCCCCCCAACCCATATACTATGTTATTGACCCCGGGGGTGGGCTCCCCGGGGCCTCTGTTGGCTCAGGAAGGAAGGCCGTGCATCCCCCCTCCCCATTTATATTAATTTCGGAGCAGGGCCTGTAAAGGCTAGGGGAGGGGGGCAGTATGCCTCCCTGCCATTAATAAAGCAATATGGCCCGGCCCCCATTTTGTGTTTTTTTCCCTGATCCTGTGGAAGTCCCACAGAATTGCAACTATTTTTGTCCCCAGGACCTAGGGGATTAGGGTATCCCTATCCTGTCCCCTTATATTTTTTTTTGCAAACATGCCAAGCCCTCTAATGGCTGCAGGCAACATTTGTCTCATGCTGCTGGCAGCCAAGCAGAGTTCTTGCTCCAAGTGAGTTGGCCCAAGGGAAATAAAACTCCCTGGGACAATCAGAATGCTCTATTTTTAAATTGGCACTCCCGCGAGATTCTCTCAAGACTCACGCAAACCCAACTGTCCAGATATACAATTATTTTTTAAGCTTAATTTCTCAAAAACTACTGAATGGATTTACACCAAATCACAAACAGCACAATCTACGACCTAAGATCTAGCATCCTGCCACATTTTGTGTAATTTCATTTATCAGTTTTTGCTATAGCCTTTTCTAAAGAAGTCTCTGAAAAATGTCTGGGGATTTGGCATTTTGCGACCCCTTTTTTCTCAGCCCCCGCTTGATGGATCACACCAAACTTTCCATGCACAAACTAGTCAAAAAGTCGCACCTTTTTCGAAAGTTTCGTGGAGAGTCATCAAACGGTGCCAAAGCTATTAGCAACACAAAAAAAGCTTTTACTATGGAACAGCTGACCCAATGTTAACTACCTATAAGCCACTGCCACTTATATATATCACATAGACATATATATATAAACTTTTTTTTAACTACAGACCATCAATTCTGCTAAAACTATTATGTTGCTTGCTTGGTTGGTCATTGCTCTTTTACTGCTCCTGAAGTCATTATATTTCAAGGTGCTTATCATGTCTCCAGCAAGGTAACCAGATTCTGAATGCTCTGCCAGGTGGACTTCTACATGGCTTTGCTAAGCAAGATACTCACCAGCAGAATACTTGACTCCGCAATTGGGTCCACTAAACATGGTACTCCTTTTAGCACGAGTGACTACAGTACCCAAAACCAAGCCATGAATAATGATTGGTGGCAGTTGATATAGTAGTGGGTTAAAGGCCTAGTTACCGGAATTCTAAATTAGGAAAGAAGACTACTGTTCCTCACTGGTAAATCTGTTGAGTCTCCCATGACTGGAACTCCTCATTTCCCAGAGTGAGAAATGTATGTATGTGCATCTGCTTCCACATGGGTTTAAAATGAACAAGGTGTACATGAGGGTTTGCAGTGCTCCAGCTTGGGACGTCTCTTGTCTATGTCTATCCCTATAATTGAACAGCATTGGTTCACAGATTGCTGTCTCCCATATGCCCTGCAGGTCTCTACATCACTTGCCTCCCTACCGAATCCTCTCCAAGGCATAGCAGCTGGGTTTGGTGTGTGCTTGTCAGTGCGGCTCGCTTGGAACGGGGGTGGTGGGGTGGGGGGTATATTAAAAACAAATAAAAAAATAAACTTATCTACTCTGCCGTGCCGCCGCCTCTTCTCCGTCCTCTTCAGGCCTGCTACGGCACCGGGAGCATTCAGGCTTCCGGGCTCTCCTAGCCAATCACGATGCTGCACTAGCAGCGTCGTAATTGGTCTGAGTGTCCTGTTTGGAGGCTCAGGCAGTGCCTGGGGAGGCTGGGCATGTTCTCCATGGGGCTGTGCAACATAGCCCAATGGAGAACATGCCAAGTGCCCATATCATGTCATGTGCACTTAGAGGAGTGCAAACCACTCCTCCCCTGCTCTGGCGACATGCTGCCAGCCCCGTAACGTCCTGGTATTATCATTTTCTTTTTCTTTTTTTTGCACTGCTGAAATAGCAGTGGGGTGACGCTCCTCCGCCTTAGTGGAGGAGCCGCCACTGGGCTTGTTCTTATTCACAAAACTCTCAGTGGAAAAGGGAGAGATCTGTTGTGTTCACCCACTGGCTCAAACCACAGGTCACTCTGTGGTCTGGAAGGAAACCTTGCCTTTATAAAGAATGTAGCCATGGACAAGGCCACAACAAAACCCAAGCATAGGAAATGTGCTGAAAGTCGATTTGTAGCCCTTGGGATCAGGTCTAGCAGAAGAGGCTAAGGAAAAAATACCCGATTACATGAAGACATGTCGGGGTTGAATCCATGAACCTTAGTGATATTATGGTACGTCAGCCATCAGCACGGAGATCCGTGCTGATGGCAAACGTGCTGTTTCCCCGGTAGCTGAAAAACGCTTGCTTTAACCACGCATATGCCTTAACCACGCATGTGTGTGGTTAGGGCAGTCGGGGTTCTAGCTGTCTGAGCGGATGGGCGGGGAGAGGAACCGGAAGGCATGCGGCAGGAAGGACAGGGACGCGGCTTGGTAAGTTGGGCTGGGGCAAGGTGGGGTTAGGTTTTAGGGGTGGGGACTGGCTTTAGGGTGCAGGGTGGGGGGTGGGGTCGGGATAGTTTTAAGGGCAGGGGGCCAGGTTTTAGGTCTCAGGGCATAGGGCTAAAGGGGCATTTTTCAGGGCTGGGGGCAGTTTTTAGGGCTCAGGGTGGGTGTGCTGGGGTCGGGGTTGTTTTTTTGGGCTAGGGGCTGGTTTTAGGGCTCAGTGTAGGGGGTCGGGTTAGTTAATAGGGCTGGGGCGGGTAGATTACAACGCAGGAGGGCCGAATTTTAGAGCTCAGGACGGGAGGGCTGGGATCTTTGCCACACATATACCTTTACCAATCATGCCTTTACAACAAAATTTGTGGTAGAGGCATGCGTGGTAGAGGCATGAGTGGTAATGACGTGGTCATTGTAAAGACCACGTGGTTAAGGCATGCATGGTTTAAGCATGCGTGTTTGTGTCATACAACCCATTAAAAGATTTGAAGCACCACCATGGTTTCACTTAAAGTATATGAAGACATGTAACAAAAGCTCATGCAGGTCAGACATCACACCTGTGACACTGCTACAGCACACATGCTGTTCAAATGTAGATAGCGTTAATGTGTGCAGGCTTTTCCTGTTTACTACATAAAAACTGATGTTATAATACGCTGTAAAGTTTTTGTGTGGCTGTAATGTTTCTTGGAGTGTGAAACAGAATTGGTGAGCAGCTATGAGGATTCTCTTACATAGCAGACAGAACATTCCTCTGTCCTCATTTAGGTGTTGGTGGGCTCTGTTTTAGTTACCAATACATTTTATGACTGTACTTTGACTGGTCACCATTTCACTGGCAATGAGATCAGATGAGATAGGGAATAAAATGTATACAAAAGTTTGTCATTTGAATAGATTTAGTATTGTATGCTCCAACTGGATTTTCAGTGGATGCTCTGGTACGCTGAGGCAACTGTCATTTGCTGGTTTTGCTTGGCTTCACCCTTATTTTTGCAATAAACACATGTTAGACTTTTAGGTCCCAGAAGTGTTGTGTTTTATATTACACCAGGTATTGGTAGAATGAATTGCCCCCAACATCCTAACAGCACATTTTTGGCATCAGCTCGCCTCAACACTTCAGTCAATCAATATAAGTCTGGGGCTACTTCCAGGACATCACTATTTGTCTCATCACCAATAAAAACAAGATTTGAGAATTAACATTCAAACTTCTTTTCTGGATCTAGTTATTGACTCCAGAAGGCACAGTTCGGGTTTAAGCAGACCAACTCTTCCCTGTGAAGACTGAACCATCTTCTGCACTGCTCTATTCAATTTAAAACAGACATCACCAATGTTTTTGACAGACATGCCCCACAAACCAAATGGGGATCTCTGATACGTACCGCATCAAAGTCCCCTTTCACATTTTTATACAATATTGTGCAATTATAGGCAGCCTAGGCAGTGGATATTTCGTTGTTATGTTTCCAAAGAGAGCCTCGGCTATCATAACTAAACCCAACCCCTGCTCAAGATAATAGATCTCTCCAAATGTATTGCTATCCATCCATCAAGTCACCCATTTGGCTACCTGAAAATAAAACTTTAACACTGGTGCCTTTAGTCCACTCTCAGATGGAGAGTTGATATTGTTATTCAGCCTCTGTCTCCACTCCATATAAATTCTGTTAGCTAGGAGTATATTTCCAAAAAGATCACCAGGGGCAAAATTACAGGCATATTTTTGAATAAGTAAAATTGCGGGGCGAGCATTATCTTAGAAATTTAGTCCCTTCCTATGACAGAGAGGAATCCTCCTTCAGAAGGCCACTGCCTTCCTTAGTGCTGTTTCCTTAGTGCTGCAACAGGTTTAATTTTCTTGCCATCACTATGATAGACATTTACCTCAAGGTAATTAAATGTGGTGACTGACCATCTTAAAATAAACCCTGTTCAAAGCCACAGCCTATATTTTGCTATAGATTTCAGGGAAACAGACAAGGTTTGTCCCAGTTTACTTTTAATCTGAGGAAGTGCATGTACCTAAATACAGTGGGGAGCTCGTGATTTGCAATTGTCTGCATGTTGAGCACTATGCTGAAGATCTCTAGCAAATATGTTCCCTCACTCAGAGGAACAACCGGTAAGTGTGGTGAAGGATTGTGTTAGCCTTATAAGTGTATGTGAGAATGGGATAAGTTGGAGTAAAGGCAAAGGACAATGTGAAGCTATGATGATGTATTGCTGCTGCAGTATTCTGGGGAATTTAGCAAACTGCCTCCATTGTTTTGTCAGGAATTCGGCATGCAGATCTTGTAGGGGCAGATTTCATTTTGTGAGAGTATGTACATATGTTAGGGGAAGGTTACCAATCTGTATAATTAAGTTGTATGGAGCAGGAGTGAATATGCTGGTTAACTTTGGGTCACTTTAGATTTTAATCAACAGAGTGGACATGGATGATATTTTTGGTGGTGAAGATCTGAAAATGGGGGAAGGAGACAACAGGAATGGAACATACAATAAGAATCTTATTCAGATGGAAGAAATTACTATCTTCAATTGTTTCATTAAATGGTAATGAGTGATGACATTGTTCCCTCTGTGAATGAGTGGGGAAGGTCAATGTGCAGTCAGAGGAAATAAAGGTAATTCAGAGAGAGAGTTGAAAGGAATACAAGAAAAGTTATGATTTAAGGAATGGAGTGAAAGATGGTGTATGGAAAGTTGGGGAGGTTAAGCGCGCTAGTAAGAAAAGGGAAGAGACTTCAAAGTATGGATGGATTTTCACAGCTGCCAAGGTGTGAAGCAGTGTTGTATCATTAATGATTGATCAAGTGTGAAGTATGAGTCACTAGCCAAAGTGGGGGATGTGAGACAAACTCTAATGACACTCATGGCGAGGAAAACCTGTGCAGGAAAAGAAATGAGAGAGATTTTATATCTCAAGTGGTTTAAGGATTAATCTGCACATTTCGTTTATAACTGCACATAGGTACTGTGTTTTATTATGAGATTTATCTTTTTTCTGCCATGGCTTTTAAGTGTTTAGGTGGTGTGCAAACATAATGTAATGTGGAACCTGGAAAAGATGTGAGACTTCCATCACATGGAAGCTGGGCCCCTCTTCTCTCTTGAAGGTGTTGGTGGCATTTGTTGTAGTAACCAATAAATCTAATGTTGGCTGTCTAAATTTATGGAGTTGAAAGTAACTTGGTGAGATACGAAGAAACATTATTTCACTATGCTATCAAATCTTTAACTGCAAATAAAGTCTTACACCTTTTTATAGCTATACCACTGTCTGAGCACTGTAGTTATTGAGCTCAAATTAAGTGTTATCTGCAAGGGAGCATTGTACCCCGCTCCACTCTTCACAAGAAAGCCTTGACTGCTTGCCTTCACTGCCCGATACGTGACAAAGCATAAAATGGAGGTTATTGGCATTAAGTGAGCTTGCAGAAGTATGTTGTTTCTGCAATTGCAGGGGCAAAAACAATTTCAAAAGGACTGCCTAACTGTCTTTTAGTTTTCTTACCAAAGGACAGAATTTTTCCAACAACATTACAGGGCTTTTTGTTTCTACGTCACGTCATGTCTCCCATTCATCCACTTCTAATATCTCCTTAAATTTGTCTCATGTCTCCTTCCTCTTACATGTGCCTTCCTTTAGCATCAACTTTAGAGTATGTTTGTATGTCAGTGTCTTGCTGTGTTGTTTCCTTTTCATGATGTGCCTCCAGTGAGTTAAGAATCAGAGACCTCATGGGTGCATGTGCCCATCACATGTTTTCCCATGCTGGGTCTCCCTTTGTCTGAAAGTGAAAATCAATGTTTATTTCCTATGTTTCTACATTACCTGTGAATCTTCAAGCATCACACTTTGGATTTCCAAATGGCTGCACCAAGTAATGTCTTCCTATGCCCTGTATCAGCAATTCCACACATTTAAGTTTTCCCACGTCTTCCCTCAGGAGTATGACACCATATAGACGAACGCAATATCAATTCACACAAATATCGGCAACATTTTTTTTTACAAAAATATAGCCACCAAACAAGAAAAAAAACACAAATATCAACAACTTGAATATCACCGTTCTAAATGTCTAACATACCGTAATACTGAAATCAAAAATATAGGAACATATAGAAAGTTATATAAGTAATGTTCCTACAGTCCCATCAGCAGGATATGAAAATGTTTTGATGCAACTCTATGTGGGAGGAAAGATATGGCAGAAGGGCTCTTATAAGTTGGGTATGGTAAAAACAGTCATGAGAAATTGAATTGAAATGGGTATGAGGACAAAGGATGAAGTCTATCTAAGGGTCAATGTTTCTGACCTCCTGCATTTGTTTAGGACAAAGACCAATAGTGATAAGTCATAGATGGTAGGGGAGAGAAGAAAAGTCTCAAATTTCCCAGGGTCGACGTTTAAAAAAAAAAGATAACAGGCATCCGCCGGTGAATTCTGGATGCAACAGCAATGATTTCATTTATTATCCATTTATAATGTTTGGAAATATACCCATTAGGCACACCATTAAATCTATATAACACTACAGAAACATTGATATAAAAAATATCGACAATATTAACATTATATTATATATAATGAAATACTAATAAAAACAACTTCTAAAAAGCTGAAAAATAACAGAAAATGGATGAATATAAAAAATGAATTATGATATAAACACAAAATAAAAGAGAAAAAATAATTAAACAATATAGGCTGATAATACAATGTTAAACAATGTATGCCACTTAAACACATAACGTAACAAATATATCTGTAACCAATAAATTACAATAATATATAAAATATTTCTAAATAAAACATGAAATATATTTACATAGAACTTAAAAATAACTCTTTATAACTAAACATATACATAACATTAAAACGGGAAAAAAAATAGTGTAAACCAAATAAGCAATAAACATAACAAATATCGAACAGCACACAAAAAAAACAACAACATTTTACTTCAAACAATGTAATCACTACAAACTCTTTACTGATTAAATAAATAGAATCAAAACAGCTCAAAACTGCCAAATCTGAGAAACTAATTAAATTAACTGCTAAACTTTTAATTCAAATGCAACCATTAAAATATTTTCCTATTTTTATATCTCCCAACTATAATTTAAATAACTCCAAAGAAAGGAATACAAACTTGCAAAACTGAAAACTCACCTTCAAGACTCCAACCTTGACTAATAAACGTTCTAAAGTAAATAAATGCAATTAAATATGTCAAAACTTAAAACCCATAAAGGCTAAAAATCAAACTAATACAAAACTAACCGTAAAACTAAATATTAACTTTTTTAAATATTTAACTACAACAGACACAAAATAACCAGCTGTCCTTAATCTTGACGACATGAAAGAAAACCTGAAGAATAAACCTACACATCAAAAGGGAATCAAACATATAAGTATAAAATTTAAACAAATCTGTAGTGCATGTTAATATATTAACACACTGCAGAAAGGTAGACTATGCAACAAATGCCCAATTTGCCTACCACATAAAACAAATACTAGCCGTAGATTATCTACAAGTCACAGAAGTAGGTAAGAGTCCCCATAATACCAAACGCGCAAGCAGAAGCTAAGGGCCTTATTACGAGTTTGGCACTCCGATCACTGTACAACCGTGTTTGCCCCCGCCAGCAGCCCATGGCGCTGGTGGTCCAAAGACCACCATATTGCAGCGGTGGTGAGTATTTTTCACAAATATATCGATGCCTGGGTGTGCATTTCGCCTGCATATGTGTCAGATGCACACATATGCATGATATATGTGGAAAATACCCTATATCCATTTCCAGGGTTGAGCCCAAATGTGGGCAGTCCTTGCAATGGGTATATGGTTCGAAAGGTACTCACCTGAAGATCGCCGCAAACAAGGTCGTAATCCTCGGGATGAAGATCCTGCTGTGAAGGGGGGACCTGAATAAAGGGATCCATGTCGGAATCTGCCTGGAAGAACAAGAAAGGGGTGAGTACGCACCCCAAATCCGCCGCCTTGAAGCAGGCATTTGCACACCCGTGGTCCGCTCATGGATCAGGAAACTCGTAATATGCGTGGCGGTGCAGCTATCCTGTACTGCCCTATGTCGGCTGCCTTTCCCAGATTGTGAACCCAGCGGTCGGTGGTCTGCTGGCGGTCTTGGCGTTCCAGCGGCAGTCTTCGCAAAGCAGATCCGCCCAACTTGTAACACAGAGGTCAGACCGTCAAGCTCACTGTGCTCGGACCGCAATCGCCGATACGATGGTCCACAGGACCACCAAGCTTGTAATAAGGTCCTAAGTTGCCTAATGGACTACTTTGAAGATACTTGGGTTGGTAGACTGCACAATTCTAGCTACAGGTGCCAACTCAAGCATCAAACAACATGGTGGAATGTATATGAGCACCATGGCCCAACAAGCCAAACCAAACATTGCAGTGAAAGGATGGCACAACACCTAAGCCACACCAGACCAAAACCACCTTACCCTACACCAATTTCGAGAAATTCAGAAAAAAAGAAGAGCAAAGCTGCCAACAATTCTAATATAACTACTGTTCAAAATAAACCTAAAATATCCAAACAACCCAAAGAAATGTACGAAACACTACAGCACAATGTACAACTAGTTATAAAAAACAAAGGCCTACCTTACCTATAATCCATAGCAAGAGCATTACTTTAAAAAGAGTACCACTCCATCTAAAGTAAAAACAACCTTAAACAACACACAAACAGAAAATATTTTTTTTTACCAATCAGTCTAAATTATATAAAATATCCAGAGCAAAACCAAGTAAGACTGAGAAGTAAAAATAGGTTAATAAAAACATACAATATAAAATCAAATATACACCACACAGTAGTAACTAAACACCTACAAGAAAACTGCAATACATACAATGCAAACAAATTATTTTTACGTCAAAACAAATGACATAACTGTAAAATAAATAACATTTCCTACTTAGATCTATAGTGTCGCCTGTGGTTGGAATATCATCATTCTGGGGAATTTGAACTTTGAAAACCACTTGTCTGCATGTACATTAGTGTATTTAAATACTTCCACGTTGGATTTGTGTATCATAGCAATTAATTTTGTTTGATTTGCACACAGAAATACGTTTGTGTGTGATACTTGGGGTCCAATTTGCGAAGATATTTTCAGATGTGAACAAACTTTTATGTCACAATATACCTGCATTTACCCTTGCCAGGAATTCGCAAAATAATTCTTTGGAGACGTAAACTGATTTTACTATTGTGGATTTCTCTACCAAAAACACAAAGAAATCTGCCATCTTATATCCCACTCATAGGGTGGGAAGGATTCACTCTAAAACGTAGCCTGCCATGGCAGTTTGGCAACACTCAAAAACATGTAAATCCCAAACTCCGATGAGGCTCTTTTCCACCTTTGAAATGCTCACAAACTTACCCTTGCCAAGTGCTGGAGTAGCTCTACTTCCAGGGGAACCTATCTTCTCCATATTTAGTGGTGTCTCGGAGTAGGCCTTTCTGCAAAGGGAACAAGCATGCTGACTCGAGAGCTGGGGATCCCGGTTCGAGTCTCAGCGGTGCCGTGCAAATACCTGTGATT
The DNA here is from genome assembly GCA_963921515.1 of Calotriton arnoldi. NCBI lineage: Eukaryota > Metazoa > Chordata > Amphibia > Caudata > Salamandridae > Calotriton > Calotriton arnoldi. The sequence continues at coordinate 307,953 of CAWUFW010007906.1, forward strand.
TTATGCAAATCACTTAATCTCTCCGGGTGATAAATTGTTATACAAATATGCTGCAATAGTAAAAGGCAAAACTCTATGAAAACATAGTTCCACCAAAGCGGATGTTAACAGTATTACGGTGGCGGGAAACTGTCTAGAGAAGCGGACCAGGAACAAGCATTGGTAAATGCAGGAAAATATGCTACAGCCAAAAGAAGTGGAGAAAAGGTAAGTAGCACGCACAGGAACCAATGAGAAGCCAGGAAAGAGAGGAGGAGGGATGTAAGTCCCTTTTAAGTTTATATTAAAAAACAATAGATTTCTCAAGCACAGTGCAAGCGCTGTGCAGGCGAAACCTTAGAATGTATTCCCCACAAAGTACAAAAAAAAAGTGTGCATTTGGGCGCCATTCCCGCTGAGAATCATTCTATGCTATGTAAAATTCCTCTTCCAACCGCCTCGCATCCATTGGACAATTTAGAACCTTACTACATGACCCACATGCTGCACCACCACCACTGGCTCATACACCTTCCGCCCTAAACATATGCAAACAATATAAACAACGTGCCACACATCACAACTTTGCTTCTCCATGTCTCCTGCACAACAAGGTCACCTCAAAAACATCACAGCACACCAATTCACTCTCAAACACCGCCCCCCCCCATCTACGCACGCAGACCCATCAAAATGCCTTCTTAGCCGGCTGGACGAGGAACACATTACAGAACAGGTACACGATTGCTATCCTCATACAGCTAATACCAGCACTAAAAACACACCTGCTACTAACCCATACAATACTGATCACTCTTCTATGAAACAAAGTCTCACTGTCAGCAAAACACACTCTCTAAAGTGTCTACTAAAAAATGCTCGATCACTCTCTAAATACAAACATCACATCTACGACCTTCTCACCGATGCAAAACCAGACATACTTTTCATAACTGAATCATGGTTGGGAGATGATATGGCTCCAGTCCTGCATGAATCCATTCCACTAGGCTATCAAACGATCACCCAAAATCATATAGACAAAAAAGGAGGTGGTCTAGCTGTTGTGTTCAAGCAAACATTACATATCACTGAAATTGACGACATCTCCATAAAGAATTGTGAGGCTCTTCTAACAAGATGCAATCTACACCGTCTTCCTCCTGTAACTTCCTGCTCTTTTACAGACCTCCACCTAGCAAGGAGACATTCCCAGACGCACTTATAGACACAGTTTCAAACCTCATAACAATACACTCCAACCTATGGGTTCCCGCAACATTTGGTTTGACAAACCCAATATGACCCATCCAAAAACAATAATCAGTGGCCCAGACACACTGAACCTGCATCAGATTGTCCACAAACCCACACACATCGCTGGACATATCCTAGATGTCATTTTTGCTAATACCGAACTAGTTACCTTTCAAACTATAACTCCAGTCACATGGTCAGACCACCATTTGCTTGCTTTCAAACATAAAACAACACTACGCGACTCACCTAAAACCCCTTTACGTGCATCCACCTATCGACCGTGGAACAAACTCAATTTGGAACACTTAGAAACACAACTAACATCCAGTAATAAATTCTGTTAAGAAAAATATATGAGTGGCTACAGGAAGCTTTTGATATCCTGATACCACTGAAAACCACACAACAGAACAAAAGAAAACAAGCACGTTGGAGAAATACAGAGATAAAAGACATAAAACTACAAATTAGAAAGCTGCAACGTGCCTGGCTCAAAACAAAAAACAAACAAGACAAACTTCACCTACAGAAAATTAACAGATTATACAAGTCAGCTATCAAAAAAGCAAAGAAAAGGTACTATTCAGGCAGAATTCAAAATGCTAAATGTGCAAATAATGAATTCTATAAAATACTCAATGAATTTCGTAAACCAAATTGCCTAGAAGGAACTCATCCCATTACTCAAGATTTCACTGACAAACTGACAAATCATTACATGGGCAAAGCAGACACGTTGGACTCGTACTTAAAACAGAGACAAAGCACAAGCACTAACCCTTTTACAAAACAACAATCCAAGAATACTCTAACTCAGCCTCTCCGTTCCTTCCAACACATTTCACACCATGAATTTATGGAGCTGGTCAAAGCAAGCAGGCCTGCCAGCAGCCCTTTTGACCCGTGTCCACCACAAACCTTCAAGAGTATTCTTCTAACAACCTCTGCTGCCACTCCAGTAAGAAAAATCATCAACGATTCCTTAACTACCGAAATATTTCCAAAAGAACTCAAAAAGTCATACATACGCCATTCACTGAAGAAAACAAACTTGGACCCGCTGAACCCTGACAACTACAGACGCATTGCTAATGGTCCTTTCCTGGGTAAACTGATAGAAAGAGCAGTGTTCGCGAGATGTCACAATTCATTGAAGAGAACGCCATACTTTCAGACTTCCAAACAGGATTCCGTCCGGAAAGAGGCACAGAATCTGCCCTCCTTGCCATTTGGTATGACCCGAAGAACACAGTTGACCGCAACGGGGTTGCTGTGCTACTCCTCTTGGACCTCTCGGCTGCTTTGACACGGTTGACCATGACACTCTGATACAAAGACTCTACGAAGCCGGCATAGAGGGGACTGCTTTAGACTGGATCACATCCTACCTTCGAAACAGAACTAATGTCATCCATACCCTGCCTTTCTCGTCCAAACAGTACTCCAAAAAAGCTGGAGTCCCTCAAGGCTCTATCATCTCGCCCATGCTTTTCAACATCTACATGAAGTCATTACCGGTGCTGATCAATCAATTTCAACTCATGTGCTATAACTATGTAGATGACACACAAATACTCCTTCAACTGAAATGCCCCAAAGACATTGGAAACTCGCCAATTTTCAGTTGTCTCAGAGCTGTGGATCAATGGATGATCTGGAGTCATCTCAAATTGAATGCTTCCAAAACGGAAATACTCACGTGTGGCGATTGGAAACATTATGACCCACTTGCCTCCTGGACTGATGAACTGGGATCACCGACTAAAGTATTGAAGGAAGTAAGAAACCTCAGAATGACCATGGACTTCAAGCTATTGATGAATGCCCAAGTGGACAAACTAGCAAGATCAAGCTTTGTTACTATAAAAACTCTGCGACGAATCTTCCCCCATTTGGGATTTCCACACAAGGTCCAAGCTACCATCTCCCTTGTTGTGTCCAAACTCAATTACGCCAATCGCCTCTACCACGGATCACCTTAAACGACTATGAAAAGACTACAACGGATTCAGAACTCGGCTGCCAGACTACTCTTGCATATCAAACCGCGAGATCACATCTCCCGTGCCTTGAAAGCCCTGCATTGGTTACCGGTTGCCACAAGATCCACGTTCAAGCTGCTTTGTATCACCCACAAAGCGATACATGGAATGGGAACGCTCTTCATCAGGAATAAAATCACAAAACACATTCATCATAGGAACCTCCGCTCTAGAGTGGCACCTCGCCTCAAAATGTCAAGATACAAGAAAAAAAACATGGGTGGCACATACTTCTCTGTTCAAGCAGCCAAAATATGGAACTCTTTACCCCGCAACATAAGATCCACCGACAATCACCTTATCTTCAGAAAACTACTCAAGAATTGGCTCTTCCCCACATAAGCACCATACGCAAACAGAAATATACAGCATATTCCTCTGTATATAAGCATTTATTTGTACTATAGCTATGTACCCATATATGTGTAATGCTTTGTATAAACATGTAGAATAATTATGTTTTTAAAAAAAATCATTTTTTAGTACAACACTTGAAAACCATAGTCTATCGAATGCATCTTTCATATACTTATACTTACTTCCTTTATGCATCCATATACCTTCCATGTACTTGGATCTATATATTTATTACTTTCCTCCCCCAAAAAAAGGCATATTCAATGCACTACCCTATTTCTCACCCTATACCTCTATCAATATCTTTAATCTACATATACTTACTTCCTTTATTCATCCATAAACTTTCCATGTACTTATGGATCTATATATTTATTACTTTCTTCTAATTCAGTATATCCAATGCACTACCCTATTTCTCACCCTACAGCTCTCTCAATATATCTTCTACCTCAACTATCTGACTCATCTCAAACCTCTTTCTACTACTCTTTCCAATGCACTACCCTATTTCTCACCCTATACCTCTATCAATATATCCTCTACATCCACTCGCTTTCATCTCAAACCCCACACTACTACTATGATCCCCAAAATAGCCCTTTCTAGACTCTCCCCTACTCTACCCCTCCTTGTACCATCTGACACCGCTTTTACTATTCTGATCCCCGAAAACAAGCCTTTCTAAACTCTTCCCTCTGACTATTCCCCTCCACATCCCTTTTTACTCACCCCCAGCCTCCCATTACTGCTATGACCTCCTAAAAAAAAAAATCAATCTAAATCCTTCACTCTTCTATCCCTCCACTATCCTTTTCAATCAAAATAACAGACTAACATGTCCACTTCTCAAATTTCATATTTCACTATACTAATTCACCACTAATCCTTTATAGGCTCCAGAGTAGCGTGCTACTCGCTGAAAAAAGTGCTTCAACACCTCATTAGGGGTAGGAAGCACTATATAAATGCAAACCTTTTTTTCCCTCTTCTATCCCTCCGCTATCCTCCTCAATCCAAATAATGGACTAATACCCATCACTCAAATTACTTTCATATTTCACTACACTAACTTACCACTAATCCTTTATGGGTTCCGGAATAGCGCGCTACTTGCTGAAAAAGCACATCAACACCCCTTCAGGGGTAACACATGCTATATATATATATATATATATGCAAACCTTTGTCCCTCTTCTATCCCTCTGCTACACTTCTCAATCCAAATAACTGACTAACATACCCACCACTCAAATTACTTTCATATTTCACTATACTAATTCAACACTAATCCTTTCATGGGTTCCAGAGTAGCATGCTACTCGCCAAAAAAGCGCTTCAACACCCCATCAGGGGTAACAAGCGCTATATAAATGCAAACGTTTTTTCCCCTTCTATCCCTCTCAATACAAATAACTGATTAATATACACCACTCAAATTACTTTCATATTTCACTATACTAATCACCACTAATCCTTATGGGTTCTGGAGTAGTGTGCTGCTCGCCAAGAAAGTGCTTCAACACCCCATTAGGGGTAACAAGCGCTATATAAATGCAAACCTTTTTTCCCTCTTCTATCCCTCCGCTATCCTTTTCAATCCAAATAACTGACTAATATCCACCACTCAAATTACTTTCATATTTCACTATACTAATTCAACACTAATCCTTAATGTGTTCCGGAGTAGCGTGTTACTCGCCGAAAAAGCGCTTCGGCACCTCGTCAGGGGTAGTAAGCACTATATAAATGCAATTACAATACAATACAATACATGGAGAACAGGACACCAAGTGAGATGTCATATTACATTCCCAAAAGTACACCAGGAAACCTTAGGCAGCTTTCCAGGTGTACATTTGGGAATATTTGTAAATAGAAAAAAACCATAGAAGTACAGTCAGGCACAGATGTAGATTTCCCCCTCTACTTTTGCATTTTGTTCCGTGAATATGGCTCTTACTCTTACTTGGTCAAAGACTGTTCTGCTACAGTGGAGCCAACGTGGTATGCTTTGGTAGCTTGTCCTTCTAACTTCTGAATTGTCCATTTATTCTTCACCATGCACAAAGGCAAGGAACTTATTTAATTTGAGTGAGATATGCATATACAAAAATGAAGACATAAATTTAACTAAGTGTGTGCCAATATCATCTATTCAGAGGTGTGCTAGTGGTGACATATTTAAGTATTGTTGGCTGGCAATTGCCCTCCCCCCAATAATTGGCCCGAGGTGCACGTGTTCTACTATATTGAAATGAGGGTAGTTTAGACCCGTATTGCCCTGTAGACGAGGACAATAAGGATATGAGCACCCCCACGAATCCAGAGCGGTGAAATCAGCTCGTTGTGGGCAAGGGTTAAACAACACCTCATCATTGTAGCAGCAGTGCCCTCTCTCTGTGCCCTGTGCTCGCCCTTCCCTCTCCTTCACTTAAGGGACTGTAATGTCTATGCCAAATAGAAAAAAAACAGGTCAGTTAGTTTTTTTATTTCGACATTACAATGGCTGTTATCAGTGCTTTAAATGGAAAAAAATAAGTGCAGGTACTCACCAAATTGAGATGTGGACTAGAGGGCGGGGCTTGGGGTGGGGCTAGGGGGCGGAGCTATGGGCAGCGCAAAGGGATCCGGCCAGGGGCACTATTTAAGCATTCATGCACGCAGACAGGGCATTCAGTACATGTATTTTAGAAACGCTTACATTCGTTGTTGCCCTCATTACTAAACCTTGATCCCAAGTGCTGTGCTACAGCACCAATATCGCCACCTTCCTTCTCAGTCTGGTTGCAAACAAGTGCTGCTGTACTCTGCTATACCAACAGGAAGCCTTCTCTTCGATTTCCCGAGAGTCACGAGATATGCCTGTTAGCAGGCCCTGCTCTCACACCTACAGTGCTATGGACTACACAGAGCCTGAGGGGACACTGCGTCAGGCATCACAGTGTGAGTCTGGCCCCTCCCAAACTTCCTGCCAACTCTGAATAAATGCCTACGGGCCACGGCTCAATTAGCACATTGAAAGGGGAGATTAGCACTCGATCAGAGTGCTTCAGGAAAACAGACCCACTCGTTGTCAGCTGTGTTGCGCTTTTTTGTAAATGCCGATTTCACTGAGCTTGGCTTACATCCCCATGAGTACCGGTACTCTCTTTGGACAAAGAGAAGTTCCGGTACTCAAGTGCCGAAAATTTAGAAGTGCTGGTACTCCGTACCGGTGAGTACCGGCCCATTTAAAGCACTGGCTGTTATGCTTTACGTTCTCCCTAGCGCAGAGAGCGGTTTCTGATAAAAGAGCTGGACTGTGATGCTGCCAACAATACTGAAGAGCTGTTTGACTCCTCGCACACAGGGAGCTGAATTCACCACTCGGGGAGGGGTCGTGGAGGCTATGACGCAGAGTGCTTCTAAAGAGGAGAGAGCTGGCAGCCATGTCTCTTTGAGGGCCTTTAACGGTAGCTAGAGCCTAAAAAGGGAGCATTTCGATTGGCTGGGCAGCGCCCTTCATTTGAAAAAGGTTCTAATTAAAGTTATAATCCATTTTAAGCTACCTATAACTATGATTTTAATCCACAGGACTTTACTAAGTATTGCCACTTAAGGTTTTTTTTTTTTCTCAACACATTCACACTTCCAAATGTAATAAGGAGTGAACCATTCAAATGTTATTAGGAAATGTGACAACAAGTTTCTTATTTAATTGTCAAAAAACAGTTTGACTAATGAATGCACAATTTGCCAGGCACTCAATTTTCTACTGTAGTCAAGGGCACAACTTGTTAGAGACAATCAATTTAGTCTTTTTAAATTCAGTATCTGGTTTAAGGGAACATTTTGCACATACAACAAAAAAGGAGACATTTATTTATATGGACATTACGTTTTCAGCACTTCAAAAACCAAGCCTCAATCTGTGAGTTAGAATGAACTAAGACACTTTGCTGATATTTCTGTGGCAACGATGCAAAATCCAACAATGTTAGAAAGCAGGTCTCAGAAAGATTAAAAAAACATAGCCATTACAGCAATGCAGGGACAGTTTATTTAGACAGGTTCTTAAAACAATTGACCCGGATCTACATTTGAATTTGTTAAAGTACTTTCAATTCTTTGAAAGGAGCATAAAATCTAATGGGATAAATATTGTCAAGTTGCTTTGAAATTACATATTCAAATGCAGTCTATAAAAATAAATTATATTTAAGAAGCATGACAAAATAAATTGAACTTCACTAAATGTTTCTAGGGAGCTACAGGACAGCAGAACATTGAAAGTCGGTGCAACCCTAATTCCGCTTTAATTGATACAAAGACTTGCAGGCACATGCATCAACGGTTTTTGCGAGCGCAAACGGTGCGATACGCCAAAATCGGCCGTTTGCGCTCGCAAATTGGCCTTTAGCGATGCATGAAAGTGTTTGGCAAGCGCAATTTCAGAATTCGCAATTTTTTGCGACTTCCTAAATTGCGATTGCATTTAAGGAATCGCAATTTGTGATTCCTTATATGCAATCCAAGAGGTACTTTAAAATAGCGATTTCGCTATTTGGGACCGCAAATTACAATGAAATCAAACTGGTCTGTAATTTGCTAAAACTTTGAAAAATGCAATAAAATGCATTTTTCAAAGTTTCAGGTTACACACACACATGCCCTTGGGGCATGTGTGTGCGCAACATGGGTGCACATCACAATTTCAGGGGTGCAACAGGGTGTCCTTTGACACCTTTGCACCTTGAATAGATGCACAATTTGCGAGTACATATTGGTACTCGCAAATTGCGCATGTACTTTCCCATTCATTCCTATGGGCCTGCAGGCCCATAGGAATGAATGGGAAGCCATTCTTAATTGCGACTCGCAATTTGCGAGTCGCAATTAAGGAATGTTTAGAAATCGCTATTTTAATAGCGATTTTTACATGCATAGGCTTTTGAGAGTCCCTAATTGCGATTCCTTAATAATCGCAATTAAGGACTCGCAAAAGCATTTCTTGATGCATGTACCCCTTGATGCCGCATCATTATTGGCTTTAGTAATGCCTCTGAAAATTAGGTCTGACAGGAGGCGAAAGTAATCATTTGCTTCTCCCAACTCCTTTTCTCAGCCATTATTCAATCTCCCTCTCTTATACTCACCATCTTCTTATCTCAGCACTTTTATTCTGAGCTCTTTTCAATGACTTGTCATACTGCCTCTCATTTTGTGCTCACACCCTTTCTTGTAAAGTCCTGTCCCTTCTTCCTTTATTAGCTATCAACTATTACATTTTTCAAACAGCTCTTGTGTTATCGTCTTTTCTCTCCTCATTATTCTTCCTGTCTTGCCAGACATTAGTTGCACCATTTAATTATATATTTTCCTCTATCTAATAGCTTCTGCCAGCCGTTCTCCTCCTGTAGTTACACAGCCTATAGTTACATACCCCATCACATTCCTTTTCTTCTGTTCTTCACATCCCCTCTCCCTTCATAATAATAATAATAGTAATACTTTATTCGGTTAACCATGAACCATCAAAGTATGCATAAAAAATACAAATATAAGAGTATAACAAGCATTTGCAATACAATAGGTCTCGCATTACTGGAAGTCTGAGCAATTGGCGTTGCATTATTATTTACATCGCCAATAGGTCAAACTTTCAGTAATGCGAATCTATGCCATTGCAAATGCTTGTTTAATCTTGAGCTTACCTCCGGGATCCCATGAGGTTCTTCAGCAGGCCAGTTGCCTGTAGAAAAGGGCCTAAATGTCCCCCTTCCAGATAACGATATGGATGGGCGCTGCATTTGCTGTGAAGGGAGTGTGCGAGCGTGGAGTCAAGAGATAGCCAGAGCTGGCCAACCAAAAGAATCAATTGGTGATGTCCGCTAGCAGGAGCAGCCCGTGCAGGTTAGGGCGATGGGGCAGGGTGGGGGGGGGGGGATTTCGACAGACCATGAAGAGGGAAAATTAATTATTTATTCAATTTTCCCTCGCGGTCTGTCAAATCACCCCCCCCCCCCAACCCGGGCCCACCGATCTTACCTGCACAGGCCGCACTTGTCCGCTAGGAGGGAACCAAGCACCGAAAGGTGGGACAGCTGCACAATATTAACCAACCAGAGAAAATGAATTTTAGAAAGCAGCCCAACTAACCAACCAAAAGTGGTGGGCGTGTCCAAAGTCCCTGATAGCCCATATAACGAATAAAGCATGCCTCGCAGAGCAGCGCATGCGATGCCCAGGCTCGACCTAAAAACAATCACATTCCACTTAAGTAAAAATATAAAAACAATTACATTTCACTTGAATTTGTAAAAACAATTCATACCACCATCAAATTCATAATAGGTACACGGACGTTTAAAAATGTGATAATCATTTTATACACGGGGGTCTAACTTAAAAGGTGCCAGTGCAAAAGCATCTTAAAACTTTATACCAGGTGCACCCTTTATTCTATCACTCCCATATTGCCTTTTTCTACCCATAATAATTCTTATTTTTCCCCATGTCTCTTAAATGTCACCGACTACCAACTCTGCTTCTTTGCGTGCACAATTCTCCCCTACCCTTTTGCTCTTCAATCCTCTCTCTTCTAATATTCTAGTAACACATTACTGTGAGTACAGACATCTATATATCTTCACAGCTAAAATAGAGAAAGAGGACGCCGTTAGCAAACAACTTGGGAACCATTATCATCGCCGTCCTCATTTTGCCACTCTTTCGTAAGCACTGGCTTATGGATGAGAGTCAGGCCATGAGGCTAGCATGTAAAATTCAGCCTACAGTTTTTGCCTTATGTAGTATCATGCATCAAAGAACTCCTCTCAACACTAGGCCCTGACATCCTAAACCTCATGTCCTATGTCGTGGAATACCATCTAAGCATTTAGGTTTACAGCTACAACACTATTCCCAACGAAAAATATTTCTTCCCAAGGTTGATAGCAAATTACTGGGTGTTTTTCACCCTTAGTGGAACCTTTAAAATGGAAGTGAACTGGCAGTTACACTAATATGTGGGACACTACTGCCTGATATTCAAGTTCCAATCAGTATTTAGGCCCCAGAGGGAGTTAAACTGTACTTGCAAACATCAAAAACTTTCTCCAGATGAGCACTAACATCCAGATCTGGCTCCACCTGTAAGACAACTCATGCAGCTAAACTAAAATCACAAAGCACCTATGCAAAACATGTTACTGAATAAATTAAAACTTCCTTCATCCCAGTGGTGTCAAACTAGGATTGTGAGACTGGAAAGCCATGACATAGACTCTTTACCATCCTTCTAAAAAACCCATCCTAAGGACAGTACTGGTCTTAACACAGAATGAAAGAAATGAGAAATCTTCAAACGGAAACTAACCAGCTCATCCCAAACCTCCTTCTCAAACTTCTCCCTCCTTTTTTACCCATGTAACACAAGTAATAGGCACACACAATCACTACTTACAAAAAAACGTACTACGTCCCCTTTCAACCTATTCCATCATTCTGTCCCTACTCTATCTCTACTAAACACAACAACAAAAAATCAAGAACACAACCCTAGCACAACTAATGCACAAACCCCAAAAAAGGGCTAATATACTAACTAATAACCTCTAATCTAGGGCTCTGGAATAGTATGCTGCTCACCCCAAAGTGCTTCAATGCCTCGTCAGGGGTAGTATGCGTTATATAAATACAATTTACAATTACATCGACCAATAACAATTTAAAAGAAGAGGACAAAGACTTCAGGATCCTCTTCAGCCAACTGAGAGCAGAACCAAATTATAGAATATTCATAAGACTGAAGAAACCCAAATAAGCAAGTTTTCAAATGAGGCCTGAAACCACTGCATGCCGTACTTTGAGGATTACAGATGTTTCCTGCTTATATCCAAGGTTGCTGCTTACTGCCTTCAAGTAAGAACATGCAATGTTAGCACCAATGCCCTCTCAATAAACCTACCCACCCCTCCTTTACACCTCACGAATCGGGAGAAGGACTTACCTCATTGATGAGTGCACAAATCTACACCAAAGGAGCAGCTGTCAGTACGGAAATGAAGGACAGAACTATCGATGACAGACAGGGGACCTACCTCAGACCATGAAATGTCTCAGTCTTTAACTATAGTCATGCAGTTCATAACATGGTTTCAGCCCCTCCGCCCCCTCCCCCACCCCCATTACTTTATTATTCTCCTCAAACCCTCATTCTGTTAGGCTGGAGAGAAGCATGGTGGTGTAGTGTAAATCCAATGTACAAATCTTTGTATTTCAATGCACTCTTACGTGGCTGTACAGTGACATGTTTACTGTAGCGCAAAATAAGGAAATGAACATACAATTAAGCAAAATATTTCAGCATTTTCATAATGACAGCACATTTTGTGAAATATATAATAGCAGGAGCTAGGCAATTCAACATCAAGGCGAAAGAGTTTAGAACAAATGCTCTCTTGATGTATTTACCACAAACCATAAGCTACTACTGCTATGCCTGTGGTAAAGATGAAAAGGATGCATAAGCCACATAGCTTGTCTCTTTCTGGTATTGTGACTAGGAGCCATACAGAGAAAGGTGAGCTAAACATATCCATTAACAGGCAGCCAGTGAACATTTTCTCATATAGCAGAAGAATGGTTTTAATGATGAATCACTGGTATCAGGATCACTATCGAATTTAAAGCTTCTTTAAATAATTGTCAAAATGTTTAATTATGCAAAGAGAGAATTGAAAAAACCTAAACAAAACGCGTGGGGTGTTAAAAATCTACTAGATTTCCAAGCACGAAACAAATAAATAACCAATCCATGAAATAAAGGCTGACAACCATTGTAAATTCGGTATAACACCAAAGCACTATACTTGCGAGCACAGCAGAGCACTGGAGGAAGTAGTGGCCTGTCTTTAAGGATGAAGGGGCCTGCCCACCCCTCCACCTTTTTGCATATATGAAGAGTGTCTCTTATACTGAGCAAAGGTCAGCTTGGCACGCTTTATGTTCAGTCAGGAAGCCATGCGCTAAATGCGCAGGTGCCTGGCTCCTAAGCTGAATTCTGCCAGTCTGAAAATTTCACATCCCAGTGGGTGTGGCCTCCTCAGTCCAGCAAAGTGCTTGGAGGTCCTCCCCTTCATGACGAGGGGGACCATCACTGATAGACTTGGACCTGGGTGCTTCAGTTATACGCCCTAAAGCGCCCAGTGCCATCTGTCTATCAGTGACGCTCGTCACAGAGTGGGGTGGGGTCAGCCATCTTATTGACCCCATCCAACTCTGAGTAAAGGACTGCCACCTCCTCTTATTGGTTGACCTGTAACAAGGTTAGCCAATGAGAGGAGGCGTCAACCCAATCCTCCAAGAACCACCGAGGCTTCCCTCCCGCCACCTGACATCGCAGTTGCAGCCCACAAGTTGTCTTTTTTTAAATGCTTGGTGTGTGAGTAGGCATGTAGATGAGTGAGTGTATGTGTGTGCATGTGTAGCCCACCAACCCCACTTCCTGCTCGATTTACCAGCTACCACCGATGAGAGGAACAGAACAAATAAGCCATTGGCAACATCGTTTGAGCCAAACCATTAGGCTTGGCATGGAGAACAATGCGAGCAGTGGCAGGTAGCACATCCACAATTTGCAATGCAGGGCAGATGCGTCTCTGTAAATTTGTAAAAGTAGGGCCAAGTGCTACTTTTTTAGTTATATACCCAAATATACTGCCTGTAAAGACATAGGTTTTAGATGCAGCTCCGAAGGGGAGCTCTTGCTCTAATATAATGCCGCTAGATATTACCCAGACACGTTCTCCTCTACAGCAGAAAATAGATAGACAAGTCCACTTTAAATGTGACATTCAGTGAGCGGTTTAATTAAGGGAGGAGAGCAGAATTTTATCACAAGAGGAGTCTTGCCCTACTGAAGCAGTACATCACAGGACAGATATTTCACATCATAATCATAACTCTTGGGTGAAGTGAAAAACAACCAGGGTGCATCCATTGCCCGGACATAGCAAAATTACTGCGAAATGCAATATCTTTATTAGAATTCCTGTGCCACACAAAATACCTATCAGGTTTTCTGTGCCAGTGCTCTGCAGACCAGGGAGACTGTGCCCACAAAGAAGTGTGATGGCCGCACTTGCTGATGGGAACGTTATACAGAAATACCTAAAAGAGGAGCCAATATCTAACAAGTATATTGGACATTTCTGTATAACTTTGATCAGCAATATTCCCCAGTTATAGTAAGCTGCACAAACTGTAACCCACGCCCTCCATGAACTAACTACTCATGCCCTCACAGATGACAGCACTGGGGAGCTCAGATGATATCACTCAAGACATCACTGTATGTACAAGGATAATGACTACTGAAGAATGTGTGAACAAACGAAATCACAATAAATAGTCAAAGACCAATTGCTGAGTCTCCAAGGAACTGAACATGTTGCTGAACTACATGCAGTCAATGCGGAAAGCAGAAGGTGTAATGGCATACAGGACAAATTGTCAAGATCACTGAGCCAACAAAGTGGGACCTCAGCACACAGCACAGCCTTGCATCCTTCCTTTAATCCTCCCTGTTAGAAATGGGGGTCTCTAGTTGGCAATGGCTGGCCACTGTCCAAGTAGGGACCCTTCTTCCTAAGTCAGAGTGAGAGGGCTACCCTCTTTAATACCCCTGCTCAACCCTGTGGTAACGTAGCACCGAGCAGGTAGGCTTATCTCAGAGGCAGGGTGTGAAGCATTTATGATCATACACAGTAACACAGTGAGGAACACTACAAAGGGACACCACACAAGTAGTTATTATAAAAAATAAGTATCTTTATATAAAGGCAGATTTATCACAAGACCAATAACTGTAAAAGCCACAATACTGTCAAAAATAGGATAGCTGTTGAAGGGCTGTCAAAAATAGTTGAAAGGTTGCAAAAATAAGGTTCAAGTTCAAAGCAGTGGTCTCTGCGACCCTTTCTTTCACAAAGTACCTGGGTTTAGTAGCAAAACCAACAAAGTGTCGCAAATAAGCTGTAGCGATGATTCTTGGCACGCGAGGCCGGCGATGCGTTGAAATCCTTGCCGCAAGGGAGGATGATGCGCCGTTCTGCGGGATGCGTGCGGAGACGATGCGACAAACTTCTGCACGCTGGACCGCCGATGCGATGACTTTCTTGCCGCGTGGGAGAAGTCGATGCGGTGATCCTGTTGCGCTGTGCGATCGTGTTGCGATGCGAAGACAAGACGCTCCGCGAGGGAGCGCCGAAATTCGGTGCGATGCGATCAAAGTGGCGAACGCACGGCGTCCGCACTGCGATGTCTCGAAGCGATGATTTCCTTCAGGGTTGCGAGTGCGCGGCGACAGCAGCGCGATGATCTTTCCAGCGCGTCTCGGCTGCAGCGGCTCGCAAAGGGGCGTCAGCGATGGTTTCGGGTTGCGGGCCCTCGGCGGCAGTAGCGCAATGATTTTCCCAGCGCCTCGACTGCAGCGGCCCGCAAAGATGCGTTAGCGTCGATTTCTTACCCTCTTTTCTCTGATGCAGACTAGAGGCCCTGGAACTCACAGGAGCCTCCTCAGCAGATAGCAGTCCTCGCAGGGAGGAAGCAGGAGGTTGGTGGTGGAGTCTGATGTGCCTGAGACTCCAGCAGGAGGCTAGCTCTTTTCCTAGCCCTTGGGTGATTGCTGTACAAAAATAAAAGTTCTCTCAAGAGTTCCTTTTCCTCTTCTTCAAGGTCCAGTGGTCACTGCTGCAGGCCAGTGTAAGAAACAACACACAGCACAGGGACAGTCACTTCCTGCAGATTCCTCCAGTGGCACGGACAGAGTTTCCTCTCCAGATCCAAAAGCAATACAAATTGTAGGGGTTTGAGCACAGATATTTATACCCCAAAAACCTTTGATCCTTGAAGCTACCAGTCCCTGAACCTAGCCAGAACCAGTTCTGCTCAGGCCTGGAGCACGTTGTTTACCAGGCTGCATCCTTCCTTTCAGAAAGAGGGGTCTGCTAGCAGACACACAGTGGGAGGTGGAGCCAGCATTCACCTTGCCAGGCACAGCCCTATTCAGATCAAAGAGCCACCCCTCCCCACACTCTAAATGCAGATCTCTCTATTCCACCCAGGTCTGACTCAGCCTGTCCTGCCCTCTAAAACCAGACAGCCAATACACATAACGGCAGAGCACACTGGAAGGCTTAGGCAAGAAAATACCTACTTTCTAAAAGTGGTATTTTCAAACACAGAATATAAAAATAAACTTCACTAAAAGGTGTATTTTAATATTCTGAGCTCAGGCATACTAAATTCGTTTTTCTACCATGTTCCTGGGGTCAGTTAGGACTATAGCATGTAATAGTCAAACTGCCCATTCTAGCCTATGAGGAACAGGTAGCCTTACAGTAGTGAAAAACGAAATGGTGCATAATTCACTACCAGGACATGCTACACACACCAAGGCATGTCCTGCCTTACACATACAAGGCACCCTACCATAGGGGTGACTTACAGGATGCTAAGGGAAGGTTCAGGGGCTGGGAAGTGAGGGCACTTCACAGCCAAGATGGCAGTTCTTGACTGCACACAGACACTGCAGTGGAAGGTCTGAGACACACTATACAAGCTGCTTCTGTGGGTGGCACACATCAGTGCTGCAGGCCCACCAGCAGCATTTGGTTTACCAGTCCTGGGCACACATAGGCCACACTACTAGGGACTAACAGGTAAACCAAATAAGCCAATCAGGGATATACCAATTCACATAGACATATTTATACAGGGAGCATTCGCGCTGTGACACTGAATGGCAGTGGCACAGCGCCCAGAGCATCTAACACCAGTAAAACAGAGGAGACAACAGCGAAAAATGGAAGGGAGACCCACGCCAATGGTGCCAGGTCTAACACACGTCCCCTCCAGCTGAAATGTGGGGAGAACTACCCATCCCCTTGGAAGTTCTCATCGCTAAGGCGGAAAAATCTGGACAGACCATCAGCATTGGCGTGTTCTGTACCAGGGCGGTGTTCCACCGTGAAGTCCATACCCTGTAGGGAAATGGACCACCTCAACAACTTGGGATTCTCACCCCTCATCTGCATCAGCCATCTGAGGGGCCTGTGGTCTGTCTGAACCCGGAAGTGAGTCCCAAACAGGTAGGGTCTCAGCTTCTTCAGTGCCCAGACCACAGCAAATGCCTCACGCTCAATTGCACTCCACCTCTGTTCCCGTGGAAGTAACCTCCTACTGATGAAGGCTACAGGTTGGTCTAGTCCCTCCTCATTTATCTGTGACAGAACGGCCCCCACCCCATGCTCTGAAGCGCCTGTCTGGACAACAAATTCCTTAGCAAAATTGGGCGCCTGGAGTACGGGTGCTGTACACATAGCAGTTTTGAGGGCATCAAAGGCTTTCTGACAGGTGTCAGTCCAGTTCACAATCTTTGGCCGCTTCTTGGAAGTCAGCTCAGTCAAGGGTGCAACAATGTTGCCATACCCCTTGACAAACCTCCTGTAATAACCCGTGAGTCCTAAGAAGGCCCTGGTCTGGGTCCTTGGGGGCTCCCAAGCCAGGATGGTTTCAATCTTGGGCTGCAGGGGCGCCACCTGGCCGCTCCCACCTGGTGTCCCAAGTACACCACAGAACCCTGCCCAATCTGGCACTTACTGGCCTTGATTGTGAGGCCTGCTCTGCGCAGCGCCATCAACACTTCCCAGAGGTGGCGCAAGTGGTCCTCCCAGGAGGAACTAAACACTGCAATGTCATCCAGGTAGGCGGCACTGAAAGCCTCCAGCCCAACCAACACCTGGTTGACCAATCTCTGGAAAGTGGCAGGGGCATTCTTCATCCCAAAGGGCATCACACGGAACTGGTAGTGCCCATCTGGTGTGGAGAATGCTTACCTCTCCTTTGCCCCATCAGTTAAGGCGATCTGCCAGTACCCAGACGTCAGATCAAACGTGCTGAGGTACCGGGCAGCCCCTAATCGGTCTATGAGCTCATCAGCTCTGGGGATGGGGTGCGCGTCGGTCTTGGTGACCGAATTGAGACCTCGGTAGTCCACACTGAACCTAAGTTCAGGAGTGGCACCAAGACCACGGGGCTGGACCAGGGGCTGCTAGAGGACTCAACCACCCCTAGGGCGAACATTTTGGAGACCTCCTCCTTAATGCAAGCCCTGACCCTGTCAGTTACCCTGTAAGCCTTGTGCTTGACAGGAGAACTGTCCCCGGTATCCACCTCATGGACGCACCAATCAGTGACACCAGGTACCAGGGAGAACAAATCAGAAAATTGCCCCAACAGGTGGTGACAATGTCTCTGCTGCTCAGGGGTCAGTGTGGTGGAGAGGATCACACCCTCCACTGACCCATCCTTCTCTTCTGCACACAGGAGGTCAGGAGAGGCTCACTCTCCTCCTCAACCCCATCATCTGTGGCAAGAAGCATGCCCACTTCAGACCTCTCAAAGTGGGGCTTTAGGCGGTTCACATGCAGGACCCGCAAGGGGTTCCTGGGAGACTGAAAGTCCACCAAGTAGGTAACTGGACTTTTGCGCTCCACCACCTCAAAGGGACCGGTCCACTTATCTTGGAGCGCACAAGGCTCCACTGGGGCCAGTACCCAAACCTTCTGACCAGGTTGAAATTCGACCAGAGTGGCATTCTGGTCGTGCCAACGTTTCATTTCTTCTTGGCTGGCTTCCAGATTTGCCTCAGCAATTTTTCTGAAACGCCGAGTCTGGTTCCTGAAGGCCAACATGTAGCTAAATACATCTTGGGAGGTTTCCTGGGAGATTGCTCCCAGCCTTCCTTGACCAGACTCAGAGGTCCTCTAACCGGGTGGCCATAGAGGAGTTCAAAGGGACTGAACCCTAAGGACTTCTGTGGCACCTCACGGTAGGCAAACAACAGGCATGGCAAGAGGACGTCCCACTTACGCCTCAGGGGCTCTTCTAGGCCCATGATCATGCCCTTCAAGGTCCGGTTGAACCTTTCAACCAGACCATTACCTTGGGGGTGGTAAGGAGTGGTGAACTTATACGTTACCCCACACTCCTTCCACAGAGACTTCATGTACTGGGAGATGAAGTTGGTCCCCCTGTCAGACACCACCTCTCTGGGGAATCCCACACGGGAGAAAATCCCCATCAGTGCACGTCCCACCACGGGGCCGTCACTGTCATGAGCGGGATGGCTTCAGGGTACCGGGTGGCATGGTCCACCAAGACCAGGATGAACCTGTTGCCCATGGCTGTCTTGGGGTCCAGAGGCCCCACAATGTCAATGCCCACTCACTCGAATGGGGTACTCACAACTGGAAAGGGCTGGAGTGGGGCCTTGATCTTCCCCCCACTCTTCCCACTTGCCTGGCAAGTCTCACAGGTCCTGCAATGAGAGTCTGAACTCTTGTGCATCTGGGGCCAATAAAAGTGGGCGGCCAGCCTCTCAAAGGTCTTGGTCTGCCCCAGATGTCCTGCCAATGGAATGTCATGAGCCAACCCCAGTAGGAAGGTTCGGAAGCACTCTGGTACCACCAGCACACGGGCTGACCCTGGCTCAGCAACCTTAGGCTCACTATACAGGAGACTGTTCTCCCAATAAATCAGATGTGAACCAGACATGTCACCTTCTGCCTGGGCTGCAGCCTGTCGCCGCATACCCTCAAGAGAGGGGCAAACTCTCTGCTGCTCACAAAATTCCTCCCTGGTGGGTCCCCCTTCCTGCTGCCAATGGGTCAGCTCAGGCAGGTCCCCCAGTTCGGTGATCTGCTCCCCGGTAGGCTCCAGGGCATCCCCCTCAGGGTCTGCTCCTTCCTGGGCCGTGGGAACCAAGGGGGCCGGCTTCCCGCGCCCCCTGCCCCTTCTCTCTAAGGCAGGGATCTGGGCCCTACTCTCAGGCTCCAGATCCTTCTCAACACCCTCCTTGGCTGCCATGGACCGAGTGGTAGCACACGCCCACTCAGGCAGACCCAACATTTCTAAGTGAGCCTTCCTCTCCACCGTAGCCCACGGGGAGTCCTCTAAATCATTGCCCAGCAGACAGTCTACAGGCATGGCGGGCCTCACAGCTACCTGAAGAGTTCCTGAGACCCCCCACTCAAAGGGAACCTGAGCCACCTCACATTGGCTCTCTGAGTTGTCTGCGGACACTACTGGGTAGAATGCATGGGGACAACCTGCTCTTTGGACACCAACCGGGAGCTGACAGCAGTTACACTGGCCCCTGTGTCTCTTAGAGCCTCCACCCTACGGCCATTGATGGTCACCCACTGCCTGTATTTTTTAGTGTTAGCAGGCAGTGCAGGCTTGGGGACCATCTCAAAGTCCCCTAATGAGACAAGGGTCAATTCTACGGGATCCCACCCCTCTTGGGCACCCATCTCCTCCTCTCCCAGGGCTACACTAGCAATATGGTGGGGTGGTGCACGGGGGGGTGCACTGGCCCCCCTCTGGGGGCACTGGGGATCAAAATATCTGTGGCCCACTTGACCACAGTTGTAACACGTGGGGGCCCCTGGGAACAGGCCTACCTGTTGGGGCCCGGTCCTCCTTTCTTGGGGGGCTGGGACACCACTGCTTGGTTCCCTGGGGGATTACTTTGGGGCCCTCGGTGGAACTCCCTCTGTTGACCCTTGTCTCCCCACTCCTCTGCTGGGGACCCTGCCCACCTTTGGCGACGTCTCCCACTGGACCCTTGCGGACCCGGGTGCTCACCCAGCGGTCCGCCTCCTCAGCAAGCTTTCTAGGGTTAGTCAGCTTGCAATCAATTAGGTGCTGGCGTAGCTCAGGAAAACAATTACTAGATAAATGCTCCCATGCAATCAAATCATAAAACTGTGCAAAAGTTTCTACTTTGCTACCTTTTACCCAGCGTTCCATGGCTCTGCAAAAAAGGACACATATTCAACCCACGTGGTACCCTCTAGCTTCTTACAGACCCTAAACCTCTGTCTATACATCTCAGGGGTCAAACCATAGCGGGTCATCAACGCTTCCTTCATGTGGGCATAAACCATCCTACTTTCTGGGGGCAGGTCCAACAAGGTATCCCTCCCCTCACTCACAAAGCGTCCCCACAACCCCGCTCCCCAATCCTTCTCAGTGGACCCGGTGGGACACCATGGCTAATTCATAAGCGGCAAACCATTGCCCAATATCTTCACTTTTGTGGAAATCTTTAATAACCTCCTTGGGTATATACACCCTACTCTCAGGGTGCACTACAGGTACGCTGCCACCAGAGGGGAGATTTCCATGCTCTTAGCTTTAATCTCCAACTCCCTCAATACTCTCTCATGCTCAAGCTTCATCCTCATAATCTCAATTTCTAACTTCTTGTTCTCTAGGTCCCGGTGACCATCCATTTTAAGCTTAGCCATCTCCATATTATGCCGCCTATCTCTCTCCCTGTCCTCCAGCTCTTCTGGGGACAGACCCTTAGCGGACACACTAGAGCCCGGGTTGGAAAGGGCTGGATCTCCTACTAAGTCTACTACATCGCCCTGCTGCTCTCCTCCCTCCACAAGCTCTCCTAGATCCTTAGGGGCATCCCTGGCTTCTAGCCAGGCCTTCAGCGCCTTGTAATACTCCTCCCTTCTAGTGAGACCTGTGATAGGGACTGTGAATTGCTTGCAAAAATATTTGAGCTGCTTGGCATTGTAGGTTTCTATTTTCTCTTCTTCCCAGGAGAGATCTTCTGAGGCATTGGATCTGGGCTTGCCCATTGTAGAAATAACTGGCAATATCAATAAAGGACAGAAGAAAACTTCTCAAAAATGTAAGCGGGTGAAAATCACCGGCAATATCAATCACAATATAGGATCCTAAAAACTCCCAGAAATGTGCGTGGGTGAAAAATCACCAGCAATATCAATCACAATAGGGGATCAAAAACTTTCAATAAATGGGCGCGGTGAAAAATCACCGGCAATATCAATCACAATATAGGATCCCAAAACTCTCAGAAATGTGCGTGGTGAAAATCACCAGCAATATCAATCACAATAGGGGATCAAAAACTTTCAATAAATGGGCGCGGTGAAAAATCACCGGCAATATCAATCACAATATAGGATCCCAAAAACTCTCAGAAAATGTATGCGGTACGTTATGGTCTGCACTCACTAGTAGTGTACACTATAATTACTGTATGCGATCATAAATGCAAGTCCAGATCCTCACCGCTGACCACCAATGTTAGAAATGGGGGTCTCTAGTTGGCAATGGGTGGCCACTGTCCAAGTAGGGACCCTTCTTCCTAAGTCAGAGTGAGAGGGCTACCCTCTTTAATACCCCTGCTCAACCCTGTGGTAACGTAGCACGAGCAGGTAGGCTTATCTCAGAGGCAGGGTGTGAAGCATTTATGATCATACACAGTAACACAGTGAGGAACACTACAAAGGGACACCACACAAGTAGTTATTATAAAAAATAAGTATCTTTATATAAAGGCAGATTTATCACAAGACCAATAACTGTAAAAGCCACAATACTGTCAAAAATAGGATAGCTGTTGAAGGGCTGTCAAAAATAGTTCAAAGGTTGCAAAAATAAGGTTCAAGTTCAAAGCAGTGGTCTCTGCGACCCTTTCTTTCACAAAGTACCTGGGTTTAGTAGCAAAACCAACAAAGTGTCGCAAATAAGCTGTAGCGATGATTCTCGGCACGTGAGGCCGGCGATGCGTTGAAATCCTTGCCGCAAGGGAGGATGATGCGCCGATCTGCGGGATGCGTGCGGAGACGATGCGACAAACTTCTGCACGCTGGACCGCCGATGCGATGACTTTCTTGCCGCGTGGGAGAAGTGTTGCGCTGTGCGATCGTGTTGCGATGCGCGAAGACAAGACGCTCCGCGAGGAGCGACTGAAATTCGGTGCGATGCGATCAAAGTGGCGAACGCACGGCGTCCGCACTGCGATGTCTCGAAGCGATGATTTCCTTCAGGGTTGCGAGTGCGCGGCGACAGCAGCGCGATGATCTTTCCAGCGCGCTCTCGGCTGCAGCGGCTCGCAAAGGGGCGTCAGCGATGGTTTCGGGTTGCGGGCCCTCGGTGGCAGTAGCGCGATGATTTTCCCAGCGCTCTCGACTGCAGCGGCCCGCAAAGATGCGTTAGCGTCGATTTCTTACCCTCTTTTCTCTGATGCAGACTAGAGGCCCTGGAACTCACAGGAGCCTCCTCAGCAGATAGCAGTCCTCGCAGGGAGGAAGCAGGAGGTTGGTGGTGGAGTCTGATGTGCCTGAGACTCCAGCAGGAGGCTAGCTCTTTTCCTAGCCCTTGGGTGATTGCTGTACAAAAATAAAAGTTCTCTCAAGAGTTCCTTTTCCTCTTCTTCAAGGTCCAGTGGTCACTGCTGCAGGCCAGTGTAAGAAACAACACACAGCACAGGGACAGTCACTTCCTGCAGATTCCTCCAGTGGCACGGACAGAGTTTCCGCTCCAGATCCAAAAGCAATACAAATTGTAGGGGTTTGAGCACAGATATTTATACCCCAAAACCTTTGATCCTTGAAGCTACCAGTCCCTGAACCTAGCCAGAACCAGTTCTGCTCAGGCCTGGAGCACTTTGTTTACCAGGCTGCATCCTTCCTTTCAGAAAGAGGGGGTCTGCTAGCAGACACACAGTGGGAGGTGGAGCCAGCATTCACCTTGCCAGGCACAGCCCTATTCAGATCAAAGAGCCACCCCTTCCCACACTCTAAATGCAGATCTCTCTATTCCACCCAGGTCTGACTCAGCCTGTCCTGCCCCTCTAAAACCAGACAGCCAATACACATAACGGCAGAGCACACTGGAAGGCTTAGGCAAGAAAATACCTACTTTCTAAAAGTGGTATTTTTCAAACACAGAATATAAAAATAAACTTCACTAAAAGGTGTATTTTAATATTCTGAGCTCAGGCATACTAAATTCATTTTTCTACCATGTTCCTGGGGTCAGTTAGGACTATAGCATGTAATAGTCAAACTGCCCATTCTAGCCTATGAGGAACAGGTAGCCTTACAGTAGTGAAAACGAAATGGTGCATAATTCACTACCAGGACATGCTACACACACCAAGGCATGTCCTGCCTTACACATACAAGGCACCCTACCATAGGGGTGACTTACAGGATGCTAAGGGAAGGTTCAGGGGCTGGGAAGTGAGGGCACTTCACAGCCAAGATGGCAGTTCTGGACTGCACACAGACACTGCAGTGGCAGGTCTGAGACACACTTTACAAGCTGCTTCTGTGGGTGGCACACATCAGTGCTGCAAGCCCACCAGCAGCATTTGGTTTACCAGCCCTGGGCACACATAGGCCACACTACTAGGGACTAACAGGTAAACCAAATAAGCCAATCAGGGATATACCAATTCACATAGACATATTTATACAGGGAGCATTCGCGCTGTGACACTGAATGGCAGTGGCACAGCGCCCAGAGCATCTAACACCAGTAAAACAGAGGAGACAACAGCGAAAAATGGAAGGGAGAACCACGCCAATGGTGCCAGGTCTAACACTCCCAAGTCAGCTATGCATAACGTTGAGCACATATCGATTGTGTTAAAAACTTGGATAAATTATTATTGTTTACGGGTATGATTAGGCCCATATTGCAGCTGTACAAAGCGTTGCAAAGTGTCAAGTTGGAAACATCACTGCTAGACAGGGATAGATGGAAGACAGATTGCCAAACTCCATTGCTAGATGAAGACTGGGATGAAGCGCGTTAGCGTGTAAAACAAGTATCTACAAATGCAGATTTAAACTGATGCATATTAATTACTTACAGAAAAGCTAGGTTGCACATAAGAGGTTGGCTAAAATCTACCTCAAGCATCCAGCCGCATGTCAGACAAGCAGACAGATGGAGACCGATTTTATGCATTTAATCTGGGTATGCACTGCGGACAAGGAGGTCGTAAGGAACTGGAGTATTAGTTGGGGGTGAGATCACACCTCAAATAATAATCACATTCATTGTCAAGGTGAACCACTAACGCCACTAAACAAACCTGTGTTTGACCCTTTGGCAGCCTGGAACAAAGCAGTCAGGGTTAACTTAGAGGCAATGTGTAAAGTATTTATGCAGTACTCAAACAGTAATAAAGTGAAAAAAACAACACAAGAAAAATCCTAAACCAATTTAGGAATATAGAGAATTTTTAAATAAATAAAATTACACCAAAATAACACACATCCAATAAATAGAACCCAAGATTTGAATTCCTAAATTCTGAACTAAAAATGGGACCAAAGAGCACAAAGTGTCAACCACAGGTATTTGGTCATGCTAGACCAGGACAAAATGAAAAGGTAATGCTGACCACAATGGAAAGCGTGTTGGATACAGTGACCAGTTTCGTCCTGGTGGAAAGTTTACCTTCTGATTTAAAAACTTTTATGGAGAAAAGGCAGTCGTTTATGAGTCATCAGTGGGGCAAGATGCAAGTTGGATCCCAAGCAGGGCTCGATGACTGAGATGCTGAAGTGCAATGTGCCGGAGAGGTAGTCAATAAAGGCAGGAAAGTTCCAAGTGGACAAAGTTTAAAATTCATGCCCAGGAAAGTATCGACATTGATCGAATACTTTTCAGCATTGGTAAGGATGAATCCCTCTAGATTCGCACTTAAAAACTTTTCTGGAAGTCAGATCTCTTTCAGCGGGGCACACCGCTAATTTGATGCTGACCAGCTTTTTCAATGTTGATGGCTGTGGCTTTGATGGTGATCCCCCAGTTTCCATCGGTTCTCCAGGCAGAAAAATTGGCCAAAGGTTTCTAGGTCCCACTTCTTGCAGTTTAGGGATAAGTGGAGTACACTTTAACACCAACCAATGATCCAGGACCCGGGGGCATCACTTGGGGGTTAGGACTCACTCCAGCAGAGGCCAGAAGCACAATACAGGGCCGGTCCATCTGGAATGGGTCAGCTGGGTAGCTGCAGGGAGAGAGGACTCAGGAAGCTTGTTTTGCACCTGTAGCTCAAACTGAAGGTCAGCCAACTAACTCTAGGAGTAACTTCTGGAGTCATGGGTACAAGGCATGCAGGTCCAGTCTTCCTTCAGGTTCTTTATACACCAGGGTAGTAGTACTTCTCATTCTTCACAGGTCCAGGAGTGTTCTGAGGAGAGGTCTGTGGGGTCCACTTTTATGCCTAGTGCCAGCCTTTGTCCACCCCTAAACCAGTTCTGGTCAATTCCTTCCCTCGGACTGGATTTGGAGCCAGCCTGACTGGAGAGATAAATCCAAGGCAGGCCTAGGTGTGAGCTTCACCTACCAGTAACAAGGTAGGTATCTTTTGAAGTACAAGAACAAGCACCAAATCAGTTAAAGCAGGAGATATGCCTTCATAAGGAAGATCTCCAACCTTTGGTGCTCTTGGATTCCTGCAATCTCATAAATAAAGAAAGAAAACCCATACTTTGAAAGGAATGACTGAAAATTGTATTGACCCGTAGTTATTTAGCCAAGTCGTTACTTTTTCAGTAACTAAAAAAGGAGAAATTGCCAGCTTCAGTTATCAACAAACTTCTAGAAACTCTAGTAAGGCTAAATCCATGCGAATTGAATCTTGGAGTACAAATAACAGGCAATTTTTCTTCCAAAATGCTGAATACCACTTTCAACTTCTCCACTGAGCCAGGAAAAATCTTTAAACAGCAGAAATAATTTTCTGAAAATACTGGACAACACTATCACTTTTCAGAGAGGGTTTTCAGATAATGACAGTTGTTGGGCATGTAATCACCCATCTGCACAAGAAGTAAGATCGCTACACTTCCGATCCTCCATCAGCACAGGAAGTGACATCACTAGTTTCCCACCAAAGCCATCTTTGAAAGAAGAAGCCAGACAAGAAGACTTCATTCCCCAGCACACATCTGCAAAGGAAGAGGCACACTGCATTTCCCATCATGACAGAAAGTGGCATTACATTCTGTCTTCTCATTGCTTCAGTCAATGCCTCACAGCGTCCCACCTCCTAGACATTCTTAGCAAAAGACAGGCATAGACAAGGGCATTACCTGTTTGGGCCTGTTGAGCTCAGAAAGAGTTTTGAGCCAGAACCCCTGTTCCACTGAAACTATCCAGCACCCCACACTGTGCTCCCCATATTTGCACCCAGATCAAGATAACACACATAGCAGCCTCAAAACACATACATTCAACCTTGTATATATCCCACTAAGTACAACACACCCTCAAACTACCAATCACACATTCCAACTTATGCTCAATAATGCTCATTCTGCAGGACTCCATGCACCAGGTATTACAGACCTCACCACCAATCTCAAGCTTGATGTCTGCCTCATCACAGAAACATGGTTCACCCCACAGCCTCACACATCCTAGAAGGTCTTCTTTTTACAGGCTACACTAGCCAATGTGTGGACCACACACTTAAGAAGGGAGGAGGCCTTGCTGTCATCCATAAGTCTTCCTCGTCCTGTACCCTATTCAACCACAGGACACTCAACTCTATAGAGCTAAAGACATCTATGCATCTCAGACTGCACCTCCACATCTCTACAGGCCTTCCTGGCAAAACAGATTTCATTGATAAATACTTGGCTCCCCTAGTCATCTCATCCATCCAACACACCCATGCCAGCATCTTGAGTGACATCCCAGACAACACAAAAAGGAGACACCCTTCTCAGCCTCGTCAACATGCTCAATTTGATACAGCACGCCACCCGGCCAACACACTCCAAAGGCCACATCTTCAATCTCATCTTGTCAACATCAACAGCAATACAATATAAATCACCCATACTCCTGGACTGGATTGACCACCTCACCATATCCATCGCCCCACTTAGCATTCTACTAATAAACTGAGGTCAGCCCAAAAGAGAAGACCAAACCTCCAGATCCTTCAAAGACTTCTCCATAGCCAAATGCACTTTACTCACCTCTCCCCCTACCAACTCTACGTCAGAGGCCAACATCCTTATAAATTGCTTAAGTGCTTTTTCACAAACCTTGTGGCCATACATGATCCAACGAAAACATGCAAGTGCAAGCCAGAACCTTCACCACCCTGGTACACTAAAGACCTCGCTGACAATAACTGCTCCATTTGCAGTCAGGAAAGAAAATAGAAGAAAACTGAGCTCCAGATTATCTCATGATACTGATATCCCTCTGAGCAACATGCAGGCAGCTCATCACATAATCCAAAGCAAAGTACTAATCTCACACCATCAATGAAGCCATCAACAGAAGTGGAACACTTTTCAAGAAAACCAGGCACTGCATAAGCCCCCTTCCTTACCTACATATCCCATGCCCCAATGATAAGTGCAATGCCAACAACCTCTTCTTGAGGGACAATATAAAGGAGACCTGACAGCACATGAACAGTACCAAGCCTGTTTCCCCACTTATGCCAGTCTCTTCTCATAGAATCTCACAATGGTCATCTTTCAAAGCCCTGCCTCTCACAGATAGTGCCAAAACATGTAATTCCCTCAAAGCCACTTCCTATGAAGATTATCTCCTACCCTA
Source organism: Calotriton arnoldi (assembly GCA_963921515.1). Lineage (NCBI taxonomy): Eukaryota > Metazoa > Chordata > Amphibia > Caudata > Salamandridae > Calotriton > Calotriton arnoldi. The sequence continues at coordinate 336,071 of CAWUFW010007906.1, forward strand.
GTCCTTCATCAATGCTGTCTTCAGGGAAGCTCTTCCACACCTAACCACCATTATCAATGCCCTCACGTAAGGCATGTTTCCAGATGCTCTCATGACACACCACACCCTCCCATTCCTAAAGAAACCTACATTAGACCCAGAGGACCTTGCCAACTATTGGTCCATCACTCACCTACTCATCATCAGCAAGATCACTGAAAAGGTAGTCTATGCTGAGCTCTAAAATCACATTAGTGTCAACTACCAACTTCATAACTACCAATATGGCTTCAGAACAGGCTGCAGCATGGAGTCCCCTACTTTACATATTATAGACTATTCCATATTTGCTATAAAAAAATCTCAATCTCATTTTGTAATGGAAAGGGTAGTAGATGTATGCTTGAACAGACTAAAAGTGATTCTGGTTTCAGTTAAAAAAGTTATTTATGGTTGTTTCAGTATTTCAACTGGTTATTATCTTAGAAATATAGAAAGTAAGACATGGGCACATTTTAGTGGCTGTCGTGGTGATACACGGTTTCATGAGTTTGGAAAGGTTTAAATAACACCATGATTTTTGCAGAGTAGTCAAAAGAATGTCAGGATGGAAGTGGATGGACTCGGTGAAGGGGTAAGTGCAGAGGGGAAGTGTAGAGCACCTCTATTTTGGAGAGGTTCAGAATAAGAGACCTGTGAGCCATCCAATGACAAATAGCAGTGAGACAGTCTATGAGGCATGTTTGAAGATATAGTGGGAAGACTGGAAAGGAAAAGTTGATGTGTTTCCTAAGCGCAGAGATGCTAGAAGAAGCAAGATAATGACAATATATATCTCCATGTGATTCAGGGTACAGGGTTAGTAAGTGTGGACCTAGTGAGAACCATTTACAAGCAGAGCCCTTCATGCCAATGATCGTGAGTCAGGAAAGTATTGTGGGGTGGTCTACAGGGTGGTCTACACAGTTAAATGCTGCACAGAGTTCGAGGAGACTAAGGATAGAATATTGCAGGGAGAGTGCAGTAGCAGTTGTATAATGGAAGGGATTGAGGTGGTTGTTCGGAGAGAGATATGTAGTAGGTTGGTTGAATTTTTAGTAGCGTGGTGAAGAAAGGAAGCTGGGGTGCTGTAAGGTTTTTAGAGAGAAAGAAATGGTCTGCAGTGATTTTTTTCAATATTGGTATTACAACAACAAATTTGAAAACAGTGACTGTACATTTAGGATTTGAGGAGTGGTTAAAAAGAGCATGAGAGTAAGAAACAGGCTTTTAACAGTCTAAGGGCTTAAAGTGTCAAAGGATGTCCATGATGGATTAGTGTTCGAGACTACAGTTAAGTTTCACATATGAAGTAGCAGACAACTGTGACAGAGAAAGACTGAATTTGGGAAATAGTAGAAGCTGCAAGTAAATACTAAGAGTGTCCCCGATTGTAGTGATCTTGGATGGAGGAAATGCATGATCAAAAATTCTTAGCAAGGAGTGCAGAGGCAATAGTAAGTGCGTGTGGTGGGGATATTACGTTTTGCATTTTATATGCACGTTGCAGGGGTATCTGGGCCAAGTGAGAAGATTATGTTTTAGAAGTAGATTGACTTGGCATTTATATTTGGTATTTGTAAAGAGCACAACTCATCCCCAGAGGGATATCCCAGCACTAGTCTGAGCCAGTAACTGGTCCCTGGTTAATAAGACTAAAGTGGATATAGCCATGTCTTAAATTTATTTCTAAACGTCAGCAAATCCGACACCATGTGTAGATCCAAAGGGAGCCTATTCCACTGAGTGGCGGCTAAATTAAAAAAGGGTCCACCCAACCGGGACTTCTTAATTCTTTCACAGACTATCGAGGCATTGCTGGCTGATCTGAGATTCTGAGTAGGTTTATGAAAGTTGACTTATTTAACAATAGCCTTGAGCCGTTACCATGAAGTGCTCTATCCATGTGGCATAGAAACTTAAAGATAGCTCATTTATGAACTGGTAGCCAATGAGGCTTGTCGAGGCAGGCAGATGCTGAGCTCCCTTTTCATACATTGCAAACAAGTTTGGCAGCTGTGTTTTGAACAGTTTGAAGCCTTGAGAACAAATAATTGGCCATGCCAACATATAATGCATTTCCATAGTCGATCCGGTCCAGGATTAAAGTTTGGATTATGTTCCTTCTCCAAGCTACTGGGATCCATCAGAGCAATTTCCGGAAGGATACGTAACAGTCCGAAACACGTCCCTTGAACCCAGGTTATTTGTTTTTGTAGGGACAGAGTATTATCAATGAGAAAGCCCACATTTTTATCCACTTTATGGGTGTTGCTGCGGGGCCTAGCATAGCTGTCTACCATGAACCAGTCCAAAAATGTTCAGCACCTCCAAACAATAAGATTTCTGATTTATCTGCATTTAATTTTAGACAGTGGAGATGCAGCCACTCTGCCACTTCAGAAAGACACTCAACTAGATTATCCCTTGTTTCAATACACTTATCGATGGAGATGATTAGTTGAATGTCGTTGGCATACATGATGATCTCAAATCCTCTTTTTCTCACAATATTGGCCAGTGGAGCCAGATAAACATTAAACAATGCGGGGCTCACGAGGAGCTCTGGGGAACTCCACAATGCAGATATTTGGGTCTAGATTTAAAGAAAGGCAGCTGTACAGATTGCATTCTACTGCTTTAAAAAGAATAGAACCAATGCAAGGGAGCTGAATGTAGACCAAATACATGCAGCTTTCATAGTAAGTGATGGAGAGACATTGCATCGAAGGCTGCAGATAGATCTAATAATAATAATATTGCTGATTTCCCTTGGTCTACTAATAACCAAATGTTGTCAGTCACCGCCAGTAAGGTTGTTTCATTGCTATTTTTTGCCCTGAACCTTGTTTGAACAGGATCCAGGATGTTATTGTTCTCAAAATAATGGGTCAATTGAGCATTGACTAATCACTCCAGTACCTCAGCCAGATAAGATGTCAATAAAATGGGCCTCTATTTGAAAAGAATGGAGGCATTCACTCCTTCCTTCTTTGCTAATCGCACAACTAAGGCCTGTTTCCAGCATGTTATTTATTTAGGAGAAGTGATACCTGAGGTGCAATTATGGGGATTAAAAGAGAATAGACAAAATGAGGACAAGGTTTCAAGGCTGACCCAGACCTCACAATTCTCATTGTCCTTTCAACCATTTCAACTGTTAGATCCGTAGACTCTCCCCAATTGGATGTTGCTTTTGGGTGTATTGTAGTAAACATCTGTTTACTTTTCAAGGGGAGATGTACCCCAAAAGTTGAATAGATGGGCATGACTTCATCATTGAAAAATTTAGATTAGTCATCACAAAAAGATGCAGAAGCTTTAATTGCTTGACTGAACAAGATAGGTTGAGCTAATTCTTTGACAATTTTGTTCAGAGCTAGAGAAAATCTGTTTAATGATTGTGTGTAAGTGTAAATTGTTTTTGTACTCTTGCGTTTGTACCACTTGCAAAGGAGAGCCTCATTCTAGAGAAATCCATATACAGTGTTGTTGCTTAGTATTTCCTATACTAAGGAAAAACTTAGACATAAATGTCCAACAAGGAGCAATAGATGTAATCAGCTTAGTTGCTCATCTGAACTTGCTCAATAGGCCAGTCTCTCCCAGTAGGGCACCCCACTGCAAAAATTCTGCGATTATTTCTTAGTCCCAGCAGGACAGTCTTCTTTCGATGTGCAGTCGAAGACAAAAATCCATTAAAGTGTACAGCACTGCAGAAACACAAACACTGCCACTCTGCTTCCCAACAGACCAGAACTATGTAGCACACTCAGGTGCCTGGGCCTTTTGTCTTTCATTGAGTGGCTCATCTAGGAAGGCTGATGACAGTCAGGTGCGAAGCTTCAGTTATCTTGCCTGTGTTAAGGATAATCCTGCTTGGACCTCATACACAATAGAGGGGTGAGAGGTAGTATGCCTCGACCTTCCTCCTCCCATTTCATCTAAATACACATTAAAAAGGTCAGGCTATTTATGGCCTACTTTTTGTTTTACTCAAACTTCTCTCGAGATTGTGGCATGCTTTATCAGGTTTCCCACACCTTGGACCCTATGGAGTCCAGAGTGGGCTCTACCACTGTGAGTGGGACCAAGGGTTTTTTTTAAATTATTTGTGGAATGTGTACTCCACACAATCAGACCAGAGATAAAAGATATAAACAGGTAAAACTACATATAACTATCCTAAATCCATTTAAAAATTGGATGCCCTGATAGGATTAAAATAATGAGTGGATGATATAAAAGGGACACTAATTATCCTATCATCCTATCCTACCGCCAAGATGTTTTGGCTGTCTCATAAGTGCCCTAAGGAGCAGTGGCGCTCATCAGGACCTAGAGGTTCTGGTTCAAAAATTAGTACTTTGTCATTAGCTGCTAATCTTAGTCACCGTGCTGTCCTATGTGGGATAATCAATTATCTATTTGTGTGAGATACCGCCAAGTCCAAACCCTGTGCAAAATTGATTCCTAAGAACGCAAAACATTTTTTCTCACAATAGTATGCTCAGAAGATCATTACTCTGCAGAATGCAAACAAAAAAGCAAATAATGATAAGGAGACAAAGACATTACTCATGATAGAAATATTATTTACAAACATAACAAATACTCAAAACACAGATAAAAATGGTTAGGCATTATGTTTCAGATTGTGTCCACCCTTATAACACAAGTGAGAATTCCCCACTTTATTGACTTTAGAAATTATCTGCATCTCCAGTGGATTAATGCTTGTACTGTGCGCAGTTGAATCTTACCCAGGAGTTGTGGAAGCATTTCCCAACCCAGGAAAGTCAGGGGGTCATCGCCCTACAGTCACACACTAGAGAAATATAAAAAAAAATATTTACTCCAAATACTCAAATTCGCATCTGCATAAGTCAGTTCGTTCTGCTTGCCAAATCATGGGCCTGTAGTCCCCACTAATGCTACTGTCCAATTCGCTGTATATCATCAGCTAGTGTTAGCTCATTAGAGGGTGCATTATGCCAGTCGTTCACACTACTGTGGGTAGTAAGTCATGTGCTCATTTATTTATTTATGGGTTTTGTGTAGCGTCTGAATCACCCCCTAGGGGGTATCTCTGCGCTACGGAAATGCAGGAATAAGCTGACACGATAAGCGTCTAGAACAAAACAGTTTTAAGAAGCCTTCTGAATTGGAGATGATCCGGACATTGCCTCAGCGGAGTGGGAAGCTGATTCCAATACAGAGGAGCGAGGTGCGAAAAAGCTTTCCCACCTATTCTTGACTTCTTGACCCGGGGAACCACAAGGAGGGATTTTGTTCCCGAGCGTAGATCCCTAGTGGGGGTGTAATGATTGAGTTTCTCGGCGAGGTAGGCAGGGCCCATGCCATACACCGCCTTATGGATGGTGCAGCAGATTTTAAACTTAATGCGTTTGCGCACCGGGAGCCAGGGGAGCTGTTGGAGAAGAGGAAGAGAGGCGGTTCTTGAAGGGACATTTAAGACCAAACGTGCCGCAGTATTCTGGACTACCTGCAGACAGCCCAACAAAGACTCATTAGCTGATACCAGCAGAGCGTTGCAGTAATCCAGTCTGCTTAGTACCAATGTCTGGATAAGGGTTTTCCGTGTAGATTCTGGGATAAAAGGGAAGACTCGCCTCAACAAACTGAGCACATGGAAACAGGTACCGACCGTGTGGGTCACATGTTCCTTCATAGTCAGTGCCTGATCTAGGCGTATACCTAGATTTTTGACAACCGTCTTAGGTGCAGGGGGGACACCGAGATCCACTGGCCACCAGTCCGGTGACCACATCAGCGGAGCTTCTCCAAAGAGCATGATCTCGGTCTTCCCTACGTTGAGTTGGAGGAAGTTACTCCTCATCCAATTGGATATTGCTATCATGCCTAAGGAGAAAGTGGACTGGGCAGAGCGAGTAGATTTATTGAATGAGAAGATAAGCTGCGTATCGTCAGCATATGAGATTGGAGTAAACCCGGAAGACCTCAGAAGGTTGGCCAGGGGAGCGACATAGATATTAAACAGAGTGGGGCTTAAGCATGAGCCCTGAGGCACTCCCTTGGTCAGTTTCATAGATTTGGACCGATAAGGCCCAAGGTTAACAGTCTGAGAGCGGTTGGAAAGAAAGCTTGTCATCCACCGCAGGGCTAATCCTCCAATTCCGGTTTCCTCCAGTCTCCTGAGCAAAATCTGGTGATCGACCGTGTCGAATGCGGCCGAGAGATCTAAAAGCACGAGAAGTGTGGGTTGGCCACTGTCTAAGGCCAACCTGATGTTATTGTGACAGCCAGCAGGGCTGTCTCCGTGCTGTATTTAGGCCTAAAGCCTGATTGCGAAGAGTCGAGGCTCCCGGAGGATTTGACACAGTCTGACAGATGCGTATTGATGTGCTTTTCCAGAAGTTTGCTCAGGAGAGGCAGGTAGGAAATAGGCCATAGGTTGGAGAGAACTTCCATGGGAACCTTAGTGCTCTTACGAATAGGGATGACCTGTGCCGCCTTCCATTCCAAAGGGAGATGTCCCTCCCTCAAGGAGAGATTGAGAAGAGAACAGATGGATGCAGAGAGTTGTTTAGAAAGTAAAGAGGAGATTTTCGCTGGGATGATGTCAAGAGGGGAACCTGACTTCACAGTGCATAGTAAAACTTCCACCTCCTCACAAGTCAGAAGGGGGAAGCTCACCAGCGACTGCCTCTTTGTACAAATAAGACGGTTGAAGGTCGAAGCGGCCTGCTGCAGGCTTCCCGCTGCAATAATCTTGTCATAGATGAGTTCAATTTTCTGTGTGAAAAGCCGTGCTATTGCATCACAAAGAGCTTGAGACGGGGCCTCCTCAAGATCAAAAGATTTAGGGTTGGTAAAGGATTTTAAAATCTGAAATAAAGCTTTGGGAGCATTCCCAGCCTGATTTAACTGTTGGGCAATAAAGGCTTTCCGTGCCGTTTTTAGGTCTTGCGCCTAGCGTTGCAGTGTGCAGCACTGCTCGCTCAGCGCGAGACCTCTAGAAAGGGCTTTCGAAAGCTAACCACATGCTCGTGCGTGTGGTTTTGCTTTCCGCGGCTGCCATTGGCTTTCGTGTGCTTTTTTTGAAAAAATCCAGCACGCAATTGGGCAAAGGCGGGCGCATGTCCCGCCTTTGCTCCGCCCATTCCCGTCGTTGGCCAGCACGCGCAGCAGCGCGCGTTCGTCTCGCTGCCGCGCTCCCTCCCCCCGCTCCTCTGTGGTGCGCGCGCACCACTGGTTTTCCTTTGCGTGCTTGTTTTTAGGTCTCGCCTACGCAGCGCGCATGCGCTGCATAGGAGAGACCTTTAGAAATCGGCACAGCTTTCCCTGCAAACGTGCACGCGTTGCATTGCTTCCAATGGCAACGCGTGGCATGTCTGGCGATTCACTTGCGGGAGCGAGCAGCTGGCGCCATATGTTAATTATCGCGCCTTGCTGCTCGCTCCCGCAAGGGAATCGCGCTGGCCCCCTCCTTTCGCCCCTCCCTCTGCTGACGCGCGAGGCGTGCGCTTGTGCTTGTTTCACTTGCGTGCTGTTGGAGAGTCATGGGTTTTTCCTCCCCATGCGCTTCTTCACTCTCACCATTTTTCTTAGCATTTCCTTCTTTTCCTCTGCCACCAACCTATTTCCTAATCTTCATTACCAATTTTGAAGCATGCTATTTTATAGGGAGTAGGTCACGTTAGAGAAAAGACAGACTACCTAAACCCATTTTTTTCCTGGAATCCTTTTCACCCTTTTTTAACACAATGTATTCTTACATTTCTTAATGTGTGAGTAATTTAAAAAAAAATATGTTTGTTTTTCCCCGGCTCGACTGGGATTCCAATTCACACACCCACTTCGGTAATTCAATAAACTGAATAATTTTCAATTTAGTGTCTTCAGTCTGGCATTCTCCAACTTAGTTCCTCACCAGAATGAATTATTGCTACTTTACTATACGCTTCTTGCACCCGATAAGATGCTTTTCACTGCATATGTTTATGTCAAGTTCAGCTGCGATTCACTGATAGAATGTATATACTTCAACATTACTGCCATCAGCTCAGGGTGTTAACGGTGGTTAGCATCCTCTGCAGAAGGTATTAACTGATGCAAAATGCCTGCCCCGTGATTATGGACCTCAGCAGAAGGGGGGGATATAAACAAGCATTGGCATAGCCAATAGGTCTCGCCTTTGGGACCTTAGAAGTGTTTAGATACCCAGCACAATATCTTCGGTGCAACAACATCAAGTGTTGCATGGCTAAACACTTATAAGGTCCCAACGGCGAGACCTATTGGCTATGCCAATGCTTGTTTTTATTAAGACGAGATATCTGATAAAACTAAGAATTCGTCATCGTCCAGCCGTTTGCGAGTGATCAGTACGCTCATTAGCTGGCCGGCTATCCATACGACGCGCTGCCAAGAAACCCGTTTCTGCGGTTTAATCTGCGGCGGCGCGGCCCTGTGCGTAAATAGGAGTCTACGCGCGAGACGTGCGTGATTCCTTACGCTGTAAAATATCAGCCCACTTTAAAACTCAACTTCTGAAAGATAGAGTGCCGTCGGTTCTCGCTGAGTGCCTGAGCTGGAAGATGTGTAAACACTGCTAAGGTGACCTGTGACACGAAGCAGAGCCGCAGATTTACTGCTTGCGCGGGGCCTTTGAAGCGGCTGGCCGTGACATACAGCGCATACCTTTACTCCATTATACACCTATCGGTCCATCACTGCCCGCGGCCCTTATCTCACTAATATCTCTGCTTTATTACTGCTCCCTGGCAATGCCTGACTCACTAGGCCATTATTAATTCAGAAATTCCCAAGACGGAGTAAAATGTGAACTCCTCAGTGTAAAGCCCGCCCCTAGATGAACCAACCACACAGAGTTTAATAGTAATTCCCAAAAACGTAGACAACAACTGAATAAAGCGGAGTGTAGTTTGAACATTCTAACTTCGGCATGGAAGGAGTAAGATACTGATGACGTGTTCTGTGATTGTAAATTAGCTAGCCTGCTGTATTCAATGCTGCAGGTAAGCACTTACAATAATGGTGCAAGGATAGTCTTAGCTCCATGTAAAATAAGCCTACCACTAACCTTAAGAAACAGCCCACAACATTGAGGCTATATTTATACGGTGGTACGCCAGAGTGCATGTCCCAGGACTCACAGGTAACAAGCACTCACATGCTCACTCAACATATAACCCGGGGAGTGAAGGGGTGCAGACGGGCCCTACTGCACGGCCAGCAGGCAGGCCCTTCAAGTGAGGTTCAAGTAAAAGGGTCTGTTCCACACTCTAGAATCAGCTGCCACCAACCATTAGTAGTGCCTTAGCCTGGGCAAGGGGGGCGGCGGTCACCCACGCTAAAAGTTCCTCTAGCACAAAGTCTGCCACTCTGCTTGTAAGCAACGCACAAAACATGCAAATCACTGATCAAAAGACCAATCAGAAGGGATCTCTTGCACCGAAAAATAAACTGGATCTACCAGAATGTTTAAAATGATGAGCAGGTTGTCACGTGGACAGTATGCATGGATCTTTGGCCTTACACACGGCTCAAGGTGGTGATAGTTTGTTCTGGTCTTCAGGACAATTGTGGTGAATTTTAGGAGTAAATATCTCAGTTTCTTTATTATTGCTCTTCTGTTAACCAGACGAGTCTATTGATGAAGAGCATACAATGCCAGTGCACTGATGGGAGGGAGTTAGTTAGCTCACTAGGATTGTAAACTGTGACATACTGGTCATGCACACCAAGATACCTACAGAGGCTACATTGACCGACTGATCTATCTGATGCACTGTGGCGATCACAGCTTGTAATCTTGCATTGGGTGGCCACTACTGGAATCCTATCTGAGGTGGTCACTATTACAACACTAATAGTAGCTCAGGATGATTTTCTTTGAACATAAGAATCTCTTATTAAAGAAAAGGTTGGACACCCCTGTAGACGGTGGTGTTTGCAAGATTGTTCGTGCATTCCTAAAATGGCAAACATTCCATGGCTGTCTTTGCCTCCGAAAAAAAATGGATCCAAAGACATGGACATAAATGCAGAGCTGTATGCTAAAGCTGAAAACCATCATCTTAGGAATACAGATTGCAAAGCCATGCGGATCGGTCCTCAGGCAAAGATGCATCTACAAAGATGTGACTTTTATAAAACGTAGAGACTCGTTCCCATCAGGCTGTTTGCAGCAAGCTTGTGCGGAGTGTTGTAAAGACATACATTGACTGCTGTATACAAGGATAGAGAAATCATACACATCAAGAAATTGACAGGAGGGTTGTTTGATTAGCCTACAAACAGACGCATAGCTGTAAGAAGGGACAGAGAATCATCCACATGATGGTACAAAGAGAGTTTTCTCCTCGCTCTCCTTCCTTGTACCTCCTACTGCTCTTCTCCTCGCTCTCCTGCCTTGTACCTCCTGCTGCTCTTCTTCTCACTCTCCATCCTTGTGCCTCACACGGTTCTTTGCCTCACTCTCCTTCTTTGTATCTTTGGCTCATCTTCTCATCACTCTCCTTCCTTTTGCCTCACGCTGCTTTTTTCCTCCTCAATATCCTTCCTGATGCCTCACTGTGCTCTTCTCCTCCCTCCCCACCCTTTTGCCTCACGCTGCTCTCCTCCCCACTCTCCTTCCTTGTACCTCACACTAGTTTTCTCGTCGCTCTCCTTACTTGTACCTCCTGCTGCTCTTCTCCTCACTCTCCTTACTTATGGTTCATACTGCTCCACAACTAACTATCCCAATACAACACACATAATTCCACTGCACACCACATACATACAACTCCATAACACATAGGTAAAACACATTCCCATTTACAACGCCAAAAGCTCTAACTCAAAAAAATGCGTAAAAATAATGTCCAATGTGTGACCTGCTTCATGTGTCGGGCCTTTATTGATTTTAGCTAAGTCTAGAGCGGCGAGATCAGCCAGGAGGGACGCCGCCTCTGAGTTGTCCAAACATTCGCTATGTACATTAAAGTCTCCCAGCAATAGAAAGTTTTTAGTAGAAATAACATGAGGTGCTATCAGTTCCGTAAGCTGAAGTGAGAAGTCAGCAAGGGGACCGGGAGGCCGGTAGACTAAGGCGCCCTTCCAACTATATTGTGGAAGTAGTTCTATCCGGAAGACTAAGATTTCAATCTTGTCATTGCACCTTTGCTCAAGTATGGTGACTTTAATACTATCTTTGTATACTATGGCTATCCCGCCCCGCACTTTGGACTGTCTATCTAATCTTTGAATCCGATAGCTATCTGGGATAGCTATTGGGATACAAGGGGTGGAACTAGGTTTGAGCCATGTTTCAGTCAAGAATCCTAGATCAGGGTTCTCCGAGGTAAGCAGGTCCCATACCTCAATCGCATGCCTTGGCAGGGATCTAACATTACCTAGAAAACCTTTCCAGTCATAGCTGGAATTGATTAGTGGCTGCCCTGTATCCTTGGGGGAGGGAGTAGTATCAGTGAGAGTACCGAGGTGACTGTCTAAAGGAGAGCCACCAGAATGGTTGTGCTCTTGGACAGCTTCTATCTTAATGCTCTGATACCGGCAAGACTTACAGGAAAAAGGGCCCTCCAAAGGAAATATAGTCTCAGCCCGGTCGCGCGAGTAAGGATGGCACCAGGACAGTGGGCCTTCCCTTAAGTCCAATAGTTCCGTACCTGAATAAGTCAGCATGGTGCCCAGATCTTGATCTAACATGAAACGGGCAGGGGTCCTGGCTCATGGCGACGGAAAGGCACGGACGGGCACATGTCCCCCGAACACAATAGATATTGTGAATAGAATCACCTACATAATTGCTACAGCCAAAAGCATGCTGGGGGCAAGATGAAAGAATACCCTTAACTTCAGTTGTTAAGGTGAGCGTGAACTGACAGAAAAAACTCAGCAAATAGATAGGAAGATCCCTCGCTTACTACTCCAAGGGACCAACACTGCCGCATTGCTGTGGCGTTCCCTTCGCCGATGGCGTTCAAATCTGTTCGTCTCTCTTTTACAACCCATCTGTCTATGTACACGCTTAAGTCGAACGTCATTAGGCATAAGACGCTATGAGCATTAAAGCGTATAGCGGCCATCTTGGTACTAGACCTAGCATCTAAACCACGTTAGTGATTGCTTTGCGCAAAAAGCACAATACCTAAATAGACATGCCTATACTAAGCCAGTGATATCTTGTGCGAATTGCCCATCTTCGAACCGTGTACATCTATCTTTGAGAAAGTCATGGCCTACTCATAGAACTTCATCCTCAAAAATTTCAATCTAAGAATGGTCCCCTAGGGGGTTTTGTTGAATAGTAGTTGTATGGTACCTATTCTGATGGGATAAATACAATGTCACTGAAGTATTTCCCATTCACCTGCTATGGCTTGAGCCTATAAAATTCCTATTTATCCATAGGTTAGTTGGTGCCAGGGGATCGCTTTGTTTAATGCCACCAAGTTAATTTTCAAGCAGTAAATCCAGTGCTGTTCCCTTCTTAACAATGATATCTTTTGTTCTGTCACTCTCTTATTGAGCCACGATTGGTCTATAACTACCTAATGAATGTCGATTGGTAAGTTTAGTGAACGTGCAGGCACATTTAATAGTGCTCCTATGTTTACTTATCTTGGTTTTTACTTTCCTCATGGTCATTCATATATACCACTACCCACAAGAACAAATGATACAATAAACCACGCCTTCAGAGTTACAGTTGGTGTGGGAAAGCAAGTGCCATGAGGTTTGTAAACCTAGATTTACCTCCTTAGCTGTTTAGGTAAATCTGCAGACGCTATACCCTGTGTAAGGGAAGTGAAATACTACTGGGTCAGTACCCCATAAGGTCCCTGTTTTTTTGTTTTTTATCTAGGTCATGTATGAACTAGTTATTATTTAAACTCTTGCTCCTCTTAAAGGAAAACATGGGTGGTGTAAGGTTATCCATTACTGTTCAGAATCCTCCAATGTTTGTGCACAATTTTCTTAATTTGATTAGATGCTGTGCTGTAGTTTGTGACACAAATCAGTTTGTCAGTTTCCTGTCTTCGAGAACGGTCTCTCTATTGTTGTTACATGCCCTTTGTACTCGTCTTAGTCACAACCTATGTAGGGTAAACTTGATTCCTCAACTGTCTGGATAATGATGTACATTACAGCGTGCCCTAAGAAATTGTCCAATCGGAAGGTTTCACTTCAATGCCCTCAGATGAAAACTGGTGAACAAAAGAAAGATATTTCTATCAGTTGGTTTATGAAATACTTGTGTGCTCAGTTTACCATCTTTGGATACAATTACAAAATCCAAAAATGGAAGATCTGTCTTAACCATAATAGATGTAAACGTTAGATACTGATTGTGAAAATTCAAACATTCAATGAATTCAGTTGCTTCTGCCTCCGTACCTTGCCAAATTTGAAAGATATCATCAATATAATGCTTCCAGACCTTTATCTCATCACTGTGTGGGTTGCCTGATTAATACGTGTTCCTCCTAAAATTGATGGACATCTAGACAAGCTAAGCTAGGAGCAAAGGTGTTTCCCATGGAAGTACCGTGGATTTACTTGTAATAGGGCCATTGAATTCATAGTGAGAAATATCCTGGCAGAGAGATAATGAACTTGTGGGGGCAAGGTAATTCTACTCCATTTTACTGATTAAATATTCAACTACCCTCAAGGTCTCCTCCTGCGGAATGCTGGTATATAACAATCTGATGTCAAGAGAAATCAAGGTCTCTGACTCCTCATCAAATGTAAGAGTCCAAAAGGTTTAACACTTCGTTTGTTGTCCTTAAGACATTATGGCACTTTGACATTTAGGGGGCGTAGGTGGTTATAGCAGTACTGAGAAAGTGGTTCCATCACAGAACCAATGCCTGACACTATTGGTCGTCCTGGGAGAGGGATTATCCCTTTGTGTATTTTTGGAATGGTGTGGAAATAGTGGAACTTTGGGATTAGTTGGTGTTAAAAAGTTTGCCTCATTCTCTGTAATCCATCCATTCTTGCAACCTTTATCAATCCCTTTCCTGATCTCTTTCTGGATTTCATGTGTGAGATATTTGCTAGTTTTTGAGTAATTTCTTGTGTCCCCAACAGGCGTAGACCCTCTTTGTTATGATCAGTTGTATTTTGAATAACAATGGTCCCTCTCTTGTCTGCCGGTTTAATGGTTATTTTCTCATTTAGTTTCAACTGCTGTATGGCTTCTCTTTCTATTTTAGTTAAATTCTGGAAAGTATTGTAATCTTCAACTTGTAAGGCCTCCATCTCATTTGTGGCAGCCTGCCCAAAGGCAACAACCTCTGTAGAAACCAAATGTGCAGGAAAGTCGATTTTTTACAGAGATCTGTATCACACCCTTCCTCTCTGGGTTCATCTCTACTAAAAAAAATGCTTTAAGTTCGATCTTTCTGAAAAAAATCAGAGTTCACTTCCTAAGTCAAATTTTTCAACTTAATTTGTAGGGACAAAACCAAACCCTTTCTCTAAGACCTGCATTTGGGTATTTCCCAAATGAGAACATGATAAATTCACAACTAGTTTGTGCTTTTGCGGGTGCTTGGTAGTTGATCTTTCATCATACTGCACGTCACCCTCTGATTGATGTCCTCGCACTGCAATCTCTGTTCTTTCTGTTTTCCTTATCTTCTTCTTTGGCCTTGACCTTGCTTACCTTTGAGTCAAGTGCAGTAGGGGTGTTCTTGGCACAGTCTGCAGTACCATAGTAGGACTGATCACATGACACCAGCGGTAAAAAAGGCCCCTACCTCCACAGTTAAGTCCGAGGGTCCCTACCTCCACAGTTAAGTCCGAGTAACCTCTTGCTTGCCCTGTGCCCCCCGAACTGTTTTTGAAATCGGGCTAACAAACACTCAGCCTTGAGCATCCATTCATCCAGGCGAGAAAGATGTGCAAGCCATCCAAGCAAGTAAATTGGTCAACACACCCATGCAAGTACAATGGGCATCCAACCCACGTGGATCCAACTATCCACACACATGCAAAATGGCATCTTGCAGAGGGGCCATCTAACACAAAACTAATGGGCGAATCATTTCAGAGCCATCTCTTTCTGCACAAACCTCACAATGGATGCAACACACCCAACTGCACAGTGCATCTTCATTACAAATCAATGTTAGTACAGTCACATTTTGCAAAGAAAAGATCATTATATAAACGCATATGAGAATGAAAGGATGACAGTAGAACTGTAGCAAATGTAGCTAGAGGAGAACACAAAGCAATGGAGAAAACAACACTCCGATGACTAATGTTTGCCATAAAGTACACCTTAGGCACTTATCTGTAACTATATATGACATCTACACATTGTATTAATGACATCATTGATAATGTTTCAATATATTTTCCTAGAGCAGTTTTTCTGAAGGGACCATCAGTACATGACATGAAATTTCTAGCCGCTAAGAGAATTCAGCATTTCACAGCTGTCTGTGCTTTCATTTGTCATCTTTCACAGCAGATCTATCAACACAGAATTAAATTCTTGCACGTCTCTTTAGACCTGAAAGTACACAGTGAATTGCTTTTACAAGCACCTCAGTCTCAAAATGCTCCCAAAAGCAGACTTGCTACTTTTTAAATTTGGACTGCTTAGAAAGGTAGTTAAACACACAACTGTCTCCAACACTATACACAGGTATGCACAGAGTATTCATGAAAGATCCATGCCTGATTGAACCTGCTGATAGTCTGCAGAGAGGAAACACTACACTCTGGGTGCTGTACTCCAGTCACTAACACAACCGCAGGGGCAAGGCGTTGATGTTCCAACCCAATTAATATTACCGAGGGTCAATTAGTGGGAAAGTTTGAAGACTGTATTCAAATAAAAGGCTATTAAGGAAAAACATGCACAACTAGGCTTCTTCCAGTTCTAAGTTTATCAGATTCAGTCAAATGCCAAATTAATCATTACAAAAAGTAAAATGTTAGAATCAGAAAGCAAATTCATTAATAAATGCAATAACACAAGGTGCCTTTAAAACATTAAGCAGCCACAGCACAATAGTCAAATTAATAATAACAAGCCCTAATGCAATTGGACCATGCAGTATTTAACCCTTCCCCTTTGTGAATGCAAAAAAATAAAAACTGTTTGTTGGTAATTAGGCAGTAGTCCCGGGACCACTGTCAACTCTCAAACAAACCTAAAATATATATATATGTTTAAATGCTGCCCCATTTTCTTTTTTAAAAAGTAAGTTGACTTTATTTAAATGCGATGGTGGTTTGCTGATTCCAGCAGGCCACCATACCTGTGATGGCATCTAATCATAGTAAGATGCAATTTGTGACCTACTCAATGAATACTGACCAAGTAGCTCAGATTGTGACCCACTACTATTTGGAATTGTTATTAGTATATAGGTTGGTTCACCAAATTCTTTTCAAAAGGCAAAAATTAAGTGGACAATTTGCGACCACTTTTTGCGAATGGAAATTTTATACATCTAGCCCTAAATGCTCCCTTTTTTCAGGCTTGACTTTTCGTCTCATATTTCTTGTCAGACTATCTCACTCTGCTGACTTGCCTTTTCCATCAACTTGAATACTACAATCTCTCCAGCAGATTCAAATGCATTAAGAACCTTATTCCTCCATATTCGGCTTCTACACTAACTCCATATGTTCCATCTCTTTTTCTTTGTTCATCCTCTTAAACTTGCACCTAGCCCACTAAGAACTCCATTCTAATCCTGATCCGTCGCCCTCAAACTATATCTATATGTAAAACCTGCACTTTGCTCATCTTTGAATCAGTTGTGAGAATTTGTGAATATTGTTGATGAAAGTGCTTTTACAAATAAATATAACTCAAATTAGATGTATGTATTCATTAGTCATTATAGCACAAATCTGGTTGAAGTAAAATGAGTTTTTGAGACTGCACAACATCTTTAGTACTCCAGGTACCACGCACCAGTGTTTAGACTGAGCCGGTGGTTGCCGGAAAGGGGTGGTTCACCAGCACTCATTTTTGGGGATCAGCACTTTCAGCATCAGACATTAACCGAGAGAAAGAAAGAGAAAAACAAGCAAAACTAAGACATTAATACCGTTATTAGCGCTGGGAGGCACTGCTTGGGTAGCTATGCACTTTATAAAACCCTATGAATAGAATAGAATAGAATGGAATAAAGGGAGAAAGCAAATACATCAGGACTCGGGGTGTCTGGTAGTGGTATAAAGAGGCGGAATAGATTATGCAGCCATGATATTGGGTACCCACCAACTTGCCCCCGGATTCTGAGCAGACCTTTCTTTTACAAAGTAAGCATTGCAAAGGACTTGATTGGCCAATTACATTAAACATATTTACCATTCCACGCCAAAAACATTCATTTTTAGGCACAGGGTAATTAATTAGTTAATTTGCATAAGAATCACATGAATTTTGGTGACATGAGCAAGCTGCGATTAGAACCAAAGTCACAAAATGCAGCAATTTACCCACATCTCCACATGGTATGAAAGCTGAAGGCTCTAGATGCAGAAAGCAAGGACATCCTTTGTCTCACAGTGCACGTAGCTGCCATTAACGTTTAGTAACAAGGACCTTCGAAAATGTGAAGGCCTAACTGTGACAGTTATCCCTTTTTTCGTCCTATTATGCAACGTATACACCAGGCAGTTCTCTCCACCTCTTGGAGGGCTCATTTGTGACCCAGCAATGTGATAAATCACAGCTGAAACCACAAAACTGTCAAACGACCAACACTGTGGTACAGCAGCTTGACAGGCACACTCGTGCACCTTCCTGTGCTTTTACCCATCATTTTCCATGACTGCAGTAAGGCCAACAAAGTGTCTGACAGAAAAGAGAACGCAGGAGCCGCATCAGTTGCAAGAAAGGAAAGCAAATACTGGCTTTAAAGATAATTTACGTAAAGTGAGATAAAACTGAGAGGGCAGCAGAAAAGGCCAATGTAGGCAATGGCACGCATATCTGCAACACCCCGGAGATTTACTTACACACATACACACACACACACACACACACACACACACATTACATGCATAAATACTGTCATTTTTTGCCATTTACTGAAAAAGTTTATATCACAGGGTGGAGGCGTTTCGGCATGTCCGCTTGATTAATGCAGTAAACATAGAAAGGAGGGACTAAAATATCAAGTAATTGGACAGAACCAATTCCTCCTAACCCAGCTGTGAACATTACAAAAATAGCATGGCTACCTACGTCTCTGGTTGGCTGACTCCTTAAATAAACGATTTAGAACCACTTAGCGAAATACAAAACTTGGGGTTCACCTAATAAGTACATGACCCAACGCCATACAACAATCAGCCAATTCTGGTGTCGACCTCCAACTCTAGAAGGTCATGCGGCAAGAATGGTCTGTGCATTCCATGCTCATCAGACAACTGTGGAACTTAGACAAAGATAAGGCACCCAAACACTAGGGGGGATATTCACAAGGAAGTGGCGGTGAGAGGCGTTAGCCTTCTTGGCTTAACGCCTCTCTCTGCCACTTCGGAAACGCAGGGCTGCACCATATTCACAAGGAAATGGTGCAGCCTTGCGTTTCCCCCTGCGTTGGCACTAAGTTTCACAACTTAATGTCAACGCAGGCACCCTTGCACCAGAGTGCAAGGGTGTCTGCAAGCAGGGAGGTTTGTTAATGTACAGGAAGGTGTCCCTTCCTGCACATAAACAAACCTAAAATGCCAGTTTGTAACTTACGTGTGCGCTGCTTCATGCAGCACACATGTAAGCTACAAAACGGCATTTTGAAAAAAGGTTTGTTTATGTACAGGAAGGGACACCTTCCTGTACATTAACAAACCATGGCATTTTGCTTTTTCTATGTGTGCTGCACAAGGCAGCACACATGGAAAAGCAAAAACGAGGAGAAATTAAGCATTTCTCCTCGTTTCGCCATCTTAAGACCAAGGTTTTCCTGGTCTTAACTTTGGCGCTACCTCCTATTTACGCTGCCCTTGTGAATAGGGGGCAACGTCAAAATCAATGGGTGTTGTGGTGGAATGCCCACCACAACACCCACTGCACGCCCTTTCACGCTAAACACAGCGTTAAGCCGTTAACGCTGCCTTGTGAATAAGGCAAAGCCCCTATTGCCACCAGAACGCCGTGAGAAGTGACGTTGTGGTGGAGATAGGGGCTTGTGAATATGCCCCTAGATATACTAAGGCACAGAGCCTTCAAAAATGTCACCATGAAGCCTTTTATGACACCTCTGAGCTTGCAAATGCAATTTCTACGTCACTCCAGTGATCTGCAGATTAACTTTCACAGGACTATCAAGGGAACTTTGCGAATCTTGCTGCAACTCAAGGAGAGAAACGGAAATCCAAATGTAAAGCTGGAATACAAGGTTCAAAATATATCTTGCAAATATGAAAAGGCAAGGTAGGTCCCTCGACAAAGAGAGAGGCAACCTGGTAAGGGTAAGACAACTCCGGAGTCCCCTTAGACAAAAAAAGAGCTAGGCAAGATTTTCAAAGAAATCCGCATGCAAAGCAAAGTTAATAATGTAACCGTAGTGTCCCGGAAACAGGCAAATAAATAATTAAAAGGATAGCCACTGCCAGAAAGATCGATTGCATTAAAAACAAATATTAAACGCCAATATTTATGGCAAGATTACCCTGATTTCACCCCAAATGGCAGCCAAAGAAATCCAAACCTAAAACATTTAATCAAATCAAAGCAGGACACGTCGCTTTCCAGCCAACTACATCAAAGAACAAATGGGCCTGTGCATTGCCCTGGTGCTGCCGAAAACACAACTTGTGCTTCTATGCAAACACTTGGAGATCTCGAAATGTCAGAACCCTGTGTTAAATTGAATCATATAAATAATTGCTAGGATTTTATCCGAAACAACCAGAGAAACAGGTCTTGTGTATTTTATTTTAATTAGTATACAATGACTGCTTAGACAAGCAGATCAAAAAATGTTTACAAACAGAAAATACAATCCATACATCCAATCCAACACAAGTAGTGCCCCAGCACATGGATTCTAACATTTAGTAACCAGGTGCCTCTAACACGGGATTTCCAAATTTCCGGCGTATACAAGAAATGTTCAGCTGTGGGGTGAAGAGATCAGGAAAGCTGAACAGGGTCTGTTTATTTTGAGCACATAAAGGATCAGAACCAAAATATGCCATTTGCTGGTAACATAGGGCCAGATGTACTAGGAGTCCGTTCGCAAAAAGTGCTTGCAAATTGTGGACCGACTTTTTGTAAACCTGCTCTCATTCTGCAAGGAGGCCTATGCACTAACAGGTCGTGGTGCCAAATCACCATTCATAAGGCACTGCAGAATGGCCTGCAAATGAATTTTAATTAGGTAGGTTGCAAATTGTAACCCCCTATGATTGGCTACAAATACTGGGACGGTGGCTTCCAAGGAACAGCAGACCATCAACTCTGTGTTCGCATTTCCAATTTAAAACCTTTTTTTTGTTTAAAAAAAGGAGCCATTGTTTCTTAAACGAACTGGTGCTACTTTCAAATAAATATCTGTATTGATTTTAATTTATACCATATACTGTAAATAGTTCACTACATTATTTTCCATCTTATCCGTTTCAGTGGTGCTTCCCAAACAATATCATTTAGTTTAATGTTTAAAAGAAAATGAAACAAAACAATAAAAAGGAGGAAAAGAAAATCCCTCAACAACGAACAAGCCAAGCGAGTCTCTTGCTTCGACCTCCGATAATTCAACACTACATACATGGTGAATCACATACATATAGGCTGATTCAACATGACAACATGTTACCTTCTGAACTTCAGAGTGCAATATAGGAGTGAAAATATTCTTGCGAGTCTTTGGTTCGGGAAAAAAGGCTATTACAAATATGCACATTGGGCAATATAACAAATATGACATGCTGATGAATGACGTTATTCTATTTGGAAATTATTTGGAAAGTCAAAATGATCTACCATCTGATTTCAGGGCAAGCCACAACAATAATGTGTCCCATAGTAATAAAATCAAAACAGAGCCACTTAATTGCCCATTTCAAGAATCTTGATTTTGGATCCTCAGTGTTAAACTGTTCCTGAACTACTACATGACGACTGCTTTGTGAACTACAAGCTTGTCAAATCAATCAGTTTTACATGCAGGTGCAACATGCAGATTTTCCTCCTATGCTGGAACAGGACAATGTTCTAGTTTTGCAGGATGCCTGAATTACAATCTTCCTGGTCTTGATGATTGTCCACATTACCTCCACACAGGGACTCCTTTTATTAGCTAGAGGTCGACAGGATATATTATTGACGACAGATGTCATTTGGCCCAGCTGGAGATTCTGTCTCACTGCAAGGAATGTTGACAGCAGATGTGGCCTTTTTCAATTATCTTCCCAATATTTATTACAATTGAGAATCGCTAAACTCTTTCTGAGCCCTTTATGGCAGATGGAAAAATTCTCCAGAAGGATAAAAAGGGACAAAGCATCATTAACTACACCTCCCTCTGACTTTGCATCACAGGGTTGAATGTGAATACGGTCATGAATAAAAATATAAAACATAGGGCTGTCCCCGTCTAAAAAATAAGTAAATCATATTTCAGTGACAATACAGAGAGCATAAATGGAAATCAAACAAAATTATCAGATACATTACTACTGGGAAAGAATCATACAGCCCATATGTTTTATGAGTTCTCAGATAAACAAATTACTTGGGTCTCTTGTTTTTGGTTTCATTTGGATGGAATTCTGAAAGATTAACTGTGGGCCAACATCATTAGGAAATAATTCATCTGCTAAAGATTGAGGAATGGCGAGTTTCATATTACCTGTTGGACTGACCAGCTTTGCTGTTGCAGAAAAGAAGACCAAAGTACTTGGGCCTCCTGTCACCTGGTATAGAATAAAATGGCAAGAAAAACACAATATTGGTTTAGCAGAATTTCAGTGGTGTTGCTTCCTGGAGAATTTACATGCCGCCACTCCAGAAAAACAATATGGCCTTCTGCAATGATGAGGATATTCAGGTGTAATTATTTCTAGTCAGGATACCATCAACCTATTTTGGAATTCCCAACCTCTACAGAAAGAATATTTTAGAGAATACAAAAGCAGATTGTGGGGGTCTGGAAACTAGTAGGATGCATAATCACTATCATTATTTTCATCCAAACTAGTTCTTTTCAAATGAGAATATGTAAGCATTCATCTTAGTATATGTTGAATACCTTTTCAGATGTGTCTGAAGGATTGTGCAAAAACACACATGCAATTTGAGCAGTTAGGAAGAGGAAACACAACATGCTCCAAATCTGTTTTGTTGATCAAAGCCTAATTCTGGCACATTTACCACAGATGTTGCATAGACCCTCTTGAGCTCTACTAACAACGTCCATCGGAGAAAATATACTTAGTGGACATTCATATGAATATTCACACTTTTGAGTTCTTCATTCCTAGGAGTACAATGGGGAGCTGAATTTCACTGAGCAACTGACCAAATAATGATTTCAAACAATGGCCTGAAGCAAGGCTGTTGGCTCATCTTCTTCAATGATAGATTTCTGCAAGACAGAAATTGGGGCGCTCACATTAAATGAGAGCTATGCACACTCAAGGAGAGGGGCAATGTTTGTTTACAAATAAATATACTTTAAAAACATTTTTTTTACTTAATGGGCAAGTGTAGTTGCACATCTACTCTACATGGGTTCATCCATCATAATTCAGTACTGTGACCAGTAACAGATAATGGCAGGTAATGGTCCTCATTTAGTGGGTCAGAATATTAAATCTCTAGACTCAACACAGAATACCTATGGAAAAAAACAGTTAAAAATCTCCATTCTTTTTCAGAAGTGCTTCAATTACCATAAGTGCTATATATATATAATAATTATTTCCCTTATTCTCTCAGCGTCGAAGCCTACCTCATTGCTCACAGTTACTTTGGGGATTCAAAGATCTATTATGAGGTCCCATTTCTGATGGGGACAACATCAGAACTATTACATGGAGAGGCGATTGGCGGAAGGTGGATGGTGGGCACAAAACAGTATCTCTGTGCTAGACATGGAAGACATCACCAGGACACCAATAAATATGGTGACAGAAGTTTTTAACCCCATTTTTTAAACTGAGAGAAGGGAATAACCCCTATTTTAATGTAACAACTAATTAGACGTGGATTGGTTAAAACCGAGAAGTTTCCCATCAGATTATTAAAGCACAAAAGACTTAAGGAAAGTGACAACGTAATGTGATATGCCATGCAATTATAGTTTTATTACACTGTCTGCGTCTCAAGGGTAGCTTCAGACAATGAAGAAGAAGAAATAGAAGACTACCACCTTGGTGCATGAAATTGGCCTGTTTCATCACCCATAGCAGATTAATCACAGGTGGGAGTGATCTCGTGACTGCATTCCCTATAGTAGAGTGTTCAAGAAAGTATAAGCAGTACTCCCTGGAAAAGCTTGCTGTAGAACCACCAATTGAAAGGGGTGAGAATGTCCCACATAGATACAAGGAGAACTTAATGTCTTAACAAGCTAAAATAGAGTTTTCAATCTACGTTGAGAAAAAGGCATCAAAGACCACAGAATCTTCTACCACACGTCTAAGGCTGTGGTGGGGAAAAAGAGCTGAGGACTTTGAAGAAAGAAGACCCTATGTAGCTGTATGAAGGAGACGAAATCCAATTAAGGCTGGGAAGTGGGACATATGAAGAATTAGAATAGAAGTTATAGCCCTTATAGATAACGACGAGCACTGATATAAAGGAAAGAACATTCATGAAACCACAAAAAGGCCTCTGACTAGGCCCACAAAGGAAGGATCCTTATTACCACAGGCTAGAAAAGAGGGTTGCAGCACTAGTGCCAAGTCCCAAGGCGAATAAGGACTACAGTGATTACAGTTAAGTAGTTCTCAGTGACATTACTTGCCGTCACCACAGGATACCTAAGGTCTCTTCAGAAAAGAACATCAGGTAGTAATTTGAGCATTGCCAGCAGAGGTTGAGAGGAGGTTTCTGTGCCACGGATCATGTGAAAAAAACGTTCTTCACAGTGGCCTACAATGTAAAAGCACCTGGCACATCCTAAAGCTGGGGCGACGCTAGCAAGAAAGAATACATAGCGCACAGACATAACTACGTGCCCCAGCCCTTGAATTCGGACTGCAGGTCTGTGCAACCAACAATGGAATCAAGTACCTGTATAGCATATACAGAACCTGAAAGTAAACAAGAACTGGAATGTCAACTGATGAAGAAAGCAGAAGTAAGATTAAGCCAGATAATGAATAAAGGAGGCACAGAAAATGTGGTCACCAACATATTATTTTATTTTTAATTAAGCGGTCGGCAGAGGGATAAAGACCTGGTACATGATTGAATAAAAACATAGCAACAGCGATGGACCCTGTAAGCTCACCTGTCATTTTAACCCAACTGCCTTCCTTTCCCTATTCTGTAGTCATCCCTGGCACCATGTTCCTCTTTGCCTCTGTCTTCAACTGATTTGCCTATTTATCAACCATTTCACTTTTTTTACCATCTGATGTTGGCACTATTTGCGCATCCACCCCCTATTTTTTACCATATGTACTGGCAGCTTTAGCTGTCTAACCCCTCTTCCGACTCTCCATTGACCTCACTTTTCCCTGGCCTCCTATGGGTTTGTAGATGTGCCACTGCTTATTCAGTCTTACATGACATCATGGTCTATTACTAACAACATTATACCATACACTACAGAGGTTACTGATCCTTCACACAGCTGGTTAAGAAATATGTCTGCCATCTTCTCCATTTAAAACTGATCCATGCCCATCTCAGTGACAAAGACAATAAATCATGTTTGTGTTTTGCACTTTGTGCCCCACTTCATCTAGCCACCTATTACACATTTATCATATGTGTTGAATTTTAATTCACATTTTACAGCCTGCATGCATCTGTCCAAGCTGAATGGTAATTTCAATACAAATAATAATTCGAACAAGCCCAGTTATGTAGGTCTTTGAGACACCAACTAAGGGCAAACACAAATGAAGCTTCCAGAAGCTACACTAAGGCCCCATTCTGAGTTCTCTATAACCTCGGCAGATATATACCGGGGAAGGAATGAATGATTCTGGTTGGAATCTCCCCATGAGTAAACTCCCCGGAATGAACAATGCAACCGACAGCAGCAAAGAAATCTTCTCCATCATCAGAGATTTCAGCACACTCACAGCCACCACAAACATCACCCCTTCCCAGGACCTATACAATAACCTCTCAGACTTCAGCAACATAATTATATCCATTTACATCAACTT
Source organism: Calotriton arnoldi (assembly GCA_963921515.1). NCBI lineage: Eukaryota > Metazoa > Chordata > Amphibia > Caudata > Salamandridae > Calotriton > Calotriton arnoldi. The sequence goes on from CAWUFW010007906.1 coordinate 361,439, forward strand.
CAACCTCCAACTGGTTGATGGGGTCCCACTGGACCCCATCAGCCTTGCAACCAGTCTACCAATCTCTGCCGAAGAAAGCACCTTAACCACATGGAACACTATTACCACAGACAAGACTGACACAACCATGAAATCCAATCACTCCTGGGCCCCACTAGACCCAAAACCCCATCACGCCTTTACCAAAGAACTCAATCCCATCAGAGAAGCCCTAACGCTCATCCTAAATGCCTCCATCGACACAGCCAAGTTCCCTGAAGCCTTGAAGCATGAAGCAGTCAACGCCTTAGTGAAGCAGCCCTCAGCAGACCCAGACAAGTTCACTAACTACCGGCCAATCTCCCTCCTACGTACCCAGCCAAGGTCCTGGAAATGGTCATTAACGGACGGCTCACAGACCAACTTGTCAGCCACCAGCTCCTTGGCACTACGCAGTCAGGTGTCAGATTCAACCATAGCACAGAGACAGTTTTCTTTGCAGTGACCGATGACATCTGTATGATACTAGGCAGGGAAGAAACTGAGGCCCTCATCCTACTGGACCTCTCAGTGGTATTTGACATCAGAGGTCTGCCCTCCGATGGATCTGCTCGTTTCTGACCAGAAGATCTCAGACAGTCAACCTATCCTCTCACTCTTCAGAAACCTGAAAATTAATCTGCGGAATACCTCCAGACTCTTCACTTTGCGCCACCCTCTTCAATAGCTACATGTCCCCAATGGCAGACATCATCCACAACCACGAAATCAACATCCTCTCCTCTGCCGACTACATGCAACTAATGCTGTCCCTCTCGGACACTCTCCCCAATTCAAGGAACAAAATCAACACCTCCAAGTCTGATATGCCCTTCTGGATGAAGTCAAGCTGTCTCAAGGTGAACACCAACAAGACAACAGAACTGGTGATCTTGGGAAAAGATGCTTCACCATCGGACTCAACCTGAGGGTCTACAGACTAAAGACCGATTCACATCCCCTGCCAGAAAAATGGGGATCACCATCGATAAGCTAGATATGACTGCGCCACCTGCTCATGAAGGTCATCAATATCTGTGTGGGGGGGCATCTATGCGGGTCTTGGGGTGTTGTGTAGGGACATGGACAGAATCTAAGGGCTATAGAGGCTGTGGCCTTTCTGGAGGAGAGCACTGTCTGTTCCCCTCTCATAGTCCTGGAGGGGGCAGGCATTGTCCCAGCCAAGCCTCTGCCCGCAGTCCCTGTCCCGGTCCCTCCTCCAACCAGAAAACTGGGTCATATGCACGGGTGTAGCTCCAGGAGGTGTTTATGGTGTTACACCCTCCCCCTAAAAAAAGGTATTCTGCAGTAAGTAGTGCTTTCAGTCGGGTAATGAGAAGTGTCTATCAGATTTCACCTGGGATTTTTACATGCACACACTGACAAAAACACACACACACTCTTGGTCTTCTATGTATTGAAGGCCCTTAAAAAATACAGATTAGTTTCAAAAGTATTGCGTTTTAAGTACCCCTAGCAATTTGCACTCCTCTCTCTTTCCACTGCCCCTTAAGCCCCCCTCATGTCCGGCTTCTCATATAATGTGTTTTAACAAGATGTCCCAGTGTGATTGTTGGGAAATCTGAAGCTAACCCCCCCCCTCCAATCATACTGACCAAGCTACACCCCTGGTCACATGTTTCCAGACACTTTAATTTGGGGTCAACAATAGGGCGGGCAACTGACATGGAGGAAAATTCTGGAAAGGACTGTAAAAAATTCAGGATAAAGGGTCAAAATTCAGGACAATGGGTCAAAATTCAGGACAAAAACGTAGGACAAAAGCTCAATTTTACAAACACCTCCAAGGAGAGGCCATACCCCTCTATTTTATCAATGCATTTATTTACTATTTTCTACAAAGCACTATATATTCACTGTGGTCTTTATGTGATTGCCTTTAGGTATGCTACATTCAGGTGGCAAATTATGCTCTTGTTCAATAGTAAATTAATGCCATTGAGCATGGTGTCAAGTACATCACCCCTATCCAGATGTACCGAAACTTTCTTAGAAAGAAAGCAACAGCAAATGTTTGGTTATGTTTCTAAACATTTTAAAACCTTTGGCCAACAGTTTGGGAAACATTAAGGTATGTGACCATCTGCTAGTTTAGACAAGTGGAACAAATACATCCACCTCACCTCAACCTCCAGTCAATGTTAACCCTAAAAGAAAATGAATGAGGCAGAGCAGATGGTGTCGGAGACAGTCTCACACCTAATGTCAGGATGTGAGGTACCCACAAATTGTCTGCAGTCTCACAGCACTAGAGTGTGCGTTTTGGATTCTACATTTAGCTCAGAACTGAGATTAGAAGGGCGATCCACAGGAACTGATTAAATGATTCTTGCTAAGAACTAAAGGCACAAGGAAGAGAAGAACAAGGTGGGACTATTCCTAAATTCAGACAAGAGGGGCCCGCCATCAGTCGGAAAGTATTGTGAACATGGGGATTTGTCTCAGCAGAAAGAAGAGAAACGGAAGAGGCACTGTCAAGCAGTTGAACAAGCAGCACCTACCCACCCTGGCAATCTCTGCTGGTGCAATGAGCTGCTGATTGTGCCTGTGAAGGGTGAGCAGGGGCAGATCCCTTGGAAGGTTGTGCTGGGCAATTGCTCACTCTGTCGATGTCTTAAGATGGTTCTGCAGTCGAGTCAAGGCCGAACCACTGATCTGGATCATCCTTAAGTGCCAAAGTACATGCAGAATCTTCAAAATATTTGGGATGTAAATTATACAATCAAAATGTAAGTAAATTATAAAGATTTTATATTGTAATAAGTGTTTCTTTAACACATGTTAGTGTTTTCCCATTTCTATACAATTAGACACCAGATTGAATCGGGAAACAGTTACCTTCCAATACCAAGTCCAGTTTACTTTTTGATCTTCTCTTCCACTTTCAGTAATGAGTCACGTGGCACTAGTGAAGATGGTGGTGCTACCCCAGTTATAGTATTATTTTGAAAACTTTCTCCTGCTTATCCTTTGTTCCTTCTTCAGACATCTCAACACTGGACAGGCTCCATGTCTGATTTGGGCAGCTGGGAGCCGCCGAGAAGCTCTTACCACTCTAAAGCTACCTGTGACTGCTGGTGGGTTAGCCCTTTCAGACTTAAAATGCTAATATTTAGCTGCACAGTTTGATGGAAGTTGCCTGGAGCTGTATCTGCAGGGCCTCAAATCGCCCATCCCAGTAAAGAATGCTGCCGGCCAGAGAACTACATTATCCGCCTCCCACTTAATTTAGGGAATTAATTACTAGCTGAGCCAAAGTAGATTTTGTTTAAGAACTATATGCTTCCTGTGATTTCTACACCAATTATATTCAGTGAAACTTCAGCAGCACCATTTGCATGTGTAATTCCCGGTAGAGTACTATTACAGCTCCGTGGCCCGTTATTACTGACTTTATTTTATGTTACCTGTACATTATTTTTTATTTTTGTACAGACGTCTGCCAATTTATTTTAATTAGATCTTCAAGTTGCACCAAGTTAAGCAGCGTGGGCGAGTTCAGATTTGTGAATGCCTTGTCGAACATGTATTCAGAAATGTCTATCGTAATTGGCCCCACGTCTGCAGCTTATTGACAATTAAATTAATGCCTGCATAACAGAAGAATTCCCATCGCGCAGGTCAAAATAACAAAACCGTCATGGTGGAATCTCAAAAACAAATTAAGGTAGCAGCGAGCTGGCGACAGCAAATGTGATGTGCAAGTTCTAACCACCGCCCTAAAATAAAGAGCACTGCAAAAGCAAACAAGCAAAGCACGCACTGACAGGAAACAACGGAATTCGAGAAGGCACGGGGATCAACATATAGCGTGACATTACAAAAGCGGTGATGGGCACCGAGAATACGCCTGCTCTCTGCTGTGTCTAACATGAACGTTGTGTCCACAGATGAGCAGCGAAGGTTTACGAGCATCCTCGAAGCGACTGGAATTGTAATAAATACTCAATGAAGCTGAGCAGGGTATCATATATAAATTATTATCCATACCGGCTATTTAAAAGTCCGGCAATTAGGCACCAACTAAGGCCATCATTTTTGTGGAGAGAGACGGTTTCTTCATTTACAGGACTAGTCAGCTACATAATTACATGTAGTAAGAACAAGCTAGGATGCATAGATTGCAAGAATATTTCCAGGCTAGTGGACAGTCACAAAATATACTCTCTCAATTTTAACACTGCCTATCATCCTTATATTACTTCACAAATTCAGTCAATCAAATCGAAACGCACAAAGTGGAACGAAAATGCCCATTTCATTACTAGGACGCCTTATTCAATTTTGACCCATAGGATCTCTGTATTTTCCCCACCAGCTGCTAGGAGAGCACGAGTCCAGGAGTGGGCCAATGCCACAGAGAGGCAGCAAAGAAACTTTATGTGACAAGTAATAACTGCAGAACACAGACAATGATTACCTTTGAGCCTCAGGGGTGGCGACAGACAGACAGACAGACAGACAGACACACACACACACACACACACACACACACTCTTCACCTATTCCCAAAACTCACATTTCAAACCACATTGAAACAAAGAACAGTACAAAATGAATCCCACACCAATAAACAAATTAACCACACAGTTAAATCAACTCTTTCCAGCTTGACACACCTGTGTGGGACCCTAAGAAATGGACTTTTAATTTTTGAAGTATCGTAGTAACCTAATCATAAACCAACTTCCTAATTCTAGTCCTCTCTACTCATTTTTTACATTATAGCATTTCTTAGCACCCGGTTGTTTTCTTGACTTGATCAGAATGAACTTCCTCATCACATTCCACCTTTCCGGTCTTCTCTGTCCACATGACTTAAACTTCCTCCAAACCCTCACCCACAAGAGGAAAGGGAACGTAACCTGTGGTGCTATTCTCTATTGTCCAGTGTGCTCAATTCATCTTATACACCACCCGTTGACAAATCAGAATTCCTTTATAAGATCGCTAAACTCCTCGGTGACTTGCAATATCTTTATAATGTACAGCCCATGTATAGAGTAGGAGTATGATACTTCAGGATCTACAGTACCGGGAATGGAAGAGATGCCTCAAGAGTTTGAGGGCATGAGGCACAAAATCATTTTTTAGATGTGTCCTGAGTTAATAAGAATGCACCTGGCTTTCCACATGGGTGAGGATGTGCATAGTACTGCCCAGCTGCAACAAGATGTAAATACATTTTCCTGGCTAGGGCACTCAGCCAACTGTGTAATTGTGATTTCTTCAACAGGTGAGACACATAGAAGCGCTTCTGAACCCCCTGGCTAGGATGGGAAGCACTATGGACGTTCTTAAGTGAGAGATATTATACCTCCCTATACCATATAGGCACACAGGGTGGGGTGTGAGCAAAAGAGGCATCAACGGGCCTTAGACAGCATGTAAACCCAGGCTCCAAATCCGACCGAATGCATACTATCCCAGAGCATCTACTGATTATTACACCTACCATTCATCTGAATAAACTGCATTGTTGCCTGATGTTGATTCAACTTTTTCTCACAGATAATACTGTGGTGGGTAATCACACAACATGTTCAGGATTCTTTCATGGTCACTCAGTTGAACAGTTCTTATATGTTAGTTCTCATTTGGTGATATGATATATGTAACACAAGCTATTTGTCTTCCCACAAACTCAAACCATTGTTACAGACCAATATCATCATTAAAGATTATTGTAGGTGGACTAAGGGGGCTTTCATTGGTTCCTGTTGTATGTTAACCTCATGTCACTTTAAAGGATGGAAAATCTAAAGGTAAGAATGTAGAATAAACAATGGGCTCAGGAAGAAAGCGGGTAGAGATTGGTTGGGTCGCGTCCTGTGGACTTGGTGGTTGTTAAGCTGTGCTCGTTTCATTCAATAGACTTCCTACTTAGATTTGTGTGGTATTTTTTCTTTACAACAGTTCCCTCATCACCATGGCAATAAAGAGTCAAAGTACCTTCAATGTAAAAAAAACTTTATTTGGTAAGAATGGATTATTTACATTCAATGTAAGATAAACTTTATTTGGTAAGAATTGATCATTTCTAGGCTACCAAATAATATAAAATTATTCAGATATGCTATCAAAGAGCAAATGAATTAAAGTGAGACACCCATGTTAGGATAGAAGTCCCCACACAATGCAGTCAGCATTGTTATTCTAACAATACTGACATTTTCTATTTGCTGTCCTCAGTGTCTCTGAATTTTCTCCACCAGCGATAAAGATACAGAGTTCATTCAAAGTAAAATGAACATGGGAGGACATAAATGGTATATTTTCATAAATCCTTTCCTTGAAGATGAAGGTAAGCCCCGATTTGATCTTTTTTTGGCTGACATCCAGCTCAATGCATTGATATTTCTATTCCTAAACAGACTCCTTTTTATGATGCTTCTTGCAAGGAGAGAGATTTGTGAGAACTTGCTACAGTCCAAACCTCCTACAGCTCATATTTGGTTGCAATCAGTAGACAAACTGTGTAAATGGGATATGGACTCAAGTGCAACAAAACAAAAGATCTATGCTCTGCGTATTTAACAACGAATCAAAACTAACACAGGATCTATGGTTGTGTCAGAATTCGATTAAACAATCAAGACTAGGGGCTCCCCCTCACCAGACTACTCAGCAGAACCAGAATTTAGATGGCCAAGGGCATCTCGTTAGTATATCATTAACATCTAACGGCGAATGAGGACCAAGAAATAAAAAAAGGTAAAATTAACTTCATTGACAAGTAATGAATGTACAGGAACAGTCCACACAAATGCAAATAACTCTCGGGAAACACAAAATCCCAAAAAGAAAGCTTTTTGAAAACATTTAATCTGAGACACAAACTCATACAGCAGGGCTTACATCACAAGCCAAACAGAGAAACCCACATATTACAGCAGGCTCCAGCAATTTCTTTACATTCTGCAGCATTATTGGGGGCACCTTGTTCAGCCGCAGCAATAATACCAGCAAAGCCCATTTGGAAGGGGCGTGTGAAGGTTCAGAACATCGTGATCATCTGCTTTTCGTTTAAAGGTAAAGGACACTTCTTGGACATAACCCTTTAACTGTACCTGGTTAGCTGCACCAAACCCACAACCACCTCCACGAACATGTCTTGTCTGTTCGACTACAGCTAGCAGTGAAGAGTGAAGGACAAAATGACCTCCGCGATACACTACTGAAAAGAAGTCCACAGACAGAAAGAGAAAGACAAGTACCAGTCACGCTCCTGTACCATCTACCTGTTGAAATGTAAATGTGTGCATTCATTTTGCTAGTGTATTACTCTATGTAAATTAGCATTCGCTGCACCATCTTGTATTCAGCCGCCATTTTGAGCTATGATCAAAGCTAACTTCTGTCTCACTTTATCTGCCTCAGCAGAAAGCAGCTGCAATATTTTTTTTTGTATTCCTCCAAGTTTGAGCTTCACTGTGCTAATGAATAGACTGTTTTTTGCCATCACATACCTTTCTCACTAGATAGGTCTGCTCCCACCCTTAGAGCGGTGGGTACGAGCAGAGTAACCTTGACGTTGAGATAGCATGTACCCGGTCCTGGAATAGCAACTCATCCTTGTGTATCTTCTTTGTTCACCAGCTACCAACTGGAAAATTCCAGTCTGGGCGTGTCTTTAGTGATTCCGAAAATGTACATTATACGTTACCCTGTTGGTAGAATTTAATCCCTCTGCAGCAATCTAAGGAGGCTCGTCAGACCGGACTTCCCTCGAGTGTATCTCTAATAAATATCTTTGGTTTGTATTCTCTACTGTCTGACCAACTCTTCATTTGTAAGGAAGGCTGAGAGGTGGTTGCGAGTGACCCGGGTGGCCCTAATCGGGTCACTTCCTTCATTTGGCATCCGAACAGGGACTCCATTGGGTGGCCCATCCTTGGGTGAGGAGGTTGGGGCCAAGTCGGGGATCCGTACATGAGAGAGTCTTGTACTCGCAGCTGCCCCGTCTGTCTGACCGGGCGGTGCCTCGTCCAGTGGTCATCCCGACTGGGGTCCTAAACGGCAAAACCCTGGATCTGACCGTTTGGTCCGAAGAGTCGGCAGTGGAGAATCACTTTGTTTGACCTGTGTGCACCAGGTGAGTTTGCTTTGGTTCTTTGTGGATATGGCGCCATTTTGATTTGTATTTGACATGGTCTGAGGACCGTCTTTGGACAAGCACTTGAATTTGTTTGAGTTCTTTGTGAACATGGTACCACTTTGATTTGTATTTGATGTGGTCTGAAGACAGATTTTTGGTAAAGATATTTGCAAAAATCTGCTCGGCATAAATAGTGAACTTGTTTCCTTTAAAAAAATACTGTGCCTTAGTAAGGTGTTTTGTTTGGGCTGTCGTTGTTGTTCTACTGATTCTCGATTGGAAGAAAGTCAGCCGGAGCCTCCAGAAGGCACTCCAAATTTTGACATGTACGTCAAACATGGCATTGGCCCTATTATGTTTAATACGCTATGGCACAAATATACGAGGGACAATACCGAGTTGCAGTGGCCGTTGCCGGGCACTTTTGATGAACAGAAAATTAATTTCCTGCAGGAAAAATTGTTTGTGAAAAGGAGCAGGCAGTCGATGTTTGATTCCCTCAGAACCTGGCAAAAAGAGGCTAAACAGAGGCGGATGAAAGCAGAGAAAGAGTCCCGGAAGGGGAGAATGCAGACATTGACTCAAAACGCTGTAGCGCACGATAGAGAGACAATAGAGAAAGGAATAGAGTGCGCTGATAGGAAATTTCGATTGCAATGTCAAAAGTCTTATGTTGCTCGAGAGGAAAATGACGCATTTGTGGAGGAATTGCTAGATACTAGACCTCCTCCTCCATATGCCCCGCAGAGAATATACCCTGCCGTACCCCAGTCCCAGCCATCAGTTCCTTCTGTCTCTGCTGCTTCTGTTTCTTCTGCTATTGATCACGTTGTTTTGGCCACCGCGCCTCCTTCCCTTTCTTTGGCTTTGCCTTCTACGGCTACGATGACGGCCAGTCTCCCTGCAACTCCTATTGTTTCGGCATCTCTCTCTCCAGTGCTTACACCTACGACGCAGCTGGCAGCGATGTTGGTGCCTAGTACTTCTGCTGTTACTTCTCCCCTGTTACTCCATCCCCTTGCATTACTGGACAGCGGAACGCCCGTGCATGGACTAGGGGACGGAGACTGGGCAACAGCTAGGGAGCGACTAGGATGGATACTGAGGGAGATGAAGAGAAAAGGGTGGTAGCCAATCAGGCCGCTCAGTGGGCTCGTCACCCTAATTACAGTGTGGAGGATGTGTGGAGTGTAATGAAAGATTATGAGCCATTTGTGTAGCAGCATGCTCTTAAGCACATGTCGGCTACCTTGATTGGACTGTGGGAACAGTGTTTCAATGAAGTAGCACCCCAGAAAATGTATGATATTAGGGACCATGTATACGCTGCTGGTATGGCACCTGGTGAGGTTTTCAGTAATGCTGTGAGCTGGTCGCCTATCGGAGTAGGTTGCTTGAAAGGAGTCAAAAGACAGTATCCCAGTTTCCGATGAGGTAAGTCCACCCCATATACCATCCTGAACTACCGGAGCTGCGGGATCAACAGAATACTGTTATTAGACTGAGGGTAGAAGCCTGTTTCCAAGAACAATGGGTGTACACTCCATGGAAAGGGAGTGAGGTTTTGTCCCTTAAGACTCAGTTACCCGACCCTAGAAAAAATCCTACTGCATATTATAAAGAATTGACTGAGGCTGCTTCCTCGACAGTAATGACACTTGCGGATATTGAAATGTTCTTTGGTTTATTGGTGCCCGTTGATATTTGGAGACAGGTGCACACACAGGATCATGTTGTGGAATTGGGTGGTACTTGGGATCAGATTAAAGCATGGGACCAGGAGAGGAAGCCTGGTGAGAAGCCTAAGGCCGAAATACTGGCTTTACCTGGCCGAATTATTACGAGTATGCTTTCTCTTATTCCATCGAGAAGGGTCGATTGGGACAAGTTAACGGCATGTCGTCAGAAGAAACATGAAAGTGTGTCTGATTTTTTCACTCGGTTTGAAGGCGTGTTTTGGGATTTTAGCAGCCAGGATTTGTCGGTGGAGGGGGGTGTCTGACTGCTCGTTAATAGATTTGTTACGAACCTGCTTCCTGAGATCGCGACTCAGCTGCAGGCCTCGGAGAGCACTTGGACTACCTCCTCCCCTTCTGTAATTCCAAGTATGGCACAGTATTATGAGCATAGGTAAAATGAGGAGAAGGAGAAGGTGGATAAAAAGCATAAAGAATTGAAGACGAAGGTGTTGTTGCAACAGGCTTCTCGAGGGAATGGTAGAGGACGTGGTGGTCCCGACCGATAGCTTCCGCGTACTAGCAGGAATACTACGCCTGTAGGACCGAATCAGTGTGCGTACTGTAAAGAGGAGGGACACTGGCGCAGCGAGTGTCCTGTGCTTTTGCAGAAGGTGGCAGTCCCGAGGGGACCAGGGTTTTGTGGACAGGGTCACGGAGATGGTGGTCAGGACAGAGTTCAGGCAGTTTGGACATCAAAGGGTCGCACTGACCAGAACTACTTTGACGACCCTAGGGGCAAACAATACTACCCAATACTACCACGATGACTATGAGTTAGACGAGGTGACGGGACTGTCTCACAGCTAGGACAGCCAGGGACAGAGTGAGTGACCAGTTCAGATATCTGTATATCAGCGCGGCCCTTATGTTACTGCAGATTTGCATGGCTCAGCTAAGGAATTTTTGGCGGATACAGGTGCAATGAATAGCTCCATCTCTCGTTCACTGGTCCCTGGGGCAGCTCTGTCAGGCCATAATAATGTTTCGGAAGGATTTTCTGGTGTACCGGTTGTGAGCCCCATTTCCAAACCTCTTACACGGACTATAGGTCCTTTTACTGTGGATTCGCCGTTTTTGTTGACATCTAATTGCAGAGAAAATTTGATGGGGTTAGACTTATTAAAGAAGTTGCATGCAACCATTTATTGTTTCCCGGAAGGTGTTTATATGACTATGGGTACGAATGTGGTCAGCACTAAGCAGTACCTGTCCAAAGATGCACCCCTCCCTACTGAATTTAAGGACGTGCTGCCTACATTATGGGCAGCGGGTGACACGGACGTAGGACTGTTGCAGTTACCTCCAGTTTCCATTAAAGTTAAAGACAATGCCATTTTGCCTCGTATTCCTCAGTACAAAATACCACAGGCAGGGGAGGGAGCCTAGTTGCGGATTATACAGGATCTGATTACGTCAGGAGTTGTTGAAGACTGCTAATGTGTGTAATAGCCTTATTCTTCCTATTCTTAAGAGGGCACCTTCGGGTTCCTCTTATGACCATCCAGACGTCTATCGTTTTGTGATTGACTTGCGCGAAGTTAATAAAATAGTGGTTCCTCAGTTCCCGGTGGTCCCCGACATTACTGCTCTTCTGACGATGATTCCTCCCTCTGCTAAATTCTTTTCTGTTATTGATCTGAAAAATGCATTCTTCAGTATTCCGATCCATCCAGACAGTAGGCACTTGTTCGGCTTTACACGTGCTGGCAGAAGTTTTAGATTCTGTCGAGCTCCTCAGGGCTATACTGAGAGCCCTAGTATATATAGCCAAGCTTTAAAAGCCCAATTGGACTCCCTTACGCTTCCCTCAGGTAATGTATTGCTCCAATATGTAGATGACCGTCTCATCGCTTCTGACACTGAAAAGGGTTGCAAAGACAGTACGGTTAAATTGTTGTTGCATTTGTCACACCACGGACATAAAGTGTCCCTTTCCAAATTTCAATATTGTCGACAGGAGGTCACCTACTTAGGTCACCTACTGTCGAAGGAGGGTAGGAGATTGACTCCTGAGCGCATCAGTAGCATTGTTAAAATGCCTATCCCTCAAACTCAAAAGGATGTGCGCGCTTTTATTGGCATTACTTCCTATTGTTGGCACTGGATCCCTAACTACTCGGTACTAACGAGGCCTTTGCTAGCACTAACCACTAAAGATGTGCATGAAGCCTTGCCTTGATCGCCTGAATGTCAGCAGTCTTTTGAGCAATTAAAAGTTGCGCTTTGCTCTGCGCCTGTGCTTGGTACGCCTGACTATGCAAAGCCGTTCGTGCTGTACGTACACGAGATGGCTGGCTGTGCGCTCTCTGTCTTAACACAGGCCTTTGGAGGTAAGCAACAGCTGTGTGCTTATTTTTCTGCTCTTCTTGACCCTGTCGCAAGAGCCCTCCCGAGCTGTCTAAGAGCGGTCGCAGCTGTGGCCATCTCTATAAGGCAATCGGCTGGGCTTGTACTTGATACTGAACTCACAGTCATGGTACCCCATGCTGTGGATACCCTTTTGAAAAAGACCAAGATGCAGCACCTCACCAGTGTACGTCTGACCGGTTATGAGCTAACTCTCTTTGCACCGCATGTCACGATTAAAAGATGTGCCATTCTGAACCCAGCCACGTTGCTACCCCTCCCTTCTGAGAGTGAGAAAATTGATATACATGATTGTATCTTCCGAACGGAGGAAGAAACAAAAGGACGGGTAGACTTCACTGACGTTCCCATATCTGACCCCCAAGGGGAACTATATGTCGATGGCTCTTGTTTTAAGTTACCAGATGACACTACAACTGCTGCATACGCGATCACAACACGGTACACGGTATTTGCGATGTCACAAGTTCCCTATCAGTTGGCCCAAGCTGCAGAGCTCGTTGCCCTTATTCAAGCCTGTGAGTTGAGTGTGGGACTGGCTGTCAATATCTATACTGACAGTCAGTACGCATTTGGAGTCGCCCATAATTTTGGACGGCTCTGGGCAGAAAGAGGGTTTTTCACTTCCCATGGGATGAAGATTCAACACGGTCCCCTCATACATAGGCTTTTATCAACTTTGACACTCCCCCAAGAAATTTGCGATAGAAAAGTGTAGCACCCACAGGATAATTACTGACAATGTGGGTAAGGGGAACGCATTTGCAGACCAGATAGCTAAGGAGACAGCCCGAACAAAGATGAAAAGAATGTTTGTAGCCGGTCCCGCTAGGTGGGTGTCTGAGGTTACCATGTTTGAGGATACGCTGGAAAATGTCAAGGAGATACAGAGTGAGGCAACTATTGAGGAATTAGCAATATGGCAGGAAAGCACAGCTCGTTTGGATGAGGAGGGGTGTTGGGCTGATAAGTCAGAGAAACAGAGATGGATGCTACCAGATGCATATGTTCTCCCCGTAGTCACCATGGCGCACGGGCTAGCTCATATCAGTGCTAAAGGTATTTGTAAGTTGTTAGACCTGGATGGCAAAATGATAATATCCCAAAGACTGCCACCCACTTGGTCAAATACTGTATGGTGTGTATGATGCACAATCCTGGAAAGGGTACCCCTACACCACCTGGTAATTTTGCACCTCCCACTTTCCCTTTTGAGGTCCTCCAGATAGATTATATAGAAATAGATCGAGTCAACAACTTGAAATATGTGTTAGTGGTCGTTTGTGCGTTCAGTAAATGGGTTGAGGCTTACCCCACAAAAGAAAATACGGCCATAGCGACTGCAAAGGTACTCCTGAAGGAGTTCTTTCCTCGCTTCAGCTTGCCCTGTTTGATTTGGAGTGACAATGGAAGCCACTTCAACGCTAAAGTGATTCAGTTGGTGTGTGAGGGACTCCATATCAGACAAAACTTTCATGCTGCAAATCACCCCCAGTCCGCAGGTTTGGTTGAGAAGTACAATGGTACTCTTAAACTGAAATTGGAAAATATTCAGGAGAGCACAGGGTTGCAGTGGCCAGATGCTTTACCCTTAGCCCTTTTGTCCACACGAACAACAGCAGATTCTAGAACAGGACTGTCACCCTACGAGGTCGTGTTTGGGCGCCCGGCAAATGTCTGGGGCATCCCTCGTCCTCGTAGGTTTTCAGAAATTGAATATCCTCTGCTGGTGGACTATCTGTATGAGTTAACTAAAAGTCTACGTTCTATTCACCAACAGATCCAGGATTCGCTCCCACCAGTACCTGAGGGGCCGAGGACATGAGATTCGGCCTGGGACTATGTGCTCATTCGTAACTTTCAGAGAAAGAAGAACCTAGAGCCGAGGTGTAAGTGGCCAGTCCAGGTGCTCCTTGCCACCCGCACAGCAGTCAAGGTCACCGGCCGAATGAATTGGATTCATTGCCAGCATTGCCACAAAGTGCCTCTACCCTTACCCTACGATCAGTGGGTCCATGAGGGAATAGGGGACTCTGAGCACGAGCAAGTCCCGCGATTTGTTCGCTTTTCGCACTCCCCAACTCACGTGGACCCAAAAAGAGGCTGAGAACGATGAGATCCTAAATGCGGCAGTGCCCCCGGAGATTAAGGCAATTCCAGAGTCTTCTTCCACTGCCCCTCTGTGTCTGACCCCCTTTTTCCTGACCCCTCTGTGCCTGGAGTAGCTAGGTACAATTTGCGCCCCGACGGCGGAACAGTGCACCAAAGGAGAAGTCAGATTAGTAGGGTTGGACTGCGCAGGTCAGGGTGTACCTTGCCTATGGTACCAACGGTAGTTTAGGGAGAGTCGAGATTGGTGCACTGTTCGGACATTGGACAGGATAAACCGAACGTGCTTCCCTGGATGGGGGTTCGGTATCCTGGACGACGTGGGATTTCCTCAAGAGCTAGGATCGAACAGCTCCACCGCCGGTGCTCAATAGCACCAACGTTGATGAACGATAGGAGTCTACCTGTGAGGCTCTAACAGACACTGGGAACTTTTGCCTTTGCTGTTAGTCTAATTGCATTTCTTTTTTCCTTTGGTTCCGTAATGTATCCGTTTGGTCGGCCCATTACTGAGGAAGAACAGCCATTTGCACCTCCGTGCCCAAAGCGGGGTTGGTCCACAAAAAGCAAAATTGTTTTCCCAGTAATAGTTGCAATTGCATTAATGTTTGTATTAGGGATATCTTTGTTTTTAGAGGAAAAGTCTCCTGTACGCCCTTTGGTTGGGACAACACTTGTCCCCCCTGAACACATGTTTGTTACATTGGCTCCTCACAAAGGAGAACACCGAAAAACATATGCAGACAATGTATTTTTACAAATGTTGCATCAGGCCCATGATACTTCCAATGCTACTAATTGCTGGATCTATGGATTGCTCCCCTCAGTTACACATAAGAGTGATATTTTATTATTGATGCCATTATCCTATCTCGGAAGTTGCGAGGGGTGGTTTGAACTGTTTACTATGGTGCATTATCACTTTTGATTCTCTGCTATAAATATGACATCTGCTGACTCTCGCACTGTGACAGAATATATACGTTTCCATCAAGGGTTTATTCCCGCTGGGTTGGGAGAACAAGGGACCCCTGGTACATTGTCTCCAGCAGCTCGCATGAATGTATATGAGCAGGTAAAGAACGAAACATGGCTTCGAAATGAAATGTTTGATTTCAAGGGGTTCAATGCTACTGAATATTTCTGATCATTCCAAACACGCAATATTACTAAGGATAAAGCGATGCCAGTGCCAGTAGTCAACACAACAGCTGGTTTCTGTGTTCGGGGAATTGGGAAGGTGCAAGTGGGAGAGAGTAATTGCAATTACACATATACGCTGAGAATGATTTGTAGCCTGCCTTTTCTCCCACTATATAATGTTTATTTTGTTTGTGGATCCCAAGCTTATGTTTGGCTTCCTAGGGGGTGTTCAGGTATATGCTACCTCTCTTTTCTTCTTCCCTCAGTGTATATAGCACCATCCAATTACCATAAGGACCATCGATTGCAGTGCAGGAGTGCATACCTGCCCTGAGTTAGAAGGGTTATTAACACAGAAGATATAGATCAGACAGATACCACTTTGCAACAGTTCACAGACGCCATAAAAGGTATCTTACCCTTTTGGGGCCCCATGTCCAACAGCCATAATATTTGTCGACTCACAAGAGTTGTCGAAGGGGTCATTAATACGACAGCAGGGATTCTGACGTATATCACAGCTGAGCTCCAGGCTACGAGGCTTATTGCGTTACAAAATCGGATGGTGTTAGACGTCATCCTTGTTGACCGGGGAGGGGCCTGTCACGTCATAGGCAGTAGCTGTTGTGTATACATCCCGTATCACGCCCCCAATGTGTCTGCCGCAATATAGAAGTTGCAAAGGCTTGCATCCGACATACACCAAGAAAATGGTACCTGGACACTCTCTGGATGGTTCTGGGGTATATTCACGTCCTGGGGTTGGAAAATACTCGCTTTCCTGGCAGTAGTTGCCGGTATTTTCCTCACATGTTGCCTCTGTATACAATGTCTCCCGGCCTGTTGCTCTTATTGTACACACTCCTTACCCCAAAGCAGAAGGTGCCCATCCATGATACTACTGCTGTGATTATGACTCAGAAGGAGAATGATAGCTTTATGCAGATAGACAAGGGTATATTTGAAGACTCTTCTTCCTTTGATGATGAATACATGGAGTGTTCTAAATGCTAAAGATAGTTGTTGTATATATACTATGTTGCACTCTCTATTTACTCCACTCCCTATGGTTAGCCCATGCTAAAAGGAGGGTCTGTTGAAATGTAAATGTGTGCATTCATTTTGCTAGTGTATTCCTCTATGTAAGTTAGTATTCGCTGCACCATCTTGTATTCAGCCGCCATTTTGAGCTCTGATCGAAGCTAACTTCTGTCTCACTTTGTCTGCCTCAGCAGCAAGCAGCTGCAATATTTTTTTTCGTATTGCTCCAAGGTTGAGCTTCGCTGTGCTAATGAATAGACAGTTTTTTGCCATCACATACCTTTCTCACTAGATAGGCCTGCTCCCACCCTTAGAGCGGTGGGTACGGGCAGAGTAACCTTGACGTTGAGATAGCATGTACCCGGTCCTGGAATTGCAACTCATCCTTGTGTATCTTCTTTGTTCACCAGCTACCAACTGGAAAATTCTAGTATGGGCGTGTCTTTAGTGATTCTGAAAATGTACATTATACGTTACCCTGTTGGTAGAATTTAGTCCCTCTGCAGCAATATAAGGAGGCTGGTCAGACCGGACTCCGCTCGAGTGTATCTCTAATAAATATCTTTGGTTTGTATTCTCTACTGCCTGACCGACTCTTCATTTGTAAGGAAGGCTGAGAGGTGGTCGCGAGTGACCCGGGTGGCCCTAATCGGGTCACTTCCTTCATACCTCTCCCCAAAACCTGAAGATAGGGTCTTTAAGCCATGAAAAGCATCCTCACCAACCAATTACAAACTATCTCCGGGAACTTTACATTTTGAAATCGTAAGCAGAACAAACTTACAAGCAGCTGGCAGTCAGCTGCAGAGTCTAAGGTCAACAGCCATGTTTTTCTTTTCGGCTTTTTCCAGTCAGGTGCTCCTCTTCTTATGACGTACGCTTAATGACGTCACTGGAGAATATGCACTGACTCTGCCCAGCATCACGAGGCTGTGAGGGATCTGGGAGCACTGTACTGAAAGAAGGTCATGGCCATTGGCAACCGTGACTTGTTACTACTATCTGGAAAATGTATCTAATGAGCAGGACTTCAAGCCATTTTAGAAGTTCATGGGAACGGCGATTTTACTAACTGTGATCGAGTTTAAAATGGGGGAACACATTTAAAACAGCCTTCCATCGCAGAAGCATTTATTGAAGAACCCACATACAGCTCAATAGTGCACACCCTGACAGGGTTTGCGGATGTAAAACATCAATGCACAAAAATTACTGAATATCATGTGATTTCATAGGACAGTCTAGGGTTGCGCACAGACCGCAAGGTAAAGCAAACATGCTGCACCAACTGCAGCACAAATTGTTTAAACCTGGTCACGTCTCTCTTTACCAGACATTATGCCGAAGGGAGTGTAGGTACCTGCAGAAAAATATCAGAGCGTGTGGATAGGCAGCCACCACCACGAGGAACCTGGATAGGCAGCCACCACCACGAGGAACCTGGAAGACGCCATAAGAGTGAGTCCAGATGATACGAGTGCTCCCGCTCCCATCAGAAGACATTACACAGGCAGCAGGCCAGCACCAATGATCAGACTAGACATACGCATGGACAAGACTTCTGGATGCTACATGCAGGCAGCCTCAACACATTTGTCTAAATCGACACATGAACGCCGTGCCCCACACGACATTAATACATAGCATGAATAGGTGTCGCGCAATAAATACATGTAGGTGTCCATTTCCAGCCAGGTGGCATTATTGGCAGTATTAAAAGCAAAACATACAAACGCAAATTAACATTCATCAGTGTAAAGGTATACTGAATTCTAAAGAGTCAGTAGGAAATGAAGCCAAAGCATGGTTTGTGCTAGAGGGCTCATACTAAAAAGTAGTGCATGCAGCTACTTCGTCATATCCCAAAAATGAGAATGTACACGGCGATGTGCAAAGTACCACACCTCCAGGGATCAGAAGACTCTAGAACTATCTATTACACTGAGAGATGCGAATATGGAGCCAGATGTCTGAAATACACGGAACTTCCCATGAGCCATTTAGGAATCATTACTTTGTACAGGGGCCACTTGCATCAAGGATTAATTATTACTATTGTTAACATAGTATTCTGTTAAATCGTGTGTCCTGCAGACAAAAAAGCAGGACAATTTACAAATATATGCAACCAGAGCAAATTTAGAAGTGTCAACACACACTAACATCAACTGGTTAGGGCATAAGCAGCCTGGAACACCATTTGGTGACAAGTGATTGTGTAGATGGACAAACATAAGAAAAACATACAAACTTTTACCTTCAGTAGGTTTGATGGAGGATACACCAGCAGTGTGACAGACACATCACCGGGAACAAGTTTGTAATATTCCAGTCATGAGGTTACTTGGATAAGAGGTGGTGCCCCTCTGAAGAGAATTATCTAGTGTGCCCTAAAAAGAACAAAAAAGACATCCGTAAATCACAACTTGCAAGGTTCTTCTCTAAATGCTCCACTACACTGCGCTTAAAACTCCTGAGTTTATGATGGTACACTTAATGAGGTTTGATCAACTCTTGTATGAATCAGCATTTTGATATATTCCTGTATGAATCAGCGTCTTGATCCATTCCTGTGTGCATTAGCACTTTCCTTCGATGACCCCACTGGCGTAACAAACCTTGAGAGGGCACTCCTGCAAGGCACGTGGAGGGGCCCCCTCCGGACTCAGTCCGGAGCTCTCTGGCCAGAGTACTGTGCTGAGGGGGTCCCCTGCAGCTTGGGGCCCCCCACACCGCAGTGGCAGCAGGGGCCTGTGTTACGCCACTGGTTGACCCTATTTGACTTGATCAAGTTATCATGAACTAGATTAAACAATGTCCACCAATGGTATGGCCCCCTCCTCTAGGTGTTTCAATACTGTGAAAGATTAAGTAAAGTACAACCGAGCTGACGTTTATGTTTGCTTCACCTTGCAAGATGCGACCATTGAGCGTTACTGTTCCTACTTAAAAAACTATAGCATAGGAATGCAACACAGACAGTACCTCATTTTATTGTGGCTTCTTTGTGGGCAAATTAATGGTTCAGGTCATTGTGAGTTTTTTCTGCTGCGGCAAGGATGACCTCTCAAGGCAGTATTATGGTACTCTCCTGGTGACGTGTTTAAAACATATATACACTCTTTAAAGAATGTCACTTGACTTGCATGTACAAAAGTGTTATAGATGAAAATGAGGTTTCCATGATAGATTGTGGTGATGTGGAGTATATTTTTGACCTCTTAACCACATACATGCCACTGTGCGTGTAGTTTTATCATGCTTGCTGTGCTTATACATTGTTAATTCTATCTCCTTGTCTTTTGCCAGTTTGTGTTTATGAACCAAGGGCCAGATGTGCAAAAAAAAGTCAGTTTGCGATTTCGTAATTGCGAATTTTTGCAGTTTGCAATTAGAAAATCGGAAACACCCATGTACAAATGTGTCTTAGACACATTTTGCAATTCCCAGTGGTCGCAAATAGACCTTCCTCATTAATTTTCAGGAGGTCGTTCTCGGTTTGCAACCCATTGGAAATGGCCTGCACTCACAGGGATGGCGGCCTGCTGGGGTCAGCAGACCACCATGTCTGCGATTGCTTTTTAAATAAAGCAATTTTTTTTGTAATGCAGCCCGTTTTCCATAAAGGAAAACAGGATGCATTTCAAAATAAAAGTGAAAAGTTACCTTTTCATTTTTTAGGAGCAGGCAGTGACCCGTTGAACCGCTGACTGCTCTTAAAAAATGTTGATGCCCACATTCACAACGGGGTAAGGGGTCCCATGGGGACCTCTTCCTCTTTGCGAATGGGCTACCACCAACTTAAAGTTGGTGGTAACTGACAATGTTTTGCGACAGCATTGACGGTTGCAAAACATTCCTACATACCAGTGTGACTCGCTATTAAGAAGGGATGACCTTAACTCGCCCCTTCCTAATAGCGACTCGCAAACCCTATTTTAATATGGTGGGTACATGACAAAAAGCAATTTACCGGTCGGTAAAATGCTTTGTACATCTGGCCCTTAGTGCCTACATGTTATGTTTGCATTGTGGTATTGCTACTTTGGTTTAGTATTTCCTAGCACCTCATACACGGTTTTGGATTACCATTGTGGGGCACAGGAGCATTTTTTTTTTTTTTAAATGGTAAACAGTCTCTATGTGAGATTTACACTAACGTTATTTATTTGGTGTTACTCTCTGTGTCATTGTTAATGGTGAAGCAGTGTTGTGCTAACCTTAGCACCAATAGCAGAATGTTGCTATTTTCATTCATTAAGGTATTACCCTATTAACATGTATTTGCATATCCACAGTATCTAAAGGTCAAAACCACCAGAGGAAAGCATCCCAGTTTGAGACAAGCAGATGCGCATGGGGACAGCAAAGGAAGTCGGAGAGGGACACCCCACATAGCAAGCCTGCAAGGGGAGGCATTGAGCTTCCTAGGGAGATCTAGGCCGGCGGAGCTGGCCAAAAGATGTGCAATATATACGCTTTATATGCAATTTTCAAACCCAAAAGCTTGCCTATCAATTATATTGCTCTCTTGAAACAACTGCAATTCATCCCGGCTCTGTAAAATACATAAAAGCACCTCCCACCATTTTTCAGGCGATCCTCTCAAAAAAACGTAGGAGCTATATTTCCTCAAATTTGCCGGGACAGCTAGTAAAATACGGGATAATCCTTCCACCATCAGACACGGGGAATCTGGATCGCTGCCCTTTCCCCACAGCCCGCGGGCTACGCTGCCCCGCAAACCTTGCATTTTACTCTTAACTACCCCTGATGAAGGAGAACTCGAGGACTCAAATGCGCAATTAACCTTTCCTCCCATCGATTCATATAGAACCGGAACTCTCAGTTGCTAACTATGCGCCCGCTAAACCCCCCCTTAACTCGGCACTCAGGCGGTACGGACCCAATTCATGGTCCATAATCTACCCTGAAAATCTGTCCAGTAATGCTAAAAGAACTTCAAACACAGAACCTTAAAACAGCACCGGAAACACTCATAGTAGACAACTACCACACCACGACTAACGGCAAGACGTAAAACTGACTTCGTCTTTTACACCAACCGTACGACAAAGTGGAAAAAACACCTTCCTTCTTCACTTCCTAGTCACCAAGTCAGTCAATATTCCCTATGGCGAAAAAATCTCCACGACCATCTCCCCTACCTTTAAAGGGAAACTCACCATTTCCATCTTCAGAACAGGAAACATTCTCATACAGGCCACAGATCCGTACCTCACCACTTTTGATCATCACTTCCCAACACTATTCTCCTCATTAACTCAACAGAGCCATCAAACCCAACCTCCCCTATCACCCCCCACCCTGACAAATGTCCGAGAACCGAGCCAATCGCCCTGCCCTGCCGATCCACTCTACAACTCCTGGACATCCACCATCACCCATTACAATCCCACTACCCCTATTATCACACTCCGCCGACAAACACCCACTATGATGACATCCACTAATCCCACCAGGACCAGCAAACACATAGCTAACAAACACCGCAAGGCTGATCTCGAGCCAGTCAGATCGGACACAAACTGCAGTCTCTCTGCTACTGAACTCGCTATAGCCACTCCCCTCTTGACCTCAATAGACCCGACTCTACCCTTGCAAACTATCCCCAACTCCAACACTGACCCTACTCCATCTGCCCAAAACATTCCCAGGTCCAACGTCACCGACAATCCCTCGGGCACGGACCTCCCTCAAATCACTGCTCCCTCTTCTTCCTCTGACCCAAGACCACATGCCCAAACCATCCCCACCACCAATCTCACTGCCAATACCCTGGACACCGACCCCCTCCATACCATTGCTCACTCTCCTCCCTTTGGCCCAAGACCCACAACACCTCCTCCTTACCTCAAGACTGGAAGCGCCAATGACCCAACGCCTCACGCTCAATCTATCCCTACGCCTAACCCCAATGATACCGTTCAATCCCAGAACCCAGTACTCTCTCCTTCTACAGACCCTAGTCATACACTGCTCCCTCCGAAGGCTAGAAACTCTTTAACTCACTTACCCAACAACTGACCAGAATGGAGCAAAAATCGACGCCCTAGCTGCCGACATCCTACACCTACAACTCGACCCCGTCCCAACCTGTTTAAGCCACCTTGCTCATGCTCTCCAGGTAGTTACACACCTTCTCCCACACAGCCTCTTCCATGGCCCCACCTGACCCCCATGGCCCTCCATTCCTTTGGGGAGGCAGGCTCATCGACCTAACCGAGCTCTCCGCCCCATTTCAGTAATGGAAGCAGAGGAGATCAACGACTCTCACCTCGCAACAAGCCAGAATACAGCTCACTGCAATCCCGTCATAGTTGGCACAAATAGAACCCCTAGAACAGTCCACTCGCCCAGACCCCGGCGCAATACACTTCTATCCTTACAGCACACCACGACATTAAAACTTCCTGCCCTCTATCTTGCATGCTCCTCAACTGTAGATCAGCAGTACAACACGCCACAGACATTGCTGAAGTTATACTCGGGGAAGAAATAGACCTAGCATTTCTCACAGAATCCTGGCTCAACGACCACTCTAACCCCATTCTAGTCCTACTCTCCCCGCCAGGTTACAACATCATTAGACAGGACAGACCGCTCAAAACAGGTGGTGGGCTAGCGATCGTCCACAAAGAAGGTATACAGATTACCACATTAAAATCTGCAGAATACCGGACTCTGGAGTACCTTGGTGTCGAACTTGCAATCAAAGGCACCACGCCCATCAAATTTCACACCACCTACCATCCCCCTGTGGAGCGTGCCCTCTTCGCCGAAGAACTATCAGACCTAATAACACGCTTTTCCCTAACAGACACGAAAAGACGTGTTCCTTGGTGACTTCAATATCCACTGGAACAACACAGAAGACACCACTGCCCAGAACCTCTCCAACCTGCTTGAAATAACCAACCTCACACAACTCTGCAATGAACCAACACACATCAAAGGAGCAACTCTGGATGCGATCATCACCAAAAATGAACTGGTCTCTCTGAGATCGATCTCTCCCATTGACTGGTCTGACCACCACCTCATATTGTTCAATATCGACTCACCTGTGAGATCACAACCAATACGATCTGTCAAACCCAAGCACTGGATCAGGAACATCAATGAAGTCCCTATCTCCGAACTTGAATCCAAGATTCATGCCCATCTACAGTTCCAGCCTACCACTATGTCGGCCGGTGACCTCACAGCTCACTTTAACTCAACAATGACGGAGGTGTTAGATCAAGTAGCGCCACTCAAACTTAAACAATTGAGATCTCAGTCAGTCAGTCAGTCAAAGATCTTTATTCGGCTGAATAACAGCCATAAAAGAACACATAAAATCATTGTTTCACAAAAATTAGCATAATAAAATTTAACCGACATAATCAATACACAAAAAATCATTTTCTAACAATATTACGGAGCCGTACTGCAGAGGAGATATACCTATAAATCATTAAGCAAGTGAATTCATCATTTAAAAGGAGTAGATGGCATAATGCAGGTTGACACTTTCTTATCTTTAAAAATCTTAACAATGGTTTTAAAAAAATACGTCTCGGGTTAAGATAAAGTTTACAAAAAAACAAAATGTAAAGTGCTCTGTGCAGAGATTGAGTCACATGGACACAATTCTAATTTGGCATCGCAATATGCATCACGTGGATACGACACCAAAAGATGAGCAATACCCATCCTAAATCTAATCAAGTAAAACATTTTGGCTTGATTAAATTAAAAAGAGAGGTAGGATTCAATTCTGGGGAGCTAACTAGCAATGAGTGCTCTACAACCTCTTTTAACCATCTCTTGGCTATCTCTTACTTGCTTCAGATAAGAGAGAAAATCTCTTTTCAGCTTTGCTTTTGGGATTGCGGATATGTTTCCAGGTGTATTAAAACAATCCTGCAGTCCCAGCTTCTCCAGTTGTTCTTGCATATAAGAGAGCCAGGAATTTTTTTTTGCACAGTCCAGTTTCAAGCAATCTAAAATTATATCACGGTTCAGGACTGGTTCTCTTTATCCAAATGTTATGCCAGAGCATCAGAGGTGCTAATTGCATGCGAAAAGATAATGGTGTTACACCTAATTCGTTATGACACATGGTGGCAGGAGTGCTTTTAGGTAGTGTTAACACACGTTTAAGCATCATGTTTTCTGCTCTCTGAAGGCCCAAAGTATTGGAGCAACCCCAAACTCCAGCACCATACAAAGTGACGGCGCATGTTCGTGCTTTATAAATGTCTATGATAGCTCTTATGGGGCGAGAGCCTAGTTTTTTTGTAAATCTAAAAATGTCCTCCACATTTTTATTAAAGGTTCCAATCCTTGCATCAACTAGGTGGGACCAAGAATTTTTTTCATTAAAGAGGATGCCTAAATACGAAAAGGTTGGAACCTGGCATAATATCTCATTCTTTATATAAAAAGCTTTTGTTTTTGATGGGGATTTGCCTGTTACCATAACATGTGATTTTGCAACATTAGTTTTTAGCCCAAGGTCACTCAAATTCATTAAAACTAGTTAAAAGCCTTTGTAGTCCCACACCAGTTCTCGACATTAAGACACAATCATCAGCGTATAACAAGGCTGGTAGAGACCTGCGGCCTACTGTGGGTGTGTCTACATTTCCAATTCTGATGTGGCTTTCTAGGTCATTTATATATAGACAGAATAGAAAGGGAGCGAGTACACATCCCTGACGAACCCCACAGTCCATCTTTATTGGTGGGGTAAGCTCGCCTGCTGCTCCATATCATGCTCTCCCTGTGACTCCCTAATGCATTGCTGCTAGATAATGGACAATAGATGGATCAATGCCCATAAGCAGCATTTTCTCCCAGAGTCTCCCCCTCTGCACCCAGTCAAAGGCAGAATTCAGGTCCATAAATCCAAGGTATAAGGACCCTGACTTTGCCATGGTGTATTTGCCAATGACCAGGTGCAGATTGAGGCACTGTTCTACAGTGCCCAGGCCTTTCCTAAAGCCATATTGGACATTAGAAAATTTCCCGTTTTCCGTTATCCAAGTCTCCAATCTCTCCAGTATTACTCGTCCCATGATCTTACAGGAGCAATTAATTAGAGAGATTGGTCGATAACATTTAGGGTCTGACCTGTCTCCCTTTTTATATATAGGGACTATTATAACCGATCTCCAGGAATCTGGAGGACCCTGGGCCGCATAGCATCTTAATATATTTGTTAACAACAGGGTGATGTTTGCTAAAAATAGATCTGCAGGTATACCGTCCGGCCCAGGGGCCTTATTCTTTACAGTCTGAGAGAACGCCCTATTTACCTCATCTAAAGTCGGGGGTTCCAAAGGAGATACCACATATTGAAAATCTGTACCACAGTGTGACTCAGTGCTATTACCGTAAAGACCAGCAAAGTGTTTCACCCACATTTCAGGCATGATTGTTACATCAATATTACTGTTTTTTGTGTCGCTAAAATACTCTTCATTGACTGTTTGCCAGAAGAGTCTGGAGTCTTTACTCTGCGACGCCAGATGTAATTGGCCCCATGCGTCTTTCCTGATCTCCATCTTACGATTCTCCAGCGCGCGTTTGTAGTCTATGCGCGTCTGTCTCACTGCCACCTTGTCACGTGGGTTAATTTTTTTAATCTTAATTAGTTTATTATGTAACTGAGAACATTCACTGTTAAACCACCTTTTATTTTTCTGTATTCTATCAGGCTGGTTCTTAGTTAAAAGTACCTTGATTGTCTCGGATATTGTTTTATACGATTTAATCATAGCTGGAACGTTTAAATTATCTTCCAGACAATCCAAAACTTGCCCAAGGTTACTCTTTATGATCTCCTCCAGAACAAAGTCTGGATTGACAGTGGACCACTTCCTGATTATCCCCTTGTTTTTAGTATAAAACAAAGGTAATACTCTATCTGGCGTGATTAACTCTTCAGATGGAACCACCAGTTTTAATATTAGTGGATAATGATCACTAAAATATACTTTAGGTATGTTAAAAATCACTGATTGTGAGTTAAAATAATCAGACAAAATTATAAAATCAATCAGAGTGCCTTGGCCTTTACCCACGTATGTTACCACATCAGTTTTTAACAGCTCTATAAGATCTAAAGTTAAAAATAGTGAGAATTTCACCAACAAAGAATTAAAAATGTTCCCACAGGGACTATGTTCAAAATGGTAGCCGCCCACCATGTCCCTTGCTAGACGGTGGCATGCCCCATGTTTGGACAGGGAGCATAATTTGCAATTGAGATCTATCAAATCTAAATCATGGTTCAATGTGGATCTCAATACCGAAAGACGACAACTCAGACTTGTGGAAAGGACTTGGAGATAAAACCCATCAACAAGGCACCTAGCGCTACTTAGGTCTGCACGGTCGGAATATAAAAAGCACATCTTTAGAGAAAAGGCCTCATTCTTCCGCAGCCAACTAGACCAGGCCAAGAATAGACCTAGAGAACTCTTCAACATTGTCAAAAGGCAAACGAACGGCACATCCCCTCACGTAATAAAAGCGACCATTGATCGATGCAAAGAAATTGCCCGCTTCTTCACAGACAAAGTCACTAAAATTGAGCAATCCTTCATCCAAACCTCCAGTACACCTCCAATCTTAACCTGCCCCCTTTTACTCACCCTCGACCAAGCAGATCTTAATCATACCAAGGACAACCAGGTCCGCTGCCAACTGAAAAATGATGCGAATTGGTCGGACTTCGAACTTGTGTCGGAAAGTGAGGTCTTCAATATAATTGCGAGCTTAAAGCCTACCTCCCACACTATGGACCCTCTCCCAGCCACTATAGTACAAAAACTCAACCACATCATTACCCCTTTCTGGACCAAAATCAACAACTCCTCTCTCACATCAGGCTGTGTCCCAGACTCCCTTCAATTAGGACAAATCACACCCATACTCAAAAAACCAGGGGCCGACCCTAATGATCTCAACAACCTCAGACCTATCTCCAACCTCCCGTTCCTAGCCAAAACCTTGGAGAAGTGCGTTCTCCAACAACTTAACAAACATATTGATGATTTCAACCTCCTCAACACCTTTCAATCGGGATTCAGGAAAGGGTGTAGCACCGAAACAGCCATGCTCAATATCTCTGATGATATCCACAGAGCCTTAGATGAAGGTGAAGACTGTCTTCTCATCCTCATTGACCTATCTGCGGCTTTCGACACAATTAATCATCCAGCTTTACTTGAGCCTTTGAAGGGCCGTTCTGGCATTAGTGGCACAGTACTAAAAGGGTTCGCTTCCTACCTTCAGCACCGTTCGCAACAAATTAAAATCAACTCCTGTCTCTCTAAGCCAACACGAGTCACACTTGGGGTCCCCTCAAGGCTCGATCCTCTCCCCAGCCCTCTTCAATCTCTTCATGGAACCCCTTACAATCATTCTGAAACAAGCAGGAGTTAAATATCACCTATATGCAGACGACACTCAACTCTACTACAAAATCAAATCACCCAGTGACATCCAACACCTCAATGTCACATTAACCAAGATCCAATCCTGGTTTAACGCAAACCACTTAAAGCTGAACCCGGACAAAACGGAATTAATACTGTTCGCTACAAAAAGTAACCACCTTCCTATCCAAGACTGGCTCAAGAACCTGGATGCCCTAAACTGCTCTCTCACCCTATTCGACTCGGTTAAGTCACTAGGCATTACCCTGGACAAGAACTTATCGATGAAGGACCACATCAAAAACTCTACAAAAAGTGCGCTTTACTCACTAAAACACCTGAAGAAAATGAAACCTTTCATTCCCCAGGACGATTTCAAGATTATTGTTCAATCCCTAGTCCTATCCAAACTGGACTACGGGAAAGCCAGCCTAACAGGGACGCCAAAAGCTCACCTAGCCCCACTAAGGTCAGTCCTTAACATGGCAGCCCGACTCATAACTGGGGTAAAAAGGTTTGATCACATCACACCAACCCTCCACTCCCTCAACTGGCTGCCCATTGAAGGTAGATGCATCTACAAATTGGCCTGCATCACACACAAAACCCTTCACTCACATTCCCCCAACTACCTAAACAACAAACTGGTTAAAGCTGGAAGATCCAGATCCCTGAGAAGCTCCAACTCACTTCTTCTCATCCCCCCGAAATGGAAAAAGAAAACCACTCAGTCCCGGTCCTTTTCTGGTAACGTACCCAGGATATGGAACTCACTCCCAATTGAACTCAGATGCAATCCCTCCTTCCCCTGCTTCAAAAGGGACCTGAAACTCCTTCTCCTCAAGAAATACTTTACCGTCCAAGCCAACGAACCTAGTCTTCAATAACATAGCGGACTCCCTGCTCACTTGTCCATCATGGACAGGTGGATATTGGACTGTTTCAACCTCCTGAGCTTCCCCCTACCCTTCTCTGTATGCCTAATTATAATGTGTTGGTTATATCCTCTTGCACTCTTATGTCCTGCTTTGTAATGTATGCCTAATTATAATGTTTGGCTTATATCTTTATGCATCCCTATGTCATGCTATGCAATGCAACTTGTGTTCCCCTGTGTATGTAAAGCGCTCTAATACCCCCGGGTCTAGCTAGCGCTATATAAAACTTATAAATAAATAAATAAATAATATTTTTCAGGTGTTCAGCTATACTTTTGTACCTTGAATGGACAACTATGTTATAATTTTGTCTCACTATCTCCATCCCATAACAAGACCAGGTCTATGGCGCAAACCAAGCAGGTCAAAATAAGTTTATGAAAGAGCAATGCAAAGTTAATTCTCTTCATCATTAGGTAGGAGGGTTATATGTGGCGGTAAACATTTTATGTTCAGAACTGCAAGACATGAAAGAATGTGGCCTATGCTCTATGTGAATTTAAAGGCCCATCCAGTGAATGATATCAAAACAGGACTCAAAACCCAAGCAGAAATGGGACAAAGAAACATTTTTAATGCCTTTTGTTGGTCATTGTTAGCGATGTAGGACTGGGTAAAGTGAACTGTTTTTGTTTCTTCAAAGGGGGCTTCTTTATAGAAAAATATATATATATATACATTCCGGTGCAGATATACAATGATCTGCCAAACTATATTATCTTCACAGTTTATCCGTGGACAACACTGACCAGGTCTCTAGTGGAATGCATTGCATCTCACAGACATTCTGGCATAGCCTCAACAAGTATTCTGGGAAACATCCATTACAACGCAGTCATTACATCGCACTGCTTTTACAACACAACTGCCTTTACATTGCATGTCACTACAACGCATGCCATTACAACGCATACCATTACAACGCATGGCATCACAACTAATTATAAGGTAAGTAATAGAGATTTTTAGCTTTAGGGTGGGTATGGGTTTTGGGGTAGATGGGAATAGTCATTTTTACCCCTACACTATCCAACACTTTCCCTACTGTTGCACTCACTGGAGTGGGAATAGTATTTTTTACCCCTACACTATCCAACACTTACCCTACTGTTGCACTCACTGGAGTGGGAATAGTAATTTTTACCCCTACACTATCCAACACTTACCCTACTGTTGCCCTAAAAGTATTATGCGTTGTAATGGTATGCGTTGTAATGGTATGCGTTGTAATGGAATGCGTTGTAATAGTAGTTTTTAAAAATGCGTTGTAATGGCATGCGTTGTAAAATCATGTGATGTAATGGTAGTTGCGATGTAAAAACTGCGTTGTAAAAGCATGCGTTGTAGTTGTTTGCGTTGTAACGTCATATATTCCATATTCTTTATGAAGTGGTGTAGGCAAGTGCCCCTTTTCGACATGATCACCCCCACATTTTGCCTGGTATTTGATGTGATTTCGACTGGAAATGCACTGGGTTCCTGCTAATTAGGTCCCCAGTGCCAGATCTCTTTCCCAAAACTGTGCAATTGTACCCCAATTGGCAATACCTTTGGCACTCCCTATAAGTCCCTAATAAGCGGTACCCCTGGTACTTAGGGCAAGGAGGCTAAAGAGGATCCATAAGTGCTGCAGCACTAATTGTGCCACCTTAAAGGACCCCTCACCAAACACTTACCGACTGCCACTGCAGGCTGCGTGTTTTAGTGCAAACAAAAGTGAAAACACAACATGGCACATATCCCTATGTGAAGGAAACTGGTGCCCTGTCACGTTCCCTAGACCCAAGATGCACAGCCAACGAGAATTAATCAAATGAAACAGACCCGAAAACATACTTAATCAAACAAACCTCTGTGTGCATTATAACAGTTGAACATAAAATGATGTAGAATTATGTAAGCAATCCACCAAATACATGCACAAAATTAAACTGCTGATTAAACACCTGTATGTTTTCGGTCACTGCTGATCTCTTTAATTATAGTTACCCCTGAGGAAGGGCAGTTTTATCCAAAATGCATTAGGACCATATATTCCACGTCAAGTTATGAACAATGGTGAACCGCCATGCGCGTTTGTTAAGAAAAACCTGGATAGGCATCTTGCTTAACTTATATGTTGAAACTTGGAATGATGAAAATGTTTGGATCAACAAATGATTAATTATGGACAATTTAAGGATTAAAAAGGAAGAAATTACAATAAAATGTTAATTGGATTAATTCATTCTTGTTGGCTGTGCATCTTGGGTCTGGAGGACCCAAAGAGGCCCTAGCTTCCTTCATATATTCATGTGTACGGAAAGGAGCACGTTCCAGGGTAGCACGCCTATTCATATCCTTCGAGCAGCTTAATATTAAAGATTTCAGAGTTTTGGTGTGCATTCTACCATTTCACCACACAATTACATATCCCTGTGTGACATGTCCACAAACACTGCATGCAGTATAGGTAAGTCACCCCTACAGCAGGCCTTTTGGCCCTAAGGCAGGGTGCACTCTACTACATGTGAGGACATATCTGCATGAGCTGATATGCCCATGTGCTTGTCAGCCCTATTGCTGGCAGTACAAGTGAACAGAGGAGCCATTTTAAGTACACGTGCTGGACACTGGTAAAAACGAGTTCCCCAGCTACATGATGGCTTCACTGACAATAGGGATGTTTAGTATCAAGCATCTCGTATTAATAAACCCCCACTAATGTCAGTGTTGGATTTATTGATACATGTAATCAAAGGGCACCTCAGAGGTGCCCCCTGAAAACCGACCACCCACTGGTGTGCAGACTGGTTTTCACCAGCCTGCCACCAGAGAAGGTTTCTTACCCCCAAAGGTGAGGGCCTTTGCTCTCTAGAGGCCAGGCACCAAGTGGGCAGAGAGTGCTTACAACCTCTCCCACAGGATGACCTGTAGATTAGCTTTCCAAGGCAGGAGAGCTTCAAACAGCCCACTGCCTTTGGTATGTGAATCTGGCTTCTCTCACAAGAGAGGAAGCC
This sequence comes from Calotriton arnoldi, assembly GCA_963921515.1. Lineage (NCBI taxonomy): Eukaryota > Metazoa > Chordata > Amphibia > Caudata > Salamandridae > Calotriton > Calotriton arnoldi. The sequence goes on from CAWUFW010007906.1 coordinate 393,365, forward strand.
GACCCCCTATGTCCAGAGGCATTTGGCACCTGGACCGGCGGGAACATTAGCTAGTCAGATAGGCATGTCTGCCCTCAGGCCAGTACCACCCCTAAGGTGGGCTACCTGAAGTGAAGGCGACATTTCAGAGTTAGCCATTTTGGCAAACTTAGGAACTCTGAGACAGGGTTATGCCCACTTCCCAGAGGAAGTGGTCATATATGGAGCATAGTGATTCCATGGGTAGGTAGCCCACTGACTACTACCCTGCCCTGTCTGCTGTTCCCCATCAAAAGATGTCTCGCCCTGCAGCTGTCATGCCTCCAAAGCCTGGGAGGATAGCCTGCCTTAAATAGAGACTCAAGAAATCCTGCAGAGTAGCGGAGCTGCTCCGCTGCATCCTGTAGGCACCCCAAGAAAAACCATGAGGACTCCAGAACTACCAAAACCAGATGCCGCCAAGCACCACTGCACCCAAGCCCCCAGCCCTAGTCGAAGAGGGCCTACATTGTCAATGTGGTCCCCAAGCCCTCAAGAGACAGAGCCCACTTTGGTTTCACCCCTCATGAACTCCCCGACATCGCCTGCAGCCTCTGTTTGCAGAACGCCCTCAACCGCAAGTGCTCCCGCACAAAGAACCCCCACACCTCAAAGACCCTCAGCACCCGGCTGCCCGGGACTGAGGAGAAGAGGACCACCATTTTCCCCATGTCCAGTAGCATCACAAGACTTGAACCCTCCTGCTGGTTCAGCCTGACTGGCCTCCCAGTCGAAACCTGCAGCTTCTTTTCCCGCAGACCGATTTCCATTGAGTAACATTGGGCACCCGACGCTGTATTGCACCTCTGCACATGGCCTCTCTAGTGCCGCTGGAGGTGACCTGCTGGTGCTGCCTTTGACTGTGCCCTGTACTCACCACAAGTCCCAGAGATTGGCCTCATAACTCACTGTACTGTACCTGAATGGCGTACTTGTTTTTCCTCCCATAGGATAAGTGACGACTGTTTAAACGCAAAAGTATTTGTCTTGCAAAGCATACTTACCTGATTGTATTGAGTCTGGTGCCTAAACACATATAAAAATGTGTGTTATTTTTATAAACTGGTGTGGATCTCCTTATTGAGTTGTATACATCATTTATTGACTACTGTGGGTATCTGCAGATGCCTAACACTCCTCTGTGATAAGAGTAAGGCTTCTCGACCACAATACGCCCTAGAAGAGCACCTTGAGATTGCTAGAGCAAGCCCCTGCCCACTCATAAGGGAACCCCTGGACTCTTTGCATGATGCACCTCATTTTAGTATATCTAATAAGGGGCCAGCTTCCTACAAGTAGCGTGCGTGAACGGGGAAAGTCTAAAAAGAACAGGATTCATTGAGGATGGATCCCGTGTCAAAAAACGGTCTTTTGAAACACTAAGATGGAGCACTGGTGAAGGATGTTGGGTGGGCCTCAGAAAAAGAATTGGTATATAACTACCAAAATATATCATAACTGTTGTGGTGAGTGTGTGTGTGGGGGGGAAGAGGAGCAGAAAACAGGTAAAAGACATAAATTCACGTTTTAGGACTGTGCATGAAACACATTTGACCTCAAGTCAAATGAGAGAACTACATACAGGGCTAATGATAGAGTTTAGTGCCAGGTGTAGAGGTGTGTGGTCTGGTCGCGTACCCCTTAACAGTTTCAATTCCAAACCCCTCCCTTCGTGCATTACGCAGCAATGTCTACGTTTGCACAAAATGCAATACACAAGTACAGGAACGCAATCCCTCAAAAGAAAACCAAAATAACCTATGTTTCTTTTCTTTCTTTTGCACTAATCCTGTACATTGATTGCATTTCTTGCCTTGCCACATTTATGTCGAAAGACAAAAATTACCCAAAAATGCTACTACAATAATTCCCACCCTCTTTAGAAGGCAATTGGCATGTGTTTTGGTTTGTTTTATCAAACTAGAGGCAGGCAAAAGACAAAAACTGTTAATCCCAGTGATGGCATGAGACCTTGCAGCCAACCACCATTGACTTCAACGTTGTCACAAACACGTTCACAGTACCAGTTGGAAACATTTTTGGCAGAGCTCAACCTCTATTGTGTCCTAATGAAAAAATATACAAAAAACACTGGGAAATTATTCAAGTACCAAAATGGGAAATGAAAATGCACAAAATGCCTTGAACAATATAACAGAAAGCTCTATAAGCAAAGGTCATATAAAAGCATACATAGAGATCCCAGAACCAGATTCACAAACAAAAAAGAGGAAGTTTATGCATGAATAGGTGTACCTTTCCATTTCCACAGTTTTCTGCATTTATTTGCAATACACAACGCCACAAGGTGTACCTCAGTGTAAACCATAATTTTGGTCATTTGGCCTTCACATCTACCCATAATCCTCCGCTCTACACCTGCACAATTACAAAGTTTGAATACTCTTAAGGTATGAATTTCTTGTTGTAGGCCAAATTTTCAAGGCTAACTTCCATGACACTCATGGGAATACGCATTTCCCCACAGCTAGCGCCTTGCTTACACTTACGAATGTCAAAAATCGGCCCTTCTCCCCGTTTTCCTACAATCCATTCAGCAGATCTTTATCATGTCCAACATCTGCTATTTCCATTGCCATTGGAAGATGAAACTTGTGCATGCCAGGTTGTCCTACGTGGACAAAATGATACGTGAGCAAAGCCTCAGGCTAGCATACTGAACACCAGTCGGCGGAAAAAACGGAGTAGAAACGTATTTTCTTAAAAACACGTGACCCCTCTAATCATGAGCCATCCGGTCCTGTTTTTTTTGCGCCCTGAGGACTGAAATGCTTTTTGAAATTGTATCTGTTTAAAGGACGCAGCCAAAGACAGTAAATGATGTACATTTATTTCATGTGAGAGAAAAAGGCATAGGTCAATGACTTAGTGATTAGGGATGGTGGCAGCGCAAGACAGACAACCAGCAACCAATCTTGTTTGAGGAAAACATTTTGACTCCTATTTATTTATGCAATTCTTTAAAAACACACAGCAGGAAACCATTTGACCTTAAACACGTAAGACATTTCCGTGCGTAGCACTATTTTAAGTGTCACCCTCACTGCATTTCGTTTGGTATAATCAAGTATTCTCTATTTGTGTCCTCTCAATTTTTCCCGCCACCTTACTGGAGAGTGGGGCAAATGTAAGTGTCCAACTGGCCAAATCTTGGCTCCTGACTCAGTCTTGCTGACCTTGGGAAGTATGCATATCAGTCACATGCAGATGTGACCTGCCCTTAGTCATAACGACCCACCCCAGCTCAAACCTGCGAAAAATACAAATAAAATATCTGATCTGTTCTGGTCTGCAATCATGATCTGCCTGGATCATCATGACGAGTTTACCCCACTAATCTTTCGCCCAAATATTAACCTGATCATCTGAAACAGCGAAGACTAGAGACGCCATGTCATGTGCCTGCAGGTGGATTGTGATTAGGGCTCCCTGTTTTATGGTATTTTTTTTTTTTAACATTTCTGTCTGTATTTATCCATATTTTTTTTGGGGCGATGTTATTGGTATTTATCCATATTTATTTTGTGTTTTGAGAATAAATTGGGCCGTAAATTGGTATATTTCCACACTTATTTAACTCTTCGACGTGTCTCATACATGGATGCCTGTCACGTTTTAGCAAATTAAGTAGCCACAAACAACAAAACAATACACTCACCGGTACATATTAGCGTTATACTACAAATATATGTTAACATATGCCTGCATTTAAGGAAATTTCATCCTGCTTTTTAACTTTTCATGCTGTCAATCTGCTCGGCTGTTTCCTGGAATTCATGAAAAACAGCATGGAGAGTCTCTCACAAGAAGCAGTATTTTTCCGCTTTTAAAAAGAAATACAGACAGGAAACGCATTGGTTTCTGTCTGTATTTATCTGTAAAAATCAGTAACAAGCATTGGCATAGCCAATAGGTCTCGCCTTTAGGACCTTATAAGTGTTTTGCCAGAGCTATTGGCTTTGTTAATGTGTTTAAGCTATGTTGTAGAGCACTTGTGACTGCCTGTTTAGTAGTAAAATATTGCAATAGTTGGTGGTTAGAGGGGCTCCTAGAGCTTTGGGCCCCAGAGTCGCTGCACCATCTAAATAAAGCCTCTTTCAACTGCAAGGTAACTGCAATTTGGCTGCCCGTTTAGTAGTAAAATATAGCAATATTAGGTGTTTAGAGGAGTTCTAACAATTTTTTGGCCCGGTGCCATTGCACCTGCTGCACCATTCAAATATATATATAAAAACAAGTGTGGTTATTACCCTGTTTAACAGTACAAAATTTATTAACCTGAGAAAGATGAAAGGTGGAGATGCAATACATTTAACTGTAGAGTACCGGCACTTCTCAGAAACAAGCAGGTACTCTGTTACAGAGTACCTGCACTTTTATTTTTCCATTTAAAGCACTGCCTTCCAGAATAGTAAAAGGTAAACACATGGCCCGTATTTTTCCTGAGAACGGTGACAACCTTAACGGGCTTGTTTGGTAGGGTTGGCTCTCACTCTCTGTCTAGGTTGGCAGCAGCTACTGTGCTGGTTGTGCTTTTGCCTTCCCCTCATACCCTTACCAGCCCCCGTTTAGCTAGGCTAAATGTTGTATTTTTCCCTCTCGTTCACCTGAATCTCGGAATGGCTGTAAAGAGGGGTTCAACTTGGCTCTCGGTTTGGTCTCCCCTTCCCTGTGAATTACGGATTGTTATTGCGCTATACCAGAAGCTCTTGACGTGCTGGGCAGGCCCCCTCCCCCCTCCGTTGCTCTTTGTTTTGATGGTGGTGCAGCCCTGCTCTGGGAACCCTAAGCTGTCTGCAGTGGCAGAGCTTGTTTACAACTTTCTACTCCAAATAACGTGTCAATCACTCCGTTCCTCCCCTCGCACCTTCCTGTTGGCTGGTTGTGGAATTCCCCCTTTATGTCTGTCTGGACCACGGGATTGGTTGTGCTGGCCTGTCTGTCAGCAGGAGCATCCCACAAAGATGCAGTAGTATAGTAGTACCAGCAGCTGCAGAGGTGCTGCATGCACAACGCACTTTTTTCAGGACCTTTAAAGAATGTTAATGCTGCAGACCTCCCCTGGCTTCTAAGTCCTCCCTGTGATAAAGTAAAGCTACTTGTAATTATTTCGGTCAAGAACGGAGAAGGCGACCCTGCTGTGAGCCTCAGCCCCGCCCCTTTGGAGACCACGCCACACTGCACGCAGACATGGCATGTTTAATTACACATGTCTGCAGTAAAGCAGGAGAGACTGCGTGCTACGCACACACGTGGCGTGGTTGCTCTACTGCTGTGTGTTTGTTATGATGCGTTATTGTGTATGAGGGGCCACAGAGAAGAGCAGTTTAACATTGCTCATTTTTGCGTATTTTATATATGTTTATTGCATGATAGCTGACTCTCCAACCTATATTCAACCCCTCCTTCTTCGGAATAAATGTAGAAAAACATAACACTGAAACCCAAAAACAGCAGTCTGCCGCCATTGTTGGATTGCACCGCCGATGGCGCACTGCATCTTATGCGTTGCACCCCACCTCCCCTCGGGCATTGCCCTGCACCGTATCCACCCCGTTTTCGCACTGCATTACCCACCCTCTCACAGAAACATTTCTACACCCTAGTCTACGATTGTAAAGGTCAGTGGCGGTGCAGGGCGCTTTTGACCTCTCTCCGTTCATTTATTTTGTCGTGTTCATGGCTACAATGAGTCCGTTACAGTTTCTGAGATAAGCTCAAAAACGGATGGAAAATGCTAGCACGCTGTAGTGTTGGACGGCCTCTGGCTCAAAAAAACCACAAGGGGTTAAATCCATACAGTGAGCTACAATTTTGTCATGCAAACGTTTAGGTGGGCGTGTTATTACAGACCCTTAGCGTGATCGCCAAGGAGGAGCGCATGCTATGCATACATTGAGTACGTGGTTTTAAAAGACGCTTCTCTTTTTGCGATCAAGGGGCGTCATGGCATATCGTCGATGGCTTTACGTGTATATTTTGGCCTCGTTCCTGCATTGTGCGGTGTGTGTCTGAAATTTGAATCGGGTGTCTCGTTTCCAGCCCCACAACGTGCCTACAAATCCGTGTGATACGCCTGTAGTGGCCATAAAAGTGAAAGCGATCGCGAGACAGGCAAATGTAAACAAGCGCGGCCATGCTAATTAGAAAAAGATGGCCCCTGCGCGCCGCTGCTTGCTCCCGCAAGGTGGATGCCGTGGGAGTCAACATTTTGAGAAAAAGGTGGGACATGTACCAGGTCTTGGCCAATTGCGTGCTTTCTTTTCTGAAAGATGCATGCAAAGGCCAATACAAGTACTGCAAAAAAAAAAGCCACACGCACGAGTGTCAGAAAAGTGCAGACCGATTCCAAAATGTCATCTCCTAGAGCAGCGCATGCGCACTGCGCTAGGCTCGACCTAAAAACGGAAAACCGGGAGCCTTAATTGTGATGTACCTGCATGGGGAAGTAGATGCTGGAACAAAGAGGCCAGAAACAACCTATTCTAGCCTACTTCCCACAGTGGACTCCACCCCACAATTCCATGCAAGTGCCAGTGGAAAAAGCACCATGGGGAAAACCCTGCATGCTAGAATGGTGCGTAGGAGTGACCACTCCCCCTGCTGTCACAGAGCATAAACATGCCTTTACCCATGCTCAAGAGTGTTCTCTGCCTTCCTTGTCACTGGGGGCAGCTGTCATGTAAGCAAGATGGCAGGAAGCAGTGGCACAAGGGGGAACAAAGACTTTTCTAACAATTTTACACTTCTGCATTTTGCATAAACTAAAATCCTGGGAGGTTCATTGCTATGCATGTTCCAATTGCTAAAAAGTCTTTCAACCACACTCAATACGCTGTGGGTCCTGGGCATCGTATTAGACCATGCATTGCTGCCATTCCACTCTGTCCCTCACAGTACTCAAAGCAGAACCATGGATGGATAATGCCCTGCACACATGCCTCTCTTCTCAGAACCCACAGGGCATGTCCTTTGCCGGTAGATCACAACTACCATATAGCAGAGAAATAAGTCGGTAGTTCAGGGGCTCAGTACAACAAATTGCCATAAAAACCTGTAAAACCAAAAAGTCATATCCTAAAAGATGTATCTTAAAGAAATAGAAAAAGGTTATGTGTACAAAAAAAAAAAGAGTCGCACCTTACAATGCATTAAATGACATCCTAAAGATGTTGGCCACTAAGGCAAAGGGTGGAAAGGACCAAAAACCATAGCACACTGCTGGACTTCCTATCGACAGGGAAGCGTCAAACTACCAGGGCAGAGCTGCAACCATCAAGCAGGTAAGTGTAGTGGGAATAGAGGCAGTGGGGGGGGCAGGCGTGTCCCTCCTGTACACTGCGTGAGAGGGAATGTAGTAAGGGTTATGCAGGCAGTGTACCCCTACAATGGAGTAGAGGAGTAAGAGTGAGGAGCACGGGTAGCCACCGCCCCCACAATAGCTGTGAAAGAGAAGTGGAGTATGAGGACATAGGGGTGTCCCACTTTAAAAGACGACGATAGGTGGGTTGTGGTGCCGGTCACGGAAGAGGAGCAGTAAAGGAGGAGGGGCGGGGAGCAAGGAGTGTTCTTCTGCAGTAGACTTGGGAAAAAACATTTATATTTCAACATATTTAAATTGTAGGTAATAATTATGAGCACAACATTACTTTGACAATTTCAAGATGACTTATGTTGCCAACTTTTATAAAATTAACAAATTTATATATATTCATATTTCATCATCGACTTTATTTCGCAATTCAATAGAAATGCATAAAAGTACATATGAAATAACATTTCATAGAATACAACAGCCCTACCTTAAAAATATTACAATTCAGGAACAAACAATTTCCAAGTAAAATTAACATTTCATATTAAAATAGACAAATGTAGCAGCAATCATAGGTTGTAAGACTTCTGGTAAAACAATAATCTTAAAAAAACGTTTGAGGTTATGCTAAAAGCCTTACGGGTTCTCATAGCTGCCAGTAAAAAAGAAGACAGTGCATGACAAACAAACGCAGTTTCCAATTGATAAAATAGGGAAAGTGCTAGTGCTGGAGAGCGCAGAGTGAATTTTTTAAAAAGTGGAACGATAAAATGTTTTCTCTCTGTTATATAAAAGGGACAAAAAAATCGGATGTGCGAGGTTGATTGGATCGCCTTGTCATCACATGGGCAAAACGGTAAATTACTTATAGAAAATACGTTATTAGGGAGGCCCAGCATTAACGAAATATAATTTAGTCTAAATCTAATCAGAATATAACAATGCTGTTTGTTCTCTATATACGCAAGATAAGAGCGAGGGTCTTGGAGTATCTGCGGTAGACTTTCATTAACCTTTACAGATTGTTTTACTCTGTCCCGCCTGTCCAAAGCAGCTTTCTTTATAAAAATATATTTCAATCTTGATTTGGGAAACTGTTCGCAAAGTGTCGGAGTATCGTATAAATATGCAAGCCCCAGCGATGTAAGCGTTTGTCGGACGTATAGCAGCCAGGGAATTTTATGCGCTTGATCTAAATTCATATCTTTTAAGAGCTTCTGGTTCAAATCGACAGTGCTCCTTTTCCACACTGAAAGCCAAAGAAAGAGTGGGGACAATTTAATGGCGTCAGTAATAAAGGGTAGACTTATTTCCTTATGTGCGATGAAATTATTACATGCTGGTTGAACTGATAACGATCTTTTAACAAATGTATCTTCTATAACTTGGAGTGCCGTCAGGTCCGATGTCCCCCATATTGCTGCTCCATATGTGGCAGTTGATAACGTCTTGGCCAAATAGATGTTAGACATTTTCAATATTGGCTTACAGCCCAGTGTTTTGGAAAATCTAAAAATGGCAGCGATACTTTGGGCCATGAGGTTAGCTCGACTCTGCAGCATCTCCTTCCAATTTTGTTTAAAAACAAAAACCACCCGTCGATATTTAAAATATGGGTAGTAATGGGAGTTGTTGTCCTCTCCCCAGCGGTGCAAAGATGTCGGTGCACGGCTCACACCCCGGGCAGGAAACACAGGCGAATACAGCAGGTGCGGGGCCGCTGCGCGCTTTTATGCGCGAGTCCAGGGAGCTGCGGAGGGTGGTAATGGGAGTTGTAGTCCTCTCCCTAGCGGTGCAAAGATGACGGTGCACGGCCCACCCCCCTGGCAGTAAACACAGGCGAATACAGCAGGTGCGGGGGCACGGCACGCTTTTATGCGCGAGTCCAGGGAGCTGCAGAGGGTGGTAATGGGAGTTGTAGTCCTCTCCCCAGCGGTGCAAAGATGACAGTGCATGGCTCACCCCCCCCGGCAGGAAACACAGGCGAATACAACAGGTGCGGGGCCGCAGCGCGCTTTTATGCGCGAGTCCAGGGAGCTGCAGAGGGTGGTAATGGGAGCTGTAGTCCTCTCCCCACTGGTGCAAAGATGACTGTGCACGGCTCACCCCCCGAGCAGGAAACACAGGCGAATACAGCAGGTGTGGGGCCGTGGCGCGATTTTATGCGCAAGTCCAGGGAGCTGTGGAGGGTGGTAATGGGAGTTGTAGTCCTCTCCCCAGCGGTGCAACGATGACGGTGCATGGCTCACCCCCCCGGGCAGGAAACACAAGCGAATACCACTGACAACAAACGGGGGCGGAAAAGAGAACTAGTTTGTAGCTTCAGTGATGTAATTGATGTTGTCAATGGTAATCGGATATGTCATTTCAACAGTAATGTCCTCATGAATGCCATTTTTTAATTCATCTGTGTAAACCGAAAAAAAGGACTGCTGTAGTTCCACTTACTGCAAAAAGAACAAATTATGTTCTTTTTGCATTTAGCACCCTAAATTGAAAGGGTATGCCCAGACGTGAGTCCCGGGCTCGCTATGCCACTAGATTCATGTTATTTATTTATGCGTTTTTATATAGCGCTGACTTTACCCGAAGGTGTCAGAGCGCTTCACACTAGGAACAGTAACATTACATGAGGAGAAGGTTACAAGTGAGTATAATACAAAAGCAAGCGTTACATTACATGAGGAAAAAGTGACAATTGTGCAAATAACAAAAACAAACAAGATACAAATAGAGGTATACGTTACAAGAGGAAAAAGTGACAGGTGTGCATGATACATACAATACAAAATACAAATAGAGGTATAATACTGCAATAAGTGTCAGTCACTCAGAACACACTGGGAAGGCACTTCAATAGGCATGGAGTACAGAATTTCCTATAGTGGAAGAACTTCCTTGAGGGAGTAGAGAGGGCGTGAATTAAACAGGAGACTTAAAATGAAGGGTACACAAACAAAAAATCCAACACAGCACGCAAGGGTGAGGAATGTACAGGAAAAAGTACAAATTTACAATGAAGAGCGAACTTCCTAGAGGGGCCTGAGAATGAAAGTATTAGTTCTGAAAGTGTCTTTGGAAGAGAAGAGATTTGAGGTCAGCTTTGAAGATCCGGGTAGAGGAGGTGGCACAGAGCAATGGGGGAAGCGAGTTCCAGATTCTCACCGCACTGCCCGAGAAGGATTGTGCCATCGATCTTTCCCTTTTGAAGACGGGGGGCTCAAGCAGAAGCTTTTCCGCATTGCGGGAAGGGCGAGAGCCACCGGACAATTTCAATTTATTCGCCAGGTAACGAGGGGAGGACGTGTGTAAGGCTTTGTGTGTGATGCAGGCAGTTTTGTAAATAGATCTTGCCTCGATCGGAAGCCATCGAAGAGAGGACAGGATAGGCGTGACGTGGTCGCCTGTTTAGACCCTGAAATGAAGCGAGCTGCTGAATGGAGGATGGATTTGAGAGGGGAGAGGTGGGATTTGGGTAGGCCCGTCAGAAGAGAATTGCAATAATCCAGTCTTGAGAGAACCAGAGATTGTACCAAGGTTTTTAAGTCTTTCTCCGGGAAGAACCTACGGATCCCCATAGAAGGCGCAACTGGTAACGTGCGTTCTTAGCAATAGAGTTGATGTGGGAGATTAGGTTGAGTCTTTTGTCAAGAATGACACCTAGGGATTTAGCGCTGTCGACAATGATGGGTTTGTTAAGTAGGTTCAGCTGATCCATCCAAGATTGAACAGGAGGAGGTGAGAGAGAGGTAGAGAGGAGGAGGAATTCAGTTTTGGCGGGATTAAGAATGAGTTGGTGAGCTAACATCCAGTTGTGAATAGAGTTGAGAGTAGAGTTGAGTAGTGAGAGATCGTGTGCGGAAGACACCTTAAGGTAGATTTGAGTGTCGTCCGCATAAAGATGGTAATGTATCCCAGATTTGCTTAGAAGGTTCCCTAATGGTTCCAGGTAGAGATTAAACAAAGTGGGTGCCAGGATAGAACCTTGAGGGACGCCTTGACCTACAGCCAATGGAGATGAAAGACTGTTCGCTATCTTAATCATTTGGGATCTGTCCGAGAGGAAAGAGGCAAACCATTTGAGCACTGTGCCATCCAATCCCATTCTCTGTTGAAGAGTGTTGAGGAGGGTGCTATGATTAACAGTGTCAAAGGCTGCAGAGAAGTCTAGAAGAATCAGAAGACACGATTCCCCAGAGTCGAGTATATGCAGCGCATCGTCAATCACTTGCAGCAGGGCTGTTTCAGTGCTGCAATTTTGGATGAAGCCAGACTGGAAGACGTCGAGGAGGTTATTGTCCATAATATGTAAGGAAAGTTGTTTCGCAACACATTTTTCGGTGATTTTCGAAAGAAAAGGAGGTTGGTGATAGGGCGGAAGTTGTTGAGGTCGTTCACATCGGCGGAGGTTTTTTTAGAAGAGGGTGACCTGTCCTGATTTGAGGGCAACCGGGAGGCGCCTTGACTGAGGAAGAGATTGACTAGCCTGGTCCAGTAAGAGAGAGTATAGGTGTAGAAATCGATGGCGATGTCGCTAGGGATAGGGTCAGAAGAATGGTTGGAGGGTTTAGTTTCGAGGATGCATTTGAGGAGGTCATCTTCCGAGATGACGTCAAAGTTCTGCCAGGTAACTAAGGATTTCCGCTCCTCAATGGGGGTGGGGTGGGCGACCTGATCCACCAGTGCTTTAACCTTTTCATCAAAGAATATAGCGAAATCTGCTGCTTTCTTTGTGGAATCCTCAGGCTTAATGGTTAGGGGAGAACAGTTTGGGTTTTGATGAGGTCAAAAAGTTTTTTGGGTCTGTTTTTGGCTGAGTCAAGAAGGGATCTGAAATGTGATGCTTTTTCCACGAAGATGTGGTTGTGATATTTGGATCTTGCTGAACGTAGAAGAGAGAGATTGGACGTAGAAGGAGATTTTCTCCAATGCTTCTCCAGGATTCTAAGGTTTTTCCTTTCATCGTAGAGAGCTTTATTGAACCAAGGTGCTGAGGGGGTGGGTCTTTTCCTTTTGCTTTGGAGTGGAGCGACATTGTCGATTTCGACTGCTAGTCCTGAGAGGCACTGAGAAGTGAGAACGTTGACATCCACGTTAGGGTCTAGTCTAGGAAGTGCCCGCATAGCAGAATCACAAAAGGTGTCCAGATCAATGTTCTTAGTGTTGCGGACCCAGGTAGTAGCTCTTTTAGGTTGGCCGAAAGTTATAACGTGCGATAGGTGAAAACGGAAGGGAATGAGGAAGTGGTCAGACCAGTCTACATGGATGGGGGGAGCAGTAGTCAGCAGGTCTGCTTTGGATATGACAAGGTCCAGAATTGAGCCCTTGGAATGTGTGGTTTCCGAGCAATGTTGGAAGAGATCATTGGCTGAGAGAAAGGTGGCAAGCTTGTTGGCAGCCGAGTCTTCCAACGAGCCCCAGTGGAGATTAAAGTCGCCCAGGAAGATCTGTCTGTCACTTTGAGAAAATTGGTCACTGATGAAGTCAGTCAGTTCCTCCACAAAGGAAGAACAGTTACCGGGCGGGTGGTAGATGGCATGGAATCTAAAGGGTGAGCCGTGATGTATTTGAAGTTCTAGGGATAGGCATTCGAATGTACGGAAAAGGGTGGTAGGGAAGGCTTTCATTTGAAGGGAGTTCCTAACGATGATAGCGACACCGCCTCCAATTTTGTCTGCCCTGTCATTTCTGAGGATAGAGTAGTCAGTGGGTACCAGAAGATCAAACACAGTATGAGAGGAGTCATTAAACCAGGTCTCAGTGAGGAAGAACATGTCAATATTCTGGTGGGTGATAGTATCAGAGATTTCCAATTTGTGTTTGATTGCAGATCTGCAGTTGTGGAGCAAGCAGTGCAGCTCTGACACAGATGTTTTGGTGATGGGGGTGTCAGGGTTGATAAGGGAGATAGGGATAAGGTTCTTGAATGAGGGTGCCCGGTAAGAGGGAGGCTGGTAAGGTCTGGCAGAGGAGATGGTCTGAATAGGGAACTGCGTAGAATTATTAGGAGAGGAAGGTGGAGGGGGAGTGACGTTGGTGGTCTTGCAGCTGGCCAGTAAGTTGGTGATGTCTGCAGAGGACAGACTGTGGTTGGCTTTATTGGGGCGTGGGAGCAAGGAACTCCTCGGGAGGTTGTTAGGGAAGGGGGACATCTTGGCGCTTAACAGTGAGATGGACGCTACAAGCTGGGAAATGGAATAGATGAGAGAATCAAGTTTATTTTCCAGGGAGAGGAGAGCTGAGCACGGAGTGTTGGGTGGCTCGATGAATAAGGGAGGGAGTGCCGAGGGTGAGGGAGGACAGGGAGGGGTGGGGGAACGGGTTAAGTGAGGCGGTGCAGAGGGTGAGGGAGGACGGGGAGGGATGGAGGAGCGGGATACGGGAGGGAGTGCAGAGAGTGAGGGAGGACGGGGCAGGGTGGGGGAACGGGATAAGGTAGGGAGTGCAGAGGGTGAGGGAGGGGAGGGGTGGGGAGTTGGGGAGCAAGGGTAGAAGGAGAGGAAAGATGGTGGACGATAGGAGTGGATGGTGAAACAGTGGTGGGAAGAGAAATATTTTTTCTGGTGTTGAACAGAGGGGAAGAGAAGAGATCATAAGTATGAGGAGAAAGTTGAGGAGTAAGAGGGGGGACAAAAGAAGGCCGGAGGTAAGAGGAGAAGAGGGGAGAAGAGGCTGAACAGGGAGGGGAGGGCGGGGGGTCCAAGGAAGGCCAGAGGTATGGGGAGAAAAGAGAGGATGGTTGTTAGAAATGGGGGTCTCTAGTTGGCAATGGCTGGCCACTGTCCAAGTAGGGACCCTTCTTCCTAAGTCAGAGTGAGAGGGCTGCCCTCTTTAATACCCCTGCTCAACCCTGTGGTAACGTAGCACGAGCAGGTAGGCTTATCTCAGAGGCAGGGTGTGAAGCATTTATGACCATACACAGTAGAAGACCATACACAGTAACACAGTGAGGAACACTACAAAGGGACACCACACAAGTAGTTATAAAAAAATAAGTATCTTTATATAAAAGGCAGATTTATCACAAGACCAATAACTGTAAAAAGCCACAATACTGTCAAAAATAGGATAGCTGTTGAAGGGCTGTCAAAAATAGTTCAAAGGTTGCAAAAATAAGGTTCAAGTTCAAAGCAGTGGTCTCTGTGACCCTTTCTTTCACAAAGTACCTGGGTTTAGTAGCAAAACCAACAAAATGTCGCAAATAAGCTGTAGCGATGATTCTCGGCACGCGGGGCCGGCGATGCAATGAAATCCTTGCCACAAGGGAGGATGATGCGCCGATCTGCGGGATGCGTGCAGAGACGATGCGACAAACTTCGGCACGCTGGACCGCCGATGCAATGACTTTCTTGCCGCGTGGGAGAAGTCGATGCGGCGATCCTGTTGCGCTGTGCGATTGTGTTGCGATGCGAAGACAAGACGCTCCGCGAGGGAGCGACGAAATTCGGTGCGATGCGATCAAAGTGGCGGACGCAAGGCGTCCGCAATGCGATGTCTCGAAGCGATGATTTCTTTAGGGGTTGCGAGTGCGCGGCGACAGCAGCGCGATGATTTTCCCAGTGCGTCTCGGCTGCAGCGGCTCGCAAAGGGGCGTCAGCGATGGTCTCGTGTTGCGAGCCCTCGGTGGCAGCAGCGCGATGATTTTCCCAGCGCTCTCGACTGCAGCGGCTCGCAAAGATGCGTTAGCGTCGATTTCCAACACTTTCTTCTCTGATGCAAACTAGAGGCCCTGGAACTCACAGGAGCCTCATCAGCAGATAGCAATCCTCGCAGGGAGGAAGCAGGAGGTTGGTGGTGGAGTCTGATGTGCCTGAGACTCCAGCAGGAGGCTAGCTCTTTTCCTAGCCCTTGGGTGATTGCTGTAACAAAAATAAAAGTTCTCTCAAAAGTTCCTTTTCCTCTTCTTCAAGGTCCAGTGGTCACTGCTGCAGGCCAGTGCAAGAAACAACACACCAGCACAGGGACAGTCACTTCCTGCAGATTCCTCCAGTGGCACGGACAGAGTTTCCTCTCCAGATCCAAAAGCAATACAAAAATGTAGGGGTTTGAGCACAGATATTTATACCCCAAAAGTCTTTGTTCTTAGAAGCTACCAGTCACTGAACCTAGCCAGAACCAGTTCTGCTCAGGCCTGGAGCACTTTGTTTACCAGGCTGCATCCTTCCTTTCAGAAAGAGGGGTCTGCTAGCAGACACACAGTGGGAGGTGGAGCCAGCATTCACCTTGCCAGGCACAGCCCTATTCAGGTCAAGGAGCCACCCCTCCCCACACTCTAAATGCAGATCTCTCTATTCAACCCAGGTCTGACTCAGCCTGCCCTGCCCCTCTAAAACCAGACAGCCAATACACATAACAGCAGAGCACACTGGAAGGCTTAGGCAAGAAAATACCTACTGTTAGACTTGGCATCTTTTGGCGTGTTTCCCCTGACTTTTTGCTTTCTGACCTCCCGGTTTTGACTCTGTTTTTGCTGGTGTAATGATTCTGCGCACTTTCCTCACTGCGGTCCAGTGGGAAAGTGCAAGTGCTCCTGTATAAAATGTATTATGGATTGGTGTTTCCATGATTGGCCTATTTGGTTTATGTGTCAGTCCCTTGTAAAGTGCACTGCGAGTGCCAGGGCCTATAGACCAAATGCTGTTGGTGGGCTGCAGCACTGGATTGTGCCACCCACGCAAACAGCCCGTAAAGTGTAACTCGGGCCTGCCAACGCAGAGCCTGTGCGCAGCCTGGGGCTGCCATGTCGACTTGGCAAGTGCACACACTTGCAAGTCCCTAAACCTTCCCTTTGCTACATGTTAGTCACCCCTAAGGTAGGCCCAAGGTACCCCTGTGGGCAGGGTGCGGTGTATGCGAAAGGTAGGACATGCCCGGGTGTGTGCGGCATGTCCTGATAGTGTATTACAGCCTAGTTCGTTTTTCACTATTGCAAGGCTACCTGTTCCCCCTAGGCCAGAACGGGCCGTTTTGATTATTACAGCTTATAATCCTAACTGACCCCGGGAACATGGTAGAAATTCGAGTTTAGTATGCCTGGACTCAGAATGATAAAATGCATCTTGTAGTGAAGTTGGTTTTAACATTCTGCGTTTGAAAATACCACTTTTAGAAAGGGGGTATTTTCTTGTCTAACCATCCAAGCCTGCCTCTGCGAGGTTGTGTATTCCTCGTCTGGAGTGTGAGTGACAGGGGCTGGGGGATGCCAGGAGACAGGGTGAGTCAGCACAGGGCTGAATAGCAAGATCTACATGTAGATGGGTGGGAGGGGTCGCACCTGGGCCCTGAATAGGACAGTGCCTTCCCTCCACAATGCTGGCTCCACCTCCTGTGGTGCGTCTGATGTCCCTGGCCTACTCACTGAAAGAAGGAACGGAGACTTGTCAACAAAGTGCTCCAGAACTGGTTTGGACTAGGCAAAGGCCTCTCTGCCTTCAGAGAACAAAGGAATTTGGGATATAAATATTGGGGCCCTGACCCCATGAATTTAGATCTCGCTGGAATCAAGGAACCTGCCAAGACGAAGAGCTGGAAGAGCTGCCAGGAGGAGTACTGCCCCTTTGCTGTGT
This sequence comes from Calotriton arnoldi, assembly GCA_963921515.1. Lineage (NCBI taxonomy): Eukaryota > Metazoa > Chordata > Amphibia > Caudata > Salamandridae > Calotriton > Calotriton arnoldi. The sequence goes on from CAWUFW010007906.1 coordinate 410,285, forward strand.
TGTTGCTTTGTTGGGTTGGCCTGCAGCTGCTGCTTCTGCCTTGGGCAGTGAAAGGACTGGACTGAACTTTCTACAAACTTGTGCTGAGTATCTCCAAGGGCCTGAAACCGAGCTGGCCTCCTGTTAAGAAGTCTCAGGGACTACAAAGACTTCACAAGCCTCTGGGTACCGCTTCTGGAACGCTGTTTCAGTTGCCACAGAGGAAGGGAACCGCAACCGACTCCGTCAACCGAATCCATCCCTGGCCGGTGACCTGTTTGCACCGCAGACCGCATCGCCCGCTTCGCATCGCAACCCTGGTCTCACCGTGGGCGACGTCCGACGCCGCCAACATCGAGCCGCTGCTTGCACCGTGACCTGTGGGCACCGCAGTTCGCATCGCATCGCTTCACTGAACCAACCGGACCCGACCGACGAGGTCGCTGCGACTGGCTCAAGAGTCGTGACCGCACCGCAGTTGGGGCACCGCTCGCACGTCTGCGACGCACCGCTCCGACTTCGCACCGCTGTCCGACGCCAGCTCCCGCACTCCGGCTAGGTCGCCTGCATCGCAACCTGTCAGCACCGCATCGAGCATCGTCTCACCCTGCATCGCACGCCTTGGACTCACCGACTCCGTCTGCATGACGCTCATCGAGCCGCTGCCTGCACCGCATCGAGGACACCGCACCTTGCATCGCTCCGTCTTGCACCGCAACCGCGACGAATGCCGACCGGCTCGTACACTCCGTACCAGCCACAACGAGAAAGGTACTGTAACCGAGTCTGTTCATGACTCTGCTGGCCCGTATCGACGCGGTCGGCTGGAACGGTTAGACTCTGTGGTTTTCAGCATCACGGTAGGCTCGGACGGAGCTACCGACTCGTACTGAACTTTGCTTTTGTGCTATTCCTGCAAAGAAGAAGTTACCGTATCAAGTATTCATTCGTAAAGTATAGTATTGTGGATTTTTGTCGTAATTGGTCTTGTCTTGAGTATATAAAATATTGGTTATTTTTCTAAACTGGTGTGGTGTCCGTTTGTAGTGCTTACACTGTATTACTGTTGGTTATGTGCAAATGCTTTACACACTGCCTCTGAACTAAGCCCGACTGCTCGTGCCAAGCTACCACGTGGGTGAGCAGGGGTTACTTCACGAGTGTAACACCCTTACCCTGACTAGGAAGAAGGGTCCCTACTTGGACAAAGGTGCAAGTCCTTGCCAACTAGAGATCCCATTTCTAACACCTACTTTCTAAAAGTGGTATTTTCAAACACAGAATATAAAAATAAACTTCACTAAAAGATGTATTTTAATATTCTGAGCTCAGGCATACTAAATTCGTTTTTCTACCATGTTCCTGGGGTCAGTTAGGACTATAGAATGTAATAGTCAAACTGCCCATTCTAGCCTATGAGGAACAGGTAACCTTACAGTAGTGAAAAACGAAATGGGGCATAATTCACTACCAGGACATGCTACACACACCAAGGCATGTCCTACCTTACACATACAATGCACCCTACTATTGGGGTGACTTACAAGATGCCAAGGGAAGGTTCAGGGGCTGGGAAGTGGGTGCACTTCACAGCCAAGTTGGCAGTTCTGGACTGCACACAGACACTGCAGTGGCAGGTCTGAGACACACTTTACAAGCTGCTTCTGTGGGTGGCACACATCAGTGCTGCAGGCCCACCAGCAGCATTTGGTTTACCAGCCCTGGGCACACATAGGCCACACTACTAGGGACTAACAGGTAAACCAAATAAGCCAATCAGGGATATACCAATTCACATAGACATATTTACACAGGGAGAGCATATGCACTTTAGCACTGAACAGCAGTGGTAAAGTGCCCAGAATCATAAAACCAACAGAAACAGGTCAGAAAAAATACAGGAGGCAAGCAAAAAAGTTTAGGGGTGACCCTGCAAAAAGGGCCATTTCCAACAATGGTGCTGGACAGGTACTGTAGGCAATGAAAGGTGAATGTAGGGGGACAGGTAACAGGTGGAGTGGGGGGGGATTGGGCTAGATGGAAACTGAGGGAGGAGTAAGGGACTGCAAGGTCAGAGGGAGAGACGAGGAAGGAATTGTCGGGGAGGGCGACAAGGTTGGGAAGCAAGGGATGAGGAAGGTGGGGTTGAAGATAGATGGGAGGTGGAAGAGAAGAATTTAGGGTACGGGGGATGGGGAAGAGCGGAAAGGGATGAGGTAAAAGGGGGAGGGAAGGGGGGAGGTAAGGAAAGTTGATCGGTAGACCAGGTTGTAAGAAAGGTGGAATAAGAGGGGGGGAGGTGGGTTGGCTAAGGGGGGAGGCGAAAACGTTGGAGAATCGGGCAGATGCAGGGCGGGGAGGGGGGTTGGAGGCCGGAAGTCGGACAGACAAGATAGGGGAGGAACATTTTGGGAAGGGGGAAGAGAGGGAGAGGAGGGAGCAAAGGCAGGGGGACAAAGGGTAGGCCTGTGTCTCCCGGGAGAGCGGCCTGCTGGAGTAACGGGGGGTCATGGGGGGAGAAAGGGAGAAAGGAGAGGAGCTCAAAGAAGAGTCGAGGGAGATCATAGTTGTGTGGGTTGGGCGAAGGAAGTGGAAGAGATGGTCAAAGAGAGAGAGACAGGAGTCTGTTGCTTGAATCATGACAGTGCCATTCTTGTAGAGTGTAATGGTGAGAGAGCCATTAAAGCTAGTGGAGGGGGAAATTTTTAGCCGCTGTCCATGCGGGATAGATGAGGAGGAGGAGACGTTGAAGAAATTGAAGAAGCTGGTGGACCAGGAAGGGGTGTCGTGAGTGAAAAAAATTAAGTCATTTTTAGCTTCCCTAGGTGCCCATTATGGAATTGATCAACAAAGAGGGAATCAGGGAATTGTTCAATGGTGTTGTGCTTGAACCGTTTTGCTGCTGCTTTGGACAGATTAGGGGATAGATGACTTTGAAGCAGTTAACTCCCGACTTAATTCGAGTGGAAGCCATGATAGGGAGAAGAGGGGCCACTAGGGTAGCGATAGAGCAAAGAAGAATAATACGAGGAGGAGGGCACATAATACGGAAGACGAGTGAGGATAATCCAATAAGATTGAGGTCAGGAGGCGACTAGAAATGCAGGGCCAGGGACTCTGGTCTAACTCCCTAATAAAACATCATACCGGTGGGATAGAAGGCTGGCTTGCCTCCAGTGGCGGTGAGGGTGTGGGATCATAACGGGGCAAACCCTACCACCAGGGATTAGGTCCTCCAAGTGTGGAAACCAGCATGGAAATGGGAGTCACCTAGAGGATCACAGTGATAGCTATAGACATTCTTCAGCACCCCAGGGGGGAGGCCAAAATGGACACCAAACCTCAACCAAGAGCACTATTAGAGGAGAACAAAATGGGCGCCCATTAAGTGAATCACTCATCACATGGGCCCACGAGCGAGCCAGGACAGCCCAATAGGAAACAACAGACCCAGTCTGGGTCTCATGTTCAAACATGACAGCAAAATGTGAGAGTCATTAAACCAAATGTCAGTGTTCCCTTACTTGTTACTTGCAAAACGAAGGGATAGTCAGGGGGGGTCAAACGGGACCGTAGGAGATCAGTCCAATGAACGCATTACGCTCAGCCTTCATCCAGCGCCACGTCTTTGCGCACCATCCCTTGAGATCACACTCTTCTCTCCCAGACAATCTATGGTTAGTTCCACAAGTGCTCTTCTTTCTGTAGTAGATCTTCAAAACACTTGCTACAGTTTGTAGGCGCTTTTGAGGAAGGGAGCGCTGAAATACAATGCAAGCTGAGTTCGGCTTAGATGTATGAGCTTCCTTTGAGGGGCTGAGCTCTGTATAGGTGCTGTCCGATCTCCCCAATTTTGCCACGCCTTCCCTAACAAGTGCTGATTCTTCTCCACACTCTCTGCCTTACTTGGAGTGTCTTAATGTGGAAATATATGGCAGGCTCTGGACTACGTGATGATGGCCATTTCTATAGCCATCCGTTCTTGCTTGCACAGTTGGGTCCCAGCCTACAGACCCATGATGCTGCAGCTATTCTGTTAGGGAGCTCCAGGCTCGCGCTGACTCGGGAGCCCGTTGTCCCGCTGAGCGCGCCCTGTGCAGTCACGCTCGCATGCCCCGATCGGGTTGTCTGGCTGTTAGGATGTTAGCCTGGCTGATGAGCGGTGATACCCTGAAACCGTTCCCAGGATGCTTGTTTCTGGTCCAGAGAGGACCTGGCCTGGCAGTTCAGGCTGGACTGTTCCCATAGGGAACAGGCTCAAGACTGATTTGCATATGGCTGGGTCCAAACTGGAAAGGCAAGGCGAGCAAAAAAATTATGGATTTAACCCAGATCTGTGACTGGGGGTGAATGTTTGATTTGTTCAGCATTCCGTCCATCATCTGTTCTTTTTGCAGTAGTTCCACTTACTAGCAGTGCACATCCTCATGTGCATCAATTGTATTTGGAAAGCAGCAGTAATACTTTCTGTAGGAAAGTAGGATCTGCTTTCATGGTCACCCCCACTTTTTGCTGGTGTCCTCATGCTTTCCTGACTAGTCTGATTGGGATCCTGCTAATCAGGACCCCAGTCTCTGTGCTTCTTCCCTAAATTGGACATGGTGAGTACTTTGGTACACTCCAGATTGGCTACTGGTGTACCCTGATAAGTCCCTAGTATATGGTACTAAGGTACCCAGGGCATAGGTACACAAGGGTCTCCCATGGGCTTAAGCATGCATTATGCCACCCTTGAGAGACCTTTCAAATTGTGATTACAGGCTTGCCATTGCATCCTGTGTAAGCTGGTGCTAGCACCTCTTAAGACAGATAAAAGATTCCTTATATCTGGGGTCACTGCACTTAAAACCTATAAGTTACCCCTAAGGCAGGCCTTTCAATCCTGAAGGCAGGGTGCTCGTTTCTAAGTGTGAGGGTGCCCCTGCATGAGCAGAACACCCCTACAACCTTCAGAGTCCATTCTCTCGGGTTGTAAGTGCATCAGCCATTAAGATACATAGAGTGGACATGCGTCATTATGCGATGACGATCTCTAAACTGGCTGTAACGAAGCCTGTCATGTTTGGTATCAAACATGTTGGACCCCCACACCGTAAACAGTGTGAGAGTGTCCCAGGGTCTCTCACCTCTCCCAGAGTGACGACCACGAGGATGTGGAGACAGACCATTCCCCGCTCATGCCGTACCTTCTCTTCTCTTACAGCCGTCTCCTCCCTTTGCGGCTTCTACTATCCAAGAGAAAGGTCCTGGAGGTACCTACCGCCCAGAGAGATTACACCGTTCCGGTGTTTCCACCAATCATGGCTGAAAAGGAGGAAACAGGAAGTTTAAATCCGGGAATCTGCGGAGGACGCAGCGCAATTGATACGGCTACGTCAGCCTTCAAGGAGACGCCGACGATTCCAGTAGAGGACGGCGATCCCGCTGTGGCCTCCTGGTGCAGGTTACAAAGGACTGACTATGCTGGGACCCACAGAGCCGACCCGCCTCCGGAGGAAATGAGGACATTGCGCGAAGCAACCGGGAGGAGAGAAGGAACGAAGCAAAGATCCTGCGCAGAAGCCAGCCACGTTCCAGGAGGAGCATGGCTCACACAGGTACGAAGTCGCCTGAAGGGCTTAGGAGGGAGGTGAGTGTTTAATGCCCGTTAAAAGCTACTTCTAGAAAAGGTGGGGGGGAGGATACCAGCGCGGCCCCTGACAAAAGTCCCCCTGACACTGGTGAAGGCTTTTATTAAGGTGCAAGTACCTAACCACTACCCATCCCGTCTTCTCTTAAGCTACTAGAAAAGGTCACTCATTTCGGTCTTTCTTTTACCTGAGGCACTCCTGAAGAGAGACGGTGGAGACTACACAACGCCGGTCAAGAGGATGGAAACAAGAAAACCAAAATCTTGTGTATATTTACTCTTTAAATCACTATGAAATAAAATAGGGAAAGGAAAGAAAGCAACCCGCGCTCCTCATTATTTCGCTAATTCCCTACAGAGAGGAATGATTCCATGCACTGTAAAGCTCCTCCGGTAGTCCCTCTGTGCTCCCAGTACCAGTCTTCTAGACCCGGAAAGCAAACTATGGCTGCTGCCAACCAGAGACACGATTCTGCCCTCCTGCTGCTGAGCCTAGCTCGAGCAGAGGAAGGCAGTACAATAGGTATCCTGCCACATGGAGGTGTGACCATCTCCCAAACAGGACTTAGTGTATTGGGAGAGGGTGGGGCGCTTGCCAGCACCACTCAGACTGCTTGAAGGGCACATTTGGTGCCCTCCTTGGATACTCCAGTCCAAACCAGTTGAGGGAGCCATTGGCTCCTGCTCTGGCGCGAAACTGGACAAACGACGTGGGAGTATCCTCCCCACTGTCCAGCCCCTCCTCTGGGAGGGATCCCTGAATCATTCCAACCCTTTCCTTAGGGTACTTAAGGGCTTGTGGGTGGGTCCCTAGATTCGTCGTGGGACAAGATTAAGAACACATACCACTTCAACTTCAACCGTCTGGGCCCTCTGGATCTCGCTTCCTGCTGCTCCTGGTCTCGTCGTCCTGCAAGTCTGCTGCAATGTCTGTGCCTGTGCTCCATACAGGTTCTTCACAGGGCCTGTGGACATCCAAGACACCCGAAGTAATCTCCCTTGGAGTGAAGGAGTCACTCCCCTGCATCTGCAGGCACCGCAACACAGATGACCGGTCTGCTGATCCTGGGCTCCCATGGACTATGAAAGGCTCAGAAACACAGGTGGTGGTTCTGCAACTCCCTCGAGGCCTACACTGTCTTCTCACCGAGTTTGAGGCCAGTATCCCTCGTTGGAACCGCTGGAACAAAACCCCTGTGCACTGTGTTGACTTGCTGTTGCGAAGGCTTGTTGACTCTCTCCTCCAGAGATCTTCCGGCTCCAAGAAGCTCTTACCTCAAGCATCTCTGCAGCCAAGTTCTTCGCCTGCATCACATCCTCTGCACTGTGGGCCTTCACCTTTAGGTGAGCTGCTCGAGGTACTCTTGCGACTCCTGTGCCTTCAGCCCGTGGGTCCTCTCAAGGGTCTTCTTTGGCTCCAGTGGGCTCCCCTGCTTGCTCGGGGCCTGCTGTGACTTACCTGTTCGTGGTGAGTCACTTGGACCTTGCTGGTCCCAACACTGCACCTTTTTCTTCAACTACATTGGTTGCCGTTGCCAAGGCTTGTTGGTGCCCCTGCTGGACACTGACCCCTTAGCTCTTGACATTCGACATGGGACAGCTCGTGCACAGCTCCTGGTGCTCCTCTGTGTCGCTTGGTCCGTACAGCTGCAACTTCAAGGCCACCGTCAACTCTCCTGCATCTCCGACATCGGTAGGCATTCGTCTTCCGTGTCTCCTGGTCACTCCTGAGTGGCACAGACTCTGTTCCCTCTGTTTGCAGGTACCTCTCATCTTGAATCCACCTTTGGGTTCCACTGGACACTTTCACCTTCTTCGCCAGCTGCATCTTTTCTGAAGTCCTCCATTGTTGTCTATGGCGGTTTCTGACGTCACTTCACACCTATACACCCAGCTTCCCTGGTCTAGGTATCCTGGTTCCTGGGGTATCCATGTGTGGGGTGACTCTCCAACCTTCCATCTTCCACGGGGTTTCTTCAGGGTCCGCTGGGAAGGGTCCTTCTTTAAAATTGCAACAGTGACTTCCCTATTGACTAACATTGAGCATGCAGTTGTGTTCCCACTCTGCACACGACCTCCGTGGGGTTCCTAGATACTCACCTTGGGTGGTTCCCTTGGGTCCCCGGCTCTTCTACGTCTTCTGGGTCCATTCTCGACTTAGGTCGTGGTTTGCATTCCACTATTTTAGTATATGGTTTGGTCTCCCCCTGGGGACCACTGTGTATTCTGTGCTATTACGTATTCTATTGACAAAGTATTGTGTGTATTCAGTTGTATCTCTGAGTAGGAGATAATACATTGTGTTAGTGAGTGTTAATAATAAACACCTATTTTTATAACTACACTTTGTGGTTCTTTTCCACTTAACCTATACCATAAGATTAAGTACTGGTAAAACAAGCTGCTTTACACGCCTTCTGGACTAAGCCTGAAGGCTGCTCTCAACAGCTACCACTTACAGAGCTTTCGAAGGTTGTCTAAGACCACTAAAATCACCATAAGGATTGTCTGGATTAGTGCAGGGTGCTACACTTACATACGTGAGTAGTACCAAGACGAAACAGCAAGCCTAACATCTACATATCAATGTACATGTGACGCACTTCCCCCTAAGCAAAAATCCCCCACAATGAGTCCAATGTTTCGAGTATTACACCCATGCGGTGTGCACATCCACCACTCCCGCTGTTTCCAGACAGCAGTCCCCAAGACCAATATTGAATCAATTACAAATGTGGATTGCACCACCAATTCCAGGTTCCAAAATGATTATGTCCATCCAATACTTGTTATCGCAACAATTCTTTATTCTTCACTTCAAAATTTAGTTAAAACAGCCAATGCGTTTCGTCCAACTTCCGTGGACTTCCTCAGGGCTGTGGAACATACAAAACATATAGTGTATAATACAACAAGTAAAGGATTGTCAATAACACATACATGTACATAAGACACCCTAATATTTCCACCCAAACTTTCCACATAAAAGACTCTTGTATAAAACGCACATATAAATATTCACATTTAAAAAGTACACATATACACATTCACATATAAAAGCTCACAAGTACAATATCACATATAAAAGACAGCGATAGTCTCGGCACTCGTCCCGCCAGCATGCAATAATGTTACATGACTAGGTGATAAAGTGACATAGTAAAACAAATGAATAGAGTAAAAAGGGATAGTTATCAAGAAATAGATAGTACTGCACCGTGTTTGATCAGAGACATTAGAGCACCCTTTAAGTGTAAATAATCCAGAATAAAATAAGAGTGTTAGAGAGATAGTGTCCTCATTGACAGATGTTCCCATATGAAAACATCGCGCAGAAGACATACCGTGATATCTTAATTAAGTTCTCCAATGATTGTTGGTATTTGAGACGACACTGTTGGGTTCCTGTACCACAGTGTATGTCTTTGATTTGAACTAATCCCTCCTATATCCAGGGGATCTTCAATATTACTCGGCTCCTGTGCCTAGAAAGTAGAATGTAGAATATGTGTGGTTAGAATCCCCTAATCCAGATTGTTGGTCCCCCAAAGAACTAGGAGGGACTCTAGACTATTTGTTTAAAATATGCAATTCAATCGATGTCCTCCAAGAAAAGAAAAGAAATAAAGAAATACAGCTGGGCCCCCACCCTTTTGCGTTGCATTGACCTATGTAGCTCACGATAAGATCCTTGTTAAGGATCCATAGTCGTATCAATGGATATCAGATACAATAAGAACCCCCCCCCCTTAGCGCGTGTTGGTATCTGCGCAAGCTCAAAGGGCAGTGCGTCCAAATATCTACGGTCATTATGCCACCATTGATATCGGCTCATTGTGAAGTAAAGCTTAAAAAGTAGCAGAGTACTTATTTAGAAATTTCAATTATGTAGTCTATATTACTGTAATGAGTAGTATTAAGACATATCCTACTCATGAAGGCGTGTTCAAAAATTCCACAAGTGACGTGTGCTAATGTCTGCACTCACCCAGTGTGGTTCGGCAACTATTGCCTACTCCACAGTTGAAGTGCCTTGTTAAAATATGTTGCACGCGTTTTTCAGAGAATGCCCTGAGTGACGTATGTTACACTAGTAGGGCCTACAGATAAAGAAACACGGGTCCCCCGCCTTCCCTGTTTAAGTATGGGCAGTATCATCCCCCCTTATTCCCCAAAGGGATCAGAAGTGCCCGAAGAGCCACATATTAAATGTCACAGTGCTAGGGCCCGAAAAGCAAAAAAACACGGGTCCCATGCTCCCACTAATATAATATGCGCAGTACGATCCCCCCTTGTCACACAAGGGGATCAGAAGCGTCCGAGGGGCCACAAATTACGTATCAAATGCTGGGGCCCGCAGAGCAAGAAACTGGGTCCCACGCCCTCCATGCTACAATATCGGCTGTACGATCCCCCCTTATCCCACAAAGGGATTCCGAAGCGCCCGAATTACTAGTCAACGCGCCGCATATTACATTACTTGTCTCATAGATGAAAATACACTCGCTGCCCCTTCTAATACAACTACATAGGGGCTAACACCATTCAGCTTACTAATGTAAAGTGACATCAATAGCCCGTATTGATAGGGGGCGATATGTTCTGTCATTTCCATAAATTGGTGACAAACTTTTACCGTCAAATTGCTATAGGTAATAGTGATGTTTTCATAATTGTCAGAGCCTAAAGTATTTATATATTTGCTTTCTAACTATGACATGAAAAACGGGAGAACTGGGATTGCACAATGTGGTTGAACAATCCTGGCCAGATAAACAACTGGCTTTCCATTCGCCCGGTGGAAAAATGCTCTTACTTCCAGGAATGTATGTGGTCACATCCCATTTTTCTACAACGTCTTGCATGTTTACTGATAATGAAATACAATATAATCTTTTTTTATACAATATTAGACTTTGACACGAATTTGTATATTATATTATGTTTCTATACATACAATTGGTTATTTCAAGTCACATATTAGACTCGGGCTTTCTCTCATTTCTGCTGCACATATAGTAATATTGCATTTGGACCAGGCATTCCCATATGTCCTCTTATTTCAGCTCTCTAAAACAACCTCTCTTGTGTATACTCTACTGTCTCTTTTTAAATTAGTAGTTATGCCTTCAAATATTACGTGCACTTTACTGAACTAAAATGTACAGGCAATTTACAGGTAATCCTCTTTTGTCCACACTAGACTTTGACACGAAATTATATATTATGTTTCTATACATGCAATTGGGGCTTTCTCTCATTTCCACTACACTTATAGCAATACTGCTTTTAGACTAGGTATTCCCATATGTCCTCTTTTTCCAGCTCTCTATAATAACCTCCTTTGCATATTCCATACTGCTTCGTTTTGAATTAGTAGCTATGCCTTTAAATATTGCGTGCACTTTACTGAGCTAAAATTCACAGCTATCCCTTTAAGAATCCGGTCATGCTTTTTGCACGCTGAGACGCCTTACGTTTTTATCCAGACAGCGCAGTTTCGCGGGAAATACTACACAGACCAAGACGCGGAACTTGGCGTTTTGAAGGAATACGCGGCGCGGTGAGTAGTAATTCGGGTGCTTTGGAATCCCTTTGTGGGATAAGGGGGGATCGTACAGCCGATATTGTAGCAAGGAGGGCGTGGGACCGGGTTTCTTGCTCTGCGGGCCCCAGCATTTATGACACGTAATTTGTGGCCCCTCGGGCGCTTCTGATCCCCTTGTGTGACAAGGGGGGATCATACTGCGCATATTATAATAGAGGGGGCGTGGGTCCCGTTTTTTTTGCTTTTCGGGCCCTAGCACTGTGACATTTAATATGTGGCTCTTCGGGCACTTCTGATTCCTTTGGGGAATAAGGGGGGATGATACTGCCCATACTTAAACAGGGAGGGCGGGGGACCTGCGTTTCTTTATCTGTAGGCCCTAGTAGTGTAACATACGTCACTAAGGCATTCTCTGAAAAACGTGCGCCATCTTACTTTAACAAGGCACTTCAACTGTGGAGTAGTCAATAGTTGCCAAACCACACTGGGTGAGTGCAGACATTAGCACTCATTACAGTAATATAGACTACATAATTGAAAATTTCTAAATAAGTACTCTGCTACTTTTTAAGCTTTACTCCACAATGAGCCGACATCAATGGTGGCATAATGACGTAGATATTTGGACGCACTGCCCTTTGAGCTGGCGCAGATACCAACACGCGCTAAGGGGGGTTGGGGGGTTATTGTATCGGATATCCATTGATACGACTATGGATCCTTAACAAGGATCTTATCGCGAGCCACATAGGGCAATGCAAGGCAAAAGGGTGGGGGCCCAGCTGTATTTCTTTATTTCTTTTCTTGGAGGACATTGATTGAATTGCATATTTTAAACAAATAGTCTAGAGTCCCCCCTAGTTCTTTGGGGGACCAACAATCTGGATTAGGTGATTCTAACCACACATATTCTATATTCTACTTTCTAGGAACAGGAGCTGAGTAATATTGAAGTTCCCCTGGATATAGGAGGGATCAGTTCAAATCAAAGACATACACTGTGGTACAGGAACCCAACAGTGTTGTGTCAAATACCAACAATCATTGGAGAACTTAATTAAGATAGCACGGTACATCTTCTGCGCGATGTTTTCGTATGGGAACATCTGTCAATGAGGACACTATCTCTCTAACACTCTTATTTCATTCTGGATTATTTACACTTAAAGGGTGCTCTAATGTCTCTGATCAAACACGGTGCAGTACTATCTATTTCTTGATAACTATCCCTTTTTACTCTATTAATTTGTTTTACTATGTCACTTTATCACCTAGTCATGTAACATTATTGCATGCTGGCGGGACGAGTGCCGAGACTATCGCTGTCTTTTATATGTGATATTGTACTTGTGAGCTTTTATATGTGAATGTGTATATGTGTACTTTTTAAATGTGAATATTCATATGTGCGTCTTATACAAGAGTCTTTTATGTGGAAAGTTTGGGTGGAAATATTAGGGTGTCTTATGTACATGTATGTGTTATTGTCAATCCTTTACTTGTTGTATTATACACTATATGTTTTGTATGTTCCGCAGCCCTGAGGAAGTCCACGGACGTTGGACGAAACGCGTTTGCTGTTTTAACTAAATTTTGAAGTGAAGAATAAAGAATTGTTGCGATAAGTATTGGATGGACAATCATTTTGGAACTTGGAATTGGTGGTACAATCCACATTTGTAATTGACTTACATAAGTGAGCACCATATACTAAGTCAGCCTCTCACACTTGCAATATCTAGTTATCTCTGAAATGTACAGAAACAGGACTATTGCCACTGTCAGAAATGTATTTTATGAGGATATAGTTCACTAGTCAGCGTACTTGCAGCAGCCTTTATTATTTATATATATAGACAACATTAGAAATGGCTATGTCACATGTGGTCCAAGGGTAGGATGAAGGGGCTAATGGCTGGTCAAAGGACCTCCAGTACACTGAGAAGTCTGGGGGGGCAGAGAAATTGGGAGCAGGGGGAGGCAAAAAAGCACATCATGTGCCCAAAGTGTGCTTGACGTGGCCATATAGCACACAGTATAAGTTTCAGCCATACACAGCAGGCAATGGGTACAGGCCCTGGCAATTAGTCACTGCCTATACTGAGGTTCCCTCAGCTATGACTCAGCTATGACCAGTGAGCTCTGGGTATAGAAAAAAGGTGAAGGACATGAATGAAAGCTAGACTGCTTTATAAAGCTGGCAAACATCAGAATGAATCAGGACAGAAGACTACCCATGATCACCTTCAGTAGACAGGTCATTCGGGTTTCCCTTAGATTGCTATTAACATCTTTATGAATGAACAACAAATGTAAGCTGGAGGATGGCTCCTGACCATAGACATCAGGGTCTGCTCACACTACACTTCTTCTCCCTCTCTCTGCTTCTTTCTCTTCAGGTTCTGTCTGGAAGCGAACAATACAGGAGCTACGCTTTTGGAGGGAGAAAGGCAATCCTTTGTTCTTTCAAATGAATTCCAAACAAAAATGTATTTTTGATGAGTTAGTGAGCCTGAGCAATACATAATGGGGGTTAATAAGAGCTCTTTAGCTGCAACTTTATTTCTTGTGTGTTATTTTGTTGATTCATTAGTGGCATTTACATTGTTTCTTATCAGCGCATACACACATTTTTCTAAGGCATTATGGAAGTGTTGTTCATTTTATTTAAAAAAAACTATTATAGTATATTCAATCTCTGACCTCACACCAACTCCTTTGAGCTAAATCTTGACTGCTCGACCAGTCTACTGTGGATTATCTTACAGTTGCAGACCGAATACACAGCAGCCTGGTTAATGCAATCTCACCTTTGGTACTTAGTGGTTGTCTAAGCAACAGCAAGAGTTGGTCAAGTAGCATTACAGTCTACAGGCTCACCATCTCTGGTGGTTCTCGGCACAGCTGGAGCTGGAACACCATCAGAATCCACACAAAGGAGTGTATAAAAGGGTTAAACAAGGCAGCCAGCCTTTTCCATCTATGCACCCTAGGATCTGAAACAACATACCCATATCCATTAGGACCACCTCAGCGCTGCTCCAATTTAGGAGTTGAAGACGCATTGCTTTAAAGAGCAGTATATTATAATCCATTACCGGTCCACAAACCAGCTACCGCTCCAATCCCTTGTTGACTATGTTTGTCTTCAACCCCGTACAGCGCTCTGTTGCCTTTTGGATAGGTTCGCTTTGCAGAAATACACGTCAATGACCCTAACCCAGGTCAATACCAAAACATATGGGGCCAGATGTATAAAGCAGTTTTGTGGTCGCAAACGCTCAATTTCAGAGTTTGCAACCGAAAACATGCTTTTAACAACGTACTAAACACATTTTTGGAGTTGGTAACTTCTTAAACGGGCTAAGCAATGGATAAGAAATCACTATTTAGGGGGGGAGTGTTTTAGGTGTCCCTTCCAAATAGTGATTTGTATTCATATGTATCAACTATTTAGGATCAAAGCCTTGGATGTAAATCATTGAAAAGTTACAGAGGCCCAAGTTAGGGGCAGTAACATATTCTCAAAAGGTAAGTGGTCCATAGCGAACACCTTCCTCATAAAAAAACATTTTTACTTTATTAAAATGCGATCACAGACATGGTGGTCTGCTAACCAACCCCAGTAGGCCACCATCCATGTAATGGCATCCAATCGTAGTGAGTTGAAGTTTGGGACCTACCACATTAAAATTCAAAGGTAAGTGAGATTGTGACCGACTTAGATTCCGTTTTTTTAAGAACTGACCAATTAGTACGTTGGTCGGTTCTTAAAAATCATTACTGGTTGCAAAAATACTGGTCCCAGTTTGCTACCAGTATTTGGTGACCACATCTTCGCACATCTGGCCTATGGTCCCTTAGAGAAATGGGATAGATGTCAATATTTATTTTGTTTCCTGCGGAGTTCAATGTTCAGCCTAAATCCACGCACATCATACAACTGGAAACAAATGCTTCTCCGTTTCATATAACGTAGGTACATTTTCATTTTGCCATGAACTGCGTCTGAACTGCAGTCCAATCACAGCGTGCTATGAGAGGAGCCCTCCCAGTCAGAACAACCCCTTGAGGGCTTCACTCCCACCCAGTGCAGTGAGAGTCTGCAGGCGGCAGCTCCCTTGCTGCTCTAAACTGGAGAGCGTTTGCAGTGATAATCAGGCTAGAGGCTATTAAGGCAGCAAGGTCAGGCAGGGGTGACCAGGTTCCCAGGCAGGGGTGCCGTGAAGACACATGGCGAGAGAGATACAGAGTCTGGCTGACGAGTGAGTATAGCAAGCGATGATGAAATTACCACAAAACAGAATGTTGCTGAAAATAAACCTGCTCTTCCTCATAAATACTCCTAATTGGTGAAATTATGCAGTGTACCTCGTGGCTTTGTAAATGCGCAATAAACTGTGAGCACATCCAGTAATTTGAAGAAGTACATTGTCTCCGTCTGCTGTAAGCAATGCTTCTGCCGAGTCATTAAAACATTTCACTCAGCAGCGAAATAGATCCGCTTTTGCTTCGTGTACTGCGCGCGCTTTGCAAATAAAGTATGAGTCAGCACAGTTCATATGTCCATACCGATGCTCACACCAGGGGTAAATCCTATTACCTCTGTACTGCAAGAACAAAGGTGAGCAACGATACCTTAATGCAGATTGAATAAAAATAGCTCTCCCTGAGCCAAACTGGGGATCACAATCTTTACTAATCCGATACTATTAAAGGATGAGCATTTCCACAGCACGGTATCCAGAGGGAAATAGCCTACTATGTGGATGTTATCACCTCCAGCCATTTGAAACAGAACACGGAAGCAGTCACACTGTACAGGGAAACAGGTTTCCTGGGCTAAATCTCTTTTATACAAACAGGTTGCGCACGCGCCATGTCTGCACTACTGCTGCCTAATGAATCATGGGAAATGTAGTTCAGAGCAGTATTTTATTCCCATTTCGTCAGTATTCAGTGACAAATCCAAACGATGGACATATCTTTATATGGTTGTGTTTTGGTGCTTGTCAAAAAAACAGCAGTTTTATTTACTGGAGTAAATAAATTACTACTTTAGGTTTTAGTCAAAAACCAAACAAGGCTCGTGTGCGTACTAAATTCACCAGCTCCACCTCTTAGGAGAGACCTAAATCCATTGTCAATAAAGCGATGTTACACTCAAAATGCCCGCACCCGCCTTCCGAAAAGTATCATGATAAAGGACAGTTAGTTTACTCGCATTTTTTTCAGTATTCACTGTCAAATTCAAGCAAGGTCTTCATTAAACACCCTTAGTGTCGATATCGGCAACCCCCCGCTTAGCAAACAGTCGCACTGCGCAAAAATAAACAGTCCACACAAGTTTTGTTAGGAAAACAGTTTGCTGCAGGTTTATTACATACAAGGAGTATGTCAACTTGGTGGGTTAGCTTACGGGCGATCCAAGGGCAGGCAGCGGTGACTAACCTAAGCTGCCCTGCCCGCCTGATGAGCCAAACTGCACTGTGGCCAACACAATCGGTGCTACCATTTATGTGGGGGTTATCCCCCTTACATACCATGGACCCCTAGTCCATCACTTTTGCTCATGCCTTTTTAGGGGCGGAACGTATCCAGGCAAGCCCCCGGTTGCTCAGGCTTAAAACCGCCCAAAGGACTAGCGGGGCGCCTTCGTTTTCAACCAGGGTCCTGCCGTAAAGAATCCTGGGATTTTGGCATAATGCACCGCTATTGTGCTCCTGAAAGGGTACCCCTCATACCAATCAGCCTCCGGATCGCCCTGTAACTCCGCCAAAGCCCTGGATGTGGCCACCGTCATATCCGGGGCCCCCCCACCAGGGCAGGCTCCACAACCTCCTGCAACGTGCGGTTACCAGTCCTTCTAGCTGGACAATCCCCATCTACCTCTGACAGGTTACCAGCTCTTCTAGCTGGGCAATTCCCAGCTACCTCTGCAGGTGTTCCCCGGCCCTGAAACCTCGTGGTGTATGCACTAAAGAGACCATGCCTATTTACTGAGCCCTTCTTATTTTATTTTATTTTGAATTAGAGTTGAACCAAGCCCCCCTGCTAGGTGGGCTTGTGCATGGCTTATTTACCCTTACGTAGGCAAGTTCAATGGCCTCCACTTAAATTGGAAACTATTCTTCTGTTTTACCACAACTTCATTTACCCATCCATAGGCATATTTGATGGCTACCCCAAGATTGAGAACCACTGTTCTCTACTTTAACCCCAGTTCAGGATGAAATCCCTATGGTGCCCTCTGTGCCAATAAGGGCCTGCTTGTTCGGTGTTCCTTGGTCGTGCAATTACCCATCACCGCCCAGTCACTGATTTCAGAATACGCCTGAAAAGATATTGGAGTTCGCCCCCCAGGCCAACAGGGTATATTTTACAAGTTAATATTTGTGGGCCACATCATACCCTTATCTCTGCCAGCTGGCTTGCACCCGTACAGGAGTACTGCGCCAGCAAGAATTCTTACCCAATAGGGAATGCAAAACTACTGCTCTTCGTAGCCATAGTTATGTCTGATTTACTCCATTGTGCACTGCGTGCAATATGTGCCTTACATTTAGGTTTGACTATGCCCTTGTTTACCCCTGTACATGGTTATTCTCAAATATGGGGTTCAAACTGATAACCTTGTGCCGCACCAGCAGTGGGAAATTTGCCTGCTCCTTCCAAATTTGAATGCACGCTGTGGTCTAGTAACTGTCTGCATTTGTGCTCCGGGCCCTTCTTTCTCCACCTTATTGGAGTCACAGCACAAACTTTTATGGAATGGAAGACGTATGCAACCCACCTTTTTAAAACCACTCAATTTGCGGGTTCCTGGCACTGTACCCTTCTGCCCGTGTGTGGCCAATGTAACACCTATAGCATCGTGCCTGCCCCCCCCCCCGAATTCTGCTTCATTACATGTCCATATTACATGCAAGCCCATCGCCTTCTGACTGCGATATTTAGCTGCTGTGCTGCCATGCTGATGTCCCCTCCCAGCGCAAGTCGTGCAGTTCCCAACTTCTGCTAATGTGTACCATGGCACAGACAAGTGAGTGGGAACAGGGGGGGGAACACTATGTACAGATACCTGCCTTTTCTTGTCTAATGGAAATGACAAATGATCTTTAATACATTATAGTCTTTTTGTTCTCTAACCCATTGTTTCCAAAAATTTGGAACCGCAGCACACTTGTTAGATGACAACTTCCACAACCAGCCTAGCTACCATAGCTATCAGGGAGGGTAATATTTTCTGCTTAACTGAAGCAACCAGTTACATGCCCTCAGATACAGAGTGCACATGCTTTGTTGAATTTGACCTGACTTTTGCCAGACATTTTTATTGCTGACCCTTTGCGAACACATTAATGGTGTCAACTCTGGTTTCAGGGAAAGTTTGTATTGTGCACCTTATTGGTATCACCACACACTATTTGGATCCCATTAACCCTCCTCTCACTCTTACAGGGTGCACATCTTTTATAGACATGGGCAAAAGGAAAACCTATTGAAAACCCACTCTATTGCAGGTTCCTGTGTGGGCACAGTAAATGCCTATAGCAATGTGGGTCCACCGCCCTACCCTCTAATGCGATAAGGTGAGGGAGTGGAGCCATGCCCCCCCAGTATTCTGCTTATTCCATGACCATATTGCAGGCAAGCCCATCAATGTCTGACTGCTATTTGGGTGCTGTGTCACCATGCTGATGTCCCCAACCTGGCGTAAGACGTCCAATTCCAAAATTCTGCTGATGTATACCAAGGAGCCAGCAAATGGGTAGGAACAGGAGGGGAACCATATGTACAGTTCCCTGCCTTTTCTCGAATAATTGGAATGCCAATCTTTATACTACCTTGTGGCCTTTTTGTGCTCTAAACCAGCATTTCCCCCCAACTTTTGGAACCACAGCGCACAGTTAGATGACAACTTCCACAACCCGCCTAGCTGCAGGCGAGTAATTTCTAGCTTAACTGAAGCAACCCTCTGTGGTAAGAACTGCTATGACTGTGTCCTGTAACCTGCCTTTGTTTACTGAATGCACATACTTTGCTGAATTGACCAGACATTTGCACAGACAGTCTTATTGATGAATTATGGCGAACAAGTTAAAGGTGTCAAATCTAGTTTCAGTGAATGTTTGGCTCTTGTGCATCTGCCAGTGAGTACCTAGATTTGTTTTAAATTCTTGCATTCTTCGCAGCTGAGTGAGCCCATTCGATGAATAGGACCTAGCTCACTGGGTTTATGCCCGGAATTTATTGCCCTCAGCCAGAATAAAAGGCCTGCCCCTTCACTGGTTTTGCCTCCTAGTACCCATCTACTTGGTGATACAATACATTTTACTAAGCAAGCTGGCAGTCTAGCGTTACCATCGCCATCACCCATCCTCTGCCCATTGTAAACACTCTCCATTCTCCTGTGCAGTGGTCAATTGGCAAAGGCCTTGGGGACCCTGAAATGCTCTTTCATCCACATATCCTCAGCACTCATGGCAAGCACCACTCACTGTATCCCACATAGAGGCTCCCATTAGTAGAAAGGGTGTGACACTGTCTTGCTAGGGTGGACACAACATGCACATACGTTTGTGACCGGCCTCACCAAGCAACATGCCTGCCCAGCTTCTGGTGCTTACGAACGAGTGGCTTTGAGGAATGCATGTCTGAATAATTCAATGCTCCAGTTATTAGAAATGGTGTGGACCTATCTTGATAGAGTGGCCACAACAGGCTGTTATACATTTGTGACCGTCCTCACCAAGCTACGTGCCTCCCCCGCTTCTGGTGCTACGAGTGACCTGAGAAATGCATGTCTGTATGATTCAATCTGTCCCATAATCCCCTAAAGGAATTTTCGACGTGCAGCTGAATCCTGTGCTGTTCAGCTGATCTTCCTCAAAGGCCGTTAACTGTTAACAATATGGGTGGTGTGGCAACATTATGTCGGAATCTAACTGTTGCAGTTTTATGTTCTGATGCAGTCCCCATTTATGTGGATCCTACTGGAACCCCTCTGCCTAAGGTGCGTGACTTAGGTACATGGACTTGTGCACTTGGCGCACTAGCATGCGACTCAAGTCAAACTAGCCCCAACCGGGAGTGCTGCTGCTGGCTGAATCTTAGCCATGACGGCACAACTTCTAATGGGATGGCCTTAAGTAATGGAAGCCCTTATACCCTGCTTGACTACATTATGTGATCCTGGGCAATTGTCTAAAATTCTTACTATACCTTCCTTTGACATAAGGGCACCTTGCAATACATGTGGTCAGGGTGTCCACTGTATAAAGCATTCTCCTGTTTTTGCTTTATTGAGCTATGTTGTTCATCTATAATGACAACCCCAAGGGTTCCAACTTGATGCCGTCCAAAGAGGCCAGTAATGCCCTCGCCAGGTGCCGACCTGGGAACCCGACAAGAGCAGCAAATGGGGGACCAGTGTGCATCACTACACTGCCTATATGTTCTTGGCGATGTGATTTTGTTGTTCCTTATGAGGAAATGACAATCTGAATTTTTAATATCCTAATATAAAAAATTGGGATAACTTTAATACCAGTGATGGGAGTGAACTGGTTGGTGCCCTGTGTCTACTGCCCACTAATCTACCCATGCTCCGTCTGGGTTTCTAAGTCACCAGATTCCCACCCCTCGTAATACCCCCTAGGCTTTCACCGAATTGCATCCCAACCGATAGGTTCACTCAACTTTTACTATCAAACTCTGCCGTCCTTTTGCCTCTATGAGAAAAGGAGTTATTCATTTCGGCGCGCTTTAATATCACTCAACAATGATGTACCCGTGCTTAAAATAAAGGTCCTAAACCAATCCTTCCCCGTATCCTGATCTCAACTCATAACCCAAACTGTGAGAAAGATTTCAGCCCTTCATGCTATGCCAACCTGGCCACAGCGATGGTGCTCTGTGACCTGTCAATGATACATATCGGCTGTTAGGCAACTCGCCCCACCCAGCTTAGACCAGCTGGACGTGCCCCAGTTTCAAGTCAAAGAATCATATTCAAGGGCATGACAGAGATAGGCCAATTGTCCCTTCTAATTGAAACAAAGTATTGATTAAAATACGCATGTTCCTCTCTGAACAAGTCGTCCCCCTTTGACTGGCACCAGGTGGACCGTGAGGAGTCATTATCCTGCACCATGCAACTGTGCCATCTGCATGCTTCAAAGTATTTAGTAAAGCCACCCAATGTCCTAATGATTTTAGCCCGATCCTAAAGGCTATCTCATGGCATTGGATTAAAACATTTAAGCAGACATCTTTGCTTGGCATACCGTGCCGCATAGTTCTGCCTCTTCTGCCGATGCATACATCTATTTACTCATCCCGTAATATTGTACCTATAGCCGGCCAGGACTATTGACTTTGTCACTGGTAGTTGCATAAGGTCATTAAGCAACAACTGTGGCTACCTGTAAGCGTCTTGAAAATGCTTCCGTCCTGAACTGATTAGACTGTGCAAGCTCTATCGTGAGTCTCTTTGGAGTTACATTACAGACCCAAAACTCCACAAAACGACCACTTTCGCAGTGTACTCCCGTGTGCATGCTGCCCAGGTATCAGATCGCCAGTTGCTTTACAGACGGACCCATTAATTTTGTTAGGCATGGGGGGATTGCGTGATTTGCCCAGACTCGCAGGATGTTGGGCATTCCTGCCGAGTCTCGAACCTGGTTCCCCAGCGACGATGTCGACCGCTCTAGCCATAAGACCACCTCCTCTTCCCTAGTAGGCTCCAGTCTGCCCAGTTGTTGACAAACCATGGCCCGAATGTAAAACAAATCAATGGGGCAGTGCCACCCGGTGGCCTAAACACCCCTTGATGATACACAGGTAGCATCTGCTTGGGTACTTACTGCCCGCATATTCTGCTCAAACCACCAATAAAGGACGAGCCGCCCCCCCCCACCCACCCGCGCCAAGTGCCCCTCCCTTTGCCTTGGAGCCCCCGCAAAACACACCACTTGCTTTCCCTACCAACTCAAGATTTGGCAGCTCTGGCTGTTACTCCACAACCTCACCCTCAGAATATTCCGCCACCATCGTGACTCACACCCGCTCCCCCATTTGGCTGCCAGCAACCCCACTCATGATACCCTAGGGGCGATATTGCCCTGGAGTCGATTCACATGGGGGCAGGGAGGAAAAGATGGCGCCGAGCCCAGCAAGCGCCTGAACACGAGGAAAGCGTCTCCTCGGGCAACC
Source organism: Calotriton arnoldi (assembly GCA_963921515.1). Taxonomy (NCBI): domain Eukaryota; kingdom Metazoa; phylum Chordata; class Amphibia; order Caudata; family Salamandridae; genus Calotriton; species Calotriton arnoldi. The sequence continues at coordinate 432,661 of CAWUFW010007906.1, forward strand.
TGGGCAGGACAATAACACACGCAGACAGGCGGGATAAATCTATTCCAGCTGTGTGGTAAAGGGAGGGAATGTAAAGAGGAGGCTTACCCTTGCACACTGCAAAGTGAAACTTATTGGCTACCCGCACCCCCGCACAGTTAACGACAACCAATTTGCATTATGTCTTGGGTTACCCACTCGAGCTGGAATCTTGGAACATGAGTCACAGACACCACGTGGACCTACATAAAACGAATGCGACAAACATCCCAATGGAGGTCTCCTCGCAATAGCAGCACCACTGGCTCCAAAACTCGAGCCCTTACAGCGAAAGTGAGAGCCCGCCACATCATGGAATAGAAACATGACAACTCAGGCGAATGATGGCACAATTGAAAAGCGTGCAGTTCAGGTAACACTAGGAAAAGAAAGGGGAAGACGTTATCTGCTATCCTCCCCTCCAACAAAGATATTCTAGAGCGAGGGGAGGAACGTCGCAGAATGAAAGCACCAGCCCCCGCCGTGGTTGCTTTTGCTCAAAGAGCCGCTGAATTAAAATGAAGTTGGCACGTACCTGTATGGAACCACGCTCTCGGCAGCATCAGCACTCTGGTATAACCAGACTGGGCCTTCCGGTCAGGCTTTTAATAAACCTGTACTTATTTCCCCAGTGGCATTAAAGAAATTGGCCAACGGGCCCCGGACTCACCGCCTAAACACGGAAGCTGCCTGCAGCCAGCAAAAGCACCTTGGTAGGCAGGAATAGCGAGTGACACGAACGCATTAGAGCAGGGGCAGGGATACCACGAAGCACTGCTCGGCCGGTACTTCGCAGCCGATCACAAAGCGGAGAAGAGGGGTGAACAAATTGTTGGTCATTTAGGGTGCACCTACAGGTCGGCTGGTGCAGCACACAGTGCAGGGGCGGTTCCCGAGGATTCTGGGGAAGGAATCTTGTAAACGGACAAGGCCGCTGGAGTGGAGTCTTATTTGGTATTAAAAATAAAAAATAAATGAATATATCCCGTGTTCTTCGGCTAATTTATGCAAACTGCTCAACTTGATGCAAAGGGGGACGCTGCCTCCCGCCGCCAGGGATGACGCGGTGCGTCTAGGACAGCGTGTTCACAAAGCAATGAATACCTCCTCCCATTGGCCGCATAACTTCTGCCCACCCCCGTCAAGGCAAGCAACCACGCTGATACCTCCCTCACGGGGCACCAGCTGACCTCGGCAGGCCGCCCAGGCCTCCAGGAAACCCGTCGGGCCCCCAGCATGCAGCTCTCTTGTCCTCTCGCATGCCGGGAAAACAGGCGGCACACCGGCGGCCGTCGCCACCGGCCCAGCCCCAACTCCATCACACAAACGGGCCAGGGAACCCAGGCAGCCTCAACCCCCGGATCGCCAACAAGGAGGCTGGCCGGCCCAGACAAAGGTCCCTCCTGGCACCTTACGGACCGCACTCATCGCCTACTTCGACGCCCGCGATGTCGACAACCCGGCGAGCCTGGACAGCGTGTCCAGCAGGGACAAACAGGGTGGCCAGCGGATGGGAGCAGGTATACGTACATGGCCCCCCGCCCACAGAAAATGACGCCGCAGAGGCGCCTGACGTCGAAGTGACTCCCAGAGTGGGGGTCCCTGCAACAGGGCACGGGGAGGTGCCTAATGTGGCTCTAAGGGGGCCGCCCTCTTACTGGGCCCACTGCGTGCGCCACGGGCAGCCGCATGTCTGAATTTTGGCCTGTCAACTGGACACTTTCAACCGGTATGAGAAGTACTGTTAAATAGTTCCAAAGGTGCTTATAACACATTGTAAGGAACTGCATCTTTGACAAGTTATACCCACCAGTCACAGGGCATGTTTAGGTTTGATTTTAATGAAGTGTTTGCACCATTCAACTTATTGTCACTGAGAAAAAAAACATACATGCAGGGGTCTGTAGTTAATGCAAGCAGAATAAAGTTTTCTTTCAGTTCTCATTGATCCTAAATGAAGCTCTCTAAGGGTATTCTTCTTGCTCTGAGAACATGCTCTACAATGCATTGTAAATAACTGCACACATTTACGAAGTACTTTTTAATGTTATCAATATGGGACAATTAGTGTTCATCCCAGCCATGGCTTGTGTATTTGACAGTCTTCGGAAAGTAGGGGGAGTGCCTACAATTTTATACTACTATAAAAAACTACTAACCCTCAACTGTATAGACCCTCTACTAGTATTTACTTTCGAATTTATAAGAGCACTTTCCAATCTGCTTTATTTTCTACATGTGATGATTGAATTTCAATAAATGGGTCACACTTTTTATTCTGACTGCCCCAACAACACAAATACTCTTCTTCAGCTGGAACTATTGTTGTATTCATAAAAATAAAATCGGCAGACAAACACCTCATTGTATTTTTATACCCTAGGTCACTGTTTGTTTACTTCAGGTTATTTGTGCTGGTCACATTAGTTGTTTGTACTGCATATTCGCAGTCTTCCGTTTCAGAAAAAGGTTCATTTGCTTCTTCACGTCCCTCTGAAAAAAATACCACTCAATCCCAGCCAGCACGTATACATTGTTTTTTAAATGAAAAAATTGCGTCTTTTATTTTGGAATCGCGTTATTCGCGTGCAGCTTTCCTCTTTCGAACGGTACTGCACCAAACAGGAGAATGTGCTGTGCGAATCTTTGCATTGCAACCTGTTTTTTTATTCCCATGTGCAGCCTCTCACAAAAGGTTCTGATCCCTGATACAAAAGGTTTCTTTTTCAAATTAATTGTATGTGCAGGTTATTCTTTTTAAAGCGTTTTCTGTGTTTAAAATATCTCTTCTTTGTATTCATAGTTTCTTTGAAAAAGCAGCAGGCTCCACGGTCTCTTACAAAACAACAGATGTCAAAGTCAATAGGTTTGGTTTGTTAAGTTTCTGTCGCACTTTGTGTTGTCACTTGGCCTGCAAGCACCCTGCATCTGTAACACCATAGGCAGCAGGCCTTTCTTTGGTCTCGTACATAAGCAGGCAGGCACTGAATGAACAGATCTCAAAGACAAATAGATACGTCTGCCCAATCCATTCATGTTGCAACACAGCACCGCATTGAGATTCGGGTCACTGCCATTTCAAAATATTAATGTAATCATAAAGACACAGATTCAAAGGCAACTGAAGGCACATGTGGGCTCAAGGTTCCCTTAGCTTGCCCAGGCTCCTATGTGTTGCAACAGTATTGGTTATACTAGTTTCCAGGTCTATCTTAACTTTCAGGCCCAAAAACCATATACAATTATATGGATACCGAGAAGAATCTGTATTCAAGGCAGATAATGACCAATCAATCCTAGTCTGCTCATTCCCCTTTCCTGCTTGAATCAAACTCTATTCCCGGGTCTCTCTTTACGCCACATTATTTTAAATAAAATTTACGTTCAGCCTCTGCACAGAGATACGAAACACGCAAACATTTCTATGGTAAACAAGCACAGCCAAAACATAGGTTTGATTTTAATGTAGTAACAAATGCCGTGCTAGCATAAGCAGTGCTTAATTTGAGCCAGTGGTTTCCGGTGCTCTGCACCTGCACTTAATTGCCAGCATCGCACCTATGAAGGACTGCCACAGTGTGGTGCTGTTTGTTTTATTTAGTTTTGAGCACAACAGCAATTGTTTGTTAATTCATTATACATTAAAAATGACTACTACCTGCCATTCAAGCCATTCTTATAGCTTTGGGGACCTGGAATAGTCTGAAGAGCTGCACTTGTAGGAATGTGATGTTAGCAGGTGCGTTTGTACTGTGCTGGCCGGGACAAAAGGCGGAGCAAACTGCAATGGTTTCCTGACCAGGGCCCTGGCACTTATATTTTTTCAAATTAAGCACTGAGAGTGAGACATACGAAAGGGAGCCAACCGCAGTGGTCACATGGCTAGAGTTGTAAAGTAGTCTCTGTTCAATGGAAGCATTGGCATGGGAGTTGAATGATAACCCAAACAGCCAGCATTAGATGAGAGATGAATACTCTCCTAGGATGAGTCAAGATGCGATTTCATCCAATGGCTAAAAGAGGCCAATTGTTGAAAGGGATGTACCCAAAGCCCATTCTATATATATTGTTAGCAATAGGACTGTTTAACAACTGTGCTGTCCAAACCCAGACCTAGAAAGACACATATACAATGATAATTTGTGGAAAAAGAGAGAGGAAGAGTAACTGTTTCATACAGATAACAAGAAAAATGTGAGCTCAATACAAATGAACAGAGTGTCCTCCAAACACATTACAAAAGAGTATGAGGTGATGCATGCCTTTTCATGCATTTATGTAGTAAAGATGCAAAGAAAAAAGTGCTGCTCTAATCTCATATCATTAAATAGGAGTATCTTTGCTCTCACACTATTATTAATACATAGTGGAATTACATGGTTAAACAAACATGAGGGGCGGAGCCAGCAGGTCCCAAAGACGGCCTTAGTCTGGGACAGCTCGTTTGACAGCAACAGCTTCCATCCAGAAATGGGGCTAAAAAATACACATCCAGTCTTGAATGAAGACCTAATGCGCCGTTTAACACTTAAGAGTACAGGAAGATTGTGAAAGAAAAAGACTGATCCTGCCGGCACCTGGTCCATTGATGCACCCCAGCCCTTGGTGTCTCAGTGGAGCTGGAAAATCAAGCCAAGGGCCAGAAACTGGTCACCTGCAGAAGCAGCATCTGATCCGAAGCACCTCCCTGTCTCCTCAGAGGTTCATGAAGGTGAAGTGGTGGTATAGTGGGGGTGGGTGCGGGAGGTGCCAAACACTGAGGCAACATGTGGTAGTCAGGCAAACATGGAAATAGACAAACTTGAGTTAGAGTAGTGGGAGGGGCCTAAGCCACTAATGACCCCAACGTGTAGGGATGAATGGCCAGTTGCGGCATGGAGATACAGCCAGGAGATGGTCATTAAGTAGACTGGCAGAAACCAGAGAACCATATACCAAATTCCCTTGGGAATATGCAGCAAAAACTAACAAACAACTGTGAAATAAACACTGCTGATAGGGGTGCCAATTGGCACATGGAAAACTTGCGGTATCCTAAATAAAAAGGAAAAAAAATACCTGCAAAGAAATCAAGCCAATGAGATACAAATCAATGCCTGTTTACTTCAAAAACTATATTAACAAAACTCTATGATGATGCCCACAGTAGTCCCAGACAATATCCCAGCCTGTAAACTGATATAGAAGCTAAAATTGAGGCAAAAACCGAGGTGTAACGATGGGGAACGTGGACAACAAACAATCCAAGCTCACTTTTGTTCAAAGGGAATCTTCTCGTACAACAGACAAACATACCATGAGGTAAACCAAGTACCACCCTCAGCTGGCTGAAGCTGCAAATGAGGACATAAAGTACATCTCACAGGAACTGAAGAGCAGCCTCCAAACAGTAGACTGCAAAAGAGGCATGCTGTCATCACGAACAGACCGCATGGTAGAACGAGTAGATAAACATGCATCAAGACTTGATCCAGATGGATGAAGGATATATGAAGTTGAGGATGACCTCTCTTCTCGCAATGATAAAATCACCAGTACGAAAAAACTCTAGAAAACGTCAGATCCAAGAACAAAGATTTTGAAGCAAGCTCAAGGCAGGATAACAAAAGGCTTATAGGTTTTCCAAGTTCTACAGACACATGCAATATGAGACCGCAAATAAGCTGGATCTTCAATATCACTATTTCTATATTTCACAGTAGCAGTACAGGAGGGAAGACGTTCATTCACTGAATTGAAAAAGAAGCTATATACAATTAATATTGTATATAGTGTGCCATACCCAGCATTCTTAAGATTTTGATTGGAAGGTTAATTGCACATTATCCTGTACACGCAACAAGCATCCAATATTATTACGAACTGCCCCTTCAAAACAACGTCCAATCAGAAAGTCGCCCTACAAAAGGAGCTAAAGTAGGCATCGAAGATAACGACTGATCATCACTAAGAATTTGATGGTCCATCGAAATATAGAGTAGATGGAAAGCAATAAAGGCTCATAAAGGACTCATATAGGATAAACCAATTACTTAATGAATGTCCTTCTGTAACTGGGTAAGGAACTCAGAGGACAAAACCACCCCCTGAAAATGGTGCTCAGGAATTATAGACACCGGCTCAGGGGTGGACATGGATTCGTCGGTTTCCTCCAAACGAGAGAGTGCGTCGGCCTTGGCGTTCTCCCTACCAGGTCGGTACGCAATGGTAAAGTTGAATTCATTGAAAAATAGAGTCCAGCGCAGTTGTCGGGATGTAAGGGCACGGGCTGAGCGAAGGAACTGTAGATTCCGGTGATCAGTGTAGATAGTCACGGAATGCTTGGCGTCCTTCAGATAATGACGCCATTCTTCGAACGCCGTTTTGATGGCCAGGAGCTCTCGGTCTGAAACGGTATAATTGCGTTCGGCTGGTTGTAGTTTCCTGGAATAGAACGCCACGGGATGAAGGAGACCCGTTCTGACGTTTCTTTGTGATAACACACCCCCCAGAACGTCTTGCGAGGCATCGGCTTCCACTATAAACGGCAGCTCTGAGTCGGGGTGTATCAGAATGGGAGTTGTGGTGAACCTCCTTTTTAATTCCTGGAAGGCGTGTTCGGCTTCCGAGTCCCAGGAATAGAAGACACCCTTGCGCAGTAGCCGAGTGATGGGGGTAACAATCCTGGAAAAGCCTGTGATGAAGCGGCGGTAGTAGTTGGAAAACCCCAAGAACCTCTGGACTCCTTTTACGGTGGTGGGAGATGGCCATCGTAGTATGGCTTCCACCTTTTTGTCATCCATTTGGATCCCGGCAGGAGTGATGATATGTCCCAGGAATTCGACCGCTATGGTGTGGAACACGCTTTTCTCCAATTTAACGTATAAGCGATGTCGTTCCAGCTGCTGGAGGATGGTACGTACGTGCTGGACATGTTCTGTAGTAGTACGTGAATATATCAGTATATCATCGATATACACTATACAGAAGACGTCGATATAGTCCCTGAGCACCGCATCGATGAAGTACTGGAACGCTGCGGGGGCGTTGCAGAGTCCAAAAGGCATGACCTGATACTCGAAGAGGCCGAACCTGGTCCGGAATGCGGTCTTCCATTCATCACCCTTCCGGACTCGGACGAGATGATATGCCTCCCGCAGGTCTAACTTAGTGTATATGGAGGCGTTTTTACCTGGTCCAGTAGGTTGGAAATCAAAGGCAGGGGATACCTATTTTTCACGGTGATGGCGTTCATAGCTCTGAAGTCAATACAGGTCCTCAGATCTCCCTCCTTCTTGGCCACAAAAAAAGAGGAGAGGACACCGGAGACCTGGAATGGCGTATGAACCCATTATGCAAGTATTCATCCAAGTAGGAGCGTAGATGTTCGTTCTCTTTTTCTGTGAGGGAATATATCCGACTGCAAGGAAGCGTGGAACCAGGAATGAGGTCTATCCTGCAGTCAAACGAGCGGTGAGGAGGAAGGATACTGGCACCCTTCTTGTCAAACACAGCCGCCAAGTCAAGGTATACCTCTGGTACGTTGTCCTGGGTTACCGCACCCATTCCCATCAAAGGTAGAGAGTGGGCCTGTATGGTTCGGTCACTGAAGGACTCGGCTTGAGTGTAACAAAAAACGTTACAATGCTCTGACTCCAGGGTAATGATCCTGGATGCCCAATCGATCCGTGGGTTGTGGTTCACTAGCCATGGAAGACCCAATATTACTCTGAACTGGGGTGCATCGATGAAGTCAAAGTCGATGGTTTCCGTGTGGTTGTTTACAAATGTCATCACCATGTCCTCTGTTTGATACCGGATGAGACCAGAGGTAAGGTCCGTACCATCCACTGCCTTAACCGTTTCTGGTTTTGCCTTAGGTATAATGGCCATACCCAGGTCTTTCGAGTACTGGGTGTCGATAAAATTGCCGGTGGCTCCAGAATCGAGAAGAGCCGTCACCTGCCATGTCTGGCCTGATCGTGCTCGCAGCACCACGTCAACACCCAGATGATGGATGCCACTGGAAAAGGCAGGGGTCGCTGTCTTGCAGGACGACGAACCCAGTAGTCGGACCCCACTGTCTACTGGGTTTCTCCGTTTCCCGGCTTATCTCCTTTGGATACGGGTAACGCGAAAGGTCTCCTCCCTCGTGCTCGTGTGGGCTTTACTGGGCATTCCCTGACGAAGTGTCCGTTCTTACCACAGTATAAACACTGGTTCTGTTTCCTTCGTTTCTCTCTTTCCTCGCTAGTGAGAGGACCCCGTATGCCACCTATTTGCATAGGTTCGGGTACATCACAGGTTGGAGCGGGTTCATCCTTGGTTCTATCCTTGAAGGATAATAACCGGTTGTCGCCTCCTTTGGTCTTTTCAGTCTTTCGCTCCTGTAATCTGAAGTTGATTTTGACCACCAGATCGATGAACGGTCCTATTTCCTCCGGGGGGGGTCAGAAATCTGTGAGATCAGGTCTTTCAGCTCATCCCGCAGACCCCTGTAGAATACGGACACCTTCTTGGATTCGGGCCAACGGGCCTCGATGACGAGTCTGCTGAATGTCGTGATGTAGTGGAGCAGGTCGGTGTTCCCTTGTTTTAAATTAAGCAGTTCATTATCTGCGGCTTGTACAAAGGTGTGTCTGGCGAACATCCGTCGCATTGTCTCTTTGAACATGGTTAGGTTGTACAGCATGGGGTCGTCGTTTTCTACCAAGGATATGGACCACTGGGCGGCATCGCCCCCCATGTAGGATAGTATGAAGGCGACCTTGGATGCGTCGTCTGGGAAAGCAGTTGCTCTGGCCATGAAGTGTAGTTGACACTGGTGGAGAAAGACGCTGTACTTGGTACTGTCGCCATAAAAGCGTTCGGGTGGTGCTAGCTGCGCTGAATGGGGTGCTATCACCTGTATGGCATGATCCTGGTTGGAAGCGGAGGAAGGGCCCCCAAAGGTAAACAAGGGAGGCCGTAGTATCCCTTCCTGCCTAACCCTGGAAGAGGGAGAAGGACCCCAAGGACCTGGTGCCCCAGCCACCACCTGACCCTGTAAGGCCGTCATATCATGGCGTAGGCTGAGGTTTTCTGCCTGCATACTCGTAAGCATGGCCGCTATGTCCTGCAAGGAGATCTCGGGATTGCTCATGTCGTCCGGGTGAGGTAAAACACTTGGGCTTCGGATTCTGTCAAGTACCCCACAAGGCTTACCTGTTGCTTGCGAAGTATTCTCACAGAGACGACATGAGCTATCGCCCCCGTACCCACCTTACCCCTGTCACGGAGTGTACACCAACCGGGATGAAGATGGGACCGGGGAAGGAAGCTAAAGATAACGGGGATGGCGTCCAACAGATCAGAAGAAAACCACCCTCAGGTTGGGGAATGACCATCAACTCTGGCTGAAAGGAAGACAAGGAAGACCTGGTTTATAACTGGCATAAGTAATACCCTCTCTAGGTTCGCCTCTTACACACATGCGGATCAGGCTTTACCTGGTGAAGGGAAGCACCTTGCGTGGAGTAGTCATCTATGGCAACAGAAAGAAGAAGCAGCACTCCTGCGCTGCGATTCAGGGAAACACAAATAGCTCCACAAGGTGGGTAGCACCGTCTTTGCAGTGCTCCAGAGTAATTGGATAAGGTAAACGACAAGCGCTCCTGCGCGGTGAAGAAGGTATACTAGCAAGCGCTATGGTGCAGACAGGCAAGCAACAGTCTAGCGCTCCAGCAGAGAAACAAAAAGGGAAACCAGCAAGCGCTCCTGCGCGGTAAGGTAAAGCAATGAAAAATAAGATGTACTAGCTTGGTGTCTAAGGGTAATCAATGAAAGCGCTCCAGCGCGGCGTTTCAAGGATTACAAACAGTGCTCCAGCGCGGCGTTTCAAGGATACAAACAGCGCTCCAGCGCGGCCTCAGAAATACCTGTTGCAAGGTCCGGTTCTGACGCAGGCATCAGCAGCAAGATGTAGGCATCAATCCGAAGCGCTGGACCGGCGGGAACCGCTGTGGTTTATGCGGTTTCCCCCGGAAGCGCTGAGTGTCGCATTGGCGGTTTCCGATCGCGGAAGCTAGACCGCAACCCGCCTGCCACACGGAAGTGAGGAAACCTGAATCCGCATGCGCGAAAGGCAAACATGCTGCGGACAGTAGGAAGGTAGGGAACCCCCGGGAACCATGACAGCAATGGACAGATGACCCTGTCTGATATCTGGGCATACAAGTTCACTGCAATGTTGGTGAGATAATTCACAATAACGATGGGGTCATTCTATATAAACTTGTAGATTAAATGGCAAGCGTACACTTTCTCTAACAGGTAAATGATAGATCTCTTGAAATTACCAGATCTTTTTCTTAATACTACAATTATCCCCACTTGCGTCTTTTTTAATACATTAAAAACACTGATGATAAAATTACCCTGGGTGGGAAAACAGCCCTAAGTTAGTTAGTCAACCCTCACTATTCCCCATGACTCCCTAACTGCCCTGGACATTAAACTTTATTTTTTACAAAACACAGACAAAGTTTGTGCATTAATGGATTAATGTTCCACCCCTCCTGCCACAGTTGGCACTGTATACAGAGGCAGTTGCACCCAAACCGTTGACAAGATCCATGCTCAACCCAAAGGAAAAAGTTTGGATCTAGTGAAAGTAAAGAGATTCGGTTGGAATAGGCTTAATGATCGTAAGCATCTCAACCTTTAACATTCTGATAAATGCATGGCTGCCACCAGAAATGGTAGGCAGTGCAAAGACTAAGCTGGTGGAAATGCAAATCTATTGTGTGAGTAGCTTGTTCACAGATAATGTGGCATCTCTGAATCTTTAGACCAATTAAGGGGACATGATAATGGCAAGTCACTGTTGGCCATATTTCTCTACTACAAAATTCATGGCACTTTTAAAGCAGCATACTCAAAATACCCAAAGAACCCAACAGATTAGGCACTCAAATTACTATTTAATATGAGCAACTTTAACATTTGACCTTGCACGTATACAGAGAGATGATATCTCCTAATTCTCCTGGTCACAGTAGGACTTGGGCGACATGGGCAACAGAACTAGGACACCAGATAGCTGATAAAAAATGGGCGTTCTTCTGCACACAGGTAGGGAAGGTATCCCAGAACAGTCATTATAGGCAAATTAACCTAAAATATATTCAAAGTTAAAGCACATTTGTTAGATTAGAAGCCTCCGGCCTTACAACTGAAGACATGTAACAGATTTCATAGAAATGGGTTGGATATGATACACTTGGCCTGGGAATACTGAAATATTGAAAGGTAATTTCCACTTAAATAGAGAAAATGACAAAAATCGTGTGCTGCTTTCTTCATGACTAGCACTGCTGTGATGCATTGAAGAAATCCCTTCCTCAGTTAGGAAGTTTACTGCACTGGCAGTCCTTAGGCCAAACATTGAGTGGTGATCAGGTGGGGCAATGTCCCTCTCCCCAAAGTTAATAACCGGATGTAAGACTTCATTTCTGCATTGAGGCCAACAATACCCACTTATCTTATTCCCTCGTCATCCTGACCTAGATATATTTGGTCCCCACTTCAACAATATTTAACATCTCAAATAAAAAATGACCAACAGGTAAATGACAAACCCTTGGAAATATGTGAATATGGACTAATATAAAATCAGTAGGTCATTGGTAATATTGCAGGAAGCAGGATGTAAATTTAATGAGGAACTGGCTCTTATTATGGTTTAATATATCTGTAACATGTTTTCATAACATGCAACAGATATGGTAGCAGAGTTTGTGAATTCAGTAATCACCTTGTGATGTATACAAAAGAATAAATGTAGATATAAAGAACTATGGTTACATGTAAAATGAAGGCATATATATGTGTCGAAGACAGATAAGGATTACCCAGTCCAATAAGCCTACCTATTTGTCTATCTACTGCTGCAATATGGATAGAAGACAGCCTAGTTCGGTCTTCAGTGTCACACGGGATGGGGGCAATAAATTATTTGGACTTCTTGTTAGCAAGTACTCTAGATATGCACACATTTCTGGATTGTAAGATTTGGCACACATAATATATCAAAATAGAAATTTTAGTCTAATTGAAATATCGGATTCAATTGCGGTGCTATTTGTCCCTTTGAGAGCCTATATGCATTTTGGGATGCATCACTTCATCAGGTTGCTTGACTTGATATTTATTTACCTCTGTAATCAAACAAACAAAACAAAACACAGGGCTACATACATTAAGGGAATTTACAGTTACAAAGGCTGCGATTAACAAAATAACATGGTTTGGGACCACAAAATCCCTCTTTCTTATTTACTAAACCCATTTTTTTGATCTGGTAAAGTATTACCAACAATAAAACGAGTTTAGAAATAGTTACCAAATCAAAATTTGGAAAGGACATATTTTGGGCGCTCCTTCCAAATTGTGAATCAGATCTATAGGTAACAATAGTTCTTGACCATAATTCCAGTCACAACCCATTGAACAGTTAACAATACCCAAGTTGGGGTAGTAATGATCCAGCGCCAATCAGAGATCAATAATCGATAATACACAATCACTGGCCCATACACATACACCCAACATAAATCCCTGATAGCACTGTTTCGAGTTTATTCGTTAAATCAGTTTACCAACTACAGGCTCATCCTAACATACTAGATACACAACTGAACCTGAAATCAAACTCTCTTTCCTCTGGTCGATGGACCATTAGTTAAAGAGTTGATGATAACTAATTATTGATCTACACTACTGAATAAAACATAAACTCAATATAAAGTTAATAATATTTATCGCAAATAATGTGAAGGTAAATGCTCATCATGTACAGTTTTACAAGGCAAAAACTGAATAAATCACAGAGAGAGAACATTTGTCAAAGCAAAAAGATATCAAACTTAAATTACAATGATTAGATTGCAATGAAGGAGTGGATAGATGAAGAGACATAAGATTCAGAGACAAATATACTTTTGCAAATAATTATGCAAAATACAGGTTTTAGTTATACTAACCTAAATGTCTTAGTGGAAAATCTACCCCCTGGCCACGAGAATAGATGGGGGTTCCCCAGGAAAGATTCAGGGAACAAAGAATAGGACAGGAACAGGGAAACAGGTAGTCCTCTATCTGCATACAGCAAACCGACGGACAGCGACGATCTCCCCTCTCTAGCTTCTTCAAAGAGGCACTCTCAAGAATTCTCAAACTGTTCAGCAAACCCGCGCATCTTAACACCTCCCAAACACCCCAGTTATACTCTAAAAACTTATATGCCCATCCCACCATTATAGCAACATTTTCAGAATCTCAGTCTTTCATTGGTCAGTTTAGGGGGTGTTCTATCACACCACCATAGTCACGTCCATGGTTTCACAGCATTCATTGTTCAAACTTTTTCATCAATACGTAATCCACCTTCACAAATACAGCTTCCTTCCATTTGCAACATGTTACGAAAAAAATCTATATTTTATTGTCTGCCTTCTGCAGCTTCCATGGAAGAAGTTTGTACATTTGCTCATGATCTCACGGCCATCCTTCCATTACTTGGCAGACAAACAATGGTTTACGAAGGTCGTTTACTTTGCCTTCTTCATCTCTCTCTCAAAGCTTGAATTTTCAGCTTCTATTTGATTTTTTTGCTATTAACCCATGACTTGTCATGCAAACGATGTAGGCCCATGCAAGCTTCACTATGATGAATAAAACACAGACATCATTAATTTCATGAAATATAATTTTCACAGTTTTACCACCCACCATTGCACTATCCCGCGTTATTCATCTATTAAAGCATTAACGCACAGAAAGCAGCATTATTATTATTTTTAATTTTCAAGCTGAACGTGAATGTGCCCTAGTTTTTCATGCATTAGTCCACGCATTAGTGCACGCATGCGCATAAGCATTTTCCCGTGTTTTTTTTGTGTTTTTGCAATGTTAGTTTCACTGCACACAATTAATGAATGTTACCGAGGAATTAATCCGAGCAGGTTTTACTTTTCAAACCCCTGCTCCATCAATTCCCCCCTTTGATGGCATTTTTGAGCCATCACAAAAATCTCCATCAACTAATTACCACCTTTATTTTTATCTAAAGGATTGCACTCTTCTCTCGTTTTACCATTTTCTCATCTAAGATTTTCATCATCTCATAGTAATTTCCTCTCTTATCCTCTAATTCTATTTCTTCTCTTCTTCTTTTCCTAGCTCTACGTGTATTATCTACTTCTGTCATCTTCTTCTTACCACATCTACCCTTACAACGTTTATATGCCATTATTATAAACAGAACCACTACAGCTATTAAATTAATTGGTATTAGGATTTTACCTGATAAACTACTCCCGAATGTGGAAAACCATTTACCTATAGAGGAAAAACTCTTACTAAGTATCTCCCAAACACCGTCAACCTCCAGTTGAGTCAAATCTTCATGTAATTTTGTAATATTCTTTATATACCCCTCTAGACTTTTACTTTTATCAGGTATATAAGTACAGCAATGTTGTATTTTCAACATGCCACAGACTGCGCCCTCTTTTGCCAATAAAATATCCAGGGCAAGTCGATTTTGCAAAACCATTGATCTAATTGCAACCATTTCAGTATCAATCATTAAGAACCCACCAGCAGTGTCTGTTGTTAAACGATCAACCACTGTGGACAATTTCTGAATTTTTTGCGAATTTAGAACGATTCCAACTGAGGGTATCAGTGCACCAAAAATATCACCAATGATTTCTGAAAAACTTGCTCTCTTTTTACGTGTTAATCCATGCTTTATTTCATTGATTTTATTATTTCTATCTACATGGTAAACTTTAGGAAAAACGATGCCAAAATAACAACTACCATACCAGTGTGCTGGCAACCTATATAAGCATTCTTACCACACGCATAATATACTCAGGGAAATACAGGATCAGTTCCACCTTTTAATCCCCATCCACCAGTTATCAGAAAAGTGTGTTCACATTCACTAGTACCAATGAAATAATTATTATAGTCAGTTTTTAGTCTAAGTAAACAAAGTTGCCCTTTATGATACCAATCCAGAGACATTGCAGCGTAAGTTTCGCCTTTCTTATAATTTCCCTCTCTAAAAGCCCATGGTGGTACATGTGACTTCTGTTCAGTAGCTTTCCTTTGAAAATCCTGTCTTCTATCTTCAACCATGTTAATAAATTCTTTCTCTTCAGCCCGCAAACTACAAGTCAAATTATTTCTATGAGCATATACTGTATCTACTGTCTGTGTAATGTGGAAAAATTCTCCCATGTATCCCGTATTTCTATTACTATACACCTTATTCATATCTTTTCTAATAGGAATTTCTGAAAACAATAAATCCATATTTGAATAATAGTACTCCAACTTCCCCGTCACGTAAAAAAGACTCGTTAGAACACTACATGAAACACCATATGTTAAAGGAAGGTGATGTTAAGTCACTCCCTCTGAGACAGACGAAGGTAATTGTATGCACACGTAACAATCTCTCACATCCATTGTGTCCACGTATTCATACAACAATTTGGTAAAAACATTTAACGAGAAATCACTAATTGATTTATCTTTTTTTTTTTTTTATTGAGCCTCAAGAACATTTAAATAACATTAGCAAAAATTAGCGCTAATCGACCATGAGTTTTTAAAACAAAAACAAACAAAATAAAGAAACGATAACTTCATCTTTCAAAATTAAGACCAATGGCAAAATGGACGCAGGAAAACCATTTTAAAGCACAGCTATCATAAATATCTAAAGCAGAGTGATAAAAGATTATATAATACCAAAGTGCAAAAGTGCAGAAAAGTGCAAGTGCTAATGCAAAGATGCTTAGTTAGGATGTTGAAGTGTTTAACAGAGCATATTTCTAGTTCCTCCAAACAATTTAAGAATGATAGAACAGCTAGCTAGATTCTAAATTCCAGGTAGTACTATCCCTCTATCGGGTTTTCCAAGTTACTTAAAAACTTCCAATTCTTGTTAAATTTCCTGGAAGCTCCCACCCGTCTCGTGTAGGCTTCTTCAAAAGCCCGCATCCTTTTCATTTTGTTTAACCATTTATCGTAAGTGGGAACATCCCTAGATCTCCAATTTTGGAGAATTAAGGAGCGGGCTACCAAGGAAGTAATAGAGAGGAAAATTGCTTCAGCTCCCCTTAAAATTGTTCTATCTCTACAAATTCCAAACAGGGCAACCTCGGCCTCCGGTAATACCCTCTTTTCAAATGCCCTATTTAGGGCCGAGAAGATTGCCTCCCAAAAAGACCCCAACCTAGGACATGTAAAACAAATATGGAGCCAGCCCCCTTCTCCTTCCGCCTGGCATCGGAAGCAGCTATTTTCGGCTTCCGGATACCTTTTATTGAGTGCTTTCGGAGTGAGGTAGGCCAGCCACCAGGATAGGAAGGCCATTCTTTTAAAATTGGCTGCTCTCAGAGACTTATTCCCTCGACGACATATAGCTTCCCATTCATCATTAGAAAAAGTACATTGTGTTTCACGGGTCACCCTTTCCAAATGGTTCTCAATTAATGGGAGTTGGCCCTTATTTCATAACAGACGATACCAATTCCCTACGCCACTTAATTTAGCCCCGAAAAGGGCTATCACAAGTTTATTTGGCGTATCAAAAACACCATTCAAATTTTTTAAGAAGTGAACAATTTGTAAATATTCAAAAAAGGTTGGCTTCCTCTGATTCCCATTCCTCAGCAACACCTCCTGACACGAGATTACCCTATTCTGGATTAAAAAAATATCTTAGCTCTCCTAGCCCACAACCTTCCCAATTTTTCAAGTGGCATGATTGAATTTGAAGGTCAAGACTCTTGCATTCCCTCAATTTCAAGTACTGTAACCCGGAAGAGCCCGTCCCTTTGGTAAAAGACCGAAGTCTAGTTGAATAGTCCTTCAGTGTCTTATATCTTGTTTTTTTCGGAAGTTTGGAGTTTTTTAAAAATATTGAAATCTGAGAACCGGTTTCCTGCACCATTTTATCAACAAAAAAGTTATCTCTAAACCCATTTGAACCCAATAAGCCCGCTAGTAAATCCAAAAAGCAGCGTCATAATAAGTTTGTATATGGGGTAAAGCCAGACCTCCCTGTTCAATCGTTAATTGTAGTGATGTGAGCTTAACCCTTGGTACCTTTTTCCCCCAGATAAACTGTCTGATCATGCTTTCCATCTCTTTAAAAAAAGACATTTATTTTAATGGGTACATTAATAAAAAGAAAAATGAGTAACGGAAGTATAGACATCTTAATAAGCGATACCCGTCCCACCAAGGTCAAGGGGAGTAAAAGCCACTGCTCTAATAATCTCTTTATATTTTCTTGCGTTCTTACATAATTCAGATTATATAGCTGTTGATATTGATTAGTCACATAGATCCCCAAGTATCTAATGGGGTCTGGCTTTGCGGCTTGCACCCTAAGAATGGGTGGGAGAAAGTTTATATCTGAATTCAAAACAAGAACTTCAGTTTTGTTTGGATTTATTTTGTAGCCCCCAATTAATTCAAATTTACTAAATTCCCTCATCACCCCTTCCAAATTGTAGTTGTTAGGCTTCAAATATAAAATAATATCATCCGCAAAAAGTTTCAATTTGGCCAGGCCCGGGATTGGGGCCTTAATTACTGCATTATCACGCATTCTAATAACTAAAGGGTCTATAAAAAAAGTAAAAAGCAATGGGGAGAGCGGACATCCTTGTCTTGTCCCCCGATTTATTTTTACCGTGCCGGCCCGTTTCGTATTAATTACCGCCTGTGCACCCTGATAAATGTTTTGCAGCATTAGAATAACCGGGGGGGGGGGATGCCAAATCGACCAAGGGCAAAAAACAGAGTGTTCCAGTTCACCAAATCGAATGCTTTCTCCGCATCGACCATCATAATACAGGCCGGGATAGAGTTGGTGTTACAATAATCCAAAGCCTGTATTAAAAATTCCGTATTAGCTGCCATTGATCTTCCTGCTATAAAGCCGGCCTGGTCTTTATGAATAGTTTCCTGCGCAGCCGATAAAAAACGCTCAGCCCACACCTTCATTAAAATCTTATAATCTGAATTAAGGAGGCTAATGAGCCTATAAGAATTAACATCCTTCGGGTTCTTATCCTTTTTTACGAAGCAGACAACAATTGCCTCTTTAAAAAACGGGGGAACCTGACCACCCTTTTTGATGTAATTAAATAATTTTTTCAAGGGTGGGATCAATTCTTTTGAGAAGATCTTATAAAATTCTATTGGAAACCCATCCTCCCCACACGCTTTAGCTCCAGCCATAGATTTGATGGATGCCAAGATCTCAGCAGTTTCTAAATCTGATTTTAACTGATCAAACCGAGAATTGGACAGTCTGGGAATATTTACGTTATCAAAGTACTCCTGTATAGTCCCTTCCCCCACCAGGTATTCAGTAGTGTAGAGTTGCTGAATGTTCCAAAAAAATCTGTGGAATCTCATCACTATTAGTTACTTCTACTCCGGTCTTGGGGTTAATCACCTTCAAACTAAAGCCGCTTCTTGTTTAGTTTTTGTAGAGCTGGCCAGCAATTTGCCAACCATCTGGCTATCCTCATAGACCTTTTGTTGGTAGGATCAGGAGCTACTAATCTCTTCTAAAACAAAAAAGTCTCTCAGGGCCTTTCTAGCCTTATCCAATTGGTGTGGACGTGACCGGATCCTCTGAACATGTGCCCTTTCCACTGCCCCCTGCAGTTTAGCTATTTTGAGCCGCCGAGCTCGAGACTGGGCGGCTGAGAAGGAAATTATTTGTCCTCGAGCTGCGGCCTTAAACCCCCCCCAAACCGCGAAGGGTCCAGCCGTCTCCTCATTAATCCTAAAATACTCAGAGATCCAGGCTCTAAAACTCTCAACCCATTCTTGATCTTGGAGAAGGAGGCGATCCATCTGCCCCCTGGATCGCTCCCTTCTCACTTCACCAAACTCGAGCTCAAGCCCTATATACGAATGGCCAGAGAAGGGGTTAATCCCCATATCTGCCTTTAGGACAAGAAGGGATCTCGATGTTAAGAAGAAATCAATTCGGGATGCTGTCTGATAGCGGTACGAATGACAAGTGTAACTATTTTTATCGGTATTGGCTTTCCGCCAAGGATCTATTACTTGGTAATCATGCCTGATAACCTCGAAGATTCTTTTAGTATTAGGTTTCAGTTGTTTTTTGTTTTTATTTGAGGTATCCTTCTTTAGATCCTGTATATAATTAAAATCTCCACCGATAATAATCTGCCCGGGGGCCCCCCTCAAGAGCTCATTGATTTTGACCAGCCCTGAGGCATCATCCGTAACCGGGCCATAGTAGTTTATAAAGTTTAGGATCCTCCCCTTCAAGTTCGCCACTACCCATAGCCATCTCCCCTGTGGATCCCTACGAATTTGTTCAAATTCCCATGGCAAATTCTTAGAAAAATAAATAGCAACCCCTCTCATAGCTAGGCCTGCTGACGCAAAGAAGGCGTCCGAGAATGCCCTAGGTAGATACAGTTTAGGTGAATTAGATTTTAAGTGTGTCTCTTGGAAGAACAAGACATGGGGATTAAACGAAGCAAGCCACCTAATAAGCCCACCATATTTTTGTTTGTTAAGCATTCCATTGGCATTGACTGACAAAATCTTACATTTACGAGTGATTTCTTTTTCTATTTCTTAAATAAGCTTCTTGTTTGCTCAAAAACAAGTACCTATATATACCACTGTTTGCTCATTTTGCTACTGCTCTTTTTCCTGCTAGTGGTCCCCCCCTAGCAACCCGCCCTCCCACCCCGGAAAAGAAGAACCCCCCCCACAGAAATGTGGAAAAACTCCCACTAGCCACATTTCTACCCACCCTGCTAACCTCATGGGTGTCATGGTACCACACCCTAGGTGACCCTGCTGCCCCCAGCAAATAAGAAACTCAAGCTTTCTTTAGTATTACATCAGGTTCTAGATCCAGCCGAGATTTCTTTCAGTAACAACTGAGCCTCTTCCAAATTTGAGAATAGAAGTTCCAGAACCCCCAACTTTGACTGTTGTGCTATTGATGCTTGGACACCCTGAGCTTTAAATATATATAACATCTTTACAAATTCCTTTCGCCTACGCGCTGCCACAGCTGTCATGTCAGAAAATATTCGACATTTAGATGTTTCATTTACAAAAAACTGTCTTTGCTGAATCGCCTTTGTTAAAATACGCTCCTTAACACGAAAGTCTGCAAAGTTCAGCAAAATTGTTCGTGGTATCGTTGAGTTTGGGAAGGGATGAGCGGGAACTCGATGTGCCCTTGTGATGGTTAAGTCTCCTTCAAATTCGGGAAGAATTTTTTGTTTAATAAACATGTTGACCCATTGAAGAGTTTGAGTCCCTTCAATTCCTTCGGGGACCCCCACTATGCGAAGGTTCGACCTCCAGGAATGATTCTCGAGTTCCTCTAGCTTGTTCTCCAAAAAACTTTTGTTTTTTACTGCTTCATTCATCTTCCCGAGCATCTCATTCATTTGGTCTTCCAGCAGCGAAATTCTGGTTACAGCTTCCTGCAGTTTAATTGGAAGACATGTCATTACTTCTTCAATTTTGCCTAGCCGTTGATGTAAAGAGGCAATCTCGAGTTTTTGTGATCTTTTCATTTCCCTGACCTCTTCCAGAATGAGGTTCAGCATGTCTCTTATGTCCATCTGATGCGTGAAGGGTGCTTCTACCCCATTGCTATAGTTGATTTGTGATGCCATCCCATCCTGGTTCAAATTCTCAGTGGATGAATTCTCAGTTTCCAGGAAGGCGTCACCCGGCAATATCCCCCGTATCAGAGGCGGAGACAGGGGTCGAGGTTGAGACTGGGGTTGGACTGAATCCTGTAATAGTGGAGGATATTATGCCTCTCTTACTGGCGTCTTGTTGACTTCAGACGGAAGTATGATTAGCTGAGTCGGGCTAAGAGCCTTCTTTTCGGTCAAAGTTGATGGTTCTAATGAGCCCCCCTGGTCTTGGTCATGGACTGCCGGGTTTTTTTGGGGGGATGGAGATGGGGCCTGTCCAGGCGGATGGGTGCACTGTGATGTTATCAGGTCTTGTGCAGAACCTTCTGGTAAATCAACTAGCACCTCTAGTGGCACATTTGGTGCTTTTATAATCGATCTGGGAGGAGGTGGTAAGGACGCTTTTTTCAGAAAAAGAGGAAATTCCTTTGCACCTTTTAACTCCTTTTTATGCCCATCGACTATTGGGGTGTCTAGTCGTTGTTTCGCCGACGATGCTGGAACCTCCATCAGATTAGGTGCAGCTATAATCTCATCTTCTACCAGTTCCTGGGACAGAGGGGGGGGCATCTCTTCCTCTGAACTTTCAAAGCTGACATCTGAGCCGTGGAGATTGGTACTATGCTCTCTTCTAGCTATCCGTGCAGTTGCCTTTGCCTGGGCTAAACGAGTTTAGGCTTTCAGCCCGACTGCTGAGTCGACGTTGGCAACTGCGCTAGAATGTTTAAGATGTTTACCCATTTTATTTAATTTTTTTCCCCCGGCCCTCTTATTCCCCCTCAAATCTGTCCAGGTGTCCCCCTAACTGCACCCACTGTTCCTGTATCTCCACAAAAGTCCAGGGGCTATACACGTATGATTATGTACACAGGACAAAGTGCCTCCCACTTCCCTCCACCTCCTTCCACCTATTGCTGTTCCGTACCTCTTAGCCTCAGCGCCTCTTCAGCTTCCTCCACATACAGCCAAAAAGCCACCCTGTCGTTCTCCACTGTTTATCCTGGCGTTGGAGTTATTCCTGATTTTCAGATGTCCAGATGTCTTCTTCCAAAAAAAACCAAAAAAACCCTGGCGCTATCACCTCCTTTCATCCCCGGCGCCTCAAAACTTGTGGTGCCGGCAGGTCCGCTGTAAGGAGAGAGAAAAGTACGGCAAAGTACGAAGCCGTGCAACTTCCCGCTATCTTCCTGCGGGAAAATAAACAAATAGACCAGCGGGGGCTCCGTACAAGTGACTTTCCTGCCGCATTTACGAGGAACATCCAGTTATCCTCCAGCGGGGGAAACCGGCAACAAAAAGACCAGCACAGGCTCCGTGTTTTCGGCGTTGTTTTTTTAAATTTCGGACAACTTTCCTGCTGCGTCTACACGAGGAACGCCGAGGTCCGATTCACCATTGCTGAGGGTGGAGCGGGCAGCGTCACCTGAGGCTACTCGGAGGCGTGGTTCTCCGTAGCCATGTCCCCTAATTGATTTATCATGATGATAAATGCTATCATCAACCTGATCATTGTTAATTTTAGGGGTTTCTTTAGTAACAGGATCCATTCTTTCCCTAATCACATTATTAGTATTATTCTTGATATTAGTCACCATTAGAACAATCAATCAATCAGGGAATTGTAAGCATGCTACTCACCCGTGAGGGTCTCAAGGCGCTGAGGGGGGGTCCGCAGATCTGTTTAGCCGAAGAGCCAGGTCTTGAGGGTCTTCCTGAAGGTGTTCAGGGAGGGGGCGCGTCTGATGTCTGCCGGTAGCTCGTTCCAGGTCTTGGCTGCAATGTGAGAGAAGGATCTTCCGCCTGCTCTGGCTCTGTGGATGCGCGGGATTTCGGCCAGTGCGAGGTTGGAAGATTGGAGGTTTCTTTCGGATTGGTGGATGTTGATTCTGTCATTGAGGTATTTGGGTCCGTTGTTGTGTAGGCATTGGTAGGCGTGAGTGAGGATTTTGAAAGTGACTCTTTTCTCCACGGGGAGCCAGTGGAGACTTCGTAGGTGTTGGCTGATGTGTTCGTGTCGGGGGATGCCGAGGACGAGTCTGGCGGCGGTGTTCTGTATTGTTTGGAGTTTGCGGAGTAGGGACTTGTTGATGCCGGCATAGGGTGAGTTTCCATAGTCCAGTCTGCTGGTGATGAGTGCGTGGGTGACTGTCTTCCTTGACTCGGGGGGGGGATCCACTTGAAGGTCTTGCGGAGGATGCGGAGGGTGTTGAAGCAGCTGGAGGTGACGGCGTTGACCTGTCGGTTCATGGTGAGTGATGAGTCGAGTACGATGCAGAGGTTCTTAGCGTGGTCTGAGGGGGTAGGTGGGCTTCCAAGGGCGGTCGGCCACCAGGTGCTCTTCCATGCAGAAGGGGTGGTACCGAGAATGAGGACTTCTGTCTTCTCGGCATTGAGCTTCAGGCAGCTGTTGGTCATCCAGACTGCGACGTCTTGCATTCCTTTCTGGAAGTTGAGTTTGGCAGTGGTGGGGTCTTTGGTGAGGGAGAGGATGAGCTGGGTGTCGTCGGCGTAGGATACGATGTTGAGGCCGTGTTGTCGGCCAATGGCTGCGAGGGGGGCCATGTAGATGTTGAAGAGGGTGGGGCTCAGTGATGAACCCTGTGGGACTCCGCAGGTGATTTTCGTGGGGTCGGAGAGGAAGGGTGGGAGTCTGATCCTTTGGCTTCTTCCGGTGAGGAATGATCGGATCCAGTCCAGGGCTGTTCCTTGTATGCCTGCGTCGTGTAGTCTGGCGACTAATGTCCGGTGGGAGACGGTGTCGAAGGCCGCTGATAGGTCGAGTAGGATGAGGGCTGTGGAGTGGCCTTGGTCCAGGAGGGTGCGGATGTCGTCTGTGGTGGCGAGTAGGGCGGTCTCTGTGCTGTGGTTTCTTCGGAATCCGGATTGGGACGGGTCGAGGACGGCGTTCTCTTCAATGAATCGTGTCAGTTTCCTGTTGACTGTTTTCTCTGCAACTTTGGCTGCATAGGGGAGGAGCGAGATTGGCCGATAGTTCTTGAGGTCGGTGGGGTCAGCTGTGGGCTTCTTGAGCAGGGGTCTGACTTCTGCGCGCTTCCAGTCATCTGGGAAGGTGCCTGTTTTGAAGGTGGTGTTGATGGTGCGTTGTAGTTCGGGTGCGATGGCGGCCGCAGCTCTGTGGTAGATGTGAGGGGGCAGGGGTCGGTGGGGGCCCCCGAGTGGATGCTTTTCATGGTCGAGGCGGTGTCTTCGGCCGTGATCGGTGTCCAGTTGGAGATGGTGGGCTGGCTGGTGTTTCTGGGGGGTGGGGGGCCGTCTGTGGCGCCTGGTGGATGGTCGATGAAGTTGTCGTAGAGGTTTTTGATCTTGAGGTGGAAATAGGTTCCAAGCTTGTCGCAGAGGTCTTGGGATGGTGTGATGTCTGTGGCTTTGCTGCGTGGGTTGGTGAATTCCTGAATGACACTGAAAAGTTCCTTGGAGTTGGCCAGGATTTTGTTGTGGATGAAGTTCCTCTTGGTGGCTCTGATCTGGTTATGGTAGTCCGTCAAGGTGTCCTTGTAGGTGGTGTGGTTTTCGGTTGTCTTGGTGTTTCTCCAGTTCTTCTCCAGGCGTCTGCAGGTGCGTCTGGCTTCTTGGAGAGCAGTGGTGTACCAGGCGGCTTTCCTGGGGCATTGTCTGTCAGGGTTGCGTAGCGGGGCGAGCTCGTCTGCGCAATTGAAGATCCAGGTGTGGAGTTCTCTGGCTGCGTTGTTTGCATCGTTTGCGTCGGGTGCCCAGGTGTGGTTGTCTCGGGTGAGGGTGGAGTTAAGTTACAGGTACAAAGACAGTTAGTATTAACCATATTAACATTAATAGCAAAACACTACATAAGCAAACTTTGACACATCTACGTTTAAAACTAGGTTCTTGATTTCCAGTCACTATGTCTTCTGCCATTTTGTATACTAAGAAAAATAAAAATCTAAGAAAAAACCTAACAACTTTCTAAAAAATCTTTTGACAAGCTTGTCCAAAAACCACCGGAAAATAGTGCATCCAACACTTCAAGAAGAAAGCTTCTTCTTTAACCCCCTCTTTTTCTTTCTTTTTTTTTTTTTTTTTTTTTTTTTAAAGAGTCTTCTTCAGATCATCTGGAAATTCCCAAATATTTTCACTGAATTTTGTTGCACCTTAATTTTTCACTGTTCTCTTTTAAGGCGGTCTCAGTTTGCTTTCATCAATTTGCTCAGTACCAGTACCAGTTTCTCTTTCTATTTGATCTGTGCTTTCAATTTCTTCCAAAATAACATATGTCCATTCAGGAGCTCTGTATTTCCTGCTTGGGACTCTTATTCTCTTTGTTCTTCGTACTGATTCTTCCTCTGATTCTTCTTGTTCAGTTGGACTTGATACTTCATTTATTTGTTCTGGCGTTCTATTTTCAAGAGTGTATTTCAGTCTTTTTACTCCACTTGGCCAATTGTCACCCTTTTTCGCTCTCTTTGCTTGAACCACTTCTTCACCCTTTCTTTCTGGTTCACAGGCTCTTTTATTTAGCCTTTTTTTTTGTTGAACTTGCTCTTGATCCTCTGTAACTTCTTTTTCTACTTGCTCAACAGCAGTCTTACGAGACCCAGTAGCTGGTGCCCACTCTACTTGACTTGTGATTGGTTGTTCATCATCATTTTGCTTGTCAGAATCTGTCACTCTAGATTCTTTAGCTTCAAAACCTTCAGCTTCTGGTTTCTTATTTTTATTCACCAGTTGCTGCTCACCTTCTTTTTCAAGTGGACTTGGGACTCTTCTGGTATGACTCTCATTGATCCAGTTTGGCAAGCCACCACACTTCACTGCTGTTGTTGTCACCAAAATGATCTGATAAGGTCCATGCCACCTGGGTTCTAAACACGACTTCCTCACGTGTTTCTTGACAAGAACCCACTCTCCTGGACTCAGATCATGTTTTGGTTGCAATTTCTCTAACCTGATGAGACACAGAACGCACCAGATCAGCAAATCCTTTGCAATAATCAAGCACTAGATCATCAGAAATATTCATCAGTTTGTTTGCTGGTACAATCACTTGTCTCATTGCTCTTCCCATCAGCACTTCATGAGGACTTAATCCAGTCTTTTTGTCTGGGATGCTTCTAAGACTCATCAATACCAGGGGTAAAGCGTCAGGCCACTTCAGAGTTGTGGATGCACATACTTTTCCAAGTCTAGATTTTATAGTGCCATTAATTTGCTCGACCACTCCAGATGCTTCTGGTCGGTAGGCACAATGCAGCTTCTGCTCAATCTGTAGTGCTGCACAGATCATCAGAATCATCTCATTATTAAAATGAGATCCCCTATCTGTCGCTAAAGTGACTGGAAAACCAAACCTTGGAATTAGTTCTCTTAGTAGCAGCTTTGCAACAGTTAAACTATCATTTCTTCTTGTTGGATAAGCTTCTACCCAACGAGAAAACAAGCAAACAACAACTAACACATATTTTAGTCCGTTACAGGGGGGAAGCTCGATGAAATCAAGCTGGAGCCTCATAAATGGTCCTGCCGCTTTTCCTATTCATCCCCAACTCACAACTGTCTTTCTGCCTGGATTTTGTTGCAGACATGTAACACACCTCTGACAAACTCTCTGTAATGACCCTGAATTTAGGATTATACCATGACTGCTTGAAGAGCCTTATCATTGCATCTCTTCCAACATGTGCAATTCCATGGTATACCCTTGCCATTTGGGATAGTAAAGAATCTGGCATAACTGGTCTCTCATCAATATACACCCAAACTTCATCTTCTGCTCTCTTTTTGCAGTCTGATTTCTTCCAAATTTCCTTTTCCTCTTCACTTGCCTCTTCTTGTAACTGTCTAATCTCATCCCAGGTTTCCCAGGAGGAAAACATTAGGTGGCAATTAGTATTTTTCTTTTCCACCCCACTGTTTATCGCAATTAAATTTTGTGCACAGAAACGCGCTACTTGATCAGCGTATCTGTTGCCGCTTGTCACATAATCATTTCCAGACTTATGTGCAGAACATTTGACCACTGCAATTTTCTTTGGTAATTGCAGAGCATCCAATAAATCTTTCACATTTTTGCTATTTCTTATAGGAGAACCTGAAGAAGTCAGAAATCCCCTTTGCATCCATAACTGTCCGAAATCATGAACCACCCCAAAACCATATTGACTGTCGGTAAATATGGTTACTTTCAAATTTTTGCTAATTTTGCATGCTCTAATCAGAGCTACGAGCTCAGCAATTTGTGCAGAATTTACCCCTTTTAGACAGGATGCTTCCAGAACTCAATTCGCCTTTTTTATTTCTCAGACAAGATCCATCAACAAACATCACACTATCTGATTCCTCTAACAGGGTATCCTTAATGTCTGGCCTTGGTTTCGTGCACAATTCTGTCACATCCAAACAATCATGATCTGCTTCTTCTCTTACTTCCTCATAAAATGGACTAGGCAAGAATATTGCCGGATTTATTGTTGTACATCTCACTACTGTCACATTTTCAGCACCCAATATTACTCTTTCATACCTAGTCAGCCGACTATAGGTCATATGCTGCGTACGTGTTCTTGTCAAAAGAATCTCAACTGAGCGTGGCACATATACTTTAACTGGATGTCCCATCACAATCGCTTCACTTTGTTCCAAACTCACACAAGTAGCAGCTACTGCTTTCAAACAACCTGGTAACGCTGCAGCCACTGAATCCAAAGTATCAGAAAAATATGCCACTGGAAGTCGTGCCATCCCATATTTCTGAGTCAAAACTGAAAGTGCACACCCATCTCTTTCACAACAGTACAACGCAAAATCCTTTGTATAATCTGGCATTCCCAATGCAGGTGCTCGACAAAGACTGTCTCGTAACTCAATAAAAGCATTCATGCTTTCATCGTCCAATTCAATCGGATCAGTCACATCTTTGTGTGTCAACCTCTGTAGAGGCTTTGCAATCAGTGAAAAACCACTGATCCACTGTCTGCAGTATCCAGCCATTCCCAGGAACATTCTCACTTTCTTTTGAGTTTTGGGAGGACTCGTCTGTTGAATCACATTGTTCCTTTCTGGCGTCACTTTTCTCACTCCTTTCTCTATTTTGTGTCCCATATATTGGACCTCTTGTTTACAAAACTGTAATTTTTCTAGTGACACGTTGTGTCCCCCTTCTGCCAGATGATTCAGTAAGGCAATTGTATCTGTCACACATGCCTCTCATGTTTTTGATGCCACCAGTAGGTCATCAATGTACTGAACCAAAACTGATTTTTCTGGCATAATCAAAGTCTCCAAACATTTTTTCAAAATCTGATTAAAAAAATCGATGGGCTCTCTGTGTACCCTTGAGGAACTCGGCACCATGCCAAAACACGGTCTCCGAACCGGAACACAAATAAATATTGGCTATCCGGATGTAAGGAAATCGAGAAAAATGCCTGACACAGATCAATTACTGTATACCATTCTGCATCACAGGGAATCTGATATGGAATCACGTTGGATTCGGTACTATTGGACAACATGGTACTGCAACCTTATTTACCTTTTGTAAATCCTGTACTATCCTATATTTTCCACTTGGCTTCTTAATTCCCATAATAGGTGAATTACAAGGACTGCTTAGTATTTCTTTTAAAATTCCTTGCTCAATCATTTGGTCAATCACAGGAATAACTCCTGCTGTTATCTCAGGACTCATTTTGTATTGGGGTGTGTTTGGAAATGTTGCACCCGGTTTTACCGTAACCTGAATAGGATCCACACCTTTCATCAGGCCAATCTCTTTTCCTGAGAAATCCCATACATCAGATCTTACAGTATCTCTCAACTCTGCAGGCAAATCTCCTTCAGTAAGAAGTGAAAATAGTTCATCCACTTCTGTTCCTTGCTTTGCTAACATCATTTTAAACACAACATCCTCATCTGGTGTTTGGAAAGCAATACCATCTGGTGTACAATAAATTGTGCAATTCATTTTGCACAGTAAATCTCTCCCTAACAGATTCACCGGACTCGTATCACATACCACGAACCGATGCATGTCTCTGAATCTTCCAATATGAACTTCTATTGGCTTTGTTATTGGGGTTCTGATATGCTTATTGGAAACTCCTACAACTTGGATAGTTTCTCCTGAGAGGGGTAGGTATGGAATTTCTGCTGCTCTCAAAGTAGAACGGGTAGCACCAGTGTCCACTAGGAATGTAATATCATTACCTTCCACTTTCCCATCAACAAATGGACCTGACTGATCTACCTCTAGAGTTGCGCCAAGCACGCACTCTTCCTCCCCCCTCAGGCACCGTCATTGAGATGAGTCTGAATCACTCTCATTGCACTGCAACAAGTATTGTGGAATCATTTGCACATTTTGATTCTTACCAATTTGTTCACTCGCGTGAAATCCAGTGTTCGCACTGTATCTCTGCACCTGAGCATTCACATTATTTGGCATTGGAGCTTGTGGTACCTGTAACTGTGGAGTAACTATCTGCTGCTGCTGTTGTTGATTCACAACCACCTCATTCTGCATCTGTGAATTTAAATTTTGATTTAACCCATTATTTTTCTGAGCAGATCTACACTTGTTCTTCTAATGTCCAAATTTTCCGCACGCATGACAAGGATATTTCCTTTTCATTTCATCTTTGTTCATCTTACCTCTACCTCTACCACCACTCATTACTTGACCATTTTGATTCTGACCTCTCATCTGAAAATCTGTTTGGGAACCACTGTTTTCTTCTTGCTGCTCTGCTACCTTCACATGTGCCCACATCATTTTCTCTTTTAGCTTCTTATGTCTCGATTCAATATCATCACTACAATACTTTGCATACCTCAATATTTCATCAACCATTTTACTTTGCCAACAAACCAAATGTTGCTGAATCATGTTACTAGTTTCTGGCTTTAATCCAAAAACAAAACGATACACAAAATGTTCCATATATTTATCTCCAATATTCTCAAACCCACTGTACTGTTTGTTCGCCTGTAACAACCTTTCATAATAAGCATGTACCTACTCCTTTGGTTCTTGGGTTGTTCTGTCAATTTTAACCCAATCTGTTTCTTTCAGAGAAATTTTTCCTTTCAGGTATGTAATTACCTGTTGATATTTTCTCATCACCTCATCTGAAGGTGCACCTGTTTTCGGATCTCTAGGATATTCTTCTTTAGGCCAATCAACAGTAATCTTACACTCTGTCCATAAATCTGCTGGGACAACAATCTCAAAGAGACCATCCAGATCTTTCAACAAGACTTTTGAAACCTTCACAAACCTCTTTACTTGTTTGTACCATTCAACTGGTTTTCCCTCAGCCTAGGAAAGTCATGAGTAAAAGACAATATATCCTGTCTTGTCCAAGGAACGTGAACATATCCACCACCCGGAACTTCTCTCATTGGACACACCCTTCCAGCCTGTTCTGTTTCTCTCAGTGGAAATAAAGACGCATTCTTATTGCCATTCATTTCTTCTTTCTTTTTCGCCTATCTGCCTTTCCACCGTTCTACATCTCCCCATTTCTTCAGAATATTCATTAATTCTTTTATTTGTAGTCTTTTATCAGACGCATTCAAACTCTCTAAATCCTTTTCAGTAAAATCCAGTCTATATGTTTTCTGTAAAACTTTTGACTTCTCTATGTCTACTCCATATTCACGAGCAGCCTCTGTCAACTTATCGTGAAGATTTCTCGCTCTCCAAGTAATATTTTTGCACAGAAATAACAACTCTTCATCTCGATAATTACCCAATCTGTCTGGACTTATTGTACCAAAAATCATTTCTTCCAAGTCCACTCTCAGTTTACCCACATCCATACTCTGTGGTTGAGGTTTTCGCTTTTCCATTCCCCTTATCCAGTCATCTAATTCATCTGGTGAGGGTCCCATTGAACTACCTGATATTGGAGTGACATTCTGCACTAATCTCTTTGGATCCATTTGCGCACTTCTCTTAGGGGTTTCAGTTAACAACTCACAAACTGGCAAATCAATTAATGAAATACTGGTCTCTAACTGTTCTACCTGATCATCTATCATTACCACTTTATTCCTGTTTCTATTCTTTGGGACTGTCAATGTATGTACTTTTGATATATTCAGTTTTTCTCCATACAATGGAACTACAGGTCCAATCGTTACAGGCACTGTTAATGCTTCCACATTCAGATTCAACTGATTAATTTTCTTAGTCAACTCCTCTCTTGCCCTATTCAACATATCCATTTCACTCTCTTGTACTGTTCCAGTCACTATCGGGACTTGAAAACCTGCGGAATTAGTGGGGTTCCCATTAATGGTGCATTTGGGACTGTCTCACTTGTGTTCACTTGATAAGGTGGAGGTTTTTTAGTCAAAATGTCGTCTAATAACTCATCAGAATCACTTAGGACAAAATCTATCCTTGATGACTCTACATATTTCTTCTTCTCTTTACATTTGCCTCAGTTTGCTTCTTCAGCAACTAAAACTGGATATAGACCCTCTGTCACAACCGCTCTACTCCATCTTTTCATCCTTTCTCCTCGACTTTCAAAAGGATATCTAGTCATAATATTCCTGTATCTTCTTCCGCCCCTATACTTCTCTCGCTCATATGCCTCGTATTCCCATTCCTCAAGCGCTTCATATTGAGTAGGTCTAGGTCTAGGTTCTAGAGAATTCATTCGTTCTCTCAGATTCTGTAGAATCCTTACATTAAATGTACCATGCTTTAGAAAAGCTAAAACACCACCATCTTCCGTGTATTTCACCCAATTCTCTAACCAAGTACACGTATGGTAACCACATTCTAACACACACACACTAGCCCTAGTATACAACTAGGGGAGGGAACTAGAGGCACAGGGCTTAGGGACGAGCCAGCCTCCTATCTAGTATTTAAAACACAAATAAGGCTGTCCCTAGTGAGGTTTCCTACAAGTACCTACAGAATCTCTAGAGATGTATATCCACAAGGGACATCTCAAAAAGGTGAAAGACTGGCCTCACACACCACCTGGTGTCATGCTTCATCATAGGCCGTCCTCGCCCTCTAAAAACTCCGTTTGATAGAGGGCGGGCATACACCTGAAGACAGGGATGCACTTCTAAAACTAAGTGGTGGCCCGAAAAGTGAGTGAAAGTGTAATTTAAAAACCATTAAACTTGTCCCCAAGGAGTTTAATTAAGGGGCAGATCTATGGTATTAAAATAAGTGAGCGGTAATCTGGGAATACAATATCCCTTTACCGAAATAGATGGTCAACATGTTTCTGCTCTACGTCCCATATGGGTACATAGCATTCGTCAGGACCGAGATGGATATTGGGCTCTACCTTTATACACAATGTGCATGAAAGGGTTACCACTCTACCAAACGGGGTGCAATTACCAACTCCCCATATAGTGCAAAATCTAAAATATAAGAGTATCTGTAGGGAAAGGAAACAAAAGGAACAAACAAACCGGACGTGTAAGTAAGTTGTAAAGTACACTATGCTGTACGTATAACAACACACGTTATGCTGCGCGTGGTGGTATCTAAGTGAAACACGTGTCAATCATACGTGTTCACACTTAAATAGAAAAGCACTTAATGATACTGCTTACCTAAGGACACTATCCTATAAGCTTCATGGGAGGTCGAGGGTGGAAGAGCCTACTGTGGCTTATTCTGGAAAAACACACACAATGCATGAAACACTAGCACACACTCGTACAAATACATGCCTTAAAATAAGTGCCTGCACATAAGGCGTCCAAGGCACTTCAGCATTTACACATGACACTCCTACTCTTACTGTCATATTCAGCGCTTCCAGCAGTTCCATCTAGGTTCATCCGCTTCGCCTCCCCGCCGGTAATGTGGATAAGTGGGGGCGGGTTTTTATACTCATGCGTGCTGGCTCTTTCGAAAATAATTGAAAGATTAGATGATTGTTACCGCCTGTGCGGGTTCCGGTGTGCGCTTAAACAACTGCCTGGTTGCCTGTTTGTGGGCGGACCAAAGGAACTCAAGGGTAAGCCATCGTTGGCACGCCCATAGTACCAGAGAACGCGCATGCGCTGACCTCGCTCCACCGCTCTCATCCCCTTAGTTAAAACGGCACTATACGCCCTAACCAGTAGCACGCCCATCGTCATGAGGGAGCATGCGCTAGACACGCTCCACCGCTCTCATCCCTCTAAATGAAAAGGATGGCACACAACAGTAGCGCTTTACCGTGGAACACAACTACGCTTATATCTAGCGGTTAGATACTACATGCATGTCTCCTCAGACCACTAAATTATGGTAAAAAGGTTATCAAGTGTCAGAAGGACACTGCTTTATATTAAAATAATCAGAGCACATAGTGCCACATAATGAATCACTCTAGGTAGCAAAGGTTACCAAAGGTGGTAGTCGTGACTCAATATAACAAGATATTTACAGGCACATACTATTAAACAGTAAGCCATCATAAAAAACAATCAGTATATGGGTGATAGTTTTGTATATGTAATGGTCACGCCTCTATCAGAACTACTAATGGTCAATATATATTAGCGAGATAGTTGCAGCCAAGGTATTTCATCATTGAGCCCGGTGTCCCATGAGCGCAACCGGTACACCCAGCGTTGTTCCCTAACATGCAATTGTTGACTTATGTCGGTTTTTTGTTTTCGCATCACCTCCATGACCACCCATCTCAGATCGGATTCAGTATGGTTCTTTTCGAGAAAATGTTTGGTCAGTCTGGTGTTGGATTTTTACATCGAATTGTGCTGCGATGTTCATTAATACGTGTTTTCACTTTCCTTGTGGTCATCCCAATGTACTTCAAATTACACGGGCAGTTCAGCATGTATATCACGTTTTCAGTGTTACAATTACTGAAGTTTTTAATGTCCATGGTCTATTTGTGCCAATATCTACTTCTTTAGTAGTGGCAGTGAACTGGCAACACACACAGTTACCACATGGGAAGTGACCAACTGGTTTAGGTTGGCTCCAGAGGGTAAATTGATTGTCCTCTTCCTCACGTATATTTTTTGAGTGTACCAGGTCGTCTCGTAGGTTTCTGCTTCTCTTAAAAGCGAAAAGGGGAGGTTCCCACTTTCTTGTTCCGCTGTTAAGTATCGCCCATTTCTTTTTGATAATATTCTGCACTTTGTTGGACACGGGGGTATATGTAGTCACACATACCAAACGGTCGGTTTGTTCCTTTACTGTGGTGTCAAGTAGGGCTGCTCTATTGTTATTTCTCGCCCTTTTCTTGGCTTTCCTGACCATATGTTTTGGATAATGTCTTGCCAGGAGTTTGGATTCCAGTTCTTCTGCCTGTGCGTGAAATGACTCTAATTCTGAGCAGTTTCTTCGCACTCTTAAGAATTGGCCCACAGGCAGATTTTGGCGTAGTGCCTTTGGATGGTAGCTCTCATATAGTAAGAGACTATTCCTGTCTGTAGGTTTTGTGTGTACTTTAGTGGAGATCCCTCCCATTGTCAAGGTGATGTCCAAGTCTAAAAAACAGCATGGTTTTTTCAATAGTGTGGGTGAATTTAAGATGCAAGTCTTTACTGTTTATCCACTCCACAAAAGTACTGGCTTCCTCCATTGTGCCGTGCCACACGACAAGAATGTCGTCTATATATCGTTTCCACATCTTCATCTGATGGTTAAAAGGGTTGTTATCACTGAAGATATGATCTTCCTCAAACTGGTGGACGTACAGACACGCCAGACTCGGCGCGAAGGTACTGCCCATTGATGTGCCTTTGATCTGCCGATACAGTTTATCTTCGAACTCGAAGAAATTTTCAGTAAGAGCCAGCTCCGCACACTCTAAAATGAAGTGTGTTGGTGTGATAAAAGACCAATCTTGATTTAGGAGGATTAGTTCTACCACCTCCAATGTACGTCTCTGGGGAATACTTGTATAGAGTGCCTCAATATCCATAGTTATGAGCAGGTCCTCCTCGACGTTGATATCCAGGTCCCTCAAAAGGCATAAGACGTCCTTCGTATCTTTTAGATATGATGGAGATTTTTTACGATGGGTCTTAGGAACCAATCGCAGAATTGGGATAAAGGTTCCAACAGTGATCCGATACCCGACACTATCGGTCTCCCTGGTGGTGGTGTCTTGTTTTTATGGATTTTGGGGAGCGTGTAAAATCTTGGTGTTCTCGGTTCTGTGTTTATGAGGAAATCAGCCTCATGTTTCGTGATCCAATCACTGTCAGTGCTTCCTGAACCATGCTCTTGATTTTGTTCGTAATCCATGTAGTAGGATCATTCAGATGTACCTCGTAGCTCATAGTATCAGATAAAAGGCGGAGGCACTCCTCTCTATACATGGTATAATTCATGAGGACTATGGCCCCGCCTTTATCAGCTGGCTTAACTACCAGATCTTGATTGTTACTCAGTTTCTGGAGTGCTGTTCTCTCCCCTTTTGTCAAATTCTGGAATCCTTTGGTGTTATTAAAGTCGATTGCTTCGACTTCCTTCATTACTGCCTGTTCGAACGCAAGGACATTACAAGAGATGTTTTGGATGGGTGGAGTAAATGTAGATTTATTACGAAGGCCTGTGTTTGTTTCACCATTATCAGTACCTCGTATCTCCCCAAAGAAATCTTTCAACTTAATTTTCCGAAAGAACTGTGCTAGTTCAGTATTGAGGAAAAACGGGTCATTTCTAGGTGTTGGGACAAAACCCAGGCCTTTCGCGAGGACGGCTTCTTCTTCTTTGTTGATTATATAATCACTAAGGTTAACGACATTCGTCATTCCTTGTTCGTTGTTGATATGCCGTCCCTGCCTCTGCCTTTGCTCCGTGTGATCGCTCCACTGGTAGATGGTTCGTCCTCCCATTGTACTCTGGGAGTATTTCTTGTTTTTTGTCTGCCCCTGCCTCTTCCCTGTCCCCTGGCTAAAAAGGTTGTGGACCTTGTTGAAAACCGAAGCCAGGTGGATAGAACTGATGTGGCCAGAACCCATAGGGGTTCATGGGTGGGTTGAACATTTGTTGGCGGGGATTCTGATTCCGTCTCGGGTGCTGTCCACCAGTACTCTCATCACTGCTACTGTCGCTTCTTTCTTCACCCGAGCTGAAGGTCCAGTTCTGGGGAGTCGGTCTAAAACGTGGTTGACGTCTTTTGGTCGGTTCTTGCGGTCTGTCATAGTATTCATCGGTGGTATAGGGATATATCGTTGCGCGGCTGAACTTCTGCACATCTTTTTGTAATTTAGTGATCTTGGATTGCGTGAGGTATTCCCTGTATGACGAATGGTCATTGTTAATTTCCTCTAGTTTCTTTTTGAAAACGGTGATATGCACTGTAGTTATTAATTGGCTTTCACATTGTTGTATCTCGACCATGAGAGCATCCGCTAGTTGTCTGGCCGTGTTAATAATTAGTACCAACCAGTCTTTGGTGCATTTCCATGCAATGCTGGACCAGTTAATTCTGAATTCTTTGATATTCAGAAACAGCCTTGGTTCATTGGTAACCACGAGACCTCGTGGTGCCGAATTCTTTCTTAAATATTCGGTCATAAATGCTCCATGGAGGGTTGTACGAATCTGTTCTTTCTTTTTCGTTGATAAAGCTGCCCATTCATCCGAGTTAGTAACAGTCTGGGCTACCACCGTTTCAGCTAAGAGCGACGGTGTTCTTAATATTTCAGCATAAGTGTTTTCATCATATGCCAGTTCAGTTTCCATTACTAGTGCTTTTGATGAAATCAAGGAGGTTAGTTGTACCACCCTATGTTTCGTTAATTTTGAATGGGACTGTGTGTTTTTTTCACTTAGTCCTGAGTCACATGTGACCTAGTTATATGCCCTAATAGAGTTCCCACAGCCAAAGGCTGTACGTAAATACACACACACTAGCCCTAGTATACAACTAGGGGAGGGAACTAGAGGCACAGGGCTTAGGGACGAGCCAGCCTCCTATCTAGTATTTAAAACACAAATAAGGCTGTCCCTAGTGAGGTTTCCTACAAGTACCTACAGAATCTCTAGAGATGTATATCCACAAGGGGCATCTCAAAAAAGGTGAAAGACTGGCCTCACACACCACCTGGTGTCATGCTTCATCATAGGCCGTCCTCGCCCTCTAAAAACTCCGTTTGATAGAGGGCGGGCATACACCTGAAGACAGGGATGCACTTCTAAAACTAAGTGGTGGCCCGAAAAGTGAGTGAAAGTGTAATTTAAAAACCATTAAACTTGTCCCCAAGGAGTTTAATTAAGGGGCAGATCTATGGTATTAAAATAAGTGAGCGGTAATCTGGGAATACAATATCCCTTTACCGAAATAGATGGTCAACATGTTTCTGCTCTACGTCCCATATGGGTACATAGCATTCTGTCAGGACCGAGATGGATATTGGGCTCTACCTTTATACACAATGTGCATGAAAGGGTTACCACTCTACCAAACGGGGGTGCAATTACCAACTCCCCATATAGTGCAAAATCTAAAATATAAGAGTATCTGTAGGGAAAGGAAACAAAAGGAACAAACAAACCGGACGTGTAAGTAAGTTTGAAAGTACACTATGCTGTACGTATAACAACACACGTTATGCTGCGCGTGGTGGTATCTAAGTGAAACACGTGTCAATCATACGTGTTCACACTTAAATAGAAAAGCACTTAATGATACTGCTTACCTAAGGACACTATCCTATAAGCTTCATGGGAGGTCGAGGGTGGAAGAGCCTACTGTGGCTTATTCTGGAAAAACACACACAATGCATGAAACACTAGCACACACTCGTACAAATACATGCCTTAAAATAAGTGCCTGCACATAAGGCGTCCAAGGCACTTCAGCATTTACACATGACACTCCTACTCTTACTGTCATATTCAGCGCTTCCAGCAGTTCCATCTAGGTTCATCCGCTTCGCCTCCCCGCCGGTAATGTGGATAAGTGGGGGCGGGTTTTTATACTCATGCGTGCTGGCTCTTTCGAAAATAATTGAAAGATTAGATGATTGTTACCGCCTGTGCGGGTTCCGGTGTGCGCTTAAACAACTGCCTGGTTGCCTGTTTGTGGGCGGACCAAAGGAACTCAAGGGTAAGCCATCGTTGGCACGCCCATAGTACCAGAGAACGCGCATGCGCTGACCTCGCTCCACCGCTCTCATCCCCTTAGTTAAAACGGCACTATACGCCCTAACCAGTAGCACGCCCATCGTCATGAGGGAGCATGCGCTAGACACGCTCCACCGCTCTCATCCCTCTAAATGAAAAGGATGGCACACAACAGTAGCGCTTTACCGTGGAACACAACTACGCTTATATCTAGCGGTTAGATACTACATGCATGTCTCCTCAGACCACTAAATTATGGTAAAAAGGTTATCAAGTGTCAGAAGGACACTGCTTTATATTAAAATAATCAGAGCACATAGTGCCACATAATGAATCACTCTAGGTAGCAAAGGTTACCAAAGGTGGTAGTCGTGACTCAATATAACAAGATATTTACAGGCACATACTATTAAACAGTAAGCCATCATAAAAAACAATCAGTATATGGGTGATAGTTTTGTATATGTAATGGTCACGCCTCTATCAGAACTACTAATGGTCAATATATATTAGCGAGATAGTTGCAGCCAAGGTATTTCATCATTGAGCCCGGTGTCCCATGAGCGCAACCGGTACACCCAGCGTTGGTCGAGATACAACAATGTGAAAGCCAATTAATAACTACAGTGCATATCACCGTTTTCAAAAAGAAACTAGAGGAAATTAACAATGACCATTCGTCATACAGGGAATACCTCACGCAATCCAAGATCACTAAATTACAAAAAGATGTGCAGAAGTTCAGCCGCGCAACGATATATCCCTATACCACCGATGAATACTATGACAGACCGCAAGAACCGACCAAAAGACGTCAACCACGTTTTAGACCGACTCCCCAGAACTGGACCTTCAGCTCGGGTGAAGAAAGAAGCGACAGTAGCAGTGATGAGAGTACTGGTGGACAGCACCCGAGACGGAATCAGAATCCCCGCCAACAAATGTTCAACCCACCCATGAACCCCTATGGGTTCTGGCCACATCAGTTCTATCCACCTGGCTTCGGTTTTCAACAAGGTCCACAACCTTTTTAGCCAGGGGACAGGGAAGAGGCAGGGGCAGACAAAAAACAAGAAATACTCCCAGAGTACAATGGGAGGACGAACCATCTACCAGTGGAGCGATCACACGGAGCAAAGGCAGAGGCAGGGACGGCATATCAACAACGAACAAGGAATGACGAATGTCGTTAACCTTAGTGATTATATAATCAACAAAGAAGAAGAAGCCGTCCTCGCGAAAGGCCTGGGTTTTGTCCCAACACCTAGAAATGACCCGTTTTTCCTCAATACTGAACTAGCACAGTTCTTTCGGAAAATTAAGTTGAAAGATTTCTTTGGGGAGATACGAGGTACTGATAATGGTGAAACAAACACAGGCCTTCGTAATAAATCTACATTTACTCCACCCATCCAAAACATCTCTTGTAATGTCCTTGCGTTCGAACAGGCAGTAATGAAGGAAGTCGAAGCAATCGACTTTAATAACACCAAAGGATTCCAGAATTTGACAAAAGGGGAGAGAACAGCACTCCAGAAACTGAGTAACAATCAAGATCTGGTAGTTAAGCCAGCTGATAAAGGCGGGGCCATAGTCCTCATGAATTATACCATGTATAGAGAGGAGTGCCTCCGCCTTTTATCTGATACTATGAGCTACGAGGTACATCTGAATGATCCTACTACATGGATTACGAACAAAATCAAGAGCATGGTTCAGGAAGCACTGACATGTGATTGGATCACGAAACATGAGGCTGATTTCCTCATAAACACAGAACCGAGAACACCAAGATTTTACACGCTCCCCAAAATCCATAAAAACAAGACACCACCACCAGGGAGACCGATAGTGTCGGGTATCGGATCACTGTTGGAACCTTTATCCCAATTCTGCGATTGGTTCCTAAGACCCATCGTAAAAAAATCTCCATCATATCTAAAAGATACGAAGGACGTCTTATGCCTTTTGAGGGACCTGGATATCAACGTCGAGGAGGACCTGCTCATAACTATGGATATTGAGGCACTCTATACAAGTATTCCCCAGAGACGTACATTGGAGGTGGTAGAACTAATCCTCCTAAATCAAGATTGGTCTTTTATCACACCAACACACTTCATTTTAGAGTGTGCGGAGCTGGCTCTTACTGAAAATTTCTTCGAGTTCGAAGATAAACTGTATCGGCAGATCAAAGGCACATCAATGGGCAGTACCTTCGCGCCGAGTCTGGCGTGTCTGTACGTCCACCAGTTTGAGGAAGATCATATCTTCAGTGATAACAACCCTTTTAACCATCAGATGAAGATGTGGAAACGATATATAGACGACATTCTTGTCGTGTGGCACGGCACAATGGAGGAAGCCAGTACTTTTGTGGAGTGGATAAACAGTAAAGACTTGCATCTTAAATTCACCCACACTATTGAAAAAAACCATGCTGTTTTTTTAGACTTGGACATCACCTTGACAATGGGAGGGATCTCCACTAAAGTACACACAAAACCTACAGACAGGAATAGTCTCTTACTATATGAGAGCTACCATCCAAAGGCACTACGCCAAAATCTGCCTGTGGGCCAATTCTTAAGAGTGCGAAGAAACTGCTCAGAATTAGAGTCATTTCACGCACAGGCAGAAGAACTGGAATCCAAACTCCTGGCAAGACATTATCCAAAACATATGGTCAGGAAAGCCAAGAAAAGGGCGAGAAATAACAATAGAGCAGCCCTACTTGACACCACAGTAAAGGAACAAACCGACCGTTTGGTATGTGTGACTACATATACCCCCGTGTCCAACAAAGTGCAGAATATTATCAAAAAGAAATGGGCGATACTTAACAGCGGAACAAGAAAGTGGGAACCTCCCTTTTCGCTTTTAAGAGAAGCAGAAACCTACGAGACGACCTGGTACACTCAAAAAATATACGTGAGGAAGAGGACAATCAATTTACCCTCTGGAGCCAACCTAAACCAGTTGGTCACTTCCCATGTGGTAACTGTGTGTGTTGCCAGTTCACTGCCACTACTAAAGAAGTAGATATTGGCACAAATAGACCATGGACATTAAAAAACTTCAGTAATTGTAACACTGAAAACGTGATATACATGCTGAACTGCCCGTGTAATTTGAAGTACATTGGGATGACCACAAGGAAAGTGAAAACACGTATTAATGAACATCGCAGCACAATTCGATGTAAAAATCCAACACCAGACTGACCAAACATTTTCTCGAAAAGAACCATACTGAATCCGATCTGAGATGGGTGGTCATGGAGGTGATGCGAAAACAAAAACCGACATAAGTCAACAATTGCATGTTAGGGAACAACGCTGGGTGTACCGGTTGCGCTCATGGGACACCGGGCTCAATGATGAAATACCTTGGCTGCAACTATCTCGCTAATATATATTGACCATTAGTAGTTCTGATAGAGGCGTGACCATTACATATACAAAACTA
Source organism: Calotriton arnoldi (assembly GCA_963921515.1). NCBI lineage: Eukaryota > Metazoa > Chordata > Amphibia > Caudata > Salamandridae > Calotriton > Calotriton arnoldi. The sequence continues at coordinate 473,971 of CAWUFW010007906.1, forward strand.
TCACCCATATACTGATTGTTTTTTATGATGGCTTACTGTTTAATAGTATGTGCCTGTAAATATCTTGTTATATTGAGTCACGACTACCACCTTTGGTAACCTTTGCTACCTAGAGTGATTCATTATGTGGCACTATGTGCTCTGATTATTTTAATATAAAGCAGTGTCCTTCTGACACTTGATAACCTTTTTACCATAATTTAGTGGTCTGAGGAGACATGCATGTAGTATCTAACCGCTAGATATAAGCGTAGTTGTGTTCCACGGTAAAGCGCTACTGTTGTGTGCCATCCTTTTCATTTAGAGGGATGAGAGCGGTGGAGCGTGTCTAGCGCATGCTCCCTCATGACGATGGGCGTGCTACTGGTTAGGGCGTATAGTGCCGTTTTAACTAAGGGGATGAGAGCGGTGGAGCGAGGTCAGCGCATGCGCGTTCTCTGGTACTATGGGCGTGCCAACGATGGCTTACCCTTGAGTTCCTTTGGTCCGCCCACAAACAGGCAACCAGGCAGTTGTTTAAGCGCACACCGGAACCCGCACAGGCGGTAACAATCATCTAATCTTTCAATTATTTTCGAAAGAGCCAGCACGCATGAGTATAAAAACCCGCCCCCACTTATCCACATTACCGGCGGGGAGGCGAAGCGGATGAACCTAGATGGAACTGCTGGAAGCGCTGAATATGACAGTAAGAGTAGGAGTGTCATGTGTAAATGCTGAAGTGCCTTGGACGCCTTATGTGCAGGCACTTATTTTAAGGCATGTATTTGTACGAGTGTGTGCTAGTGTTTCATGCATTGTGTGTGTTTTTCCAGAATAAGCCACAGTAGGCTCTTCCACCCTCGACCTCCCATGAAGCTTATAGGATAGTGTCCTTAGGTAAGCAGTATCATTAAGTGCTTTTCTATTTAAGTGTGAACACGTATGATTGACACGTGTTTCACTTAGATACCACCACGCGCAGCATAACGTGTGTTGTTATACGTACAGCATAGTGTACTTTCAACTTACTTACACGTCCGGTTTGTTTGTTCCTTTTGTTTCCTTTCCCTACAGATACTCTTATATTTTAGATTTTGCACTATATGGGGAGTTGGTAATTGCACCCCCGTTTGGTAGAGTGGTAACCCTTTCATGCACATTGTGTATAAAGGTAGAGCCCAATATCCATCTCGGTCCTGACGAATGCTATGTACCCATATGGGACGTAGAGCAGAAACATGTTGACCATCTATTTCGGTAAAGGGATATTGTATTCCCAGATTACCGCTCACTTATTTTAATACCATAGATCTGCCCCTTAATTAAACTCCTTGGGGACAAGTTTAATGGTTTTTAAATTACACTTTCACTCACTTTTCGGGCCACCACTTAGTTTTAGAAGTGCATCCCTGTCTTCAGGTGTATGCCCGCCCTCTATCAAACGGAGTTTTTAGAGGGCGAGGACGGCCTATGATGAAGCATGACACCAGGTGGTGTGTGAGGCCAGTCTTTCACCTTTTTGAGATGCCCCTTGTGGATATACATCTCTAGAGATTCTGTAGGTACTTGTAGGAAACCTCACTAGGGACAGCCTTATTTGTGTTTTAAATACTAGATAGGAGGCTGGCTCGTCCCTAAGCCCTGTGCCTCTAGTTCCCTCCCCTAGTTGTATACTAGGGCTAGTGTGTGTGTATTTACGTACAGCCTTTGGCTGTGGGAACTCTATTAGGGCATATAACTAGGTCACATGTGACTCAGGACTAAGTGAAAAAAACACACAGTCCCATTCAAAATTAACGAAACATAGGGTGGTACAACTAACCTCCTTGATTTCATCAAAAGCACTAGTAATGGAAACTGAACTGGCATATGATGAAAACACTTATGCTGAAATATTAAGAACACCGTCGCTCTTAGCTGAAACGGTGGTAGCCCAGACTGTTACTAACTCGGATGAATGGGCAGCTTTATCAACGAAAAAGAAAGAACAGATTCGTACAACCCTCCATGGAGCATTTATGACCGAATATTTAAGAAAGAATTCGGCACCACGAGGTCTCGTGGTTACCAATGAACCAAGGCTGTTTCTGAATATCAAAGAATTCAGAATTAACTGGTCCAGCATTGCATGGAAATGCACCAAAGACTGGTTGGTACTAATTATTAACACGGCCAGACAACTAGCGGATGCTCTCATGGTCGAGATACAACAATGTGAAAGCCAATTAAAAACTACAGTGCATATCACCGTTTTCAAAAAGAAACTAGAGGAAATTAACAATGACCATTCGTCATACAGGGAATACCTCACGCAATCCAAGATCACTAAATTACAAAAAGATGTGCAGAAGTTCAGCCGCGCAACGATATATCCCTATACCACCGATGAATACTATGACAGACCGCAAGAACCGACCAAAAGACGTCAACCACGTTTTAGACCGACTCCCCAGAACTGGACCTTCAGCTCGGGTGAAGAAAGAAGCGACAGTAGCAGTGATGAGAGTACTGGTGGACAGCACCCGAGACGGAATCAGAATCCCCGCCAACAAATGTTCAACCCACCCATGAACCCCTATGGGTTCTGGCCACATCAGTTCTATCCACCTGGCTTCGGTTTTCAACAAGGTCCACAACCTTTTTAGCCAGGGGACAGGGAAGAGGCAGGGGCAGACAAAAAACAAGAAATACTCCCAGAGTACAATGGGAGGACGAACCATCTACCAGTGGAGCGATCACACGGAGCAAAGGCAGAGGCAGGGACGGCATATCAACAACGAACAAGGAATGACGAATGTCGTTAACCTTAGTGATTATATAATCAACAAAGAAGAAGAAGCCGTCCTCGCGAAAGGCCTGGGTTTTGTCCCAACACCTAGAAATGACCCGTTTTTCCTCAATACTGAACTAGCACAGTTCTTTCGGAAAATTAAGTTGAAAGATTTCTTTGGGGAGATACGAGGTACTGATAATGGTGAAACAAACACAGGCCTTCGTAATAAATCTACATTTACTCCACCCATCCAAAACATCTCTTGTAATGTCCTTGCGTTCGAACAGGCAGTAATGAAGGAAGTCGAAGCAATCGACTTTAATAACACCAAAGGATTCCAGAATTTGACAAAAGGGGAGAGAACAGCACTCCAGAAACTGAGTAACAATCAAGATCTGGTAGTTAAGCCAGCTGATAAAGGCGGGGCCATAGTCCTCATGAATTATACCATGTATAGAGAGGAGTGCCTCCGCCTTTTATCTGATACTATGAGCTACGAGGTACATCTGAATGATCCTACTACATGGATTACGAACAAAATCAAGAGCATGGTTCAGGAAGCACTGACATGTGATTGGATCACGAAACATGAGGCTGATTTCCTCATAAACACAGAACCGAGAACACCAAGATTTTACACGCTCCCCAAAATCCATAAAAACAAGACACCACCACCAGGGAGACCGATAGTGTCGGGTATCGGATCACTGTTGGAACCTTTATCCCAATTCTGCGATTGGTTCCTAAGACCCATCGTAAAAAATCTCCATCATATCTAAAAGATACGAAGGACGTCTTATGCCTTTTGAGGGACCTGGATATCAACGTCGAGGAGGACCTGCTCATAACTATGGATATTGAGGCACTCTATACAAGTATTCCCCAGAGACGTACATTGGAGGTGGTAGAACTAATCCTCCTAAATCAAGATTGGTCTTTTATCACACCAACACACTTCATTTTAGAGTGTGCGGAGCTGGCTCTTACTGAAAATTTCTTCGAGTTCGAAGATAAACTGTATCGGCAGATCAAAGGCACATCAATGGGCAGTACCTTCACGCCGAGTCTGGCGTGTCTGTACGTCCACCAGTTTGAGGAAGATCATATCTTCAGTGATAACAACCCTTTTAACCATCAGATGAAGATGTGGAAACGATATATAGACGACATTCTTGTCGTGTGGCACGGCACAATGGAGGAAGCCAGTACTTTTGTGGAGTGGATAAACAGTAAAGACTTGCATCTTAAATTCACCCACACTATTGAAAAAACCATGCTGTTTTTTTAGACTTGGACATCACCTTGACAATGGGAGGGATCTCCACTAAAGTACACACAAAACCTACAGACAGGAATAGTCTCTTACTATATGAGAGCTACCATCCAAAGGCACTACGCCAAAATCTGCCTGTGGGCCAATTCTTAAGAGTGCGAAGAAACTGCTCAGAATTAGAGTCATTTCACGCACAGGCAGAAGAACTGGAATCCAAACTCCTGGCAAGACATTATCCAAAACATATGGTCAGGAAAGCCAAGAAAAGGGCGAGAAATAACAATAGAGCAGCCCTACTTGACACCACAGTAAAGGAACAAACCGACCGTTTGGTATGTGTGACTACATATACCCCCGTGTCCAACAAAGTGCAGAATATTATCAAAAAGAAATGGGCGATACTTAACAGCGGAACAAGAAAGTGGGAACCTCCCCTTTTCGCTTTTAAGAGAAGCAGAAACCTACGAGACGACCTGGTACACTCAAAAAATATACGTGAGGAAGAGGACAATCAATTTACCCTCTGGAGCCAACCTAAACCAGTTGGTCACTTCCCATGTGGTAACTGTGTGTGTTGCCAGTTCACTGCCACTACTAAAGAAGTAGATATTGGCACAAATAGACCATGGACATTAAAAAACTTCAGTAATTGTAACACTGAAAACGTGATATACATGCTGAACTGCCCGTGTAATTTGAAGTACATTGGGATGACCACAAGGAAAGTGAAAACACGTATTAATGAACATCGCAGCACAATTCGATGTAAAAATCCAACACCAGACTGACCAAACATTTTCTCGAAAAGAACCATACTGAATCCGATCTGAGATGGGTGGTCATGGAGGTGATGCGAAAACAAAAACCGACATAAGTCAACAATTGCATGTTAGGGAACAACGCTGGGTGTACCGGTTGCGCTCATGGGACACCGGGCTCAATGATGAAATACCTTGGCTGCAACTATCTCGCTAATATATATTGACCATTAGTAGTTCTGATAGAGGCGTGACCATTACATATACAAAACTATCACCCATATACTGATTGTTTTTTATGATGGCTTACTGTTTAATAGTATGTGCCTGTAAATATCTTGTTATATTGAGTCACGACTACCACCTTTGGTAACCTTTGCTACCTAGAGTGATTCATTATGTGGCACTATGTGCTCTGATTATTTTAATATAAAGCAGTGTCCTTCTGACACTTGATAACCTTTTTACCATAATTTAGTGGTCTGAGGAGACATGCATGTAGTATCTAACCGCTAGATATAAGCGTAGTTGTGTTCCACGGTAAAGCGCTACTGTTGTGTGCCATCCTTTTCATTTAGAGGGATGAGAGCGGTGGAGCGTGTCTAGCGCATGCTCCCTCATGACGATGGGCGTGCTACTGGTTAGGGCGTATAGTGCCGTTTTAACTAAGGGGATGAGAGCGGTGGAGCGAGGTCAGCGCATGCGCGTTCTCTGGTACTATGGGCGTGCCAACGATGGCTTACCCTTGAGTTCCTTTGGTCCGCCCACAAACAGGCAACCAGGCAGTTGTTTAAGCGCACACCGGAACCCGCACAGGCGGTAACAATCATCTAATCTTTCAATTATTTTCGAAAGAGCCAGCACGCATGAGTATAAAAACCCGCCCCCACTTATCCACATTACCGGCGGGGAGGCGAAGCGGATGAACCTAGATGGAACTGCTGGAAGCGCTGAATATGACAGTAAGAGTAGGAGTGTCATGTGTAAATGCTGAAGTGCCTTGGACGCCTTATGTGCAGGCACTTATTTTAAGGCATGTATTTGTACGAGTGTGTGCTAGTGTTTCATGCATTGTGTGTGTTTTTCCAGAATAAGCCACAGTAGGCTCTTCCACCCTCGACCTCCCATGAAGCTTATAGGATAGTGTCCTTAGGTAAGCAGTATCATTAAGTGCTTTTCTATTTAAGTGTGAACACGTATGATTGACACGTGTTTCACTTAGATACCACCACGCGCAGCATAACGTGTGTTGTTATACGTACAGCATAGTGTACTTTCAACTTACTTACACGTCCGGTTTGTTTGTTCCTTTTGTTTCCTTTCCCTACAGATACTCTTATATTTTAGATTTTGCACTATATGGGGAGTTGGTAATTGCACCCCGTTTGGTAGAGTGGTAACCCTTTCATGCACATTGTGTATAAAGGTAGAGCCCAATATCCATCTCGGTCCTGACGAATGCTATGTACCCATATGGGACGTAGAGCAGAAACATGTTGACCATCTATTTCGGTAAAGGGATATTGTATTCCCAGATTACCGCTCACTTATTTTAATACCATAGATCTGCCCCTTAATTAAACTCCTTGGGGACAAGTTTAATGGTTTTTAAATTACACTTTCACTCACTTTTCGGGCCACCACTTAGTTTTAGAAGTGCATCCCTGTCTTCAGGTGTATGCCCGCCCTCTATCAAACGGAGTTTTTAGAGGGCGAGGACGGCCTATGATGAAGCATGACACCAGGTGGTGTGTGAGGCCAGTCTTTCACCTTTTTGAGATGCCCCTTGTGGATATACATCTCTAGAGATTCTGTAGGTACTTGTAGGAAACCTCACTAGGGACAGCCTTATTTGTGTTTTAAATACTAGATAGGAGGCTGGCTCGTCCCTAAGCCCTGTGCCTCTAGTTCCCTCCCCTAGTTGTATACTAGGGCTAGTGTGTGTGTATTTACGTACAGCCTTTGGCTGTGGGAACTCTATTAGGGCATATAACTAGGTCACATGTGACTCAGGACTAAGTGAAAAAACACACAGTCCCATTCAAAATTAACGAAACATAGGGTGGTACAACTAACCTCCTTGATTTCATCAAAAGCACTAGTAATGGAAACTGAACTGGCATATGATGAAAACACTTATGCTGAAATATTAAGAACACCGTCGCTCTTAGCTGAAACGGTGGTAGCCCAGACTGTTACTAACTCGGATGAATGGGCAGCTTTATCAACGAAAAAGAAAGAACAGATTCGTACAACCCTCCATGGAGCATTTATGACCGAATATTTAAGAAAGAATTCGGCACCACGAGGTCTCGTGGTTACCAATGAACCAAGGCTGTTTCTGAATATCAAAGAATTCAGAATTAACTGGTCCAGCATTGCATGGAAATGCACCAAAGACTGGTTGGTACTAATTATTAACACGGCCAGACAACTAGCGGATGCTCTCATGGTCGAGATACAACAATGTGAAAGCCAATTAAAAACTACAGTGCATATCACCGTTTTCAAAAAGAAACTAGAGGAAATTAACAATGACCATTCGTCATACAGGGAATACCTCACGCAATCCAAGATCACTAAATTACAAAAAGATGTGCAGAAGTTCAGCCGCGCAACGATATATCCCTATACCACCGATGAATACTATGACAGACCGCAAGAACCGACCAAAAGACGTCAACCACGTTTTAGACCGACTCCCCAGAACTGGACCTTCAGCTCGGGTGAAGAAAGAAGCGACAGTAGCAGTGATGAGAGTACTGGTGGACAGCACCCGAGACGGAATCAGAATCCCCGCCAACAAATGTTCAACCCACCCATGAACCCCTATGGGTTCTGGCCACATCAGTTCTATCCACCTGGCTTCGGTTTTCAACAAGGTCCACAACCTTTTTTAGCCAGGGGACAGGGAAGAGGCAGGGGCAGACAAAAAACAAGAAATACTCCCAGAGTACAATGGGAGGACGAACCATCTACCAGTGGAGCGATCACACGGAGCAAAGGCAGAGGCAGGGACGGCATATCAACAACGAACAAGGAATGACGAATGTCGTTAACCTTAGTGATTATATAATCAACAAAGAAGAAGAAGCCGTCCTCGCGAAAGGCCTGGGTTTTGTCCCAACACCTAGAAATGACCCGTTTTTCCTCAATACTGAACTAGCACAGTTCTTTCGGAAAATTAAGTTGAAAGATTTCTTTGGGGAGATACGAGGTACTGATAATGGTGAAACAAACACAGGCCTTCGTAATAAATCTACATTTACTCCACCCATCCAAAACATCTCTTGTAATGTCCTTGCGTTCGAACAGGCAGTAATGAAGGAAGTCGAAGCAATCGACTTTAATAACACCAAAGGATTCCAGAATTTGACAAAAGGGGAGAGAACAGCACTCCAGAAACTGAGTAACAATCAAGATCTGGTAGTTAAGCCAGCTGATAAAGGCGGGGCCATAGTCCTCATGAATTATACCATGTATAGAGAGGAGTGCCTCCGCCTTTTATCTGATACTATGAGCTACGAGGTACATCTGAATGATCCTACTACATGGATTACGAACAAAATCAAGAGCATGGTTCAGGAAGCACTGACATGTGATTGGATCACGAAACATGAGGCTGATTTCCTCATAAACACAGAACCGAGAACACCAAGATTTTACACGCTCCCCAAAATCCATAAAAACAAGACACCACCACCAGGGAGACCGATAGTGTCGGGTATCGGATCACTGTTGGAACCTTTATCCCAATTCTGCGATTGGTTCCTAAGACCCATCGTAAAAAAATCTCCATCATATCTAAAAGATACGAAGGACGTCTTATGCCTTTTGAGGGACCTGGATATCAACGTCGAGGAGGACCTGCTCATAACTATGGATATTGAGGCACTCTATACAAGTATTCCCCAGAGACGTACATTGGAGGTGGTAGAACTAATCCTCCTAAATCAAGATTGGTCTTTTATCACACCAACACACTTCATTTTAGAGTGTGCGGAGCTGGCTCTTACTGAAAATTTCTTCGAGTTCGAAGATAAACTGTATCGGCAGATCAAAGGCACATCAATGGGCAGTACCTTCGCGCCGAGTCTGGCGTGTCTGTACGTCCACCAGTTTGAGGAAGATCATATCTTCAGTGATAACAACCCTTTTAACCATCAGATGAAGATGTGGAAACGATATATAGACGACATTCTTGTCGTGTGGCACGGCACAATGGAGGAAGCCAGTACTTTTGTGGAGTGGATAAACAGTAAAGACTTGCATCTTAAATTCACCCACACTATTGAAAAAAACCATGCTGTTTTTTTAGACTTGGACATCACCTTGACAATGGGAGGGATCTCCACTAAAGTACACACAAAACCTACAGACAGGAATAGTCTCTTACTATATGAGAGCTACCATCCAAAGGCACTACGCCAAAATCTGCCTGTGGGCCAATTCTTAAGAGTGCGAAGAAACTGCTCAGAATTAGAGTCATTTCACGCACAGGCAGAAGAACTGGAATCCAAACTCCTGGCAAGACATTATCCAAAACATATGGTCAGGAAAGCCAAGAAAAGGGCGAGAAATAACAATAGAGCAGCCCTACTTGACACCACAGTAAAGGAACAAACCGACCGTTTGGTATGTGTGACTACATATACCCCCGTGTCCAACAAAGTGCAGAATATTATCAAAAAGAAATGGGCGATACTTAACAGCGGAACAAGAAAGTGGGAACCTCCCCTTTTCGCTTTTAAGAGAAGCAGAAACCTACGAGACGACCTGGTACACTCAAAAAATATACGTGAGGAAGAGGACAATCAATTTACCCTCTGGAGCCAACCTAAACCAGTTGGTCACTTCCCATGTGGTAACTGTGTGTGTTGCCAGTTCACTGCCACTACTAAAGAAGTAGATATTGGCACAAATAGACCATGGACATTAAAAACTTCAGTAATTGTAACACTGAAAACGTGATATACATGCTGAACTGCCCGTGTAATTTGAAGTACATTGGGATGACCACAAGGAAAGTGAAAACACGTATTAATGAACATCGCAGCACAATTCGATGTAAAAATCCAACACCAGACTGACCAAACATTTTCTCGAAAAGAACCATACTGAATCCGATCTGAGATGGGTGGTCATGGAGGTGATGCGAAAACAAAAAACCGACATAAGTCAACAATTGCATGTTAGGGAACAACGCTGGGTGTACCGGTTGCGCTCATGGGACACCGGGCTCAATGATGAAATACCTTGGCTGCAACTATCTCGCTAATATATATTGACCATTAGTAGTTCTGATAGAGGCGTGACCATTACATATACAAAACTATCACCCATATACTGATTGTTTTTTATGATGGCTTACTGTTTAATAGTATGTGCCTGTAAATATCTTGTTATATTGAGTCACGACTACCACCTTTGGTAACCTTTGCTACCTAGAGTGATTCATTATGTGGCACTATGTGCTCTGATTATTTTAATATAAAGCAGTGTCCTTCTGACACTTGATAACCTTTTTACCATAATTTAGTGGTCTGAGGAGACATGCATGTAGTATCTAACCGCTAGATATAAGCGTAGTTGTGTTCCACGGTAAAGCGCTACTGTTGTGTGCCATCCTTTTCATTTAGAGGGATGAGAGCGGTGGAGCGTGTCTAGCGCATGCTCCCTCATGACGATGGGCGTGCTACTGGTTAGGGCGTATAGTGCCGTTTTAACTAAGGGGATGAGAGCGGTGGAGCGAGGTCAGCGCATGCGCGTTCTCTGGTACTATGGGCGTGCCAACGATGGCTTACCCTTGAGTTCCTTTGGTCCGCCCACAAACAGGCAACCAGGCAGTTGTTTAAGCGCACACCGGAACCCGCACAGGCGGTAACAATCATCTAATCTTTCAATTATTTTCGAAAGAGCCAGCACGCATGAGTATAAAAACCCGCCCCCCACTTATCCACATTACCGGCGGGGAGGCGAAGCGGATGAACCTAGATGGAACTGCTGGAAGCGCTGAATATGACAGTAAGAGTAGGAGTGTCATGTGTAAATGCTGAAGTGCCTTGGACGCCTTATGTGCAGGCACTTATTTTAAGGCATGTATTTGTACGAGTGTGTGCTAGTGTTTCATGCATTGTGTGTGTTTTTCCAGAATAAGCCACAGTAGGCTCTTCCACCCTCGACCTCCCATGAAGCTTATAGGATAGTGTCCTTAGGTAAGCAGTATCATTAAGTGCTTTTCTATTTAAGTGTGAACACGTATGATTGACACGTGTTTCACTTAGATACCACCACGCGCAGCATAACGTGTGTTGTTATACGTACAGCATAGTGTACTTTCAACTTACTTACACGTCCGGTTTGTTTGTTCCTTTTGTTTCCTTTCCCTACAGATACTCTTATATTTTAGATTTTGCACTATATGGGGAGTTGGTAATTGCACCCCCGTTTGGTAGAGTGGTAACCCTTTCATGCACATTGTGTATAAAGGTAGAGCCCAATATCCATCTCGGTCCTGACGAATGCTATGTACCCATATGGGACGTAGAGCAGAAACATGTTGACCATCTATTTCGGTAAAGGGATATTGTATTCCCAGATTACCGCTCACTTATTTTAATACCATAGATCTGCCCCTTAATTAAACTCCTTGGGGACAAGTTTAATGGTTTTTAAATTACACTTTCACTCACTTTTCGGGCCACCACTTAGTTTTAGAAGTGCATCCCTGTCTTCAGGTGTATGCCCGCCCTCTATCAAACGGAGTTTTTAGAGGGCGAGGACGGCCTATGATGAAGCATGACACCAGGTGGTGTGTGAGGCCAGTCTTTCACCTTTTTTGAGATGCCCCTTGTGGATATACATCTCTAGAGATTCTGTAGGTACTTGTAGGAAACCTCACTAGGGACAGCCTTATTTGTGTTTTATATAAACCACATTCTAACATCATAAAAGAAGCAGCTGTTCCCGGAGGTGGAATAAGAATTCCCTCTCTCGTAACTATTGGTTTGTCCTTTTTAAAGAAACTTTTTATCTTATTAACCAACTTCATTTTTCCAAAGACTTCTCGTTAAAACACAATTTAATAAACAAACAGCAAAGCCTTCGTACTTTCGCTTATTCTATTCGCTAACAACCGTCCAATACCAATGCGACTCACACCAACAAACCAATCAGAACACTCCTACGTAATCAGTACCTTGACCAATACCAGCGCGGCTCACAGTAATCGACCAAGCACAGCACTTGGAACGCCAGCGACCTGACCAATGCCAGCGCGGCTTTTCGTGACGTCAGTATTACTCCTTTCCACTGACCCTCCCTTTACATAATAATACAGCAATGTTTTTCTATACTTTTCTCAATATAATTTGTTAGAAACAAACATTAAAACAATGCTACTTTGTCTGTTCCACTAAATAAAGAGATAGTATTCACTTCAAAAAGAAATATTCTTTCACTTTCAGCGCTATTCGACACCCTAACAAGCTACAGGAGGACTTGGTACTCCTCTAGGGATACTAGCCACAGTTTCGGAAGAGGACTTTCACTTGGAAAGAGGTCTTGGTACTACTTTGGGGATGTAAGGCCAGAGTTTCGGAAGTGGACCCTTCACTATTTCACACAAAATCTACTCTCAAACGAAATAGTCCCTAATATAACAACAACAGCCTCTCGCTTTTGAGTATTACGACAACAGACAAAGTACTTCTGCAGTGTGATACCTTATCCACACTATTCTTCTGCCTCTTCAGGCTAATACATTTTCATCCCGGAATCTTCGGTAACTCCGTACCCATTCTTCAAGACAACATAGAACAAAACACTAACTTTCCATGTTAAGGAAACAAATAATCAATAATTATTACCAAACTAATCAATAATAACCATCCTCTGCTACCAAAAACTGATCCAGCGCCAATCAGGGATCAATAATCGATAATACACAATCACTGGCCTATACACATACACCCAACATAAATCCCTGATAGCACTGTTTCGAGTTTATTCGTTAAATCAGTTGTTTACCAACTACAGGCTCATCCTATCATACTAGATACACAACTGAACCTGAAATCAAACTCTCTTTCCTCTGGTCGATGGACCATTAGTTAAAGAGTTGATGATAACTAATTATTGATCTACACTACTGAATAAAACACAAACTCAATATAAAGTTAATAATATTTATCGCTAATAATGTGAAGGTAAATGCTCATCATGTACAGTTTTACAAGGCAAACAAAGAATAAATCACACAGAGAGAACATTTGTCAAAGCAAAAAGATATCAAACTTAAATTACAATGATTAGAATGCAATGAAGGAGAGGATAGATGAAGAGACATAAGATTCAGAGACAAATATACTTTTGCAAATAATTATGCAAAATACAGGTTTTTAGTTATACTAACCTAAATGTCTTAGTGGAAAATCTACCCCCTGGCCACGAGAATAGATGGGGGTTCCCCAGGAAAGATTCTGGGAACAAAGAATAGGACAGGAACAGGGAAACAGGTAGGCCTCTATCTGCATACAGCAAACCAACAGACAGCGACGATCTCCCCTCTCTAGCTTCTTCAAAGAGGCACGCCCAAGAGTTCTCGAACTGTTCAGCAAACCCGCGCTTCTTAACACCTCCCAAACACCCCAGTTATACTCTAAAAACCTACATGTCCATCCCACCATTATAGCAACATTTTCAGAATCTCAGTCTTTCATTGGTCAGTTTAGGGGGTGTTCTATCACACCACCATAGTCACGTCCATGGTTTCACAGCATTCATTGTTCAAACTTTTTCATCAATATGTAATCCACCTTCACAAATACAGCTTCCTTCCATTTACAACATGTTACGAAAAAATCTATATTTTATTGTCCGCCTTCTTCAGCTTCCGCGAAAGAAGTTTGTACATTTGCTCATGATCTCACGCCCATCCTTCCGTTACTTGCCAGACAAACAATGGTTTACGAAGGTCGTTTACTTTGCCTTCTTCATCTCTCTCTCAGAGTTCGAATTTTCAGCTTTTATTTGATTTTTCTGCTATTAACCCTTGACTCGTCATGCAAACGATGTAAGCCCATGCAAGCTTCACTACGATGAATAAAACACAGACATCATTAATTTCATGAAATATAATTTTCACTGCTTTACCACCCACCATTGCACTATCCTGCGTTATTCATCTATTAAAGCATTAACGCACAGTAAGCAGCATTATTATTATTTTAAATTTTCAAGCCGAACGTGAATACGGCCTAGTTTTTCATGCATTAGTCCACGCATTAGTGCACGCATGCGCATAAGCATTTCCCCGTGTTTTTTGTGTGTTTTTGCTCCATCAGTAACTCATTTGCAAAGGGTAAGTGGTCCTCTGGACTCCTTCCCTTTGGGAAACCTGGTGGCAACTTTGGGAATGGAGATGGAGGCAGTGATCCAGGGAACACAGCTAAATATTTAAAGCTTTTTCAAATTGAAAAAAAAAAGCAGCTCTTTCAGCAAATCAGGATTTTTGTGCAGTCACAAGGGTAGTGGTTTGTTTCCCCTGTGGACCAGCATCCCTTGGATAGCAGTCAATAGTAGGGTCTCACAAATGGCGAACTGCCTAATTAATGTTCATTAGGCAAGTTGTTTTGCAACCTCCTTAGATTCAGGTTTATTCTTGGTCTTTTTTCTCCCGTGTTGGTCTACAAGGACCTAGGTAAACCACTTCATAGTTTTCTTGAAAGTCATTTATGAGGACATCAGAGGGTTAGAGCTATAAAGACATGTCACCAGCCACAAATTGACGTCATGAAGACTTCTTCAAATTACTGTAAGTCTGGGAAGGGCACATTGAGCAGTAAATCAATAAAGACTCAGGTCTAGTGCCTTCTGATGGAACCTTACCTGCAATAGCCAGGACCCAGGACAAAAGAGTAAGTAGGTGGTTGGACCAACGAGTAAGACTCAAATGAAATCAAGGGTATAGGCTTTAATATGCAAATAGGCACAATTATTTGGTTTCTTCACCTAACAAACATTTCTAAGCTAACAGCACTTCTATTTCATGATTGCTGAGCAGTGGGATTCTTCATGAACAGTTACAGTCTCCCAGAAAAGATTTGAAGGCCTTGTGGGAACAGTTTAGGATTAATTGGTATCAAATCATCTATATTCAAAGACTAAGTCAGAATTAAAAGAATACATTGTTTCTGGGCTACTTATTGTCATACTAACAGTCTGCCTCTCACAACACAATTGGAGGTAATTCGCACACATAGTATCCTACTTTTATTCTGTGGTGCCCTATTTATGGTGGGTCTGGCAAAGTAACTAGAGCCCCATTTTTTAGCCATTGTAACGGCATGTGAGGGAGTATACCAGATGTATTGTATTTCCAGATTTTGCTGTGGTTGGGTAGCTGTCGCTTCATCTTAGACTTTTGTGAGACACTTTAAAAGGTGAACATGTATTTTTTAAAAATTGGCCCAAATCAATTTCAACAGGTATTTACACATTTCTTATTTGCGGATGAGGTTGTTTTTTTCTATTACAGAGCTTACATTTGCTCATTTCGTCTGCACTGTTTATTTTGACTTAGTATTTTTCTCTTCTCCCTGGATTTTTTTTCTGTGTTGTTTACATGTAACAGAGTTTGCATTGAAACTGTACAACACACAGATTGCCTATGAGACTAGGCTCGCACCGTAGAAGGGCTGAAAACAAATAGTGATAGGATGTGTGTCTAAAGTGGACAAGGGCTCGGTTTAGTCGTATTCATAAATAGTCCGATTATAAAACATATTTATTTAATTGTGTAGAGTTGTGGCGCATGGTGCCAATTTTCCTTCTTGTTCATAAGGCTGTCATTTTAAATCATGAATTGTTATACAGCATCAGTTATTTAGATTCTTGACTGATCACAGCAGAGCAACACTGTTCAGACAAGATTCAAAGGTGTTTGCAGAGGGGAGCCATTGCCTTGTGATGAAAATGGTCTATAAAAGTGCATAAGATAAAATACAGTATAATTGGCATGTACAGGTGTTGGAGATGACCCTTTTTGAAGGATTCTAGGTCAGGACCGGAGGCTTCTGATTATGCTTTCTCAATTTCTTTACTGACTCAACAGCAGCCAATGAAAAATAAACTACACTTAGTAAAAACATCATTTCCCATGAGGCTTTGAACCACGCCTCCTCAAACAGCCAATGGCAACATATCAAAGTGAACAAAATAGGGAGGCACTATCTTGGCTTCCTCTTTCTTTGCTGCTCCGCAGTCAAGATAAGTGCCGCTCTATTTAGTTCCATTTTAACATTATTGCCTTGCTAATTGATTGCTTGATGTTTATTTACAGTATTATGCACGTCTCGTACTTATGGTAATAAGGATTTCCTAGTTATTGATTGCGCGGTGCAGCGCGTTTAATTATTTTTGTCTTATCGATCGGGTTCACGCTACGCTTCAGCACGCGCCCTTTCTCTTAATATTGTTCTCCTTTATTGAGCGCGTGTTGCGCTTTAGGATTCCCCCCTATTGTGCGTGTGTGTTGCTGCCGCCAGCGATGCTGGTTTCTTCCCAGTTCGCCTGGCGCGTTGGGGCGGGGATTGGCCCCCCCCGCAGGGAGCGAGACGCACGCCGCAGCCCGGCCGGACAGCCAGCGTGCGTCTCGGGAGCCTGCATGCGCGCGCGTGCAGCTCCTGTGATTAGCCGGAAAGACGCCTTGCCCCAAGCTGGATCGGGGATTTTCACGCAGCTGGCAGTTCGGAGCAGATACCGGGCCCGATTTACATAACTAAGGCAGCGTTTCTCCTCCAGTGCTCGAGGACATTAACCCTTGATTTTCCAGCTTGCCTGGAAATTAATTTTTGGCACCCCTGCTCTGCGCAGGCAAGTGGGGGTTTAACTCCCTCCATTAGTCCTGTGCTTTTGCACTTTTGGTGGTATCTCTCTTGCTCCACTGCCGCGGCTTTGCTCCCACCTGACGCCCTAGCTTGTTGAGTGTGGGCTGATAATTGTGCTTCCCACTGGGGATTTTCTTGATTGATTATTCATATTCACCTGAATCATGTCAGACTGCGAGGTCTACGAAGAGGAGGTAGCTGCGTGTGATGCCCCTGATGATGACGCATTCTACTATGATGAGTCCATGGAGGACATTATAGATAAAAGGTTAGATGCCAAGCTAGATAAGGTGCTCTCCTCCGCCTTATTACCTATATCTCAACGTTTAGAGCTTTTGGTAGCTAATAACCCCACCCCATCTGGTGCTCCTTCAGCCCCAACACCTCTCCCCCCTCCCGAACCTCCCGGCCTTCCATGGCCCCATGCGCAAGTTTACTCTTCGCTCTACAAATCCAAGGAGCAATCCCAAGATCGCGCCCCGGCCCCCTCCCCTCTCCCGTCCAACCCTATCCAAATTCCAGACACCACCATTGACACTGGTACTGAAACAGACTCTTCCCAGGAGGCTAGGCCTCGTAAGTGCGCAAAAAAGCACAAGCACTCATCTTCCCCCGTCCACCCTTCCCCCTTCTCTTTTGATCCCTCAGACATTGTCCACCCTCGCTCGGCCGACTGGGCTCCTCCCCCAGCTGTAGCGGAATACATGCAAACTCATTTGAGGAAGAGTTTTGACAAGGAAGTTAGGGCCCGCCTTCAATCCGAATGTCCGAGGCCTGATTTAGCGCACAAGGTGGCTGTTACCCCAGACATTGATTCTTCCATGACCACCTTTTTAAAGAAATACAAAAAGGATCCGAAAAAAGGCATTGACCGCGCCCTCAGGGCGTGCCAGGATAAAGTGCTGGACATTGCTGGTCCCCTGGCCAAAATTCTTGAGTTAGCCCTTCAGGCACAGGAGACTGGGGCCGCTATTCATCCCGAGGTCCTAGCTGGGTGGACCCAGAGGGCGATCTGTCTCCTTGGAAACGCTAATTGCGCTCTGGCCTCAGAACGCCGCAAATCTGTGCTCCTCAGAATTGATCCACAGCTGGTGGAGCTAGCCACTGCCGAACCGGGTCCACTGGCCGAAGGTCAGCTTTTTGGCAAAAAGTTTGTTAAGGACATTGCCAAATTCGTGAGCACCTTTGCCTCCCTGGATAAGTCCCAGTCGTCTTTGAAGAGAGTCTTCCACCAGGTCTCTGGTAGGGTCGGTCGTGGCAGGGGATGCTCGGCCGGCCGCTACTCCAATCCCAGTCCTCAGAGAGGTTTCGCCCCTCGGCGCAGAGGCTACACACAAGAGCCAGACCAAGCGGGCTTCTATCCATCCAGGTCCCGAGGCTTCAGAGGCTGCTTCAACAGAGGTGTTAACAGGGGCTACAAGAACTTCGATAACCAATCCTCTGGTAAGTCCATTGTTGTTTCCAATGATCCCCCTCGGGGGCAGGCTCTTACATTTTGTGGTGAACTGGACACGGCTGACCACGGATGCGTGGATTCTCCACACGGTCCATGGGTACCAGATAGAACTTCTAGACTCCCCCTGTCAGGTGACTCCTCCCCGTCCTCTCCTTTTTTCCCTTCTAGAACAGAATTTTATAGACTCCGAACTTCAAGATCTTTTGGCCAAGGAAGCTATTGCCGTAGGACCCTTCATTCCCGGAGGGTTTTGCAGCAACGTTTTCCTGGTGCAAAAGAAGGGAGGTGGTCAAAGGCTGGTTCTGAATCTCAGAGAATTCAACCCCTTCGTGATGTACAGGCATTTCAAGATGGAGGGAATCCATCTTTTGAGAGATCTCCTGCTAGCACAGGACTGGATGGTCCGACTGGATCTGAAGGATGCCTACCTCACAGTTCCTATTTGCCCCTCTCATCAGAAATTCCTTCAGTTTCAATGGAAAGGGCAATGGTACCGCTATCGCACACTACCTTTCAGACTGTCTTCAGCCCCGTGGGTTTTCACCAAACTTTTGAAACCAGTTGTAACCCGCCTTTGGGAAATGGGGGTACGCATGATAGTCTACCTCGACGACATGCTGCTCCTGGCTCAGGATCGCAACCTTCTCCTCACTCATCTAGACTGGACAATATCCCTGCTACAGGAGCTAGGGTTTGTCATAAACTCCAAGAAATCTATGGTAATTCCAAGCCAACAGATAGACTTCCTAAGCTTTCAGATAAACTCAGTATCTGCCCAATTACTTCTTCCACTGACCAAACTCAGATCTATCAAACGAGAGATCAGGAACACCCTCTCCAAACAAATGATTTCATTGCGAGTATTGGCAAGGATTGTGGGCCTCTTGGCGTCCTCCATCCAGGCCATCTTTCCAGGCCCTCTTCATTACCGGGCCTTACAACGTCTCAAGATTTATTACATACAAAAGAGGCTTTCTTACGATCACCTCATTCCCCTATCTCCAGACGCTCGAGAGGAGCTTCTTTGGTGGTTAGAACACATGGCGGCCTGGAATGGAAGAGCGATTTTTGGCACCTCACCAGACGTTATTGTAGAGTCCGACGCCAGCCGTTGGGGCTGGGGCGCTCGATGTGGAGACTTTGCCACCGGCGGACGTTGGTCAGCCGATGAGTTAAAGTTGCACATCAACTGCCTCGAACTTCTAGCAGGTTCTTTCGCGATAAAATCAATATCTCCTCTGAAGAGCAATTGTTGCATCCTTCTCAGGATGGACAATGTGTCGGCGGTGAGATACATCAATCGCCTAGGAGGAACGAGATCTCGTATGTTAGCCAACATTGTGAGGGAGTTCTGGCACTTCTGCCTGGATCACAAGATCAATGTCATAGCGGAATACCTGCCGGGCAAACTCAATCAGGTAGTGGATTGGAACTCCAGATTCCTGAGGGATTACAGCGACTGGAGGCTTCATCCTTCCCTGTTTGCGGAGATCATGGGTATGCAAGGTCCTTGCAAGATAGACCTCTTTGCCTATCGTCTCAATGCCCATCTCCCGCAATTCTTCAGCTGGAGACCGGACCCGATGGCTATGGGAACGGATGCTTTCCTCCAACATTGGGGGTCTCAGAGGAATTATGCCTTTCCCCCTTTGCTCTGATTTCGAGAGTGGCGGCCCTGGTCCGTCGACAGGAGGCTTCAATAGTGTTGGTGACACCATTGTGGAAGACTCAGTCATGGTTTCCCACACTATTGGAGTTGTCAGTGGATTTACCCTTCCAGCTCCCGGTATTCCCGATGCTTCTCCAGGACCCAGTGGGAGATCCCCATCCGCTGGTCCTACAGAACCAATTGTCTCTCATGGTGTGGACGCTCTCAGGAGACATGAGAGCATTGAAGGCCTTTCACCGGCGGCTGCCGGCTTTATGCAACAAGCTTGGGCTCCATCCACCCGCAAGCGGTATTCAGCTTCCTGGAAGCGATGGGTGGGTTGGTGCCTTCAACGGCAGGTGGATCCCGTGGGATCAGATGTAAAAGAGGTGTTGAATTTTCTGTGAGAATGTGCTGAATCTGGCCTTTCATACAGGTCTGTTAACAACTTCAGATCAGCACTTTCGGCTGGACATGATCCCATTGATGGTAAGCCGGTGGGGATGCATCCCCTAGTATGTAAGTTACTCAAAGGTATTAGGGTGGCTAATCCACCCAGTCCCAGATATTCGACGCTATGGGACGTCTCTAAGGTTCTGTTCTTACTCGAGTCTTGGCCGGATAATAAAGATCTTTCACTAAAACTGTTATCAGCAAAACTCACAATGTTGTTATGTTTGATCTCATGTCGCAGAGTGTCTGATGTGCGTGCTTTGGATTTGGCAGGGAGAATGTTTTCCCCACAGGGTGTCTCTTTCATCATCTTGAGACGGACCAAAACTATGTCGCGTTCGGTTGAGTATCCTGCTTTTCCACACAATGTTAAATTATGTGTTTTGCAATGTTTAAAGGTTTATGAGGAACGCACTCTTGCGCATAGGTCTGAACCCTTGGGTCAATTATTGTTAGCGATTCAAAAACCTTTTAGACCAGTTTCAGCTGCCACCTTGGCTAGGTGGGTCAGATGGGTAATGTCAGAGACTGGCATTGATACTTCGGTGTATGGTGCTCACTCCGCTAGAGGCGCCATGGCCTCTAAAGCATACATGTTAGGATCTTGTTTAGAGGATATCTTTAAAGCTGCTGACTGGTCATCCGATTCAATGTTTAAAATGTTTTATTACAAGCCTATTCTGCATGTTTCCTCTGTTGTTATTGATGAGCTTTGAACCAGCATAATCAGAAGCCTCCGGTCCTGACATAGAATACAAAATTTTCCAGCTATCACAACAAGAATTTTAGATTCTATTAAGGACACGGAGGCGAGGATTATCCCACCCGTTGGGACAGTTATGATCAACTGCTATGTTGTATATTTTCTATATGCATTAGTTGTTAATACCCACCCTGAGAAATCAAACCTTGTGGGTTCCCTATTTTCAAACTTGTTTCTGTTTCAGGGAACGATTCCAAGCAGAATTAAGTTGCTGATCCGGATGGAGATGGACCACCTCGTTGTTGGAGGATGGAGGTTGCTCCCAAGATTCATGGACTATATTCTCCGTTGAGAATTTGGAGTCTGCTGTTGTCTCTCTGTTGAGAGTTGGAACTTTTTTCTTCGTTCAGACATTATAGACTGGTTTTGCAAAGAAAGAGGAAGCCAAGATAGTGCCTCCCTATTTTGTTCACTTTGATATGTTGCCATTGGCTGTTTGAGGAGGCGTGGTTCAAAGCCTCATGGGAAATGATGTTTTTACTAAGTGTAGTTTATTTTTCATTGGCTGCTGTTGAGTCAGTAAAGAAATTGAGAAAGCATAATCAGAAGCCTCTGTGTCCTTAATAGAATCTAAAATTCTTGTTGTGATAGCTGGAAAATTTTGTATTATTCCCAAACATTTTGCTTCTTCTTCCTATTTTTTCCTGACCTGTTGTTGTTGGTTTTAGGACTTTGGGCACTTTACCACTGCTGATCAGTGCTAAAGTGCATATGCTCTCTGTGTAAATTGTGTTATGGATTGGTGTTTCCATGATTGGCATATTTGATTTACTTGCCAGTCCCTAGTAAAGTGCACGGAGTGTCCCAGGGCCTGTAAATCAAATGCTGGTAGTGGGCTTGCAGCACAGATTGTGCCACCCACACAAGCAGCCTGTAAATGTAACTCTTGCCTGCCATTGCAGAGCTTGTGTTCAGTCTGGTACTGCCATGTCGACTTGGCAAGTGCACCCACTTGCCAGGCCCTAACCTTCCCTTTTCTTACATGTCAGTCACTCCTGAGGCAGGACCAAGGTACCCCTGTGGGCAGGGTGCAGTGTATGTGAAAGGTAGGACATGCCCTGGTGTGTGTGGCATGTCCTGATAGTGAATTACTGCTAATTTCATTTTTCACTATTGCAAGGCTACCTGTTCCCATAGGACAGAATGGGGAGTTTGTTTATAACATCTTATAAACATAACTGGCCATGGGAACAAGGTAAAGAAATAAAGTTTAGTATCCCGGTACCCAGAATCTAAAGATGCATCTTTTAGTGAAGGTGATTTTTACATTCTGGGTTTGAAAATACCACTTTTAGAAAGTAGGTATTTTCCTGCTCAGCCATCCAGTGTGCCTCTGCTGGGTTTGTGGATTGACTGACTGGCTTTGGGATGACAGGGGCTGGGGAGGAGCAGTGGCTCCAGAGAGTCTAGATGGGTCAGGGATGGGCTGAATAGACCTGGGCTGCATTTAGAGTAGGGGGAGGAGATTTCCTTTCACCTGAATGGGCCTGGTCTGCCTCTGACAATGCTGTCTCCACCTCCTGCCAGGAAGCTGCACCAGAGAGGACAGAACTGGTTCTGGCTGGGCACAGACACTCTCTGCCTCCAGAGAACAAATGATTTTGTGGTATAAATATTGGGGCCCAGACCCCAGAACTTTAGAACTCTTTTGGTACCAAGAAGACTGCCAAGAAGAAGAGCCGGAGAAGCTGTGAGGAGGGACTACCACTTTGCTATGTGCTTTGCTGTGTTGGGCTGCAGTGGCTGCTTCTGTCTTGGGCAGTGTAAGGACTGGACTTTCTGCAACTTCCTTTTTGTGAGTTTCTCCAAGGGCTTGAGGTAGAGCTTGCCCCCTGTTCAAGAAGTCTCAGGAACAGCAAAGACTTCAAGTTCTTCTGCCATCAGCACTGGGGACTGTGTGTTTTGTGCTGTAACAGAAGAAAAAGCAACCCGATGCCCTCTACGACGCCGCTGCCGACTCCGTGTCCTGAAGGCACTGCAGAGGGCTCCAACGCAACGCCGCACCGCAACCCTGGTCTCACTGATGCCACCACCTGATGCCGCCACCGAGCCGCTGCTTGCACCGCGACCTGTGGGCACCGCACTCCGCACCGCCTCGCTTCACGCCGTCGCCCTGGTATCCCCGACGATGCCGCTTCACGCCGACATCAACGCCGCTGCTTGCACCGTGGTTCGAGGGCACCGCTCGTAAGCTACACGATGCACCGTCCTCACCCCGGACCACAACCTTGGCCTACCGTCGCCAGCGCCATCGACTCCAGTTCGTCAGCCGATGACAGCGCTTCAGCAATGACGACATCGCTGCTTGCACCGTGACCTGTCAGCACCACGACGAGCACCGCATCACTTCGCACTGCAGCCCTGGTCTCACCGACGCCGCTGGACGACTGTCACCGAGGGGCTGCCTGCACCGTGACCTGAGGGTACCACACGCCGTACCGCTGCACTTTGCACCGCATCACCTGATGCCTGCCGGCGCTCCTGACTTCCAACCGCGAGGAGTTCGATCTGCAACGCGTGTGACTTCAAGGGCCCAACGACTCCTGGACCGACCTCTGGAACCGACGCCTGCGGACGCCGGCCTTTCGAGGCTCATGGAGAGGTCGCCGACGCCCTGCATTTCTAAAGGTACGGTTTTGCAGGTCTTCCCGACACCGTAGCTGGCCCGCGACGCTGCAGTCAGCCAGAACTGTTTGGATTATTTGTTCATGACACCGTGATAGCCCCAGACAGAGCTATCGACTTCAAGGAACTTTATTTCAAGGTTATTTTGATTACTGAAGATTTCTAAGTACTGTATTGTGGATTTTTATCGTTTTTGGTCTTGTCTTAAGTACATAAAAATATTGGATATTTTTCAAACTGGTGTGGTGTCCTTTTGTAGTGCATACACTGTGTTACTGTTGGTTATGTGCAAATGCTTTACACACTGCCTCTGAATTAAGCCTGACTGCTCGTGCCAAGCTACCAAGGGGGTGAGCAGGGGTTATTTTAGGAGTGTAACTCCCTTATCCTGACTAGAAGGAAGGGTCCCTATTTGCACAAAGGTGCAAACCCTTGCCAACTAGAGACCCCCATTTCTAACAACATGCATTTTTGGGAAAGAAGTATGCAAGAATTTTAGATTGTTCGCGGAAAATGTTCTCAAAAGATCTACCAATATAAAATAGCTGGATCCTTGACTTTGAGATGAATAATATTGTGTGTATCCAGTGAAGGGTAAGTTACTTTCTGTGAGTAAACGACAGGTTTGTAAAAACTGGGGTTTTAAGTCACTGAAGCATGTTCAATTACAGTATTATAATCTAAGTAAAAATTACAGACCAGGAAAGTGGACTGAAAATAGGAATTATAAAGCACAGAGGAAAAGAGGAACGAGAGCACGCTAGTGAGAGAGAGAGAGAGAGAGAGAGAGAGAGAGAGAGAGAGAGAGAGAGACGCATCACGTCTCGGCTGCATTTTTCTCATTATCATTCCTGAGGTTTTCTTGGGATTTCGACATGCATACTACGATATCTTTAGAGCTGAACAAAGTCTGCTGTGCTTCAAGTTTGCCCGGTTTGGAAAGGATGTAATGAAGGTAAAGACTTTGTTATGCTAAACTTGTATGCTTTGCCCAAGTTATAGATGTTTACGTAACAAACAACCACAGAGAAACTAGTTTTCTTTACATTTATAGGGAAGTGAAAAGCCTAGGAACAGCTTAATGAAGGAAGTGACAGCTGACCTATCTTAACTAACTTACTACGGGAGGAGAAGTCATATCTGTGCTCTTAAAAAGTACATTGCACTTTTTGGCAGAGGCATGAAGAATCTCTCTCCATTCCTATCCAAATAAGTGCATTTTAAATGCCCAACTGAGCAAAATATTCACAGGGACACAAAGGACAAGAATTGTATCTAGGTTGGGCCGGTGGCAGCCAATTCCTAATTCAGAAGGGACCTGCGGCCAGATGTACTAAAAATCAATGTGCAAAAAGGGTGGTCACAAAATGTGCACCAACGTTTTGAGAATCGATTTAGTTTTTGTGGCCCAACCTATGTAATAATAGTGAGGGTTGGCAAGGGTCCAATGCTTCACCACCGAAACTTTCGGAAACTTGTACCCCAATTTATCAAGGTGAAGGGTTCCAAAGGGGAAAGCTTCCCTTTTGTGAATAGTTTACCAACCCAACTTGAGAGTCAGCATTTTATCAATGGTTTGTGACATGACTTTTAATTGCAAACCACTGATCGACATGGTAACAATTCGCAATATGGCAGCGAAGTACACAACATGCCACTTCCAAATTGCTAACCATTCCGAAACCCATTTTAGGAGTTAGTAGAAGTGTACTATTTCTAAAATGGGTTTCATTCATAAGAAATGCCAGTTTTGTTGTCGTAAACACTCCAATTTTGTGAACCGATTTTTTTGTGGCTGCAAAACTGGTGTGTTACATCTAGCCTCTGATCTCTTTTAACCCCTCTGCATTTACGCAGACGTCTGTCAGTGCAGGTTGGTGCATCCAAGGTGAGCACAGCAGTCAAATGTCCATGCTGCCTCAGACCTCGCCAGCCGATCAGACAGATTTACTGCTGTTTAGGTTTCCCATGATCTAATCTCTTCCTCAGGCTTAAGCGGGTTGAAAAGATCCTTGTCAAATCTAAACAAATGATTCACAATGCCCTGAATTAGTCGCAATGTTATTTCTAAGAAAGAGGAAGGTAAAGTAAAAAAATAAAAAGTGAACATCGTGGCTAGTGACCTTGCTCTTAAATGCGTATTCATTTCTATCCAGATAAGTTGGCAGTCCTTCCTATTGTAAGAGATGGTTATCAAACTTCAAAGAAACAGACAAGCACCAGAATATAAAAGAGATGTTTATTGGCACTAATTATTGTTTTAATGAACTTTCTGCTGGTTTTCCACTGCTTTTAGAAAATACAGAGTTGGATCCGAAAACAGTATTTAGTCGCTTATCTATTTGTAGTTTTGTACAGAGCAGACTAGGGCCAGAAGGCCCGCAGAAAGTGATAGGTAAATACATTAAGCTCGAAGACACACAGAGAAATAAACAACATGTAGTATTAAAGTCAGGGCATGGGAAACATACAATTATTTGCTTAAGAGTAGCATGTATAAATAGACATTCTTAAAGTCAATTGAGCATGTTATAATTAGCTTTAATACATATGCAGTATTCAATGAATATACAATAGATAAAATGAGCCTGAAAAGGTGCCAAGCATCCAAACTCATATACATGCTATATGACATGTACCTCAATCATCTGGGCTACTTCAACCCATCAGTAGTGGAGTCAGAATTGTGACACAAATGGCATAGATGACGAACTAAAACATTGCTAGGTTGTGGAGGCCTGCCCTTTTGTAATAAATTAGAGATTATTGAATATGATCGGTGCTGTACTGGTGACCTCTGCCTGAGCCGACCTAAGTTTCAAGGAAATGAAACAATCCTGTTTGTTAGAGTCACCTTATCAGTACTCTCCTTGTGTGATTGTTGGTTTAAATGTTATTGTAGAAAAACATAACTGAGTAACAAACCCGAATCCTGTCTTAAGTTTAGAATTTGAGTTTGGCGGACAGGGTACTCCATCACAAACACTTAAGGATATCCTGTCCTCCTTATTACAAGTGCATATATCCTATGGCACTTGTAATAAGGCAGATGGGATATCAGTCATGTATGTGATGGAGTACCTGTCCGCCAAACTCGCAAGCCTTTAGTCATGGTAAACACAAGAGCTGTACAGAGTCAACACAGGACAGTAGGACTATCAGTCCACAAACAATGATACAGATCCGAAAACAAGACATACACTGACTGAAAGTGACTTGGAGCTGCATGCCATCACATACTGGAAAGGAAAGGCCTTAGTCTTGACTTGAGAAAGCTCATTGCCTACAAGCCTGCAGTGAGACACCTGTTGACTATGTACAACTATGCTCAATACACTAGGAGAGAGGAGCTCAACGTTTAGAGATGAGGGGCTGAAGGTTGCAGAGAAACGGAGTTCGAGGAACGAGGGGTGAGCGCCAGTCACCTAGTGCAAAAGGACGGAGGGCCTGAAGGCAGCAGAGGAGAGGCCTGAAGCTCGACGTATAGCAATATAGCGGTATTTGGGACCCTACAAGAGATGCTATATGCAGAAGGGGAAATGCATAGGATTGTAGCACTAGGCAAGAAGTACTGGATGCCGCAATGAGAAGGTCGGGAAACAGATGTAAAATTCTAAACTCATCACAGCTTTGATCCCCATTTTTGTTAGGTGTTCCTCATCACTTACCACAGCCATGCTGGGGATGAGGGAGGCGTATGCGGCAGAGCTGAGAAGTGAGGTCTGTTTCTAAGGCTGGGTCCTGGCTAACCGAATGGCTGTAAAGACCAGGGGCGGCTACTAGGTTGCAGCGTAGGAGTGTCACCCCACTTAAATTCCCCCTCAAAGTCCCCAAGATGTAAAATAAAATGGTAATTTATTCCCATTTTAATTTTCATCCCCCATCCCGAACAGAGCATCAGGAAGGGGGCAGGGCCGCTGCTGAGTGACAGCAGCAGGAAGGAGGGGGGGCTGGCTATGCACTTTTCAAATGCGCATGTCCCTTTGGAAGGACGTCTTGCGACGGGTAGCCAGACATGCGCAATTTGAAACCTCTAATCCAGCTGTTTTAAGACATCTGGGTTAGAGTAAGTGCAGGCCTCCAGGGTGCTGTGGAGCGCCGAGTGAGGCCGCTCCCACCAATCCTGGGGCTGCTCTCATAGCATAAGAGCAGTGCCAGGATTGGTTAAGGTAGTTCCAGCATCTAGTTCCTGTGGGGGGCAGAGAAAGAAGAGCTTCGGAGCCGAGGATGTCGTAAGGAAAGTCTTTATAAATTTACTTTTGTGAGCGCGTCAACCCGCTCCCTCCCCCCGGTAGATGCCAGCTGCAGCTGATAAGAGCAACATGCATGGAACACAATATTTTTGTGAATACTGTTGTTTTAAATGGTATCCATGGGAGAGAAATTGAAATGAGTAGATGATGTGAATGTAAGCTTTCAAGTAATGCACATCTCACAAACTTCGCTAGGCAGTGAGCAACTTTTATATTTTAAAAGCAAATTTAAATACTCTTTCATGAAATTCACTTGATTTAACATGGTATAATGTTTTGTCAAACCAAATAATCACCAAACACTCCGGCTACACCAAATGGGTGGTAGCAGTGCAAGTGGTGATGGTGTCTGTTCCACTTTACTTGTTTCCTAGGAAAACAAATGTGGGTCCAGGCGTTTTTGTTGTTGTTTTTTTTACAAATTAGGCTTTGAACCTGACGATAGGCAATAAACGAAGGTTTCCAGGAGCACTCCCATGCAACAACATTTATCTAACCGGAACTATAGCCAGTCATATTTACATTTGTATTGTTTACTAATTTTTATTTCGGCTTCTGCATGAGGGGAAATATTTTCCCTGCCCCTTACACCACAACTGCGGGGTGGGGCGCCCTCTGTTTTGCCACCTTGAAATCGGATTTACTCCCATCCTTGACGAGAGAAAATCTCCAGTATTTTTCAGAGAAGAAATTACCAGCCATAGGCTTGTGGGTGTTCACAACCTTCTGCAGGTACCACCATCCTCAAAAACAGAAGAGCCACCTTGTGAGCAGATTTACTCACAGGTATGGCAGAATTTTAATGGCGAGTAAATCAAATTACAAGTGCCAATTCACGTTCGCAGACATGTATTTTCAGCCAAATAGTATTTTTTTTTGCACCAGTGCACACACACTTTTGGGATAAGGAGCCTTGATGCACACGGAGGCACAGTTATGTTTTAAATTAATGATGGTGTCCCCGTGATGGTTTTTTCCTGCACGTGGTGAATTGCTGTATCACGTTGCATTGATGCCTTTTTTGTCGTAATATAAATTACACACTGGAGCACATAAATCATTACCAGTGAGAGGGATTTGCTGTGTCATGTTTTCCCAAGATAATTATATAAATAGATTTGGGCTTAGTCAAAAAGGGTAAAAGCATCGTTTTTGTCTGCGGTTATCATCTAGGAGAGGCAAAATCAATGCTGATTTTTATGTCAAATCTACAATATTTTTATCTCCCACCTCCTTTGGTTGCCAATGAGGTTTAAGCAACACTGGCAATAACCAGCAACCCGCCATGACTTCTGCCACCATCCTATCTGCTCCATTTTCAATATCATGTGGCATTCCATCGATTTTTCAGTCTTCTGTCAATTATCATTGGTCAACACAGGTCCATCAGCTTCTAGCAAGGAGGGCTGTAATTGTTTCCGCAGTCTTGTGTTATAGCTGCAGTTCATTGTTATTACATTTCCACACAGTTCCAATAATAACTGGGATTCACCTGGTTCAAAGCTCGAGCAGTGTGAAAGGATGCACTCAATTACAAAAGATATATATGCAAATGATAAACGGGAAAAATACTTTTTGCACAAGATATCAGGAGTTTCGTCTTATTACGGTTTAAGACTACCCAATTAGCAACCATTCAGTTCCAATGAGCTCTATGGGGACGACGCTTGGTGTATTTTTAGTTTTAAATTGTACGAGTTTTTGTTTGATTAAAGAAAT
Organism: Calotriton arnoldi; assembly: GCA_963921515.1. Classification (NCBI taxonomy): domain Eukaryota; kingdom Metazoa; phylum Chordata; class Amphibia; order Caudata; family Salamandridae; genus Calotriton; species Calotriton arnoldi. The sequence goes on from CAWUFW010007906.1 coordinate 503,562, forward strand.
ACTGTATATCAAATACATAATTAGGAAAATGTACCCTTCTAGCTATCACTACCTCACAAACAGGCTTGAGGTGGACAATAAATGGATGCTGGAGGAGACACCAATGAAAAGCACTGGCGAACTCCACAAGAAGATGGGATTCAGATGCCTCAGATGTGTCAATGTACACTCATTTTTTTTCCTATCAGTTAGAAATTATGTACACCATTTAATGATATTCTCTGAAGCCTGTCTGGATCCCTGCTCCTCAGCACCCGCTCTCTCACTAAACAAGCCATGGAAGTCGGGAACCTCTAGTACAACCTCTCTCCAGACCTCCTATTCCTCATAGAAACCTGGCTCAATGCAGCATCTACCCCCAAAATAGTGATCATACCTCCCAGGTACAAGATCACAAGACAATTCGGAACCAACAAACCTGGAGGCGGCCTTGTCATCATCGACCACAAGTAAGTCAACGGCACCATCACCTTGGCAAACACCTTTAACTGGCTGGAACACATGGCTTTCAAAGTCAGCACCTCGCTCACCCCAACCCTATGAGGAGCTCTTCTCTACCATCCCCACTCAGACCCAAATTCTACTTTAGCTCCACACTTGCAGCCCCCATTGCCCCTCTCCCCCTCTTATCAAACTCCTTCACCCTACTTGACAACCTCAAGTTCCATCTAGTATATCATACCAACCCAACTCTGCTACTCTCCTGTAAGACCTTGGTATTTTGGGACTCACCCAGCAGGTGAATGACCCCATCTACAGGGCTGGACACCTCCTCGATTCCATCCTCACCAACTTCTCCAATATCGTGGTAGATCAACACACCCCCCTCATGAGGACATACCACTCCCCCATTCACCTCAGCATATACTGGCCTAAACAGCCCAGAACTAACAAAACCCTGACTGCCTGATGCCACTGAAACAAAATCTGGTAGGACATATGGATCTCTGAGCTCTAGTTTCAGCATCCCCCCCAACAATGTCGACCTAACATACAGGATAGCGAACCTCAACACATGTATCATGCCCTGTGTGGACTCCTTGTCTCCTCTGAGAACCACCCACATAGTTTGCTCCAAGCCCCAGGCCAAGTGGTACACCAAGGACCTCTTTCTCACGAAGCGTCACTGCAAGCAGCTGGAATGACGGTAGTGCCCCCCCCCCCCAACAACACAGACTAAGAATCCTACAAAACAGTCTTCTGGATCTACCACCAGTGCCTCAAAACCACCAAGTACGTAGCTCTCAGCAAACAGATTCACAACGGCTCCAACTCCACCAAATAAATCTTCACCATCGTAAAAGAAGTCACTTCCCCACCTTCACCAGGGCCACAAACATCACCCCTTCAGAGGAATTCTGCAGTTAACTATCCAATTTTTTATTTTTTATTTTTAACAGAGTTTTATATACTGCGAACTTGACCCGGTTTCGGGTATCAGAGCGCTTTACATAGCACCAGTTGCGTTACATGAGGACACATTCATTAGGTCTCGCCTAGCGAACGCAGCGCATGCGCTGCTTCGCCTTGGCGAGACTATTGTTGTGGGTTTGGTGCGCGAAGGGAGACAAAACATGTGCGCGCCTGGACAGCAGATGGGCACGCGCATGGCGTCTCTTCACTTTCGAGCGCTCCCACCGCGCGCTTTCACTTTTGCGCGCTCAAGCTCACGGCATCTCTATCAGCTTGCCCCCGACAGCAGATGGGCATGCCCACGGCGTCTCTTCAGTCTTCACTTTCACTTAGCACGATCCAAATCTGTATGTTGTAAGTCCGTATGATGTACTTTGATGTCTAAAACGATTCTGGGGAGCGATGAGGAAGGGTGGCACTGGAAGGGTTCAATACCAGTTACATGGGTGCTTGCTTTCTTGTATTACGTTTTGTTGTTTCCTAATAGTTATATCTATCTTTATGCTTATTTCTCTCCACTGCCATTTCTTACACCGGGCTTGTTGTTGCATTTGCATTTGTTTATTTATTTAATTATTTTGGAGCGCGGTCCGCTAACTTTAGCGGCCGCGCTTCAGGTCAGCAGAGCTGCTTTAGAGGGAGAGAACCAGGTCAGCAGAGCTGCTTTAGAGGGAGAGAACCAGGTCAGCAAAGCTGCTTTAGAGCCATAGAACCAGGTCAGCAGAGCTGCTTTAGAGGGAGAGAACCAGGTCAGCAGAGCTGCTCTAGAGCCAGAGAACCAGGTCAGCAGAGCAGTTGTAGAGCCAGAGAACCAGGTCAGCAGAGCTGCTGTAGAGCCAGAGAACCAGGTCAGCAGAGCCGTTGTAGAGCCAGAGAACCAAGCCAGCAGAGCTGCTCTAGAGCCTAAGAACCAGGTCAGCAGAGCTGCTGTAGAGCCAGACAACCAGGTCAGCAGAGCTGCTTTAGAGGGAGAGAACCAGGTCAGCAGAGCTGCTCTAGAGCCAGAGAACCAGGTCAGCAGAGCCGTTGTAGAGCCAGAGAACCAGGTCAGCAGAGCTGCTGTAGAGCCAGAGAACCAGGTCAGCAGAGCCATTGTAGAGCCAGAGAACCAGGTCAGCAGAGCTGCTGTAGAGCCAGAGAACCAGGTCAGCAGAGCCGTTGTAGAGCCAGAGAACCAGGTCAGCAGAGCTGCTAGAGAGCCAGAGAACCAGGTCAGCAGAGCCATTGTAGAGCCAGAGAACCAGGTCAGCAGAGCTGCTGTAGAGCCAGAGAACCAGGTCAGCAGAGCTGTTGTAGAGCCAGAGAACCAGGTCAGCAGAGCTGCTGTAAAGCCTGAGAACCAGGTCAGCAGAGCTGCTGTAAAGCCTGAGAACCAGGTCAGCAGAGCTGCTGTAGAGCCAGAGAAACCAGGTCAGCAGAGCTGCTCTAGAGGGAGAGAACCAGGTCAGCAGAGCTGCTTTAGAGCCATAGAACCAGGTCAGCAGAGCTGCTTTAGAGGGAGAGAACCAGGTCAGCAGAGCTGCTTTAGAGCCAGAGAAACCAGGTCAGCAGAGCTGCTTTAGAGGGAGAGAACCACGTCAGCAGAGCTGCTTTAGAGGGAGAGAACCAGGTCAGGAGAGCTGCTTTAGAGCCATAGAACCAGGTCAGCATGGCTGCTTTAGAGCCAGAGAACCAGGTCAGCAGAGCTGCTGTAGAGCCAGAGAAACCAGGTCAGCAGAGCTGCTTTAGAGCCAGAGTACCAGGTCAGCAGAGCTGCTTTAGAGCCAGAGAACCAGGTCAGCAGAGCTGCTTTAGAGCCAGAGAACCAGGTCAGCAGAGCTGCTTTAGAGCCAGAGAACCAGGTCAGCAGAGCTGCTTTAGAGCCAGAGAACCAGGTCAGCAGAGCTGCTCTAGAGCCAGAGAACCAGGCCAGCAGAGCTGCTATAGAGCCAGAGAACCAAGTCAGCAGAGCTGCTTTAGAGCCATAGAACCAGGTCAGCAGAGCTGCTGTAGAGCCAGAGAACCAGGTCAGCAGAGCCGTTGTAGAGGCAGAGAACCAGGTCAGCAGAGCTGCTCTTGAGCCAGAGAACTAGGTCAGCAGAGCTGCTGTAGAGCCATAGAACCAGGTCAGCAGAGCTGCTTTAGAGGGAGAGAACCAGGTCAGGAGAGCTGCTTTAGAGCCAGAGAACCAGGTCAGCAGAGCCGTTGTAGAGCCAGAGAACCAGGTCAGCAGAGCTGCTGTAGAGCCAGAGAACCAGGTCAGCAGAGCTGCTTTAGAGCCATAGAACCAGGTCAGCAGAGCTGCTTTAGAGGGAGAGAACCAGGTCAGCAGAGCTGCTTTAGAGGCAGAGAACCAGGTCAGCAGAGCCGTTGTAGAGCCTAAGAACCAGGTCAGCAGAGCTGCTCTAGAGCTAGAGAACCAGGTCAGCAGAGCTTCTTTAGAGCCATAGAACCAGGTCAGCAGAGCTGCTTTAGAGGGAGAGAACCAGGTCAGCAGAGCTGCTTTAGAGGGAGAGAACCAGGTCAGCAGAGCTGCTGTAGAGCCATAGAACCAGGTCAGCAGAGCTGCTTTAGAGGGAGAGAACCAGGTCAGCAGAGCTGCTTTAGAGCCAGAGAACCAGGTCAGCAGAGCCGTTGTAGAGCCTAAGAACCAGGTCAGCAGAGCTGCTCTAGAGGCAGAGAACCAGGTCAGCAGAGCTGCTGTAGAGCCAGAGAACCAGGTCAGCAGAGCTGCTGTAGAGCCAGAGAACCAGGTCAGCAGAGCTGTTGTAGAGCCAGAGAACCAAGCCAGCAGAGCTGCTCTAGAGCCTAGAACCAGGTCAGCAGAGCTGCTCTAGAGCCAGAGAACCAGGTCAGCAGAGCTGCTGTAGAGCCAGAGAACCAGGTCAGCAGAGCTGCTCTAGAGCCAGAGAACCAGGTCAGCAGAGCCAGAGTTACCAGGTCAGCAGAGCTGCTTTAGAGGGAGAGAACCAGGTCAGCAGAGCTGCTTTAGAGCCATAGAACCAGGTCAGCACAGCTGCTTTAGAGCCAGAGAACCAGGTCAGCAGAGCCATTGTAGAGCCAGAGAACCAAGCCAGCAGAGCTGCTCTAGAGCCTAAGTACCAGGTCAGCAGAGCTGCTGTAGAGGCAGAGAACCAGGTCAGCAGAGCTGCTGTAGAGCCAGAGAAACCAGGTCAGCAGAGCTGCTTTAGAGGGAGAGAACCAGGTCAGCAGAGCTGCTTTAGAGCCAGAGAACCAGGTCAGCAGAGCTGCTTTAGAGCCAGAGAACCAGGTCAGCAGAGCTGCTTTAGAGCCAGAGAACCAGGTCAGCAGAGCTGCTCTAGAGCCAGAGAACCAGGTCAGCAGAGCTGCTCTAGAGCCAGAGAACCAGGTCAGCAGAGCTGCTTTAGAGCCAGAGAACCAGGTCAGCAGAGCAGTTGTAGAGCCAGAGAACCAGGTCAGCAGAGCTGCTCTAGAGCCTAAGAACCAGGTCAGCAGAGCTGCTCTAGAGCCAGAGAACCAGGTCAGCAGAGCTGCTCTAGAGCCAGAGAACCAGGTCAGCAGAGCTGCTCTAGAGCCAGAGAACCAGGTCAGCAGAGCTGCTGTAGAGCCAGAGAAACCAGGTCAGCAGAGCTGCTTTAGAGCCAGAGAACCAGGTCAGCAGAGCTGCTTTAGAGCCAGAGAACCAGGTCAGCAGAGCTGCTTTAGAGCCAGAGAACCAGGTCAGCAGAGCTGCTTTAGAGCCAGAGAACCAGGTCAGCAGAGCTGCTCTAGAGCCAGAGAACCAGGCCAGCAGAGCTGCTATAGAGCCAGAGAACCAAGTCAGCAGAGCTGCTTTAGAGCCATAGAACCAGGTCAGCAGAGCTGCTGTAGAGCCAGAGAACCAGGTCAGCAGAGCCGTTGTAGAGGCAGAGAACCAGGTCAGCAGAGCTGCTCTTGAGCCAGAGAACTAGGTCAGCAGAGCTGCTGTAGAGCCAGAGAACCAGGTCAGCAGAGCCGCTCTAGAGCCACAGAACCAGGTCAGCAGAGCTGCTTTAGAGCCAGAGAACCAGGTCAACAGAGCTGCTTTAGAGCCAGAGAACCAGGTCAGCAGAGCTGCTTTAGAGCCAGAGAACCAGGTCAGCAGAGCCGTTGTAGAGCCAGAGAACCAGGTCAGCAAAGCTGCTTTAGAGCCAGAGAAACAGGACACTGCGTTACTTTTTCCCACACAAAAATTGAAGCACCGGCGGTGCGAGGGACTTGTAAATAAGCCCCATTGTGCCCATTTGAACGCAATAAAACAGTTACGTAACCTTCACACCACGGAAAAGGTGAAATAAAGCACCAGTTTCTAAAGTTATTGCTCTTTCCACAGTTACTGGTAACTCAAGTCTCCTGCCTGAGGTCTACTACATTTATTGTAATTTAAAACTTCAGGTATCAAAATGCAAAGTTGTGTGAGCTATTAACCTTACACTGGCTGAACAACTGCCTCCTACCATAGGACTGTTACGAGTGTCTACAAATCTAAGATTGTATTTTGGGAAGTAGATGATGCACCTCATGCCTGCAACATAAAACAAGCATTTGCAATGCAATAGGGCTGGCATTACTAAAAGTTTGAGCTATTGGCGTTGCAAATGATAATGTTTGTTAGTTTTTGTTAAAAAATATTCCAGCAGTAGCATAAGTAATGAAATAAAATCCACGTAGACCACCAGTACCACCACCACTAACACCACCAGTTCCACCACCACCAGTACCAATACCACCACCACAGCTACAACCACCACAAGTACCATAACCACCACTACAATTATTACTATTACTACTCTGTGGTGATAGTAATAATAATAGTGGTAGTTATGGTACTGGTGGAAAATTACTATTATAAATTACAATACCTGTTAATTTTTCAAAAGGCATTGCCATTTACAATACCAATAGCTCTAAAACTTGCAGTTGCGAGACCTATTGCATTGTAAATGCTTGTTTTTGTTAGGCACAGGGAGATTAAGTGATTTGCCCAGAATCACAGGATGTTCAGCGTCATTGCCGAGACTCGAACCCGGTTCCCCAGATTCGATGTCGACCGCTACTTCAAAAATCAAAACCATCTACAACAACTCCACACCTCAACCAGACCTCTCCTCTCTCAACATTCAACACTCAGAGTACAGCAATAGCTTGAAAACCACCATAAACTGCTGATCAGCTATCACCACTACAGAAGGCACTTGCACCATGTGTTCCATCCATGCCGTAGCCCCTCGGACCCATGCCTGCACTACAACTCAACCAACGATCTTGACCGTAACTGCACAGCTCTCGCACCCATACTAATCTTATCAACTCCCACCACCACCTACCCGGACTCCTGGAAACACCACCATCCTACCACTCCTCAACAAACCGCTTGTGGATTCCCTGACCACACCCAACTACATGCCCATCTCTCCCCTTCCTTACCCAGCCAAAATCCTAGAAAAGCTCATCAATGCCCACCTGGCCACCTATGTCAACCCAAACCACCTCATATACCCTTTCAAATCTGGCTTCAAACTAAACCAGATCATGAAGATAGCCCTTAATGAAGCCACCAATGGCATCCATCTCATCAGGATGAGACAGCAGCCCTTATTCCACTAGACCCCTCTGCAGCATCCAACACCGTCCCCCACATCATCCTCAACCAACATCTCCACAAGTCTGAAATCCGTGGCCTGGTGCTACAATGGCTCACCTCCGTCCTCTGAGGATGCACCCAATCAGTCAGCGTAGCCCCTTACCTGTCTGACGCCACCAATATGATCGGGTCTTCCCTAAGCCACACCCTGTTTAAAGTCTACATAGTCCCCCTTGCCAACATCATTTGCTCCCACAGATTAAGCATCATCTCTTCAGGTGGATGTCCTCTGTAGCAGAATGGAGAAGCAGTAACTGCCTCAAACTCAACAGTGACAATACTAAAATGGTTCTATTCATCAAAGACACTTCTTTTTGGTCCCCAGCCTGGTGGCCAACAGAGCTAGAACCGAGCCCACTTGCCCACCAATGCTACCTGAAACCTGGACATCATGATCGCTGGCCAAATCTCCATTTCCAACCAGGTCAGCACGGTCGCATCTACTTGTTTTTACACCCTCAAACTGCTCAGTAAAATCTTCAAATGGCTCCCTCTAGACACCTAATGATCCATCACGCAAGCCCCCATCACCAGCAGACCTGGCTATGACAATACCCTCTACATACGCGTCACAGCCCAACTGACTCTCAAGCCACGTCACCACACTCAAATATCCAAATTCACAAGTGCTGTCTTTTACATCTCCACACACACACACACCTACAAAGCTGTACACAACCATGCTCCAGCCTACTTCAACAACTGTCTCCTTTTTACACCACGTCCATACACCTCAGTTTGGCTAACCTCCTGTTCCTCGCCCACATCCCCCGCATATGGCGAGCCAAAAAAGGGCATCACAGTTTCTCTTATATCATCCCCAGAGCTCATCAGCTTTACAGTTCTGCAGTGAACCATGGGCACTGCTGGGCTTCTCTATCCATCAAACCCTGAATTTGATGCAACCCGTTCACTGCTACGGTGAGTGCACCAGGGGCACTCGGAGTGTGCTGCGTTTAACTCTTGCAGTGCACCAGGGGCACTGCTAGTGTTCTGTGTCTATCAAACCCTACATCTGCCAGAGATCATTCTGCCAAGGGGCACTGGTAAAGTGCTCAACCTATCAAATCATGCACCTGACAGAGCGTTCAGCCTCTCACTGCTTCAGTGCAGCAGGGGCACTGCTAAAGCGCTGTAGCTATAAAACCCTTTGTGTGGTAGCGATCATTTAACATCTCACCGCTGCAGTGCTCCGGGAGCACTGTTAAAGCACTGCATCTATCATAACCGATCTTATTCACTCTCTCACTAATGTATTACATCAGGGACACGGCATCTCCAGCGCCCCCACTCCCCTTCTGCCCCTCCACCCCGCCCCTCCCCGTTGCTCCAGGGCACCAGTGCACTGGTAAAGCGTTGTATCCATCAAACCGTCTTTCACTGCATAAGTCAACCAGGAACACTTCTAAAGTTATGTCTATCAACTCTTCACGTCTGGGAGAGGTCATTCTGCCTCTCGCTGCAGCAGTGCACCAGGGCCACTGCTTAAGCCCTGCAACTATCAACACTGAAGTATAACAGAGCTCATGCAATCTATCACTGCTTCAATGTATGAAGGGCGCTGCTAAAGCTCACCACCTAACAAACCCGGCGTCTGACAGAGCCATTCACTGCCTCAGTGCACCAGGGGCACTTAAAATCCCATAAGCCACCAGAGCCCTTGCCACCTAACAGTGTACCACTAGCACGGCGAGAGGCAAATCTCAGAAGACCTCGCACTGCTCCAGCTCGACATCAAGGCGACACAGAGACCGACCCCCGAAGCCCGCACACTGCTCCAGTGCGCCAGGAGCACTGCCAGAGCTCTGCATCCAATTATAAGCTACGTGCCTGTCAGCGTCCTTCTGACGCCGTGCACTGCACTGCACTCTGTATCCAGGCAACCTCTGGCATGGAGCGCTCGCGTACTCGTACACTGGTGCCATGTGCCCACTTAACCCTGTGGCAGACTGAGTTCCTGTAGCTCACACCGCCACAGATTACAGAGCTCTGTGCCCTAAAACTTTCAGGGAGGGTTTCTACAGCTTGCCTCTCACTGCTGCAGTGCACCAGAGGCACGTACCTATAAAATCTTTTGTCTGGTAGAACACATTCACATTCAGCCTCTTCGGTGCTGCAGTGCGCTTCTAGAACGCTACATCCAGCAAAGCAATGCAGTGCAGTATTCCGACGTCATCCAGCTGCTCCAGACCACCCAGTATAGACACCGCTGATTCACCGTTCTCACCTGACCCTGTGCCAGGCATAGCGCCTAGAGACTCACACTGCTCAAGTGCAGACGATAAACCGGCAGCGTTCTGTTACTGTGTAACCCCGTGCCACTGGTTCCTTGCCAGTGCACTGCATATTTTATAAACCCTGCATCAATTACAGCTCCCAAAGCTTCACACTGCTCCAGTGAAGAAGAGGCACTGCCAACCATCTGTACCCACGTAGGACTGCGTCAGGCCCAGCTCCCAGAGCCTACACTTCTCTAGTAAAAGAAAGAGCCATTGGCCACGCGCTGTGCCAGTGTGATCCTGTGCCAATGAGAGCTCCTGCTGCCTTACACTGCTTTGTAAAGAAAAGGCATAGACAGTACACCGTGCCACCATAACCCTGAACCAACCATAGCTCCCACAACTTGTCACTGCTCCAGTGGAGAAGAACATCGCTATGGCTCTATGCCAGTGTAGCTCTGTGCCAATCATAGCGCCCACAGCTTCACAGTGCTGCAGTGAATAAAGCACCGCTAAGGATCTGCGCCAGTGTCACCTCGTGCCAGTTATAGCACCCGCAGCCCCAAACTGCTCCAATTAATAAAAACCCAGCTAACGATCTGTGCCAGTGTAGCCCAGTGCCAATCGCAGCTCTCACAGCTTCACAGTGCTCTAGTGAAAAACTCATCCCTACGGATCTGCGCCACTGTCACCCTGTGTCAGTCATAGCTCACACAGCCTAACACTGCTCCAGCAAAGAGGCTCTACCCCAATGTGTGCCCGCATATCAGTGTGCCAGGCAGAGTTCCTACAGCTTCTCACTGCTCCGGTGAAGAGAACCACTAATGCTCTGTGCCAGTGTAATCCTGTGCCAGTTATAGCTCTCACAGCCTCACAGTGCTCCAACAAAGAGGCACTGCACCCTAGCTGTACCAGCATAAGAGAGTGCTGTGGGGGACGGGGGGAGTTCTCCTACAGCTTCCCACCACTACAGTGAAGTAGAGCATCGCTAAGGCACTGCCAGTGTAGCCCTGTGCCAATCACAGCTCTCACAGCCTCACAGTGCTCCAGCAAATAGGCACTGCACCCTATCTGTACCAGCATAAGAGAGTGCTGGGTATCCTACAGCTTCTCACGGCTGCAGTGTAGCTCCCACAGCCTCACGCTGCTCCTGTGAAGACAAGCGCTCACCATGGTCTATATTTGCATTGCGCTTTCACTTTCAGTTTAAGTGAAAGCTCGATGCAAAAATAAACATGGCTGAGTGAAACCAGATGGCAATTAAAAAAAAGAAGCCCGCGAGCGGTGCGCGCGCGAGAGCGTGCACCATGGCCTATTGCTTGCGGTTACCCGCACGGCCGCCAGGCGCGATAATTGAAAACACATGGCAGCCATGCGGGTAACCGCACGGAAAAGGCCATTGTGCACGAGCGTGTGGTCAGCTTTTGGAAGCCCCTTACATAAAGTCTTGCAGAGCAGCGCATGCGCGCTACTCTAGGCTCGACCTAAAAACGGACTCTTCCAATAGTACAGATCATCTCCTCACGCGCCAGGACACCCTTTTGGGTGATATGCACGCCCTACAAATTTGTACAACAAGTCCTAGCAGTATGGAAAAGTTGATATTATGAATATTATGATATTATGAATTGTGGCAGACAGGCCGATTATTAGCACCATTGATGCTTTTTCAATTTCTTCAACAAGCATTCTTTGCATTGGTTAGATAAGTCTCTGTTTCCCCAGCCAGACCAAAACCTGACTAAAATGAAGCAGATCAATTTTCTCTGCAAATGGGAGCCACTTTCTCAGTACTCAAGATAGGAATGGAGATTCTCCAATAGGCTTAATCCAGCCATATGTAGCTGGATCCACAGTAGGGTTTTCAGCAATTCGAGGGGACCTCAATAAAAGGCTAAACTTGTTTGAAACACTATATATTTTGAAGGAGGTGCTCTTAACTCTTGAGAAGATGGGGACAGCAGCTCAGAATTTTCAACAAAAGCGTGGTCTTAGAAATGACGATCTTTAAAGATAGCGGTTTTAATGTCACAGATATTTTTCCTTTGGGGTAGAGGTCAGGTGGGACAAAGTCAGGATAGTAAAAGTTGAAGAGCTGACTGTTCAGAGAATTGCAGCATACCTATCCATTTGCCCTTAACCATTTCTTAGGATGATACTTTTCAAGAAAAAATATTGAAAAGATCTAAAAGTTTTGTTGATGGCTGTATAAAGTCTACTACCCTTTGGTAGTAATTGATCACTTCCAGGTAGTGAGGAAGAATAACATATTTGAGTCATTGTCTTTCTCTGCGCAAAGCATAAAAGGACAGATGTACTAAGATTCACTTCACAAAAAAGGTCACAAGTTGGGCACTGACATTTTGCAAAGCCAATCTGATTTTGCAAATCAAACTATGTACAATAGTGAATCGTAGGGGTCACAGATTGTCCTGCCTAATTAATAATCATTAGGCAGGCCACAATGGGGTAAACCCACAGGCATGATGACCTGCAGTGGACAGCAGACCACCATCCTTGTGACTGCATTTCAAAATGGAAACTTTTTTCTTTTTAAATCAACCTAATTTCCTTAAAATAAAGGTTCAATTTTGAAAAACGTCAGTGATAGTTGGCAGTGCTTTCCTGGACCAATGCCTATTCTCCCCAAAGTGGCCACACTATTTCAAAACAGAATAAAGGAAGGGGCCCTAAAGAGACCCCTTCTTTTTTGGGAATCAGTTACCACCCCATTTTTGAAGTCTATAACTTATGAATGAGTTGCAGTCATAAACCATTGATACATACCTTACTGACTCACAATTTGAAAGGAATACACAAAATACACACTTCCAAATAACTTTTCTGAAAAACTTTTCTAACTCTCAAAATGAGGTTAATACATTGGAAAAAATGACTTTACTGCCACCAACCTGGTGATTTTGAGAAATTCCATGGTTTGAAACCAAAAGATTCCTAAGTACATCTGGCCCCAAGTATCTAAAATGTGATTCTTACATTTTGACCCATTGTGTTCATTTTGAAGTGGGGCATAACAATACCTCCCTTTTAACATCCTGAACTTTCTCATCAAGAATCCTTAAAATAAACATAATTTCCTCACTGGAAAGACAAAATACTTCAACCATTTGTGAAGCTGTGTCATTCCTGCCATTTAGTCATTTGTGATGGTGGGCAACCTCTATAGAAAACCATTATCCCAAGGTACTGTCCAAACTGCAGATCTAGTGCACCTTAGGGACACTCCTGGCACACCCCAAGATAAAGGGCATGCTCAATTGGTCAGCCCATCCTTTACTATTAAAGGGATAGTCCTCTCCATCATTCTGTCCAGGTCCAAGCTGGCTATACCAGTTCTTAGTATTTGCAGGTGCGCTAGATACACCCAGAGTTGACGCTTACTGGCCTCCATTTATAAATTCATTATAGTGACCATCTTTTTTAAATTAAAGTCGATGTTGAGTAACATCATATGTATGGTTATGCAATGAAAGTAAACATTAAAATGATTTCAGAATAAAGCATGTTCAAAAATCACTTTCATTTCAAATGTCAGGCTTGCTATAGAAGATGGTAGATGCTTTCCATAATGATACCTCATTTAAAGCCCTACCTTCCACATCTTCTCTGCATACTTTGCCCAGAGGTTGTCCAAGTGGATGTCAGGATTCAGGCTAAGCACAAACACATAATCAGGATTACATGCATAGGAGTTGGAGACAGTGGAGACCGGGCAAACAGTAACTAGACCACTAACTGACAACTGTTCATTATACTCACTTCCAGAAGTGTTCTCAAAATCAGGTTAATTGACAGCAGAGCGGTATTTAAAACCATTCATGACATACAGCCTTCGCCTAAAAATGTGGTGCAAGGTTTTGTACCAGTTCCCAGTCATTACCCATCCCTCACAGTTGTTGTTCTCTTCCCTCTCAGTTTTCATTTTGGTAGATCTCCCATGAGGTATTCCTTTCTTCCTGGTGCTGCAGGTGCTTGCTACTTCTCTCACTTTCCTCCTAGCACCAACCGGTGGGCTTGCTTTGGCGTCCTGGGGCCCTCAAGTGGATACCAGGTCTGCTTAAGGCTCAACACAGCAACATCTGCCACTGAAACTGGTAAGCCTCTCAAAAAGAATATATGATTGCTACTCACTCGGTCTGTATTCTCTACTTAAATGTCCTCTGTCACCCATAGAGCCAGTTCCATGAGCTCCTGCCCCTCCCAACATGGAGGTAATGTTGTGCCATCCCTCGACTGAGGCTATTCTATTCCAAAGAAGTGAAGTCCTGTCCTTTGTCTCTCTTGGTCTCGCTCTCTCTCTCTTGTATTACTCTTCCCTGTTTCCCCGTTTCCCCGTTTCCCCCAGATTCCTTTTGTAAGTGGCAAATGCATCTTGCCCATCTGCATAGGTACTCGGTGCCGGCAGGGCTTTCAGTGCATCTAAACCTCCAGAACCTGACATAATTCAATAATTATTCAAAGGACAGCTTGCATCATACAATAACATGCCTCTTAGTTATTGACAATAAAGGCATGTCAGTCATGGTATGATGCTGTAATTACTTTCTTTGTAAAAGACACATCTCTTAGCAGTTCAGCTACATCTATGAAAACAACTCTAAAGAAGATTTGCTTACTCACTCCACTACTATTAATGAAAAATGCTTTGACCTAGTTTACCTTTCCTACAGTATTTCTTCTGAATCACGTTACTCAATTGAGCTTAGAATGCTCGAATATTGTACTTGTTCCATTAGAGGATGGCACCAGTCTTTTTTTTTTTTTGCTACACCAAAATAATGTACAAATCATATTGTTATGAGTAACTACTAGATTCATATCTTTCAAATGTTCCCTTGGAAATACATAGCTCCATACAAGAAATCTTATTTTGATCAAGTCTGACCTTTTTAAATCAAGAAAACATGACTTTCACTGTGAGAGAGGACTTTTGTTTCAGACTTTTAACTTATTTTTATTTGGCTGTCTACCTCACAGTTTCAGAAATGCTTCTCGGCAGGTTCTTGGTCTGTTGCTTCTTGGTTTCTTCAGGCCAACCGAGCTGCACTTTCTGGTGCAATTTACCCAAGTTGCCCTCACATGGAAATTCACCAGCTTGCCTTTACTCTCTTGGCCTTGCTTTTTTCTTATTAGCCATGAGGCCCACACCTTACCTGATGTGACCTGGAGAGAAGTAAGCGCTACAGGGCAAAGACTTGGTCCCAATCCTTCAAGGTGGACAAAGCTTTCTCATAGGTAAGTGATTTTTCTGGACTGATGCATTATCTGCCTTTGTGTGCAATGATGGGAAGTCAAGGAGAAACAAAAGTTGAGCTTTGACCCTAGAGTATGTGTGGGGGGTCATTTCAGGCACACCCTTTACCCATCACAGTCTTGGCTTTGCTCTTAAATATCATAGAGAAACAAGGTACACCTCCAGGGTACTCACAGATGGCCGAGTCCACTTGTAACCCTAAACGTACGACAGGAAAATCTGTAACCATACCAGATTTTCGACAGTCATAAGTTCTGTCAGAGGAAGTGAATGACTGAAAATGGTCAGGATCCTCCATTTGCACCTGTAGATGGAAACCAGATGGGGATGAAGGGACTTCTTAAGTCTGTTCTTTTGTATTCTAAATATCGCAAAAACTGTAGACATGGAATTGTTCATTGTTAAATAATAGTGTTTTGTGTTAAGTAATGTACAATCACTTGCAATTTCTAAGATGCAAAATAACAGCTGTCACTATTACACACGGTAATGATTTTCATGCTTTTTAGCTCAAAGTGATGCTAGGTTGGTAGACTGTTTGAACACCAATTCTGAACCTTCAAGTTCCTAATTTGCTGAGCCATCTTGTAAGAATCTCATATGAATTTTTTCAAGGGACTAACACTGAAAGACTTTTAATCTCCATACTCAATCAAAAACATAAATTCCAGGTAAAACTGAGTGTTATTTTGGTATAGAATTATAATTAAAATGTTTTTTTCTAGTTCTACTTGACAAACTTGCAAACCTTTAATTATCCTTCTTTTATAGCTGGAAGTTATTAAATAGTACATCCTGCAGTGGTGTTTAGCCTTATAAAAATATTTACATTGATTTCATTTTCCAGGGGGTGGCAATTAAGTTGTACTTAAGTTGTGCATGATGTCAAGTTATTTTTCAATTAAAAATTATCATTCATTTTAACTTGCCACTTACTATTTTGAAACATTCTGTGCTCCATTCCCTCAGATTACTTGATTTGGAGGTAAATGTTGTGTTAATGACATGCGCTGACTTGAAATGTCAATTTGTGATTCTGTGTCACCGCACTAGAAACAGAATATGAAAGTCGGAGAATTACTTGTGCATCAGCCACCATAACAGAAAGTAAATCAGAACCATTTGATTATCTGACTACCCATTTTTATCAATTATATGGTGCTTCAGCTTTGCTCCTGACCTCCTCAGGACTTTTCTTTCCAGCCTCTAGAAGTTGATGATTGCTACTTGAAAATATCCAATGAAGTGAGAGAGATAGGAGTCTCAGTTTACGTGAAACTGACTTTCCACACCTGGGACAGGACATTTAATGAAGGTTCGTATTGCAAATGTGTGACTAGGACATTAGATGTAATGTGCATATAATTTAAAGGGATGTCAGATTAAATAAAATCTGTGCTATCATGTTTTGAAAGGGCCAAAAGCATATGAACTGAGGGCCCCATGTTTATGATCTGAGCTGTTAAAGAGGTAGAAAAATACATTGGGGCCGTGAAAAGATCTAATGGCAGAGTGACTTTAACAACAACTTGGTTTGTCCTTTTATTGTAATTCTTCTATTCTTTCTTGCTTTCTATTTTACAGATTAGCATCCTGAAGGACTGATTCACTCTTTGTCTTGTGAGATCAAACATATGCAAGAGTGACAATTCTGTGTCTTGAAAGATGTGCCTTGACAGGAATTTATAATGAAATGAAATGTAAAATTGTATATGGGGTTTAGTCCATGCCGATGGAAGTAATAATAGTAAGTTGTTTTTATAAAGTGCTTCATACAGCACATCTTCCATTTGTAAGCACTGTAAATCATTTAATTTATTGGTACTCAACACTTGAAACAATTTGTAAACATCCTTGCTATGGAATGTGAGGGCTATTTATGTATTAAAGTTGTTTACTAACATGCCAATTACTTTATATATTTCATGCCTTGTGTAATTGTTATGATGGATGCACATGTGCTTCGGGCTATATTTGATGAAAATGTAAAACCCATTGTGGACCTGAATTACAAAGCTAAGTGCAAGTGTACTCATGAAAAGAGACATTTGTAAGTGTAAAGTCATTTTTAATATTCACAAAATGTGCCTTTAAAGTTGTACAAATAAATACTAACAAGTATATTTTTGTGTGATTAATTGTACTCCCATCATTGGGAAGACAGTGCTCCGGGGCTTGAATGCCCTAAGAATTTGAGCACACCTACAAAAGCACGTCTTTGGAAGTGTTCCAAAACGTTTTCATAACCCATTCTCACTACTGAATCAGTGGGAATGTGAATAAGGCAGGGAACAGCATAAAATTTGGTCAGGGTTTAGGGTAAAGCTTTTCTCCAATTGGAATTTTTTTTTCCTTGTACAGAAGAAACAAAAAAAGTTAACCAGGGCATTTGGATTTGCATAGGAGGATTTCATGATTGGTCCTGTGGAAATGGAATTCAGAAAAGGATTTCAGAAGAACTCCTACTTATTTTTATTTTATTTATTTGAAAAGTTTTATAAAGCGCGAACAAGACCCAGACGGGTATCAGAGCGCTGTACAAAAAACTAATGTTGACATGAGGAAACAGCATGAGTACAATACAAAAAGGAGACATATTAAAAAGTAAATGGGGGTGCAAGGGTAAGACGAGGTAGCACGTGATCAACAGGTAACAGCCCTACTAGACGGGGCCGTGAAGTTTTAGAAGAGCAGTATGTCAAAAGGACAACAAAATACATTTCGAAACACAAAGAAGAATGATTGTCAAGCAAGAGAAGTAAGTGACTAGCAAATGTCATAGAGGCTATTGCTGATGAAGTTCATCCAATAGTAGCCATTTGACCTGTTTTTTAAATGAAGCAGTCGAGGGGTTGGCTCTGATCTCCGTCGGAAGGGCATTCCAAATTCCTGGAGCCAGCCCTGAGAAGGTGCGATTGTAAGTTGAATTTAGGAGGTTTCAGTAGTAGGGTATTAGAGCTTCTCAAGTTTAGACTGGAACCGGAGAGCTCGAGTTTTTTTGCCAGGTTAACGGGGGTATTGAAGTGTATAGCTTTATGTGTCAGACAGGCTATCTTGAAGTGGATCCTTGCTTCAATGGAAAGCCAGTTAAGTTGAATTAAGTCAGGTGTAATATGATCATGCTTTCTGGAGCCTGTTATGAATCTGGCAGAGGCGTTCAGAGTAGCTCTTAGCGGAGCTAACCTAGACTTAGGAAGCCCAGCTAGGGTCACCAAACCATATTCCAATTGTGAGATAACTAGGATTGGACTGCTGACTGGATGTCCTCGGGAGGTAGGAAAGGTTTGATTTTTCTAAGAGTGTTGAGCTGATGATTGGCACTCCTAATGGTGGCACTGATGTGCCCTTGCATGTTTAGGAATTTGTCCATGGTGACGCCTAAGGAACAAGCGGAGTCCACCATATGAGGGGTGCAGTTGAGTGCTGAGATTTTTTTCATCCAGTTTTGCGTAGGGGCCGAGTGGTTGCGGGGGGTAATCAGGAAAAATTCTGTTTTGAGGGAATTTAGTAACAGATGATTATGCGTTAGCCATTGTTGAGTTTTTTGAAGCGCCCCATTAAGAGTTTTAATGTCATTTGGAGAGGAGATCTTCAAATACAGTTGAGTGTCATCACCGTACATATGGTACTGAATGCTAGCACCGTTCAGAATAGCAGTTAGAGGTTCCATGAAGAGATTGAAGAGCGTGGGCGAGAGTGCAGATCCTTGAGGTACCCCAATAGAGATTGGGGTACTGGCAGCCAGAGATTGGTTGACTTTGATTCTTTGGGTTCGGTTATGCAGGAAAGAGGCGAACCAATTTAAGACAGGGCCAGATAACCCCATCCTATATTGAAGAAGAGTAATCAAGTTATCATGTTTGATAGTGTCAAAAGCAGAGAACAAGTCCAGGAGGATTAGAAGACAAGGAGCATCTTGGTCAAGAGCCCTCAAGGCGTCATCAACAATGTGAGTTAGAGCTATTTCTGTACTGTGTCCTGTTCTAAAGCCTGACTGGTGTCGGTCTAGGAGCTGAAATTTCTCGATATGGTCGCAAAACTTTGTGTGAACGCATTTCTCGTGCAATTTCGCTAAAGACATGATGCTGGTGATCGGACGGAAGTTATTGGGATATGCTAGGTCTGCATTAGGCTTCTTGGGGATGGGTGTGACTTGCCCCATTTTAAGGCAGTCGGGAATCCTCCCCTGTAAAAGAGATTGTTAGATGATCCTGGACCAGAGAGGGAGAATGGCCGCGTTGAGATCTTTGAGCAACTTAGCGGGAAGAGCAGGAAGGAATTCCAGAAGGTATTGTTTTTGGGAGTGTACTCTGTGGGGTAAGGCGGAGCACACACTGCCGAAGGTACTGCCGAACCCAAGGCGCTCATAGACATCAGGTTAGTAGTGGCACGTTGAAGTTCCTGATCAATACTCCTAGACTTTTCAGAAAAGTGCGCTGAGAAGTCCTCCTCACTGGGTCCAGAGGTCTTGATTGCCAGAATGGGATTGGTATATTGGTTAGCCTGTTGTTTGATGATATCAAACAGTTTCTTGGGTCGGTTTTTAGCACTGTCTAGCTGAGCCCTGAAATCATCTGTTTTAGCAATGCAAATGTGTTTGTTAAATGAGCTTCTCATCTTCCTTAACTGCTTGAGACTAGAGGTTGAGGGAGCATTTCTCCAACGTCTCTCAGAGAGCCTCAGTTTGCGACGTTCATCATTAAGGGTGCCATTGAATCAGGGTTTGGATTGTTTGCACGGTATCCTTTTGAGTTGCTTCGGAGCGGCAGAGTCGAGAATATTTGAGATGGAGTTGATGTAGTGATCCGTCAACTCTTCCAAATTGTTCATGTTAGGGGGAGGTTCCAGTAGATTCTTGCTCAAATTGAATAGATTAGAGATGTTGATGTCTCTCAGATTACGAGCCAGCTGTTTGTTTTTGAGCGGTTGACCTTGTCTGAGCAATACCTTTTCCCGAATGTGAAAGGAGATTTGGTGATGATTCGACCAATCACAGGGTACAATGTCATCAAGTTGAATGATGTGAGCTCTAGCTATGATAAGGTCAAGGGTAGTGACCTTGTAGTGGGTGGGTCCATTGCAGGCCTGAATGAAATTGAGGTCAGAGAGGAAAGCCTTAAAGGAGCAAACTAGTGGATCATTTGTGTCATTCCAGTGAAGGTTGAAGTCACCGAGGAAGATATGGTTAGGGTGGAGGGCCGAGCAAGCAGAGATGGATTCCAACAATTGCTCTAAGAAACGCAAGTTATCCCCAGGGGGATGATAGATCGTGTGAAGCACACAAACAATCTTGCCCTTGTTCCAAATTTCATTGATTAGGAGCTCACAGGCGGAGATCAGACCATTAGGAGTCTGCTTCAATACAAGGCTAGAACGATGGATGCAGGCAATATCCCCCCAGATTTGATAGATCTATCGCATCTGATTATGTCATAGTCAGGAGGAATTAAGATGTCGAGTATTGGGGAGGAGGAGTCATTGAGTCACGTTTGCGTAAGAATCAGGAGGTCCAATTCTTGTGAGATGATGAGTTCGGAGATATCCGCTGCGTGTTTCACTGCTGATCTGCAGTTGAGAAGCATCGATTTGATATGAGAATTTGTAGTTGCTTCCACTAGGTGAGACGTGGCGACCTGAAGTAACTTAACCTTATTCATGGATCTAAAGTTAACGCTAGGTTCTCTATCCGGATCAGATGAAATAGTGGGTATGATGCTAGGAGAGACAGCATAATCCTCATACGATAGTAATAGTGTGAGCGTGTCATCATCCGACAGCTGAGGCTGGAACCCAAAGGGTCTAGAATGTAGGTTGGGAAGAGGTCGAGAGGGCCAGAGTGGGTTGCTAGGGTAAGTGCCAGAGGACCTTTCCATTCCACCACGTATAATACTTGCTGGAGGAGTAGGAAGAACAGTCCCCGGGGGAGGATAGAGTTTGCACAACTTCTCATTCTTCAATGAGCTGTGTAGGAGGGTTCTGGAGGTTATCCTTTACCGTAATGAGGTCCAGCTTTAGTTCAGCCAGTTTCCCCTCAATCAGGCAAAGGCTGTCATATTCAGGTACCAGCCTACGAAAGCTGCAAGAGACCCAGTCTCCCCAGAGTAATCTTTCTAACGTTTCTAAATTCCCAAAAAATCATAAAATCTCCTCCAAACATAGGAGGAAGCCCCCAGTTTTTTGTGTGAAATAGGCTCTTCTTCATTAAAATATATCACTGCTTCTCCAGACTTCTACTACTCCATAATTACACACTATAGAAAGCGATGCATTATTTCATCACTCCCCGACTAAATGGTAGGCTACACATAACTCATGGGCAGATTTAAAAAAATAAAGTGTCAAATTAAAGAGACAGTGAATTGTAAGATGCAAGTACGTAATTAGTTTACCTATATGCTACGTGTAATGTCTTGTGATATTTTAGAATGGAACCCTTTTGGCTCCTAACGGACTCCATAGAGTTGTGACGTAGGTATCAGGCGCAATGCCATGAAAGCTTGTTTTAGAAAGTTAAGTTTGCAGTTACACACAGCAGAAAAAATATGTGTAACACTAAGCTCCGTGTGTGGCGTAGTTATTGGCGGGTACCTAGGCTGGGAAGACGCTACAAATGGCGATGAAATAGGGGATTAGTAACCTGAAGAATGACCGTGCTCTCCCAGACAGTTTTCCGCGGTCAAAGCACTGCTCGTGCGTGCCATGTGTTGCTGTGGAAGATCGGAGTAGGCGCTTCATAGACGTGGAGTAAAAGCACAACTCCAGCCACTGTAAAGTACATGAAGACTACAGAAGCGTTGCAAAGAATTTACACATTGATGGTCAAGAACCTGAAGATCAAGCCATACGTAAAGGTGCTGCGCTGCCACACAGGTTGTAAATTATTTGGAGCAATACTGCAAAAGGTGATTACGTACTGATACAGGAGAAGTGCGGGCTGACAAAATAAGCCAGAAAGAAGTATATTGTCATTGCACTTATCAAAGCCTCGATAAGCAGAGCTTTACAACCACAGTACCAGGTGAGGAGACCCAAGAAGAAGCACAAGGGTTGTGCTTACTGAGCTATTCAACACTTGAAGTGGCCCACTACCAAAGTTGATGGCTCAGAACAACTCCAGAGGTCTCCTGCAAGTGAAGGTCTCCGATGGAGACACGGGAGAAAGTTTTTGCCTCCCCGATTGTCCGTGATGACTCTGAGGCTGGTGCATCACAAGGCCTCAGAAATAGAACGAATGACGCAGGCTCAAATGGACAGCCGACAGGAGCAGAAAGAGATCTACCTTCAAGGTCAGCCACTCACATAATTGGTTACCATGCTGCTGCCTTCTTTAAACCGCTACTACCTTTCGATACCGCCAAAAAGCAAAATATTGGCGAGAGGTGGTCTGCATGGATAGAGACTTTTGATGATTTCATTGATGCACTTGAAGAGACTGATAACAATAAGATTATCAAGTATCTAAAAAATCCTGCTGGTGATGGCGTAAAGAAGTCATAAAGAAAATTCCGCAAACTGATGAAGAAACTACATAGTCAGATTAAAGAAACGCAGAAACGAAAGTTCAATCCAGTACCAAACGTAGAGTACAAAAGATACATTTTCGGTCAAGAATGCCAAAAAGTTGGTGAAACCACTGATGAATTTGAGGAGAGACTTGATACACTCATCTGACACTGTAAGTTCAATTAATTTACTGATGAGGAAGCTATGCGACTTAGAGTTATTGATGGATGTTTGTCAGATTCATTCAGACGACGAATGCTGAGAGAAACTCCCAGTCTGGAGCGAATGTTGATGGCTGCCACAAATGAGGAGCGTGCTGAAAGACAAGCTACTGACCTGGAGGCCAGGAGATGCCCAAAGTGAATCAGTCAGGAGCATAAAGAGTCAGCCAAAACAAAAGGCTGAAGGACACAAAGTGCTGTCTACAAGTAAAAAGAAGTATTGTTTTAGATGTGGATTTTCATTTCCACATTAAGGTAAATGTCCAGCTATTGGATTGATATGTAAAGGCTGCAGGAAAGAGAACCATTTTGAGACAGTTTGTAAAGTGAAGGGAAAAGCAAGTGCATCACGGTGCAAAGTCAAAATGGCTGCCAGAACATTCCAGAGGCAATGTTTGACGCAACCCCACAAGGCCAAGCAGCAACATCAATTGAGGCAAATTGACATTGAACGAAGTCGATTATCATCTAAATCATAGTCAAACAGTTCATCCGCCTCAGTATTCCGTGAAAGTGAGGAAGACGGTTGCAGCATGTCAATGTTACCTCAGAGAAAAGAGCGCATGTAGGAATGGCCGCATGTGAGGAAAAATGTCAGTCAAAGAAAAGTCGACATACCAAAGTCATGCAGACGTTGTCAGAAAATAACATAAACAAGCATTGGCATAGCCAATAGGTCTCGCCTTTGGGACCTTATAAGTATTTAGTTATGCAGCACAATATCCTTACTTCAACAACATAAACTGTTGCATGGCTAAACACTTATAAGGTCCCAAAGGCGAGACTTATTGGCTATGCCAATGCTTGTTCCTTTTTAGAGCCGCCTGCATGGAATTCTCTTTCGCTGCACCTGAGGCAGGAAAGGTCGGAACTTGCTTTAAGAAAAGGGTTAAAAACTTGGCTATTCACTCTGTAATCTTCTATTTGCTGTTATACTAGCACCAGGACACTCCCAGGAGCATCTGTGCGCTTTAAAAATCCGTCTTCATCATCATCATGTAGTAGGTGCAGCACAATGAGAGGTGAAGCAGAAGAGGTGCTGTGGAATAGTCAGAGGTGAGTTATAATAAGATGTTGTAGGTACAGAAGAATGAGAGATGGAGTAGAGGCGGTGTTGTAGACTAGTCAGAGGTGCAGAAGAATAAGAGATGTAGTAGGTGCGGCAGAACGAGAGTTGCAACAGAATAAAAGCTGTAGGTACCGGAGAAAGAGGTATTCATTAGCATAAAAAATGCAGGAGCAGCAGATTAGGAAATAAAAGAACAGAATGAGAATCACACACACAGTACAATAATCAGTTAAGGAACGGAAGGTACCCACAAATGTGAGGTTCAGCTTAATCAAAGAGGTCAAACATGATCAAAACAAAGACATGTGAAATGGAATGCGAGGTGCAGCAGGGTGAAGGTGCCGTGTTCAGAAGAATTCAGGTGCAACAGAAATAAGGCTGGAAAAAGCAAAATGAGAGAGGGGAGCCGAAGGGCTGGGGAATGGGGCGCAGAAGCAGCAGAACGAGTGAAATGACCGCAAGGTTAGTGGACAGAGGCAGAAGCATGGGATGGCAGGAGGCTGAGTGCTGATGGGATGTGCATACTTCGAACAATGATGTAAGCATGGGGTGCAGTGGAGTACTCTCCTAAACACATAAATAGAGTCTTTGTGCACACGGGCAGAAAACGCTTATTTGACGCACATTGAGAACAGTTTGTGCAACAGGTTGTGTGCGTGCGCTGTGATCGAGGTGTCCAACAAAAAGTGCAGCAAAATTAGGCGAAGTGGTGCAGTAGAGTGCTGAGGCTGCAGGTGCAGCGGGATGGGAGCCCTTGTGCAGAACTGCAAGAGCACTGAAAAAGACTGGTGCATCAAAATGAAGTTGCAGGTTCTCACAAAAGTGACGGCGGCAAGTTAGTGGTGGATCTGTTGCACTTTTGCAAGAGCAAAATTGTGACCACCTACCATCCTGAGGCTTCCCCCATGGTCCTGGTGCTGCAAGAAGGGCTCGGCCTCTCCCAGCACCTCCACCATCCTCAAAGCTTTAATCCCATCTACCCCTCTCGCACAAACCACACTGTGGCCTGGGGTCCTCCCCCGACTCTCCTTCGCCCCTCCCACAAGCAGTCTTCATAGGGAGCACCCAATGGGCAGTCAGAGTCAAGACAGGAGGGAAACCTGAGCATGATTGCCACGCCCATAGCGTCCTCTCAGCGAACCAGGATCTGTTCCAGCGCACACGATAAGGTAGGGTTGAAAGCTGCTAGCCTGACACAGAGAAACAACGAATACTGAGCGGCCATGCCAGGAACAAATAATCTATTTATTTTCCTAACAACTGCCTCAGAAAGAACATAAAAGTGACATTTCTGCAAAGTTATATTCAAATAATCTATGTAGTATTCATAATTCGATCCGGATTCCAAAAACAATTACAACTTTTTTTAAAAACTATTTCTACATCATATACATTTTTACAAATGTCTGCCAAAACATTATTCTTGCGCAGAAAACTTAAAAGATATTTTGCTACAGGCTCGTCATAGGTATGTGTCACGATCACACCATTCAGACATGGCTGCCTTTTGTCAGTAATATGATGAGTTATTCTCGATAGTGTACTGTTACCAAGTTTATTTTTTAAAGGAAAACAAGCATTGGACACAATGGATGGCCACATCCATGAATAAACCAGCCTCCTCTCGGAGAGCCCTCCCACCGTATCGGAAAATATGAAATGACAGCAACGCAACCTTCATACGGGCAGCGTCAGAGGAGCGGGGGCGAGCGAGCGCGGCAGCCTGCTGAGCTGACCACACGCTCGTGCACAATGGCCAGGTGTTTTCAATTATCGCACCGGCGTCTGGGCACGATAATTGCAAACAGATGGTAACCGCACGGAAAAGGCCATTGTGCACGAGCGTGTGGTCAGCTTTCAAAAGCCCCTTACATAAAGTCTCGCAGAGCAACGTTTGCGCGCTACTCCAGGCTCGACCTAACAATGAATGACTGCTCGATACCTTTCACCATCAACACTGGCGTATCAATAAATATAAAGCCTGAAGATAAATATCATGAATTGTCTCTATTGCCTCGACTTATGCCATTGAAAACCAAAGTGTACACTTGGGCTGCATTGACGCCCATAAGAAGTCAAGGTTCATTTGTAGCGACATTGAAACAGAAAAAAACGAAGGTGAAAGCAGTCATCCATGTGCTCCAGGGTACAGCAGCAAGTGCCTCTCTGCTCAGGTTCAATACCGCTGCTGATATGGGACTGATGTCTGTGAATTACAACCTGAATGCTCACCACAATATAGTAAGTCAATTTCCTTCATTGTTTCATGGTTTGGGAAAGCTAAAGACTCTGAAAGTAAAGTTACACATTAATGACATTTACAAGCTGTTGAAAAAGAACTTCAATCATTAAGCATGACATTATTGAGCGTTCAACTGGTCTGATGTCATGGGTTTCACCCATAGTCGTAGTGCCCAAAAAGGGCACTGAAGGAGCTTGACACATATGCGTTGATATGCGTCAAGCAAACAAGGCAATTGAATGAGAAAGACATCCAGGTCCACATATTGCTGCCATGATAACACAAGTAAATGGTGCCAAGGTTTTCTCTCGCCTTGATTTAAATAAGGGTTATCATCAATTGGAACTCGAAGATTGCAGGTATATTACAACCTTTTCTACACATGTAGGTCTGTTTCGATATAAAAGACTCAGTTTTGGTGTATCATCAACTGCAGAACTTTTCCAAGACGTCATTCGATGTGTCATACAGCCAGTTGTGAATGCATTCAATTACAGGGACATATTGATCTTCAGAGCTACACAAAAGGAGCATGATAAGGCTCCCGATCGAGTATGCCACTTACTAACTGATGCAGGCCTGACTTTGAATCCAGATAAGTGTGAGTTCCACAAGACTAAATTAAAATTCTTTGGCCATATTTTTTCTGATGGGGGTATGACACCCGATCCTGCTAAAGTAAAAGCGCTGTCCAATGCTGATTCCCCACAAGATGTTTCTATGATACATTCATTTCTTGGCAAGGCCATTTACTGTTCAAGATACAGACGAACCTTTGCAAGCATAAGCACTCCCATACGAGTGTGAACAAAGAAACATGTTTCATTCAAGTGATCACAGGAATGTGAGAGAAGTTTCAAGAAAATCAAATAAGCCATTGAAACTGCTACTGAAATGGGTTATTTCAATCCAAAACTTCACACAAAGGTTGTTGTTGATGCTAGCCCCATTGGGTTAGGTGCTATCCTGATACAGCACAGCAGACAGCCCCATGCTCGAAGCCATATAGTAGCACATGTCAGTAGAAGTTTGTCCCAAACAGAACGTGCTTGCTCTCAATCCGCAAAAGAAAGTTTGGCCGTGGCATGGGCTTTTTGATCATTTCCATGTATTCCTGTATGGAAAGGCTTATAAGCTGGTAACTGATCATCAAGCTTTATTGACTTCTTTGAACATCCAAAAGCCAATATGCCTCCTCGCATTGAACGGTGGGGACTAGGATTACAAGAGTATGATTATACCATTGTACATCATCCAGGGAAGGATCAAAATCCTGAGGACTACTTTTCCAGAGTGCCTATACAAGGTCCTCCATCCAAGACGGCTGAAGCCTACATTAATTTCACTGTAAAGTCAAATTTGCCAGATGCCATATCGTTAGCCCAGCTCACCACTGCCATGAGCCATGATAGTGGCATGCTGAAGTTGAAAGATATAATTACACATTAGTCGTGGTACCGACATGCTCGACATCTCATCAGTGATTGTGAATACCAAAAGTACAAAAACATTAAAGATGAACTGTCTATAACTCAGGAACGAGTTATACTGCAAGGGTTGAAAATCCTAATCCTGGAGAGTTTAAGACAGAAGATAATTGAAGTGGCTCACAAATTACATTGTGGTATTGTTGCCACCAAGAGAGCTCTCCGAGATCAAGCCTGATCTCTATATTTGGATGAGAAGTTTGAAAAGGAACTCAAGGTCTGTCATTTATGCAGGTGCCTCTCTACGAACAATTCTTAACATAATCTTGCCATGTCAGAACTCCATAAGCGTGCATGGGAGAGAATTGCCATCGATTTCTTTGGTCCACTCAACAGTGGACATAATCGGATAGCAATTATGGGTGAGTACTCTCAGGAGACTTGACAGCATTTTTGCAACAGCCATTTTGAAGGTGTATAATGGCCGTTCAACAGTAGATAATTAAAGGATTTTCTGGAGCATCTGAACGAAAAGCATAAGGAGCGCACACCTTTGTGGCCGCAGGCCAACGGTCTTCTTGAGTGTTTGATGAATACGCTTTAGAAAGCAGAACAGCATGCAACTCTTGAGAGCCTCAATAAGCCAATTGTGTTGAATTCCACCCTACAAGCCTCACTCGACAACAGGAGAAAGTTCTGCGACTTTGATGTTCAGAAGAGCAATGACAACCAAGTTACCTCAATGGACCAACAACAATGGACCAAAAGAGAAGGAGGTGATAATACAACTCGGATGAAAGACTTGGCTAATAAAGAAAAGATTAAAGCCTATAATGTCAAGAGGCGACATGAAAAGAACATCAAATTTAAAACAGGAGATCTAGTGATCGCCCACCAACTGCGAAGGAGAAAATCTGATGCTCTATGTGATGCTGCACTTTTCCACATTGTGTCCACCAAGGGACATATGGCGCCAGTTCAGCATCCTGGAAAGTCTGTTACCAGAGACTCTTCTCACTTTCGGCATTTGATTCATCGGTCTTCTCGCCAAGACACGTTCATTGTTTAGATGAGCTTTTCACCTCCTCCTCCTCCTCCTCCCATGCTGCAGCATCTACCCTCCTAACCCCGTGCCTCACTCATGTTGCTCCCTCCACCAACTGTCCATTGGTGCTGCTCTCATCTATGGCTGTCCCCACTTGCGCTTGGTTTTAAAAAATAAAAGCACTATGATATGGTCACCACTGGCTGTTTCATAGTGCTTTTTTTTCTTTACTTCAAGCCATGTTGCACAGCAGCTCGTGCTACTGTGCAACAAGGCCTAAAGTAAATAAATAAAAGTGGTATGACATGGTCAACGCTAGCCACATCATCATGTTTTTTCACTGACTTTAAGCCATGTTGCACAGCAGCTCGCGTTGCTGTGCAGCATGTCTAAAAAACATTGAGATAGCTAACAGATCTAGCATAGGCGAAACCTATTGGCTTTGCCAACACTTGTTTCTTTTGACATAGAGATTCCTATAGGCAATTGCAGTTGTAAAAAACAAAGAAGTTTCTGAATTAAAATTCCTCCATTGCTGCCTTTCATTGGTCTGGTGTATTTTCATTAACCTCTTTTGAAATGTAAATGAAAAACAAGCAGGCCATTGGATGTATCAATTCTGAAAACCAGCACAAATAGTTCATAATGAGCACAAATCAATCCCATTGGCTAAAGTTGATGTGACGTCAGCTGCTGTCTACATGGCCAACTTTCTTCATCTTTCTCCCACCGGCCCAGAAAATCGGCTAGGAGTGTTATATGGCTCTCACACCAGCCATTGTCCCCAAAAGCAGCACATCAATTTCACTGTGTAATATATATTTGTTCATTGAGGCAGCTGCAAGCCTTAATAGCACCAGCAAATAAGGAACATCTATAATAGATGCTTTCAAAAACGAACAGAACATTAGAAGGTTCCAAAATGATGTCAAGAAACTAAAGGTATTTTTCTTCTTTGGTCTTGAATAGACAGCACATGCGCTGTCTCTTCTAGATATTTTTTTTACTGTTATTGGGCTTGAAGCCCTCCCATTACTTACAATTGGTGGGTTTCAAAGAAACTCTCAATTGCTTGCTTCCTGCTGGTCAGTTCTGCGGACGGCACTTCACTCTTCTTGCATGTGATGCCCCCCCCCCCTGACAGACCATTGGCCAAGTACTTGGGTCCTTACACTGCCTGCACTTTTGGGACCTATTTTTTTCTTTTTGCTGAGCCATTCTACAGAGTGCTTCATTTTTTCTAGCTGGCTGTGTCATTTGCTTGTTGTGTTAGGCTGTCCAGCTTGGCTTCGTCTCTCCTGTGAGCATTCCTTGTCTACTGTATCCACCCGAGGACTCGTTTTCTATAAACAGGCCTTTAAATCTTGTTCTTATCTTGTCTCATTCGCTGTGCATTCAAAGACAGAGGTCAAATGTCAGGCTTTCTATTTCGAGGGAACTTGGTGTTTAGTTTTCTTTCGCTGACTTCAAAGTGAGAGAATTTATGTGACAATTCATGCTGCTGAGTACCCATTCGAGAGGACAGGCTGTAGGATGTTATCTTTTCTAGCACACAACATAAATTAGCTGTGTTGATATTTCAAAATACATTAGAATGACAACAATAGCACATTTTTTTTTGTTGTAATTCTGAAGTGTGGTGGAAACAAATTTTAATACAATCACAACAAATCAATACACTAGAGGATGACATTTGCACACATTATCATTTGTGTGCAGTAAGACGGTATGCCTGTGCAAATGTAAGGGTTTTTTTCAATCGGAAACGTGCTGTCTGTAATGGCATCACACAATGCATATTCCACTTTACTCCATTTTACACTACTCCTCTCTACAACACTCTGCTCCACTTTATGCCCTTTCACTCTATACCAAGCCATGACACTCCATGCAATGCCACTTTAAGACACTCTACGGCACGGCCCACCACTGCACTACATGCCCTTCCACTCTACGCCCCTCCACTCCACTCTAATCTACCCCACTCCGCACCAATATGCCCCACTCCACTTCAATATACCCTAATCTACCACACTCCTATCTACCCCAACCCACCCAAATCAAACCCACTCCACTCCAGTCCACCCCACCCCATTCCATTCCAATCTACCACACCCCACTCCAATCTACTACACTCCAATCTACCACATCCCACTCCAATCTACCCCAGTCCACTTCATTCCAATGTACCCCACTCCACTCAATCTACCCCAATCTACCCCACTCGTCTAACTTACTCTACCCCAATATACCCCACTACAATATACCCCACTGCACTCTTAACCAAACTACCTCACTCCACTCTACCCCACTCTACTCTAAACAAATCTACCCACTCCATGCTATCCCCCAATCTACCCCACTTGTAACCAGTCAAAAGCCAACCTACCCCTCATGTTACCCCAGTCTACCCCATTCCATGCTACTCCAATCTAACCCATTCTACTCTACCCCAATCTACCCCACTCCAATTTACCCCACTCCACACCATATAGTCAACGTTTAGCCATGCTGAACAGCACCCAGCCTGGAGTAGAACATGGCTAAAACACATTGCCAAAGCCAATTGTTCATACATAGGCAAGAACTATTGGCTTTGGCAGTGCTTGTTTCTTTTTACCACGCATTAGTGAACGCCAAGAGAGATTTTTTTAATAAAAAAAAAAAAAATTGCGGTGAGAAGTATTAAGTTATGGCACCGTCAAAATCCTGAATGCAAATGAAATGGAGCCAAGTCTGGTCAGCTGCACAGCCATTTGTGTATACATGATACAAATAAATGAAAATCTTTGATCAATTTACCACATTTCAATCTTCTTTATGTCAATATTTTACGTATGGAAGAATTAAGAAAAACTTGGAGTAAAAATGGATAGAATATTGACATTAAGAAGATTGAACTGTGGTAAATTGCTCAAAGATTTACATTTATTTGCATCATATATACACCGTCTGTGCAGCTTGAATGGGGACCAGACTAGGCTCCATTTCCTTTACATTCAGCAAAAGCGCGAATGGGCGGAGCGCGGATCAAGCTTGCACGCCTTAAATGCTGTTGAGCAACTGGTAAAGTTGGAGCACATTGGAGTGCATTCTATCATTTCTGTTTTACTGCCAAAATCCTGGCATATAGTTCAGCGCTTCCAACTGTTTTTTTTTTTCCTTGAAATCTCTTTGTTCGCAAACCTCAGAGGACATTTTTTTTGAACTCTTTTGGTCATAATTTTGTAACAACTAACATTCTGTGGGAAGCACAGGCTGCAATGAGTAGTGGATTAACGTGGCCACAAATGGGCAAGCGAATGGTCTGAACGTGGGCCCAATGGAAGGGAGTAAGCCACAAACACGTCACAGCACCATTCCCTCCCTCCCTCTCTCTATTATGCAGTTTTGTAAATGAAGAAGAAAACCACCAACACTCTCCACAACGAAACATGGCTGCTGTAATACAGTAGGAGCAAGCATTACATCCAAAATGAACATTTTTCTCTTTCCACCTACTCTCAGTTTAAATTAAAAGCAGGATAGGAAAATGAAAATGTCAGACAAAAAACAGCCATTTCCACTTCGATTGCCTAACCATCAGCTGAGAGAAAACTCCATCCCACGTCCTGTGACCTTATGTCCTCCTAATCTATTTGATTGCTTGTATTGATATGCCAGGATTATTCTTAATAGTCCTCTGACTTTTATCAGGCTTTAATATGTACATTCTGTATCCCACTTTTCTTACATTTCACTTTATTCTATGTAGTCCACTACAAATGCGTTTAATCTCATGTATTTTTATAGAGTGCTAGAGACTCATTTTAAAGATGATCATTTGTGATTGAGTCACTCTATTTACACGACTTGTTTCTGTTTCTAGAAACATTTCTGGCCACGATGCATATTATCCTTTATTGTAAAACTAGACATAAGAGGAGGTAACTCCTGTGGCTGAACTGTAGTCTGTGCGACTCGAAATGTGGGCTGAAATCAAGAATTCCACACACATCAAACTTCTGTAATTCTGGGCAAATAGCTTTATAACGCTGTAACATGCTGTCCTTAGTTGCAAAATGTGAAAACCGCCACAAGTAAATCAGCCGTCAGCAGAGTGCAAGCAACTATATTCACATATAGTTTTATAAAGTCTAATGTTGTTCCACAAAAAATAAGAAAAACAACAATAACAACTTATTAATAACAAAAATATTGACCATATATTGTGTGCAACTCATAAATTTGAATATTGCTGGGCTCTTCATGGCAAGGTCAGTCAGACATTCTTAAATAGTTTTAAAAAATTGAGGCTCGAAACTATGAATTGTAATAAATATCCCTTAATTCATGAATCTAATGTAAAGCATTAACTTAAAACACAAATGTCAAAAATAGTGAAATTTTTTAATTTAAGGCAAAATGGTTATATGTTTAGGTGATATCCATAGTGTGATTATGATGACGGGCCTTTTTATGACTTAGTTACTACTTTCCCACGTAGAACTAAGCCAGGTATTGCATTGGTAGCTCCCCTCTAACCGTGGCCTCTACTTTTAAAAACATCAAAGGAGAATGTCGAGACCATGCACATCAGTGCAAGGAGCCAGTAACCCTTGTTACTCGCTTGCGACATCCTGGGGTGAATGTTGATACTTCATACTGGGTGTAATAACAACCATTAATGCCCGGGTCCATTAAAGCTTTTCAGTGGATTGGGATCTTGGCTCGGAGTGCATTCGTGCCATGACATAGGGGTTTGAATTATAAAAAAAAAAAAATTCACTGGAAAAAACCTATCTGAAGATTTAGTTAAAGTTGAAAGAGGTACATAATGCCTTCCAGATAAAACTCAAAAGTAGGGTTCATTAAGCGCTTCGCACACAGCTGTGATCTCCAGAGACAGAATTACGACAATTAGAAAACACCCTTCCAAACACCCATTTAGATGACACTACCCTTCTCAATAAACAGCGCATATACTCAGTGACCCATACTAGATTGAGTTCCTACAATTATGAGGAATACATAGCCTTGATACACTCTGAAAGAGATGAATCAGGTAGTTTTTTTAGCTTGGCTATCTCAATCCATGTCTGCTCATGTGACCTAACAGGAAACGCATCCTGGTTTCCTAGCTGGCTATTAATTTGGAATTTGCTTCCTAATATGCAAAATTATACTCCTTAAATACAATGCTTGCCCAGGAGAAGCATGAACTTTATATGCAGCTCGCTGCTCCTACTAACATGGACTAAGATGAATCCATTGCCTTAGATGTTGCGCCGTCAAAAGGCGAAACAAATACAGCATTCGATCATTTGGCTACTGCTAAAATTCCTGGTAGTGATGGTCTACCTCTAGAATTTTACAGAGCCTACTAATCAACATGGGTGCCTTGTGTGCTCTAGTTGTACATGGCTTGCGTCCCCCAGCACTTAAGAGACAATCATTACGATGTTACCAAAGTTGAGTAAAGATCATTTAGACATGCCTTCCTATCGGCCCTGTCCTTACTGAATTTAGACCACATGATTTTAGGTAAGGTCCTTTCTAATTGGCTGTAAACAGTCTTCCCACACCTCATCCACCTGGACCAAAATGGTTTTGCTCCATAACGTAATATTGCCACTAATCTACGAAGGCTCTTCCATGTTCTAAACCAAATACCTGTAAATGATACTTATGCTGCATCAATATCCATTGACATGGAAAATATGTTGGATTTGCTTGACTGGAGCTACCCTTTAAAGGTCCTGAAAATTGTAGAATTTGGTGATTTATTCCACTCGTGCTAGACAGCTATATAGGGAGCCTAGAGCATGTGTTAAAATGACAGACTGGTGTCTCACAGATACAAATAGAACAAGAGACCAGGCAAGGATGCCCCTTGTTTGCTGTTCTACTTCGCAACAGAGCCCTTTGCCAATCATATGCAACAGAACAGGGATCAGATTGGTCTAATCTTACAGGGGTATTCGCACATCATCTCAAAACACGAACTGATCTGCTGTATGTCCGCAATGTGTGAACTAGCCTCCCTTTGCCCTTACCAACAAATTGAGCACTTCGTTAGAAGATCCGGCTTAAAATTGAATAGAACTAAATCATGGATTTTTCCCCTTATTGTGCCTGGGGACCCAGGAGCTTACTGAGTTATGAACTGCAGGCACAAGTCAAGTCCCGCAGTAACTAAGATACCTGCCACGTCTCTTAGCCAATTACTAACACAAGCATCCTTGGTCTGACTCATTGGATCCCTGTGGGGTCCTACACGTGAAAAGTCGGAAATAGATTGCATAATGCAAATCCTCCTAACTTGGTCTGAGGTACGACAAAGGATTACTAATCTTTATAAATCTTTTCGATCTGTGCACAGAAGGAACCTGCCTGCACTTGAGACTACCTGGGAACGTGACCTAGGGACAGATCTCTCGGATGTCGAATGAGCAGCTTCATTTAAATATGTGGGGAAAAGCTCCCGAAACACCTGTTTGAAATTCTTGCAATTCAATTATCTCCATTGTACATATCTATCTCCCTCTAGGTTAGAGAGAGTATTCCCCGGGTCCCTGACACGTGTACCAGATGTTCAGATCCTATTCCATCATTCATTCACACAATGTGGCCATGTATGACTTGGGGTACCTTCTGGACTAAAGTCACAGACTTACTTTCAACTTGGATGGGCAAGTGGCAGTTGTTGAACCATAAGATTTGTCTTTTGGGCCTTAGGTCATGCCTCAAAGCTGACAAAATGAGGAGTAAATTGATTGATCTTGCTCTTCTAATAGCTAGGCAAACCATGTCATCTGTTGGAAATCACCACACATGCCCGAAATTCACAAATAATAGAACTCTACAAGTATGCTCAAGCTGAGGATGCCATGATCCGTACGTATCATGTGTCTCTGCTTGAAGAAGGTGGTAGAGTTAACTGATTAGGACCCTATTTTACTTAATGTTGACCTGAAATCGGATAACAGACTGCCCTGATCTCTGTTGAATTTCTTCCTACACATGGGGTTTATGTATGCTGTTAGACCTAGAATCCTTGGGGTGGGATTCCCCTGTATGTTTGCCTCTGCCTCCTGTGTTTTTGCTGTGTGCTGGACTTTGTTTTTGCTGGTCTAGATGCTTTGGGCACTTTTCCACTGCTAATCAGTGCAAACGTGCAAGTGCTCCCTAGGTAAATTGTGAATATGGATTGGTGTTTCCATGATTGGCTTGTTTGACTTCCTACTAAGTCCCTAGTACAGTACACTGTGTGTGCCCAGGGCCTGTAAGTCAAATGCTGCTAGTGGGCCTGCAGCACTGATTGTGCCACCCACCCAAGCAGCCTTGCAAAAGGTTCTCAGACCTGCCGCTTGCAGCGTCTGTGCACAGTTTGGTACTGCCATGTCGACCTGGCAAGTGCACCTACCCACCAGGCCCTAACCTTCCCTTTTCTTACATGTGAGTCACCACTAAGGTAGGTCCAAGGTACCCCTGTGGGCAGGGCGCAGTGTATGTGAAAGGTAGGACATGTACTGATATGTGTAACATGTCCTGATAGTGAATTACTGTGAATTTAGTTTTTCACTATTGAAAGGCCATCTGTCCCATAGGATAGAATGGTAGTTCATTTATAACATCTTATAAATATAACTTCCCATTGGGACCAGATAGGAAGTTAAAGTTTAGTATGCCTGAACCTAGAACCTAAAGATGCATCTTTTAGTAAGGATGATTTTTACATTCTGTGTTTGAAAATACCACATTTAGAAAGTAGGTATTTTCTTGCTTAGCCATCCTGTGTGCCTCTGCTGGGTTGTGGATTGACTGTCTGACTTTTGAGTGCTGGCGATGTGCATTCACTGTAGACAGCCACTGGGGGGGTTGAGGTGTGTCTTGCCTCTTCTGGATGAGTCAGGGCTGGTCTGAATAGACCTGGGCTGCATTTAGAGTAGGGGGGGATATTTACTTTCACCTGAATGGGCCTGGTCTGCCTTACACAATGCTGTCTCCACCTCCTGCCGGGAAGCTGGACAAGAGAGGAGAGAACTGGTTTTGACTGAGCACAGAGCCTCTCTGCTACCAGATACAAAGGAAAATGCTGTATAAATATTGGGGCCAGACCCCGGAACTTTAGAATAATTCTGGACTCAAGATGACCCTCTGCCAAGGAGAAGAGCTGGGAAAGCTCAAGGATAAGTTCTTCCCCTTTGCTGTGTGCTGTCTGGGTTTGGCCTGCAGTGGCTGTTACTGCCAAGGAGAGGAACTGTGTGTATATCCTGCTTGAAGAAGATCTCCAAGACCTTGAAGTAGAGCTTGCCTCCTGTTCTGAAGTCTCAGGGACACAAAGACTTCACCGCCAGCTCCCCCTGAACCCTCTTGCTGGGAGTTCTGACCTGCCGAGAGGTGCCTGTTCCTGTGTTGGGCCTCTGGAGGTTGTCCTGCTGCTGGGAGCTGGGAAAACAGAAGCAACTTAAGAAGCGTGACGCATCCGCACCCGTTTATGACGCATCGCCGACGTGCGGAAAGAATTTGCATGCATCGCCATCGTGCTGCTGAAGAAACCGACGCAGTGCTTGCCCGCAGCTGGAGAAATAGCTGCATGCCGAATCCTGTGCACCGATCTCCGAAGTCCAAGATCACTGCACCAATTCCAACGCAGGCCCTGCTGTGCGGCTGCAAGAACTGACATTTTGGGACTGTCGCCAGAGAGACCAAAGCAGCGCTGTTGCATCAAGAACCGATGCATCCCCGATCCCCACGCATTGCACCGGGGCGCCAAGTCTACATTAAAGCCGGGGCCGCAGTAAGAAACCGACGCATCACCTCCCTGCACAGTGAGAAACCGACGCATCACCTCCCCTGGAGTAAGGAACCGAAGCATCACCTTCCCTGGGTGCAAGGAACTGACGCATCGCCTTCCCTGCGGCTGTTTTTGTTTATGATTTTGACGCATCCAAGGTACTTTGTGTTGAAAGTGTTGCATCTATAACTTGCAATGGACAGAACTGTTTTTACCTTCTAAGAATCAAATTTTGATTATTGTGTTGTGATGTACCAGATATGAGTAACATTAGTAAATAGGCAGGATATAAAATATTCTATGTTAGATTTTTGTTGTTTTGGTCTTGTTTGGTTTAGATAAAGATTACTTATTTTTCTAAACTGGGGAGGTGTCCATTTGTAGTGTTTTCACTGTATTACTGTATGTGTGCACAAATGCTTTACACTCTGCCTTTGAGATAAGCCTGTCTGCTCGTGCCAAGCTACCAAGGGGGTGAGCAGGGGTTATTTTAGAAGTGTATCACCCTAACCCCGACTAGGAAGAATGGTCCCTACTTGGACAAAGGTGCAAACCATTGTCAACTAGAGACCCCCATTTCTAAAATATGCTCCTTAGGTGTTATCAATAACATCTTCCCGATTGGCCCATTATGCCGATTGACCTCAGTTTTCTCCGTCCGTTTCCTTCATGTACACACCTTCTACTCTCTGGCTTTGATAACGCTGTACAGAATTTGCACCCATTATTATGGTACTCTACACTTACTGCTTCATTTGACAGTTACGTACATGCTCTGTACTACAAAGAAACCATATTTGGTTGTATTTAAAAACAATAAAAATAAAGTTAAAAAAAGTTAAACACCGAAAAGGATATGAAATGAAACAGTTAAAGTTGTAACAATCTTAACTGCCATGCATTCGCCATGCGGGAAAGGTGGCAAGCAAATGAGACTGAATAACTGTGTCAATGAGTGTGTGAGACAAAGTTATTAAGTCAGTTAGATGAGTGAAAATTAAAACTAATATATATTACTGTACAATTCTATGATGGGCAAAATGATGTGTGTTTTTCGTATGCTGATGTTGTGTTATGCTGTGTTATCAACTACACCCTGTAGAATACACCATGGTTGAAATTTGTGTATAGTATGATGTTTTTCCCTTCGTTTACATTTTTAAGTGTAAATTTATCAGTTTCCTAAAGAGTATTCAAATTATTTTACTGGTACTATAAATGGTGTGCAATGTTTTAAGACTGAAACAATGTGTAAGGGTATAAAGAGGGCATGTCAGGGGTGGGTGCTAAGGTTAAGTCTCCTCCGTAATTTGTTTATTTTTTTTAGGTTTTAACTTGTAAGCATTATTTAAAATGTTATTTTGAATGAACCTGCTTCATCATCTTTCCAGTAATTTGGTGTTGGTATTTGTGAATCCCTGCCATTGTCCAAAAGTCAGGGTGTCTTACAATTCCCATGGCCCATTTTAGGTCGAGTTTGGGCAGCAAATGCGCTGCTGTGCGAGGCATGCTGTATTCAGGTACGGACTTGAAGCTACGCCCACTCTCCGCCCGTATTTTTCATTGGCTGTCCATTGTAAACTGTGACTGTTCATTGTTCATTAGGCTTAGTAGTCCCTCCTTAGTACCGACTTGTCTCATTTTGTAACCTTCCATGGCAACAACCCCTGTAAGTGTGTTGTTACTTGGCAGGCTTTAATTACAGCCTCAGAGCACTTTTTTTTCTCAAATAGCTTTGTCCTGCCTGGCCTGCTGTTGCAGGCAGGAAATGCCTCTCCTAACGCTTTTTTAAAAAAAAATTATAGAACGGACACCAAATGCATTTGCAATGCAATAGGTCTCGCACTTGCGAGAGTTTAAGCTATTGGCATTGCAAATGACAATGCCCTTTTTTAATCTGTTTTAAAAACAACCCATAACTAAAAGGCATTGTCATTTACAATGCCAATAGCTCAAACTCTTGTAAATGTGAGAACTATTACATTACAAATGCTTGTTACATGTAGGGAAAAATCATCTGTCAGGAGCTTTCTGTCATTTACCCTGTCAATATGTACACCTTACGTTGGTTCTAGTAAGAGGAGGTGTTGATAAAATATTACACTGTGTCTAGAGTTCGCAACCCTGCGGTTGCCAGACAGAGTATAGATAGATAATGGTATTGAATCATAAAACCAAATCTAGACTTCTCCAGTAGAGATAATCAGGACAATTTTCCCAAGAGGTGAACTGGAATCGGATTTGTAAAGCAGATAGTAATCATACACCCAATAATCGAAAGCATGGTTTGCTGACAAGGTGCCTAGAACAGTAGGTAAATGCTGTGACAGTCACACTCCTGGTACTTGTAACTGTAGGTAATGTAGGTAGTTTATTGGGTGCCGATGGATATCGCCTTTTGATCGATGGGCGTGGATTGACAAATTGAAATGAAGCGTTTTCCAGCAATGGATGAAACGTCCGCTTCGGCACACTCTGTGTGTAATTCTTTAAACTTTCAGCGTAATGATTCATCCAGTGATCAATGAATTCAAAAGTAGATCCTCAGGTATAATTTTATTTGATTCATTCTTGTGAATGGTAGTGTTGAGCAGTCACACTACAAAGTCAATATTGTTTTCCCATTAGTTCATGAAGCACTCCCAATGCATTTCGGGACTCGCCCTCATCAGGGGGTGGTTCCTCTCGATGGGTGAACAAGCTGCTGCGTCTTCCGCCTAGAACCCCACAACCATCACCAAAGAAAATCAAAATGTTCCAGGAGTCATATGAATAGATTACATATGTGAGGGGTGGGTATGCTCTACCAATATTCCAGAAAAACCAGAGAAAAAACAACCTGTGACAGTCTCTTTGCCCCTGGAGGCAAAGAGATTTTCTCTAACTTGAAAACCTGATTGTAACCTAAACCTAGAAAAAACCCACAATTTAGATGATACAGAGATAAGCCAGCTCTGCAGGTTTCACAAGTGTTGATGGCATGTATTTCTTTGCCCAGGCAATTGTAACCATGCTCATGTTAATTCTGAATCTGACCCAAACTGAAGTTAGTGTGCTGCCTATACAATAGCACTCATTTGATCAATCATGTAGTGAAGATACGCTGATTGTGCTTTGCAGGGATTTAAACCTGCAGTGTCCATTTACCTGTATGGGCACTCAGCCCATTGTTCTATCTTATTTGCACCCCTAACAAGGGTTCAACACTACTCATACTAGGTAAGCATGCGGTCGAAAAGAGATAATGCAGACTTTTAACTTTCGAAAAACAAAGTGATGAATTTCTTTTGCTAAATCACTTTCCTCCTCTCAACCCAATAGGCAATATACAGCAGAACACCAACTACAGTGACCGTACACTTCTACGAGATCCCATGTCAGTTTGAACTAACTGGGCTTTGGCTTTGAACATACAGTTATTAGCACTCTGTATGGAATGTTGGGAGTTGGCCAGCAAACCAGAAATTTCCCTTTGTACGCTACTGCTATCGTAACAGGCCCACATGGGAGCATACTGTGCTGCCAGGACCTAGTCCTCTAGTATGACTTGAGCTGCAACTCTTTCACCAGCCTAAGAGCAAGCGCTGAGGAAAACCGTGAATACTGCAGGCGCTGCCTCTCACCTGAAATATACAGTGAAAAAATGCTCCATTCTCCTGTGGCGCTTCTTCAGCCTCTTCCTCTGAAGCAGCTATTTGAGAGACAGTTGTCTGGGCTCCTCCCCTTTGTTTCGCTGGGAGGGAATCTGAATCAGCCGAATAAAAGTAGAAAAATGTAAACAAACTGAGTTTATTTTAGAGTGTACTGGACTGCCAATTCTCACTTGAGTGCCACACATCCTCTGCTATCAGTGTATCGTGAGACCATACAGGAAAGAAGACTTCTCTCTGAGCTGCTCTGGCTCTTATCTTACAGTTCCACAGAACCCACAATAGCATGCTCCATGCAGGCACTATAAGATGGACACCAAGAAATACCATGGGGGTTCACCAAGAGGATTCACTAGAGC
This sequence comes from Calotriton arnoldi, assembly GCA_963921515.1. Classification (NCBI taxonomy): domain Eukaryota; kingdom Metazoa; phylum Chordata; class Amphibia; order Caudata; family Salamandridae; genus Calotriton; species Calotriton arnoldi. Next base: position 544,387 of record CAWUFW010007906.1, read on the forward strand.
CTACTGTAATAGAACAAGCCGTGAGATTCTTTTAAGACATGGGATTCTGCAATCCCTGTATAAAATCCCATCTATAATTTCTTTAAAAATCACCAAAACTTATTACAGTTGAGATCTGATGTCCTAATGCCTGTTGCCAGAGTCAGCAGCCAAGGGGAAAAGCAGGTCAGGTCACGGAGCGTAATTAAAGCAGCTGTTTACAGAATTTAATATTGCTTTTCTTTCTTCTGCTCTGTTTTTCTAGCTGTACATTGACAAAAAGAAAGGAGATATTTATGGCAACATGTTTATTTATTGCACCCCTTAAGAAATTGTAGAAATGTTAGAATCTTTCTGCAAGTTGCTACTGCGTCTTTTAAAGAAAAAAACTTGTATTAAACTGCTTCTAATATCTTTTTGCAACAAACATCTAACAGCTTTTTGTTATGTTTAATTTTGCACTAGAGGATTTATTTTTATTCTTCATGTTTGTAAACTTGATCTATCTTTCATATGAAAGAGCTACGCACCAAGAATTTAAGTGGTTTGAGCAAAAGGTGGTGGTGTGATCGTGAATTATTCAGATTAAAGTATCCCCTACTGTACATGATAAGGATATTGCAAGTCACTTTGGTGTTCAATAAATATAAAGGAACACTGCTGCAGTGGGCATGGAACTCCTCTGTGACTTGCAATACTCTGATAATGTACGGCAGGAGTACTTTATCCCATATATTATGTGGGAGTAAATCTGTACCCAAGGCGTTCTACGGCAGACAGTTTGTGCACACATACAAACTAACTCTGTCCTTGGGTGCTCACAAACCTTTACACAACGCAATTATGATATGAAAACCATCAAATAATGACTTCTTTCAGGGTCAGGAGAGAATGTTAGGAAAAGGAAAAAGCAAGCAGGGGTGTGTGAGGATAAAGAAAAGGTTTTGTCCACGGAGGAAAACGGATTCTGTGCTCTCTGCCATTATTCACGTGCTGAATAAAACAAAAAAAACAGAGTCCCACATAACCCGTAGAATGTATCAAGTCCAGTGATTAAAAAAAAAAAACCTCTGCGTTTGCTATTTATTGTGCTACCTGTTGCTGCAAACACTCAAAAGCAATCACCGTATCTGCTCGGGTATTCTACGTCATTATATTCACCTCTTCCTCTGTATATGGGATCTCTGCCTCATCAGAACCGAGATTAGAAAGAGCCTCTGCAATAATTTACATCTCTGCTGGACAGCCTGCGGCGCTGCGTGTTACATTAGTATGTAGAACACTGAAGCAGCCATGTATCAACCCTTCCGCGCACGAGGGTCTGTGAAACAAACAGCTTCCAGACCTGGCTTCCCAATCCGAAGCTGTTTCAGAAGGGTGGCAATTGTGCATCTGTGTTTAGGTTTGACCGTCGTGCACATTATTTTAATTAAACGGATATCAACTACAAAGGTACAAAGATTAATGCTTTGTTACTTTCAGAACTGAAACATGATTTGAGAATAAAGGGCAGACTTATGTTGCAATCTGCACATCTCTTCAATGTACACTAACGTGGCACCTTGAATTAAAAAAATGTGTCGTATGCAGGAAATCACCCAGCTCACATACTGGTGGGTCAACAGGTAGAGATACTTTGCAGGGTCAAAGGTCCGCTTGGAGAGCAACACAAAGTTGTTGCATCCGCCTTCCTGTGCCAAAAGGACCTTTTCAAAGTATCTATGTATAAAGCATACAATAGATTTTAAACATGAAGAAGCAAAAAAAAACTAAAATATAGAGAATAAAACATCGCTAAAATAAAAATGGTTTGGAAGGAAACTCTGTGGTGACATTTCTGTCTGTGACTGATGACCATGAAAGACACAGAGCACAAGTCTGTGGTCTTTCAAATTAAGAATTCCCGATTTTAGAAACTAAAATATGCTAAAAGCTCTTGAGACCTGTGTAGGTATGTAGTCTTGACTGCAAGATAGTCAAGGGCATTTAGACACATAGGCTCAGCACATATCCACTGTTTGTTAGTGGCAATGTACCTGTATTAGTGGCAATGTACCTGTATTTTAAGTGCAATCCTGCTACTGTCGGATATGTATTGCCTGAGCTAGATCACTACGTGGGCACTGAAGGGTATATAAAAAGGATTGCAAGCATATTGCAATTAACTGTAAACGTGCCCGAGGCCTGTTCAATTTAACTGCACATCTACATCTCCTCTAAATTGATATTAATTGATATATCAAGCCTAGTGGTAGCAAATCTTATTATTTCTGTAGGATATGGATCAATTTGCCTGAATGGCAGTGATGGAAAAAACACATATTAAACTTCTCTTTTCATTGCATATATAAGAAAAGTTTAACATTCATAAGGTACTTGAATGTGTATAAAGAACTTTCCAGGGCTGAGGGAGAAATCAATTTGGCCCATTTAAATGGAACTGCTGGGAAGTGAATCAGGGACTGACAATATAAAGGCACAGCTGGACAAAGGGCCCGGTGAAAAGTGAGCTAGGAACTAAGCTCTCGCTCTCTCCTCCTGGAAGATGTGGGGAAGGGGGGGGTTACGAGGTCACAATTTTGAAACCCGGAAACTAGGTGCGAATCTCGGCGTCAGCTCAACAGCCTGTAATTCTTGTCAAATCACATAATCTTCCCATGTCTAAACAAGCATTTGCAATGCAATAGGTCTCGCATTAATGAAGGTTTGAGCTATTGGCGTTGCAAATAATAATGCAACACCAATAACTCAAACTTTCAGTAATGAGAGACCTGTTGCAAAGCAAATGCTTATTTTAAATGAGCTGCAGCCGCGTCCTGACCAGGCTGCTCAAGACACTCTTGCCCCCTTCCAACCACTGACAACAAGCACTGGCAAAGCCAGCAGGTTACGCCTTTACAAAATCTATTGGCTCTGTCAATTGTTTTACATATTACACAGCACTCGAGCTGCTGCGCAACATAGCTTATGGTAAAAAAAAAAAAAGCACTATGACGCAGTCATTGGTGCGCGCATTATAGCACTTTTTTTTTTTTTTACATTAAGCCATGTTTCACAGAAGCTCAACTGCTATGCAATATGTAAAAAAATAAAAAATTGCCAAACCCAATAGATTTCATATAGGCGAAACCTATTGCCTTTTGCCGATGCATGTTGTTCAAGTTGGCAGGTATGATGACCTGAGTGAACTTGTTCTCCCTGTTCAGCAGGAAGTCACTATACCGGAGGAAGGGCTTTAAGTGGAATGAAAAAACTTGTGGGGGCTCCCAGAGGGGCGTGGTCAATGTAATGAAGGGCGTGGCTTAAAATCCAAACTGAAAATCCATGATCGGCATAGTGTGTCGCCCCACTGGTATTTTGCTGCTTCGTCATTCCATCCATATACAACAAGTAACATTACATCTACTACAAGCCAGGACTATTGGCTTTGTCAATGGTTGTTAGTTGCATAAGATAAATATGCAACAGCGATGGCTTCGATGTACATAATTTTGAAAATGCAAGCATCATACTGCTGCATCAGGTTTGCATTATTCGTCACTGGCCATGTGCCAAGATAACCATATTGACAGATATTGTCCCATCAGGTTTGTCCATTCAGCAAAGGCCAATAGCCCAAGAGGTGGACTCGCAGCGTGCATAAGATACCGAAATCATCCCAGACAGCAGCTGTGGCTGCTCCCATTAAAGCTAATTCCAGTCTAATGATTAACCGCGTTGAGCACACAACAATATATCATACTTTACATATGGTATTTTTACACCGTGCTTTTGTGGCAAACAGTAATCTAGCGCTTTATATTTAAGAACAACTTGGTTCACATCAGAAAACGCCAGCGCAAAGAAAACTAGCGTGCTATGTAGTGACATGGTGACAAAAAAATAGCACCGAAGGTGCTTTGTCCTTGAGGCCAGACTTTAAAAGCAATGTTGTTCTGAGTCAAAAGCAAATCTAGGGCGTTTATATGCATTCCAATACGTGTCAGACTGAAAAAGTGTTGCCAAAGCTTGAGAGGGGTGCTGCTAAGGGTGAGAGGGCGCTGCGAGGGGTGAGAGAACTGTAGCTGGTGTGAGAGCGGCGCTGCAAGGGTGTGATGGGCACTGCGAGGGTGTGATGGGCGCTGCGGGGGGTGAGAGGACGCTGTGAGGGGTGAGAGGACGCTGTGAGGGGTGCTGCTGGGGATGAGAGTGGTGCTACTAAGGGTGAGAGGGGCTCTGCTAGAGGTGAGAAAGAACTCCAGGTGGTGTGAAAGCTGCACTGCTCGAGCGAGAGAGGGCCTGGTGGGGGTAACAGATGTGCTCAAAAGGGAGCGAAAGGGCACTGTAGTAGAGAAGCGGTACTTCGGGGGTGAGAAGGGTACTAAGGGATTCAGGGACGGGGGCTGCAGGGGGCAAGGGATGCCCTGCAAGGGGGGAGAGGGGACATTGCTGGTGTGAGAAGGGCACTGATGTGTGCCTGGGAGCTGTGCACGAGAGGGGATCGCTGCAGACTTCATCGAGGGCATTGAAGAGGGTGAGGCTGGGGACACTACCAGAGTGAGGAGTGCCATGGCAGCGGCTAACAGCAACAAAAGGATGGAGCTGATAGTCTGATAAGTGTGTAAACGGGCGCTCCTCAGGTGTGAGATTGGATGCCCCACGGGAGGCAGGCCGGGCAGCGCGCGACTGGTTGAAGGTGTAACTCGGGGAGTAATCAGAGGTGCGCGTCTGGTAGTGAGCCGTCACAGTGAGATCTTGAAAGGAGTGAGTTTGTATGGGGGGGAAGTCCCTGTCTACCGGGACTGTGTGTGCACGCGTGTGGCGGAGGTGTGAATAGGGCGCACACTGCAAGAAGTCACTGTGGGGAGAGTGGATGTGTGCACGGGTGATAGTGAGTGTATGGAATCACCGTGTGAAGGTTGCATCCGTGCAGGTGGTGAGGCAGCAAGGAGAGGGTGAACCAGTGTGTGTAATGACTGTCTGCTGGCGGGCTGTGTGCAGCGATGGGGGGCTGCTTGGTGAAGGTGTGTGCAGCGTGATTGTGAGGGGACAGTGAGTGCAGGTAGTGTCTGAGAACAACTGTCTGCCAGCAGTGTGTGATACGTCACCGGTGCCCTGAAAACGCGCTGGCGATCTCTGCTTGTGGGTTATTATGTTAACATTTTAAATGCTGCGCCTTTTAATTTTTTCCGATATGAAAAGATCATTAACACGCACCGGCTTTGATAATGGGAAGGAAAGCATTTTTAAAGGGAACTCGCGAGAAAGTAGCACACTTTCGAGGAAATATTGTTTGTTTGTGGCGGATTGCTGTGTTCAAATTGTACATTTGGGAAAAACCTGATCTATGAAAAGGCCAATATTCGTGATGTCCATAAAACTTAAATCTGGTAGTAAACATCTGGCACACTCCGAGATACAAGTAACGCTGAACGGCCTGTCCCACATGAAATACTGGCTGCGCCCGGAGTTTGCACCGGGTGGGACGGGATCGTCCACTCGTAAAATCGATATAAAGCAAGGATTTTGACTTCAGCGTGTAATTATAGCTCCCGGGAATTTTGTGCTACATGTACACGCGTGCAGTGGGTGGTGACGGGGCTTGTAAAACGATATTACACCCATTGATTAATTTGTTAAAAAATTAAGTGCCAGGGATCTCGTCAGGAGGCATGTTAAGTACAGCGCATACCAACATTATAATTAAACAAGGTCTTAACGTCTTAGCCGCCAGCACGTGCAAGCGGCGCGACGCAGGCCATCACCCCCGGTCCATGACTGACTCACCTCAGCCGCCACTCCCTCCAAACCAGCTGGTATAACAAGACTGCACGACGTGAAACCGAAGGCTGAACATCGACACGCCCTTGGGACAGCGAGTCTACAGCGAGTCTTGCTCACGCTGCTTGCACGCGCCAGTACGCTCTGTGATTGGTTGACAAGGTCCACCAATCACACTGCGTATTTGCAAGTTGCCAACCAGTCACAGAGCGTACTGGCGCGAGCAAGGCAGCGTGACGAAGCTTCTGATAAGAAACTTCGTCACGACAGCTGTAATGCAGGCGACAGAGTCCTTGGGGGCCGTCCAAAAAAGCCAAAGGGCGGCAACCGAAAACCCTCCTTTTCAATGGGAAGCCAGCGTTTAACATAAACGCTGATGCTACGCAATGAAAAGGAGGGGCGGGGCGCCAGTCCCCTTCTCGAAACTGACTTCTTTACTATCGCTCTCGCAGGCGAAGAGCGCATGCGCGCTCCAACGCCAGGCGAGACCTTAAAAAATGAAGAAAAAAAAATACCCCCCCCCCAAAAAAAAATCTGATCTGGTTTAATGTAACGTGGTGCTCATGTAGAGCGCTCCGATGCCTTTGGGCCACGTTTGCGCTAGATAAAACAAAACAATGCATACAGACTCTGCTCAACCCAGTCCCATCTACAACAGGAGTCTCCTCAGACTTTGACTGCTGAAATCTGCAGTTGGGCTTGCAAGCCCCTTTCAAAAACACATATGACGGTATTTGTAAACATTGGTAGGGACATTAGGCTGCCTTTTCATTACTTAAATAGTATTTTGTTTTCCAGGAGAAAACCCCCTCCCACCATTTTCATATGTCCATTGTGATATCTGACAAGCCAGATACCAAATACCAAATCACAGGCATTACACCATTTAGCTGTAAAAGTTGATGTGCAACATGTGGTAATTGTTTTAATTAGATCATTTTCTCTATTACAGTGGCTTGACTTTTCTTTAAATAGTTTTAATCAGCACATCCACTTTTCATCAGAAGTGTAGCCAGTGTGTCGTGGGCCCCAATTAGTGGCCACTGTTTTAATTTTGAAATACAGTAGTAATTGGGGTTTGGGCCTCCGAGCCCAGGCACCTCTACATCTGCCTCACCAATGGGAGCTTCTTCCCTGCTTTTCAAAGCCTTTTCATGGCATCTATAGGAGAAGTTTAGTGAAGAGATTCTTGTACCCCATGGAGAACCAAAAAAGCGTGTGTTGCCCAGACATGGTCTCTTGAATTCACCCGGCTTAACACAAGCAAGTTGTATCCTGCCTCCTGCCTCATAACCTCCAGGATTCTCCTGATCAGCACGTTGTCACCTGGCGCTTTGAATGAGGATTATGCTAGAGATACGCAAAGGAAGCACTAGACTCTGGCAGAGCTTTCATATTGGTCTCACAGGAGATATTGGTGCACCATAACTGTTTTTAAGAGCGAGAATAGAATCTTACACTGGTACCATCATCACCCATAAATTTGCCTCATAAGTTGGCTACATTGGGTCCCTAGTACATAGTTAATTCTCTGTAGGACATATAGAAACAGTTTCACTACTTTGATATTGATTTTTCAATGATTTTTTACTTTTTCCTGAAAATTATTAGAGATATTTTGGATTACTTGTTTTTCGTCATTTTTACTTTATTTATCTTATTAAATGTTCATTTCTTTACTAAGGGCCTTATTAAGAGTTATTATGAGTTTGGCGGTCCTCCTGTCGGCCCGCTACTGCTGCGCCGACATGAGGACTGCCAAGCACGTGTAATCCAGGGCAAGCGGGCGGCGTTGCGGCGGTCTCAAGGCGGCAGCTGTGTAAGGCTCATAGGAGAGCCTTAGCAGCAGACCGCCACCTTGACAGTGCCTGCAGCACGTTCCTTCACGGTGTGGCATGCGTGCCACACTGTGCAGGAATGGGGGTGCAATTCCAGGAGGGCACAACATGTGACCCCCCACATCGACCCTCAGGCCCAGAAGCTACAGAAGGCCATCTTAGGGCCCCATTAGTTGCCTCTCCGCTTCCCTTTTAATGGTGGGCTCACTGCCATGAAATGGGCAGTAGACAGCCAACTCAGAATATGCTTGGCAGTGCCACAGCTGCACCACCAGCATATTCCTGCCCCGACCGCCACAGGATCCTTGCTTCTGGCAGATGCAGCGATCCTGTGGTGTTCAACTGCCACGCTCAGAATACTGTGGGCAGACTCGCAGTGCTGGCGGTTGTCAGACAGCCACCGCGAGTAAGGCAGTCCTGAGGACCGCCATACTCATAATAAGGCCCTCAGACTTGGCGTAGACACTGAAATTATTTACTTCATAGCTCGCTTTTGTATTGGTTCATTTGTTAAGAACAACACCTAAATGCACTTTCTGTTCAGGCAAAACTACCAAACGTTATCCAAAGTTGTGAAACCAGTTTGTATCAGTAGCCTGGACTTCTGGTCATTCTTAGATGGAAACATGGGGCAGGGTGCCAAGGCACTATTTAAGGATCAGTCTTTGGGATATAGAGATGGAGGGGTTTTAGACATAACACCCTTTGTGTGGTCTTCCCCCAAACTTTTTGCCTTCTCTCCTTCTGTTTGTATTTAGTTTTTGTTGACATTAGGACTCTGTTCACTTTGCCACTGCTAGCGTATGCTTAAGGGCGGGGGGCGTGGCTTGCAGCCCAAGATGGTGGTCGCATAAGCGACGTGCTCCGGGCCCGGGGCACTTAATCCGTTCAAGATCCGACATTCCCTGCTTCATCCGAGTGCTGGCAGTGACACAGGGACATACAGCTCTACAGGTGGAATACATGGTCGGATACTCCGGAGAGCTGGGATGAATGTGAGCCCGAGTTCCAGGATGTAATTGATTCCGGCGAGGCATTGGGCCTAAGGTGAGGGAGTGCCTGTAACGCAGCGGCCTTTCCTGGGACTTGGCCGGGCCGTGGACGCTTGGAGGTGGCATGCGCACGAACGCAAGGCCCCGGATCCGGTCCCGGCGCAGTATGACCGGACTTGACATCTAGTGTAACCCCCGTTTTGATCTGCTGGGACCTGCATCGCCGGCGGTGGACCGGTGCATCCCTACCGCTGTTGTGTCGTTGTGGGAGACATTAACAGTGCGGTGTTGTCGGGCCCTCTGGTTGTTCGCAGAGGTGTTTCCTTCTCCCGGTTCGTCTCACCCCATCTACTTGCTGCGATGTTGTCGCTGGGGGGGTGCTGCTCGAGCTGCGGCCGGACATAAAACTGGTGGAAATAGCCCGCACCGAGGGCCCCCCCTCCTCTCTGTGAACATTACTCCTGAGTAGCGGAGTAATACATGTGACTACCGTGGCGGACTCCCGGGAATTGTGTTTGTAGCAAGGACCAGTTAAGACCCCTTTGCTGTGGATAGAGAAGATCGGTGCCTGGATCAGGCCGGATTACTAACTGTGGCGAGGGGCCGCCTCTCTCTTCCTGCTTGCCCCTCCTGCTGAGCACAGAATTGCAGGTTAGTGGGCGCCGCAGGTTACCGGGACTGCCCCCCCCGTTGGTGATTGCTGTATGGGCTGAATGTCCTTGCTGAGTCAGGCGCTCTGGTGGAGGCAGGGCGAGGTGCATTGCGGGCCCTCATATCAGACACTGGACTTTGTGTGAGGCCTGCTGGTGCGGGCCACAGCGGTTGGGCCCCGTTTCGAAACACTCTCTACGCGGCGAAAGCACATGGCGGCACGATCTCAAGTGGTTGGCGGTCCCGCGGGGCAGCCGCTGGATCGTTTCCTTCTTCCCGCTTGGACGCCCCCCCACTGAATGTGCTGGTGATCCTTAAAGGGGAGGACTCTGCGGCCGCAACTGGATGCTGGCATAAATACCCTCATCTCTGCAGGCAGTAAGTACCTTCGGTTTACACCGTGTGCTCCATCTGGGACAGGGCCGGAAACATCGCCGTGTCTCTACTACGGCCCAAGGTTGTGAAATCCAGGGAGGAGGCCAGTTAGGACGCTGTGCAGTGTGGAACCGGAAGCATTGTCGAGTGCAGACGGGACCAGCTTGAGGAAGGATCAGAATAATATTATTAAAGCAGAACAGCAGGGGGGTTTTATGACTCATATCACTGTGATGGCACCAAAAGGAAAGTAATGAAGCTGGGAATTGACACTTTGATCGATCTGTAACGCCTTCTACAACAGCTAATGCAAGGTAGAGTGTCACTGTTAAGGCATTCAACAATGGGAACATCCCTGCTGCACGCATCAGGCATCAGATGCTGATGAGCCTCCGCAATGATCCTCATCGCTGTGAGCTTAGTTGCCAACTGTAAATTCGGAATGGGGCACTGATCCCTTATCATTGTAAAGGGCCCTGACCTCACTCGAACATAAGGTAAGCAAGTAACAGACGAAGATTTGGGATTGAGCCATCTACAGTCGCATACTAAATAATCATCCTGATCACTTGTAACCATGGGCAGAGGGAAGACTAGAACAACCTCAAGGTCCGGGAGGGCTAGGTCACACTCACCGCCTTCAGAACACTCATCCGGATGCTCACATCAAGCGGAGGATTGGGCCATATCTACCCCAGCAGATAAACTGGACATGATCCTGAAAGAGATACAGGATTCGCGATCAGCGATTGAAAATCAATTGGGCACGATCTCAGTGGAACTCAACGTGCTCAAAGACGATCATAGAAAACTTGCTGACGAAGTTAAGACCACGGAACAAACTTTAGAAACAGTAGTACCACAGGTGAAAAATCATGACGAACAGTTAAACCAAATGCGTCAGCAAATCGAATCCTTACAGGCCCGTGCAGACGACGCGGAAGGTTGGGCTCGGCGTAATAACCTTAGAATCGTAGGCCTCCCGGAGGGAACAGAGGGTCCTAACCCAACAATCTACGTAGAAAAATGGTTGAAAACTAGTGTGGCCCCTACAGGTCTGTCTGCACACTTTACTGTTGAACGAGCCCACCGAGTTCCCACACGTCGACCAATACCTGGTGCGAACCCCCGCCCAATATTGGCTAGGTTTTTGAACCACAGGGATCGAGATCATATATTGCAGGTGGCAAGAGACAGTGGCCCGCTACAAGTGGATAATGCTAAAATCTCCATATTCCCAGACTACACGCTGGCTGTGCAACGTAAAGGTTTTTCGTTCATGGAAGTTAAAACTCGGGTCCGAGCAGCGGGCCTCACATTTGCATTGCTTTTCCCAGCCAAACTGGAAATTATATATAACCAGCGTTCTTTATTCTTCGATACACCGGGCAGTGCATGGGACTGGCTGGATAAGAACTTCCCAGATACATTATCTGCCAGACGTCTAGAAACAACACAGCCGAGATCACAGCGTGCCCCCCGGAGGCGTAGGAGGGGACTCATCACACAGAGTACAGGCTCCAGCCCCCCGCCTCGTCAGCAGGTGATGGAAGGTAGGCAAGAAGCCCTCCGATCCGCCTCGGCCCTCCGTGTCTCTCGCCCACCTATTAGCACATGTCCTTCAGATGAAGTGAATTCAGACTCGGAAAGAAGTGTTGCACTGTTCCCATCGGAGACCAAACAGCTCAGCAATGATCCCCTGGAGTGTCCCGACCGTCCATAACATGGAAGGTTACCTCTATATATTAGGACTAAGTGGTGTAGGCCTTACATACAGGCCATAGAATGTCTCAAATGTCATGTTAGCCAGTACATACAATACTATAATATAGATATAATGTTTGGACCGAACGTAAGGGATGGTTTGGTAAGTCCCGTGGCCTGGCCTGTTCTGGGCACTTCCATTAATTGAATATTGTCTTAGTTACGAATAGCATACGCAGTCTCCCCCGCAGGCGACAGCAACTGTTGAAAGTGTAATATGTTGACTTTTTTTTTTTTTACACAGTTTGGTCGAGCGAAGTTGGATTGTTGGACCCAGTATTGGGATAAAGTTCTATTGTTTGTATTATTGCTGCATAGTCCGATGCTGATCTAGGGGGGTGGGATCTGGGGGGGTGGGGGATGGGTGGGGAGGGTTTTTACGAATGTGCACTGATGATGTCGATTGCCAAGTCTTATACTATCATATCCTGGAATGTTCGGGGAATGGGAAAGATCCACAAGAGGCATAGAATAGCCGCACAACTACACCGCAGTAAAGCCCAAATAGTGTATCTCCAAGAGACGCATCTAATACCATCAGAAACTACAAAGTTACACAGACGCTGGAGGGGCCAATTTTATGCAACAGCGTATTCCGCCTTCTCCAGGGGGGCGGCAATCTGGATAAGGGCGGGAATCCCCTTTACCCTCAGTGACAGTAGGATAGATGAGCAAGGCAGATATGTGTTTATACGGGGGGCATTGGATGGTAGACAGGTGGTGTTGGGTTCCATTTATGCTCCGAATGTGGACCAAGACGCTTTTTTATCACGGGTATCCCGGGTGCTCTCAGACTGGTCTCAATATCGATGGATATTAGGGGAGGACTTTAATGCTGTGTTTGATGTGCACCTAGACCGTTCTCATCCTCCCTTGTCGAGCACTAACACTTACTCACAAGCTACTGCTTTGACCCGATGGGCACAGGGATGGAATCTCTTCGATGTTTGGAGATCCCAACATGTTAATATGCGGGAATATTCCTTTTATTCCCACCCGCACAATTTACACACCCGCTTGGACCACTTTCTTTGTACGCCAGATTTATTCCCGACTACTAAACAATGTACTTATTTGGGCAAGACTATATCGAATCACAATCCCATAGAATTAATGCTAAATTGGGGCCGTTCCCCTGTGCCTATCCCAACGTGGTGGTTGCAACCTTTGCATTTAGAGGATCAGGTGTTCCGCACTACATTAGCTACAGCTATAACCACATATTTTGAGGAAAATGAAGGCACAGCCTCAACCAGGTCCTTAGAAATGGAGGCTTTCAAAGTAACGATACGGGGAGTCTCCATGGGGTCCTTAGTGGGATCCAGAAAAAAGAGATAGTTAGAGACTTAACCGAATTAGAGGATACTTTGCAGGCACTGGAAGTGGCAGCCCAGGTAAATGCGAATGGAGCAGAAAATCTGCAAGAAGCCAGGATAAAATATGCAGAATTGTTAGAACGATTAAGGATGATCGACTTGAACGCATACACACTTCGTACACAAGCTGACAGAGCTGGCACATGATTAGCACGATTGATCAAACCCCAAACGACCCCCAATCCTATACTAGCGATATAGAATGCCCAGCGCACATTGCTCACTTCTCAAGATGAAATAAATAACACCTTTCAGGAACATTACACAACTCTTTACACTGCCCCCTCCCTAGACATGACAGAAGAAACTGCTCGCTTCCTTGGAGATATTGGACTCCCCACTATTTCCGACTCAAACGCCAAGGACTTGGCAGCCCCGATCACCACAGCAGAGATCCGTACGGCTATAAAGGCCTTAGCCCGTAATAAGACACCGGGCTCAGATGGGTTGAATTTTACTCAACTTTTGCAGCATCATTGATTCCCAAATTATTACAACTTTACACCACCTCATTTGCTGAAGGCTCACTACCTCCTACTACTAGAGAAGCATTAGTCACGTCCCTATTGAAACCTGATAAGGTCCCAACTGAACTCACATCCTATAGGCCCCTATCAATCCTTAATACTGAATACAAAATACTAGGTAAAATCTTAGCATCAAGGTTACTTCCCTTACTTCACAAATTAATACACACGGATCAGTGTGGGTTTATACCCAAACGCAGTACTTCACTAAATATTCGCCGATTACATACCTTGATACATACTGCTTCGGCGTCAGCGCCATTAGCAGGATGTTTATCACTGGATGTAGGCCAAGTTTTTGATACTTTGAGTTGGCCTTATATGCTGGCAGTATTGGCCAAATTTGGGATATCCCCAGAATACTGCAATTGGGTAAAATTACTCTACACCAACCCTACAGCCCGCGCCAAGACGGGGACAACTATCTCACCCACATATCATGTCTATCGTGGAACGCGCCAGGGTTGCCTCTTGTCGCCTTTATTGTTCGTATTAGCATTAGAGCCACTAGCACAACATCTGCGGCGCAGTATGGTCCCATATGGTATTCCAATAGCTGAGACAACCCATTCTGTATCACTCTACGCAGACGATATGCTGCTATATTTTAAAGATTTGAACAAGGATATGCAACCCATAGCTACCGTGTTTTAACGGTTCGGGGAAATATCCGGTCTATATCTTAATGCCTTGAAATCGGTGGCGTACTCCTTTTATGATACTTATAATAGACCTTACTTACAGTTTGGCCAAATGCAGTTCAAATTAGAACCCACAACTTTCAAATATCTAGGAATACACATTTATAGGACCAGCGCGGACACTATAGAAAGGAATATAGTTAGAACTATTAATTCGCTCCGTTCCCAAATCTCGTTCTGGAATACATTGCCATTAACAGTGCCGGGCCGTTTGGCAGTACCTAAAATAGTCATGTTGCCCAGACTCCTATATCACTTTGTGAACCTCCCTGTTGTTCTCCCAGCATGGATTTTTAAAACACTTGATACCTTATTGCCCTCTTTACTTTGGGGAACGGGTCGGCAAAGACTAGCGTTGGCCAAGATGCAGGTTCCGAACACCGCGGGCGGTATGGGGGCTCCTGATTTTAAGGCATATTGCATAGTTGGGCAACTACAATGGCTAGCATATTGGCTGGTGGGCCATAATTTATTTGAAATAGGATATGCTCCTGACCGTTTGCAGCGCGGAACTCTACAAGCACTGTTATGTCCTGGTGTTGACAAAATGCGAAGTCCCCCCTTTCTTTTGCATATAGCAATACATTATTGGAAACAGGCCCTTAAGTATGCAAAAGTACCTGTTCCATATGCCCCAAATATCCCACTTTGTGGCCCACCCACCCGACGTGGAATATTGTCAAGTGCTCGGCTACGAAGTTGGATACTGGCGGGTACAGAGTCGGTCAGCGACCTATTTTCAGATGGTAATCTGATGCCCCATAACGAATTTGTGCGCACTAACGCCGTACCAGAAACATTATTCCTCACACATGCAGCAATTACACAATTCATTCGGAGATATTGGTTGGTAGATCAGAGGGAACCTCCTACCTTTCAATTGTTGAAGACCATTCACATAATGGGACATGGATGCCACCTTGTTCGGTAGTTATACCGAGGGCTGAGAGAACATTTGGGTGTTCCACTATTGCCTCTTAGGCAAAAATGGGACACAGTGCTAATAAGAGACCTGGAGGATAGAGAATGGGCCCTAGTTTTGTAACACCCAAGGCGGGTCTGCCGCAATTTTTGGCTAAAAATGATACAGCTATTGATATTACATAGGGCTTACCTCACACCGATGGCAATACAGAAAATGTATCCCACTGCCTCATCTTACTGTCCAAGATGTTCACACCACAGTGCTGATTTTATTCACATGTTATGGACTTGTCCTGCATTAGGGAAATTTTGGTCGGAGGTCACACGCAGCCTTTCCCTGCTTACGGAGAGCTCTCCTTGGGCTACTATAGAGGCCTGTATACTGGGCATGTTTCCTCTCCCCAAGAAGGCGATGTTACTATGCCGCTTCGCGGGGTTGGCTCTGATGCTTGCAAAAAGACTAGTCACACAGCGCTGGAAATCCCGCACGGCACAACGAGAAGGCAAATGGAGGGAGGAAGTCATTCGATGGGCTGTGGCTGAAGGGGAAGCGCTTCGTCTTGAAGAATACAGAGGGTTGAGAAAGAGACTATCTCCCTAGACTGGACACAACTGGTAGAACAATTCAAAGCGGAAACAGAGGAGGGGTAAGAGGATCCCCAGGACACATTGAATGACCACGTAGATAATGCCTGCTCCTCAATTGTACAGTGATTCTGAGTTAAGCATTTGTCTCCTTCTCCCCCTCTCCTCCCTCCTCCCCCCCGCCCCCTGTTTTTTCGTCCCCCTCCCCTTATCCTTCCATCTGGTATCGGACGTGATTACCCCGTGGTACTGTGTGGCTGTACGGGAATGATTAAACCACAGCTGCAAAGTTCTTATGGGACTGTTTATGGGGTGGGATGTATTGTGGGAGGGATAATAAGGGTGGTTGGAAAAGATTATTGAAAAACACACTTAGGTCTATCGTTTAGATAAAATTGGTTTATAACTGCCTGGCAATATTGGCTGTAAATTAATATCTGAAATTGATAATCCGGACTATATTATGAATGAATGTAATTTCGAATGTATCTCATTACTATGTTATAAAAAAACGGAAAAGACAATTTTCCTGAATGTACCATATACATACGGATCCGAAAAGATGAATAAAGTTTGTGTTAAAAAAAAACGTATGCTTAAGGGCTCTCCTTTAAACATGGTAAAATTGCCTTACACCCAATTGGCACATTTAATTTACATACAAGTCCCTAGTAAATTGGTATTACATATAATCAGGCCCTGTAAATAAAATGTTACTAGTAGGATTGCTGCACTTAGTGGGTCACCCTCCAGTTTTAAACTGCCAATTTGACTCGGCAAAATAACTCTTTTGCACGGTCTAAACCTTTGTTTTTAATACATACAAGTCACCCTAAGGTAGACCCTAAACATCCCACAGGACAAGGTACACTTCATATAAATAGTAGGGGATGCGTTTTTAAGTTTTTAGAGTTAGTCCCTGATACCAAAGCGGTGCCTCCCTAGGTCCTGAAGCCATGGATGGCATCCGAGTGCACTCCTCTTCTTGAAAAGGAGAACTCATAAGTTTTCAACTCTTCACACCAGACTTTAAGAAGGTAACTTTTTCAGACAAACTAACCTGGTACCTATATCCAGCTCGCGCTCAGTTGCTGTCAGCCTGAACTTGTGACTTTCTCCCGGTCTAGCACGACCATATGACCACGAGTGGCGTTTTGTGCTTTTAGGCCTTATATATACCTAAAACTTTGAAATTGTATATCCCCGGTTCTACTGATTGGATTTTTGTCATTCTAGTATTATTTTATTTATTAAAATTACATTTACTCTATTTTTTTCAAAATTGGTTTGGAATTCTTCTTCTGTTGTGTTTTACTACAGTTTGCGTGCTGCATAGATACATAACACAGTGCTTCTAAGTTAAGTCTGACTGCTTTTGTGCTAAACTACTAGAGGATTAAGCACAGGTTAATTTAGTGACTTTTGTGGTTCACCATAGCAAAGATTGTGGTTGTTGTTTGAGAAGAGTTTACACCCCCCTCAACCAAAAACCCCAATTTCTTACAAGGTGTTACCAACCAAGTAAAAAGTGAGAATGATGATGTCCCTACCAAGCAGTGCTCTAAGTACTACATTAGTATCAGGAAGTTGGTCTTACTAAGCCTCTAGGTAGACAGATGAACAGGGAAGACCTACCTCGAGCGAGGGCGCGAACGACAAGTCTAGGTATTGTACAACATAATTATCACTACTACAAAAAAGAGCTGAATGTCCAGCTAGCATTGTGCGATAACAAATTTTTATTTCATCTTAATATGCCTACATATAATGTATAAACTGTACGTTACAAAAGTAGAACTGGAATAAAAAGAATTGCAATGTGGAAAGCACAATACTGAATAAATAAAATAGCATAACAAGATCTGGGGCCCTGGCTCTACACTACATAGAAGGATCATGAAATGCTAATGTTTGGGAAATTCGAATTCTTGCGAAGCTCAGGACACATGTAGAACAGAAAAGGCATTTAACCAGTCAACGCAGTATAAAAAAAGTAATACAGTGACACAGCATTCCTATACTTCTAACGGTCTTTAAAATAGTAGAAACTCACAGCATAGTATAACAATGTTTCCACCAAAAGTTACTTTGTAGCAAGTTGTAACATATTTAACATTCACAACCCTAGAGGTTCACAAACTTCTAAAGCAGCACAGAAATAATTCAAAACAAGAGACATCTAGTTAGGTGGTACCTAGTACCTAGAGAACAGTGTTCATGTGTGCATTTGTTGAGATTGTGAACTAAGGAGCAGACAGTCTGTCCTATGATAATGAGTGTGGTCTAAAGCCACAGAGGGACCAAAACAAATCACAAAGGTCAGGTCACCTGGATCTGGCTTGCTGGATAGCCAATAGACTTCTGGATAGCAGGTTCAAACAAAATAAAATAATAAAGGTAGTGCAGGGAGGAGTGTCCTTGCCGGATTCAACCTTTGTCTCAACTGCACACTTAGCAGTCAAACTCTCAGCAGCTCTTCTCCGTCTCAGCTGAGTGATTTAATGGTCCTCTGCAGACATTTGCAAACATCTGCAGTGGTTGTGGTTGTTCCTCAGGCAGCTCAGCTCCAATCTATGCCTGCTTACCTCCTCTTTTTGCTTTATCTTTTTGCTGGCCTTAGGACTCGGAGCACTTTACCACTGCTGACCAGTGCTAAAGTGCATGTGCTTCTCCCCTAAACATGGTGACATTGGTGTATACTCAACTGACATTTACTTTACTTGTAAGTCCCATTTAAAGTGGTATACCATATATGCAGGGCCTGTAACCTAAGTGCTACAAGTGGGCCTGCAGCACTGGTTGTGCCACCCACACAAGCACACTTTCAAACCTGTCTCAGGTCTGACATTGCAAGGCCTGTGTGTGCAGTTTACTGCCACTTCGAGTTGGCATTTAAAACCACTTGCCAAGCCTTAAACTTCCCTTTTATTACACATAAGTCATCCCTAAGGCAGGCCCTAGGTAGCCCTAAGGGCAGGGTGCTGTGTAAGTAAAAGGTAGGAAATGTACTTTTAAGTTTCACATGTCCTGGTAGTGACAAACACCCAAATTTGTTTTTCACTACTGTGAGTCCTACTCCTCTCATAGGCTAGCATTGGGAGCTTCTTAATACACTTTTAAGCAGTTATTCCTGATTAGAAAAGAGTAGCTGCATCATGTTTCATATCCTTGAAATGGTAATGATAAATCCTCTTTACTGGTAAGGTTGGATTTAACATTACTATTTTAGAAATGCCACTTTTAGAAAGTGGACATTTCTCTTCTCTTACTTCTCTGTGTGCCTTGCAGCCTGTCTCCAATACATGTCTGGGGTGGGTGACAGCTACACTTTTTGCATTCCCTCTAGACAGCCACAAACACAAAAAGGGTGAATGTGGCAGAGAACTCATTTGCATTCATCTGCATTCTGATAGCTCTTCCTGGGCAGGAAGAGAGGGGGGAGCTGACACTCCTGAAGAGGCAGTGTCCAGTTTCCCACACAAAGGTCTGATTACCCCTCTACTAATAGTCTGGAGCTAGGGCTGAGAAGAAAGAGGGAAGTGTGCACTTCAAGGGTCTGTAGGCAAACAAAGACCATTACCTATGATTTGAGTAGTGTAAAATAAAAACATTTGTGACACTTATTGTTCCATTCAGTGATTAAGATTTTCACTCTGATGAACTTGTGTACATGATTCTTCCCTAGTACATATTTCTCAATTTGCAGAGTTTACTATGAATTGCGGCATGCCGCCCTTTCACGATGAGCACATCCACAAAAAGTAAATTCCTTCAGTGCCAGGGAGTACAATGGTAATGTGTGTTTTTTTTAGATCAAAAAACATTTATGCCTTTAGTCAAATTTTTTTTGTTAGATTGATGAACACTTGACAGTTTCCCGAACAAAAATGTTTAGCAGAAAACATTACAAAACAAGAATTGCCAAAAGGCTGGCAGACAATGCCAGACCCATTGGCTTTCCCAATGCTTGCTTTGCTCATGGAATCTGGTATGTGTAAGGGCTAGTTTAAAAACAGCTGTTTTTAACAATCGCTTTGGGCTGCTCCTATTCCTCATGTATATAAAGTGTTCAGAGACCTTCCAGTAATGATCACTCTACTTATAACGGCATATATGCATCAATACAATATAGTTAAGCCTCGGACCATTTCTTTTTACCTGAGAAGGAAATTGGCCAGACACAGGTTCGGACTATGTGTATTGTGAGAGAGGGCAAATAATTTGGCAAATGCACCCATTCAATTTGAATTTTTCCATCCATTTTTATTTGTTAGGCATATACATAAATCACCTTCAGGAACATTCTGTAATCACAGAAATAAGTTTCAAGAATTTTTTTTGCATTGAGCCAGTGTGACTGGCAAGAAAGTGAGTGCACTTCATTAATAGTTGCCACTTATTCCATTACAAACTATTCTTGGCAAACATTTTATTCTTAGTGCAGTGAATGTGTTTTAATTTTTATGGGCCCACACAGCAAGCTTTTTCCGTGGAGTAGAAGTCTTACACTTGGAAAAATTCATAATGAATGTTTGCTATATAAAAAAACAATCTTTGATATATCAAAGTAGAAGTACAATTTAAGCATGCTGTACTGTGTATATTACAGAGTTAAATTAGGTTGTATACTTGTGTCTATGACTAGGTTTAGCTTTTTGTTTTACATCTGCCAGAAATTCACAAACTGATTCATAGCAGGCATAAGCCTATTTATGAGTGTGGACATCCATGCCATTTGTGTGGAGATATTTGCACCCTGAAATACCACTCAAGGGGTGGAAAAGTGGCCATTCTAAAGAGTAGTTTGCCTGGGAAGTTTGAAAACACTCATATTCCCATTTATTTGTGGCCATTCCCATACTCTGATCCATCCCCTTTCCGCCCTGAAAAGGGTCAGTAATTTACTTCAGCACGACTGGGGTACAACCCTATCACAGTAGCAAGGGAAAGAGAACACCTTCAGATTTGTGTGAGCAGGTAGGGGAAAGGGGTTTCTAAACAGGGGAAAATATTTTTCCAGCAGATACAAAAGATATGCATTTGCATGATAAAACCTCTGACAGCTGCACAGAGCTCTCCACTATGCAGAACGCCACATAGTGGGCATTCCGCTGGCAATATCACATGAAGTTCCTAGAAGTTTGTCTGGAAACCTGCACCAGGCATAGCTTTCCAGGCTGCTTCTGGGAATATGTGATTTTCAGAAAGTTGGAAAATTACACAAGGGCAGATATGGAGATCTCCGCCTGTAATTTTCCAACTTTATTTGTGAATCGGACCTTTTATGTGTACAATTGTACACAAAACATAAGACGGAGTAGCCTCATTCTGAGGTGGCCACAAAGAGAAAAAATATCAAGTGCAAGCTGTTTTTTCTTCATTTTTTGCTCCCTAGCACCCATTGTGATATTTGGAGGGGAAATTGCTTCCAGGTCCTACCTGTCAGATGCCAGGCTGAAGTCCTATAATCGGACTCTGTATCTGCTCTTCAGTGTATCACATGGGCATGCATCCATTTTTGCCTTTCTTCATCCCCCCCATTAAATGTCTCTCCTCCCAAAAACTGAAAAAATACATGAAAGTGGTTAGTTTAGCACCTATGAGCTCTACATTTAAAGTAACTAGTGCAAATTCTAAAATAACACACCTCCCATGAAATGGAAATCTCAAGGTGAGAAAGCACCAATGCAAATCCAAAACGACAAATAAGAGAGGATATGATAATCACTAAGAGTCATTATTAAGTCGATTACTGAACTTCCATGCAAATAGGTCCTTGAAGGTGAAAAAAACCTAGTTCAGAACCATTTAACTGCTGCCCGAGCCCACTGACTATGATCTTATGCCCAAGCTAAGTGGACAAGCAAGAACCTTTTTTATTTTCTTCCAGGATTATTTAATAAAGGAGAAGACCTTTGCCAAAGCAAGGGTAAACAGACATATTACCATTATTCTTCGATTTAACTTTTCAATCTTTCCAGATATCACCTATAATAATGCTAAAAGACTGAAGGAGATGTGGCAATTAATATTGATGACATTCAAGAACTATTGAGCCCATGTCATGATTATAAGGGCTCAGATTTGATGGTAGAATGGAAGATGCCCCATGCATTGCATAAAGTCGAAGAGGTCCCAAATTTTACCTCAAATTTAGAGCCCCGGATACACAAGCCAATCTACAATTTGAAGATATTTCATAGGGGCAGCTTTATTGCTATTACACAGAAGAGGATGTCTTAGGTTTGATTAACTTATGATATGTCCACACTGGTCGAAGATATGGAGCAAAGACCTTGTCAAGATCATCTTGGGAAGATGCCATCTTGGGCACTTCTGTCTGGGAAGGGATTAGAGTGACTGTGAAGGGGTGAAAGACCCAACTCCAACCTCCCATTGCAAGAGTGGGATGGAGAGGGGGAAGAGAGTATTAAGGAACTGAAGGTGGTGTTGAGGGAATTACAGGGGGTAGAAAAAAGTCAACATTTATTTGACATGATCATGAAAAATTGGCTTTAAAGGTATCTGTGAAAGTTTTGCAACATTGACATCTATGCTACAGGTAGTAACTAGTGATATGAATTCCCGTCCAAATCTTATATATTATGGTTATAAATTCCAGCATCTGAAACACCCACAAGCACAGATTATCATGCTACAAGAAACGTATGTTGCAGAAGACAAGAAGAAAGGGCTGAACTGGAAGCAAAATGATAGCTCAGTACAGGATATTATCTACTTGTGTTCTCCAGCAGCACATATAGGTGCAGCTACCATTTTCTGAGGGATGCTTGGTCTCCAAACTGTGAAATATGATGCAGACACCCCTTCTCCTAGTATCCCACAATGGCCACCTTTGAAAGCCCTCTCACAGATCTCAATGACAACCTCAAATCCCACAAAGCCACTTCCTATGATCTAGTAACCTCGTCCTTCATCAAAGCTCTCTGAGATAGCTCTCTCATTCCTACTCATCGTTGTCAATGCTGCCCTTACCCAAGGCATCTTCCAAGAAGGTCACAAGAGAGGCCAGATTCTCTCCCTCTTAAAGAAGCCTTCATTAGACCCAGCGACATCTTAAGGATTTTGGGGGCCACGGACCAAATGATTTTGGGGGCCCCTGTTCGGTACAACTTTTAATTTATTGTTAGACCTGGCTTTTACAGTGGGTTTATCCCCAGATTTTTTGCTTTGTGGCCTTCTGTTTCTGAACTGTTTTTAGTTGGTTTTATGACTCTGGGCACTTTACCGCTGCTGATCAGTGCTAAAGTGCATATGCTCTCCCTGTAAATTGTATGTATGGATTGGTGTTTCCATAACCTTCCCTTTTCTTACATGTTAGTCACGCCTAAGGTAGGCCCAAGGTACCCCTGTGGGCAGGGTGCAGTGTATGTGAAAGGTAGGACATGCCCTGATGTGTGTGGCATGTCCTGTTAGTGAAATACTGCCAATTTCGTTTTTCACTATTGTAAGGCTATCTGTTCCCTTAGGATAGAATGGGGAGTTTGATTATAACATCTTATAAGCATGACTTACATAACTGCCCCTGGGAACCAGATAGGAAAATAAAGTTTAGTATGCCTGAACTCAGAATGTTAAAATGCATCTTTTAGTGAGGGTGATTTTTACATTCTGTGTTTGAAAATACCACTTTTAGAAAGTAGGTATTTTCTTGCTTAGCCATCCAGTGTGCCTCTGCTAGGATGTGTATTGACTGTCTGGCTTTGGAGTGACAGGAGCTGGGGAGGTGCAGTGGATGAGTAAGCGCTAGGCTGAATAAGCCTGATCTACATTTGGAGTTGTAGGAGGAATAGCACCTGCACCTGAATAGGGCTGTGTCTGCCTTCCACAATGATGGCTCCGCCCCCCCCTATGGTGTGTCTGGAGCCAGGGCTCACACTGACAATGGAGGTTGTTATGCACTTGCAAAGTGCCCCCCAGAACTGGTTTGGACTGGGCTCAGAGCCCTGGGCCAGTAGAGAACAAAGATTTACTGTATAAAAAGATGGGCCCAGTCCCCAGACTTTTAGATCACTTCTGGGAATCAAGAGGAACCTTTGCCAGGGAGACGAGCCGGAGAAGCGGAGGAGGAATACTGCCCCTGTGCTGTTTGCTGTCTGGGGTTGGCCTGCAGTGGCTACTTGCTTCCAAGGGAAGGAGAAAAGGACTTTGCTGTTTGCTGGGTCCCCTGCTTGAGGAAGATCTCCAAGGGCTTGAAACTGAGCTTGCCTCCTGTTCTGAAGTCTCAGGTACACAAAGACTTCACCACCAGCTCCCCTGAACTTCCTTGCTGGGAGTTCTGACCCGCAAAGAGGTGCCTGCTGTTGTTTTGGACCTCTAGAGACTATTTTCCGCTGGGAGCTGGAAAAATCAAGGCAAAACCGAGAAGCGTAACGCATCCGTACCTGTTTCCGACGCATAGCCGAAGAAACCGTCGCAGCGCCTGCCACGGCTCAAGAAATCGCTGCACACCGCATCAAGTGCAATGTTCTTTGAAGTCCGAGATCACCGCACCAATTCCGATGCAAGCCCTGCTGTGCGGCTGCAAGAATCCATGCATCAATCCGGATCGACGCATCACATCGAGGCACCAAGTCTGTAGCATCGTTGGGGCACGCAGGAAGAAACAGATGCATCACCTCCCCACGCAGTAAAAAACCGACGCATCACCTTCTCTCTGGTAAGGAACAGACGCATCACCTCCCCTGCGCAGCAGTAAGGAACCGACGCATCACCTCCCCCAAAGCAAGGAACCGACACATCACCTTCCCTGAGTGTAAGGAACCAAAGCATCACCTTCCCTGTGGCCCGTTTTGTTTGCGTGATGCATCCAAGGTACTTTGTGTGAAAAATCGCATCTGCAATTTGCTTTAAACTAAACTATTTCTACCATCTGAAAGTCATTTTTATTACTGTATTGTGGATTTTTGTCGTTTGGTCTTGTTTTGGTTTAGATAAAGATTACATATTTTTCTAACCTGGTGTGGTGTCCATTTGTAGTGTTTTCACTGTATTACTGTATGTGTTCATAAATGCTTTACACACTGCCTCTGAGATAAGCCTGTCTGCTCGTGCCAAGCTACCAAGGGGGTGAGCAGGGGTTATTTTAGAAGTGTATCCCCCTAACCCCGACTAGGAAGAAGGGTCCCTATTTGGACAAAGGTACCTACCCCTGCCAACTAGAGGCCCCCATTTCTAACATTTATGATCCAATTTTACCTCTTTCTTGGCCTCTCGGTCCAGGTCACTGACAGTGCACAGGCACACGCGTCCAAATTCTAAATGTATTTATATCTAATATCGTGGGATAGTGATGCATGTTTTCAGTATTGTAGCACAGCAGCGGCTCACTAATATTACTGCAAATAATCTCTGGCACCCTCTCATTTCTCATATGCGAGTCCTGTTTTGATCTAAAAAAAAAACCTTTTCATGGATGTCGCATGAAAACGGCATTTAAAACAATCTATTTAACAATTATAGAAGGTAATCAGGGCAAGGCTCTCTGCACAACAGAGTGGGCTCTATTAGGGGTCCCCCTGAAAGGCTGGGGCCCTAGGTCAGAGCCCACTTTGCCCATGCCTTAAAAAGTCTGATTAGACCCGATGGCCTCTCCAGCTACCAGCACACTAACTTATCTGCCCTTCATAGGCAAGATCATTGAAAAAGCAATCTATGTTCAACTACAAGAACACATCAGTGCTAACCATCTCCTTAATAACTACCAATCTGACTTCAGATCACACTGCAGCATGGAAAGTGTTACCTTACAAATCCTGATATTGTTAGACCTCCCAGCTGCCTTCAACAGAGTTGACTATTCAATCCTCATTCACACCCTAGAGTCTCAAATTGGGTTCACGGCCAATGTTCTTTAGTGTTTTCCTCCTACCTTTCAAATCAACACCAGTTTTTTCTCAAGGGCACTTTCATCTCCCAAAAGATCCTTAACATGTGGAATCCTCTAGGAATCCATACTGTCTTCTGTCATCTTCTACCTCTTTATGGATCCCTTTGGGGCTTTGCTCACAGATAGCAGCATCAAGATTTATCAATATGCCGACGATACACACATCTACCTGAAAGTCTCCTTTGCTCCAGACATTCAATGCCTCAAATGTATTCAAATATTTTTTGAGCACTCAGCCTTTTATAGGGTACAGGCAACTAATTTATGGAAAGAAGTGGATAATATTGATAGCTAGGACTGTCATATTTCCAAAACTCTGATCATAAATAATTATGAACTAGAAACACACTGGATATCAAATGTGACAGCTATGAATTTCATTTGATTAACCAGGATCACATATTTATTATTTGCAAACTCTGTTTGACTCAGAAACACATAAGAAAAAAAGGAAATAGATATCCATGTGTATGAATGGACCAATAAGAAAAAAAAACTTGGAATTTAAAAGTGTGTGTAACATCAAATGAACAAAACTAAGATCTGTTGATACAATAAACAGAGGCATTATCATATAAAGGAAAAAGAAAAGTATTCCCAGAATAGAAACATTTTAAATCTAATTCATACTCTGACCAAGAATTTCAATAAAGCCTATACATTTGAGCCCAGTTTCACTTTGTAAAATCACATCAAAGTGTCACTCAACCTACTTTAGAAAGATAATGATGCCAGCCTACGACCCACTCTCCAGACCACAGCAGACTTTCAGGGTGCTTTCAGAATAATTAGGTTGACAGGTTTAGGGAATTAGCCCCTCTGGAACAGGTGGTTCACTAGAAACTCCGAATTTAACTGGAGCACCAAAGATCTGCCAGGATAAGTCCTTGATTTTTGGGGTCGTTTGACAGGGTGTGCTCTTGCAGAAGGAAGATAGATTAATCTAACTGGAAGAGAATGGAAATAAAAAACTACTTGTTCACTAGGGAGAACATATTTTGCATTGAAAGACCCAAGGAAAAGAATCAGAAGGTGGTGACCTTTAACTAGTGGAATTTGCTGCCCAGAACCTGCTTCCTGGTTATGAGCGAGTATGCTCCACTGTTAATTACATGGATTTTCCAAGTTGCTTAGGATTTCCGCAGCATGTAAAGGAAGAAGGCTGAATTGTTTCTAAGATCACAAAAATCAGATGTGACGTACAATGTCTTTTTAACCTTTAACAGAGGGCATTTTGTTCTTTAAAAACATGGTCTAGCTATGCAAAAAAATAAACATACTGCCATAATTGTTCCCTTTCAGGAAAACCGATTTCGAAAGTGTTGAAATAGTAATTCTAACTTTCATTGTTCAAGCAGCTGCTCCATGATCAATGCTTCACACTGTCCTTGGCACAAAAGAGGAATTGTCAACTGCAATAGTTACAGCAGTAGATTAGCTATTTATCCGAGGTGACTAATAATGCTACTCCTAGATTGTGTTAAAAAAATTAGAGAAATGAGATAATGTGCAGAGGGCACACTTCTTGTGTTATTAGTTTATAAAGCTATATGAAGGTTTTTGGTCCTACACGTATCTATCACTTGCTGAAGTTCCATGCATGTGGTATTGAGGCTTGAGTTTATGGTTTGGTCGGAATCTGAGGCCAAACTGTTCCAGACATGCCAGATCATCTATAATATTCGCACACACTTGTCACTGTCTGTTAAAGGTCAGGCAAGGATAAAGGTGGCATCCTTCCCACAAATTCACACCATACCTTCCACTGAATTTACATCAACAGGACGCTATGTAATAACTGGCTGCTGGCAGGACTGCAAACAAAGAGGCACTTTACCTTGTAACAAATACCATGCTCCTGATTAGTTCCACCCATTGAGCCTCGCTCAAGACATTTTATTGCTATCAATTTTGTGTCTTATGCAAGTTGAAAGGTGAAGCTAGGCAGATTGACTAACCACTAATGGACACTTGCACAACCTCTGATAAGAAGTGTAACAGACAAATAGGGAAATCTGGGAGTGGAACAAAACGGATTTAGCTTGGTTAGTGGAATTTTATAGAGAATTTTGAACATCATTTTCCAGTGATTCTGGGCACTATTCCATGGAGGTGGAGTCGCTGACTGGCAGTCATCGCCATGACTTTTTTGTAACTTGATGCTGCTGGTGATCACAATAGCTCCAAGAGGGACATGAAAGGTTAATACGTTTCCCAGAGGTTCAATACATGAGAGGTAGGTTGTTTAGAGGTTAAGTAAAAGTCATATGCCAAATATGTTGACAGGGCATCTACAGCTAGAAGGAAAGAAAACAGATGTTTAAAGACCAGCAACGATGCAGGGAGACCATGCATCAAAAGGGAATCAAACAATAAATCAAACAATATATCAAATGATAATGTCAATGACAATTCTCATCTTCTTTTCTCCAAGGATCAGATCCTGGAGGGAAAGGAATAAAGGAACCTACAACAGATCACTCTTGCCAATGCATTGTGGTCTATAGGAACTGCAATTTAAGGAATAGCTACTTCCTGAGACACATGCTTGTCCCAGGGGACTGGATGATTTGCCTTGATTTAAATGTGGTTTAGCACAGGACCATTCTTGTACCCGAACTACATAATAAATATTTCTAATGAATACAAGGTAACTAAAGGTGCCTTTCCAGGTGTCACCTTTCCAGACCGTCAGTGGCCATAAGGATCTTTCACCGAATATATAAAACTGGTGGTAGCATCGCTCAGGGTCAGGGATCTCCATCTCAATCTTTATCTTGTCGATACAGCCCTGCAGAAATAGTTTTGTCTCATAGGAAACTGATACTTCACTCATACACTTACATAGATCAAATAGTAGTAGACTTCACAATTTTCCTTAGTATATCTCAAGTATTACCATTTTCATTCTAGATTTTGTAACAGATAGTCCCATGCCTAAAAACGCATTACAAAGAACGGTTTTCTTACTTATTACTGTTGGATTGCACCCAGTGGCACTAAAAGGCCAAAGGGTGGGTACAAATTCTCCGGCTTCTTTACTAAACCAAATTCAACATCACAGCCTCTTGAGTATGTACATAGTCAGTATTTTCTTCTCTTGGACATAACATCTGCGTCATTTTTCTATTCATATATGCTAGGGCAATTAGTAAAATAGAAATATTGACAAATTACACATTTAGTTTGCTACAAAAATTGGAAGGCACGTATCTGCCATTAGTAGATCAGATGTCCACAACCTGCTTGCACTAAAATGTTGCCCAGAAAAGCCAAACCTCAGAATAGGTCAGATAGTTTGTGATCCTCAATGATATGCCATTTCATAGGGGTAGCAATCAAGTGACAGATATTCTAAAGTTATCAGAATGTTATATACAATTTGGATAACATCCCTGGTTCTGGCAGTACTCTCCTTGACATGTTGATGCTTGCCCATTAATTGGCACACCTGGTAGCCTCCCAAGGCACCTTTTGTATTTGTAGAGTTCAATTCACAGGCTAATTCTGTTGATGGGGGCACAGTGCACACAAAAGCATTTTGAAGAAAAGTAGGTATAAATGAACTTTCAGTCAAATACTGAAAAGTAAATATCTCCTAATGCTCATATATTCATTTCTTGACAATCCTCACAGAAGTCTATTGTAATACCTTTCTATTTAATAGCACCCAGGAAAACAGGGTGCAGATAAAAAAAAGTCATTAGCCAACCCAGTGTTTTAGCAATACATATTCTAGCAAAACACTCATTATATTACATATATATCTTGACCTTTATCTGGCACAGTTGTTAACCTCCCATGGCTTAATAAGAGCTGTGGTACTCACTGTTCATAATCTAATACTGCTTAAGTGTGAGGGGGGTGCATGTGGCACAGCGACTGTGAAATAGTCAAGACAATTTCAATTATTTTTGGTGGCCAAATACTACTCATTAGGCACTGGTAATCATATGTGCTGTCAAAATCTGTGATGCTAAAACAAGTTGTATAACATATATAATGCCCTGTATGCGGAAAAAAGGTACTTTTGTTTAAGAAATCATTACATTTTCTTTGGAATTCTCTTTTGTTGGTCTATTGTTTGTACTGTATTGTGCTGTGTATGACATTTTTTTAGGCTAGGCCTTCAGAATTGGACCTGCACAAAAATCTCTAAATATTAAACACTGTGATTAATGTCAGGAGCAAGTAATTATAATAAGATGAAATGTCCTTGTACATAGCCCAAGTGCATTGGGCCTCAGGATTACACTTTACATTCAGTTCATATTACATGATGAGTGACTTCTTTATTATTGTCAGGAACTTGATGCATACCTTGTAATGAATAGTATATCTTTAAAATTAGACAAACTATTTTATTTTAAGAAAGGATATCAACAATATTTAATTATTTGAACAATATATACTGTTATATTGATGCATATAAAAATACCCATGTTTTTGAATGACTATAAAGTCAATAATAAGATAGCAGTGTCACAAAGTAACTGATAAAAGGCTATATAAGTACAGATTACAGTTGTGATGTGTGGCAGTGGATTGTGGGGAGTACAAGGATCAAAAAGGAGTGATCAGATATGTTGGAGGAAAACCAGTAAAGCAATGCACCTCTGATTCTTAGGAAGGCATGAATAAATAGAAGGTGAGATGTTCAACTGCATCAATAGCAGCTGAAGGGTGGAGGAGGAAAAGGACAGAAGAGAGTGATTTTAAAGTGCTACGGTGAGGAAGTTGGACACTTGTGTGAGAGATGTGAAATTGCTTAAATAGTAAAATTAAAACAATAGTTGGTCGGAAACAGGGAGGATTTTACAAGAGGTGACAAAGTCTCAGTAGTATGCTAATTTTGCAGAGTCAAGAGGAGTTGTGAAATTATAGAGGACGCACATGTAGGCTTTACAGTACGCGGTTCTCTACAATGCTTCAAAATTGTTTAGATGTTTCTAGTTAAAAGCAATTTTACTTTCTCCATTAGGAGCAGGTCTTTGGCAAGAATTTATTTTACTTTCAGGTAGAATCACATTAAAAAATATTTTCAATATGGCCTAGGTGATTTTTAAGAATTCCAAAACTAGTTGCTTGTTCAGCTAAATATTTCTCTATTTCTGGAGGTTCACATGAAGTAAACCAGGATGGAGTTTTCTATTTCTATTAGATAAAACCAATTGATCACAATGATAACTGTAGTATAACACACTTCTTCACAATGTTGTGCCTTCTTCATTGGGGCACAGTAAGGTTTGAACTGGCTGTAATGCAGAACTATCCATAAGGTTGTGAGATGGTCCCCGAATGGATTTGCAATGCCAGAGCATGTAGCCTGAAAACTCCAAGCCCCACACCTAACAGTAAAGAGAGGTGGGAGAAGAGTATTGTTGCATCAGAAGATGATAAATAGTAGGTGGCACAGAGCAGGGGTCACTACAGAGAATTACTGGGCTAGTAGTGCATGATCTCCTCAAGCGGCCAGCAACGACCTAGGGGGCCAAGAAACTTATCATGGTCACAGCACGTTTGAATCAAACTGGAAATGTTCATACACAAATAGCAGAAGGAGTAGCTACTGGTTGGCAAGTCCACAAGGAACAATGCTTCCCCGCATATTTGCTGCTTCCTTCTCACATCAGAGAATGCAGAGCTCAATCGGCCAATTCTAAGTCTTTTACTTTGCACACAGCTTGTTGAAATGAATATGGAGGAACACCTTGCAGTGCAAAACATTCATAATAAAATCAGACATGCAAACTCCTCAGTTGCAGAACTACTCAAGATGGTTTCCTTTGAGAATGATGGGCTTTATTTGCTATTTTATTATTTTTAGATGTGGATTGGAACTGAAAAAAATACATGTTATGATTAGATATTAAAGATGTTGGCACATCAATGGACTAATGTCAGGCGAATAGCCCAATGTGGTGGGATTTGATGTATATTTGGTGTAATTATTAATTTGATAGATTCATCTTTTTCCCAAAATGTAATGAAACTTTTGTGACATGAAAATATTGGAGATAAACTGTAAGCATGAATTCCAGATTGTTTTTATGCCACTGACAAATAGGATGACATAACATACCAACGTACCTGTTGCACTTCAAATTGCATGGAATGGTTTGCAAGTTTACCCGAGATCAAGGCACCTTGAGCTGAAACGCTGGTGTTCCTGTCTGCAATATAAAACAATTTGAAATGGGTGATCTCTCTTCTACGATACAAAAAGGAAGAAGCATTTGTGTACATATATCTCGTATTTGTTGACAGCGAAAGCATAGTTATGGTTAGGATTAGGTTTCCATTTAAAAGCTATTTTTGGAGGTTTGCTTACAGGTTTAGTGCGGTTTGATGAATCTGCATGAAGCTTTCCAATCAAATAATGTAAAGGCCAAAGTATTGGCAAGTCAAGTTCTATGCTGTTTTGCTTGGGGGTGAAAAGAAAGGGCAAATTGAGGGTCAGAAAAGTTTTTAATGTTACTACCTTACAGCATAAACCTCTGAATGAAATTACAACACACTTGGCATGAAACTATAGTCATCTATGATCCAAAAAATGGTTAGGCAGGCTTTGTATGGTAAATGCTAAACAACAGCAAAAACTTTTGTATATATGGACTATTTCGTTGCACTCAGTTTGCAAACCACAGCTCGCAAACTGTTCAAAAGCACAAAAAGCAAAACAAATACATGAATATCATTGGACGAGGGTGCATTTTCTCATCATGCAGTGCAGGTTTCCAAACCCAAACTATGGTTTGGGAACTCGAGCATTCTGATTGGCTCGCTGGAAGAGAGAAATTGCTATTGCAGCTGCCCTTACATAATGTGCAGCTCCATCAGCAAATACTGAAAAAAATGGCCTATAAGGCAGTAAAGGGAGCATCCCTTGGTCCGCCAACCCCATGTAAAGAGGCCCCTCAAAAAGTCAAATCTAAAATGAAAATGCTGATTTTTCTCAAGCTTTCCACAGTGATTCTGCACCTATGCTTTGCAGAAACAGGGTTAGCAAACTCTACTAACACATAAATTAAGCCCTTAGAGGCACACTGGTTAGATGGAATGGTGTGTTGGGCACAGGGCCTTCCAAAGACCAGGCCCTGCAGCCAAACGCCACTTTGTATATACAAAGGTCATGAGCAGCAATGGTTGGATGCCCATGGCAGGTAGGGTGAATAACCAGGCCAAACAGCAAGACCCATGGCCAACCTTTCTGCACACAGCCAAAGTCTGTGCATAGCGGAGGCTGGTCGCACCGAATATAGATTCAGTTCATCATTAACCCACCCATCTTCCGCAAAATTAAAAGCTCTGAAAAGAATCCTGGTTTAAGTGACACTATATTTACAAAATAAGAACAAAAAACCTTACGTTGGTCAGTTTGGTTAGCTACACAAACCAGATCTCATGCCCCCACCTTGTACTGCTCATGTCCTTATAATTGACAACACTGATGACAACTTAAATTAAATCATTGATGACACCATATATCACATGGCGATAACATGGCAGGATGTTATATGTACACACATTTTGTTCGCTTTCAAAACAGTAAGTTATCTTTTTTTTATACACAAGAGAAAATAATGTCCATAACAATTCTTCATGTTCACAAAACAACACCAAAAATCCATCATAATTTGCCAGTTATGATGAGCCATGACCCCCAGGCACTGATAATGATGTTACTATTCATGTCACAAGTGACATCCTAATTAACATTTTGCATATCATTGGAGGTGAAGGATGTGACCTCTGACTATATGAGCACTGTGATCCCCACTGGTGTCCATAGACATGAACCATGCATCTGAATGAACAATGCAGTCCGTATTTCATTTGAGACTTGACAAATTCAATCACAGAATTTGTAGAGCGCACTACTTACCCGCGAGGGTCTCAAGGCGCTGGGGAGAAAAAAGGGGGAGGGGGGTGCTGCTACTGGTCGAACAGCCAGGTCTTGAGTAGCCTCCTGAAGGTCAGCAGGTCTTGGGTCTGTCGTAGGCTTAGTGGAAGGGTGTTCCAGGTCTTGGCGGCGAGGTGTGAGAAGGATCTGCCGCCGGTGGTTGTTCTTCGAATGCGAGGGACGGTGGCGAGGGAGAGGTCGGCGGAGCGGAGCTGGCGGTTGGGGACGTAGAAGAAGAGTCGTCTGTTGAGGTAGGCTGGGCCAGTCTTGTGGAGTGCCTTGTGTGCGTGGATGAGGAGTTTGAAGGAGATTCTCCTGTCGACGGGGAGCCAGTGCAGGTTCCTCAGGTGGGGGGTGATGTGGCTGTGGCGTGGTACGTCGAGGATCAGGCATGCGGAGGCGTTTTGTATGCGTTGCAGTCGCTTGATGAGCTTGGCCGGGACTCCCGCGTAGACGGCGTTCCCATAGTCAAGTCTGCTACTGACGAGGGCCTGGGTGACTGTTCTTCTTGTATCTGTCGGGATCCACTTGTAGATCTTGCGAAGCATGCGGAGGGTGTTGAAGCAGGAGGAGGAGACTGCGTTGACTTGCTTGGCCATGGAGAGCGTTGAGTCGAGGATGACTCCCAGGTTGCGTGCGTGGTCGGTGGGTGTCGGGGCTGCTCCCAGTGTCGTTGGCCACCAGGAGTCGTCCCAGGCTGAGGGGTTGCAGCCGAGGATGAGGACCTCTGTCTTGTCCGTGTTCAGCTTTAGTCGGCTGATCTTCATCCAATCGGCGACGGCCTTCATTCCTTCATGGAGATTGGATTTGGCGGCGAGGGGGTCCTTGGTGAGGGAGAGGATCAGTTGAGTGTCGTCGGCGTAGGAGATTATGTTGAGGTCGTGCTGTCTAGCGATGCGTGCGAGCGGGGCCATGTAGATGTTGAACAGTGTTGGGCTGAGGGAAGATCCCTGGGGTACGCCGCAGATGATCTCGGAGGCTTCGGATCGGAAAGGTGGGAGGCGGACTCTCTGGGTTCTGCCGTCGAGGAAGGAGGTGGTCCATTCCAGGGCCTTGTCTCAGATCCCTGCATCGTGGAGGCGTGCGCGTAGAGTGCGGTGGCAGACAGTGTCGAAGGCGGCGGAGAGGTCCAGCGGGATGAGGGCTGCGGTCTCACCAATGTCCAGCAGGGTCCTGATGTCGTCGGTGGCGGCGATGAGGGCAGTCTCAGTGCTGTGGTTGGTGCGGAACCCTGATTGGGATGGGTCCAGGATGCTGTTTTCTTCGAGGTATCGGGTTAGCTGTTTGTTGATGATCTTCTCGATGACCTTGGCTGGGAACGGAAGCAGGGAGATGGGCCGGACGTTCTTGAGGTCTCTCGGGTCCGCCTTGGGTTTTGAGTAGGGCGTTGATCTCTGCGTGTTTCCAGCTCTCTGGGAAGGTCGCGGTCTCGAAGGAGAGATTGATAACGTTGCACAGGTGGGGTGCGATGGAGCTGCTGGCTTTGTTGAAGATGTGTTGCGGGAAAGGGTCTGACGGGGAGCCGGAGTGTATTGTGCTCATGGTCTTGATGGTGTCATCGATGTTCACGCTGGCCCAGGCTGGCAAGGGGTCATGGTCGATGGTGTGCGGCGGGTCTGGTGTATCTATCTTAGTAGGGGCTGTCTGGGTGTTGAAGCTGTCGTGGATGTCGGCGATCTTGCGGTGGAAGAAGGTGGCGAGGGAATCGCACAGGGCTTGCGACGGTGGGATGTCGTTGGTGTTGGAGCTGGGGTTGGAGAGTTCCTTCACGATGTTGAAGAGCTCCTTGCTGTTGTGTGCGTTGTTGTTGAGGCGGTCTTTGAAGGAGATTCTCTTGGCGGACCTGATGAGGTGGTGGTGGTTACGAATGGCGTCTTTGTGGGCTTCGTGGCTGTCCGGTGTCTTATCACTGTGCCATTTCTTCTCTAGTTTCCGGCAGGTACGCTTGGAAGCTAGGAGTTCCGGGGTGAACCAGCTGGCTCTTTTGGTGGGGTCCGTATTTCATTTGAGACTTGACAAATTAAATTCTACACGTTGTCATGACAAAACGCCAATGTGATTTACAGTACAACGAAGATTAGAAGTGTAAATTTCCACATCATTTAAGATAATAGTTGGTGGATGTGGTTGGGTGAGCGAGCTTCTTGTATTGTTTTGCATGGTGGTGCTGTGTTCGTTTTGTGTTATCGTGTTGCTGGTTGTTGTGGTGTTTTGCTATTTTGTTCAGTTTTGTTGTTATGGGTATTTTATTGTAGTTTTGTTGTGGATGGCTGGTACTATTTTCATGGGATTGAGTTAGTGTTGTTTTTTTTCTTGTGTGGTAGTATCTTTATGTTGTGTGGAGTTGGGTTGCATGCTAATGGTGTGTTGTACCGTATTGTGCTGCTTTGCTGTGTTTTTGTTTTGGGTTGCATTTGTTGCTTAGTGAAGTTGTATTGCTATATTTTTGTGATAGTGTGTTGGCTGCTGAAGAATAGTCAAAAGGGGCACACATATTTAAGGATACCAATGGTTAATCTTTAGATATTTTGACTGAGAACTTCAGAAAGGCAATCTAGTTTGCAAACGGTTCAAGAACCCAAAATATAAAGGAGAAACCGATCCGAAAATTTTCATCAGACCTAAGACGGAAAACGCTATTTTTGTTCACAGCTATATTTCTGACGTCTAATCAATAACCATGACTTTTAAGAACTTTGGCTAGATGTACTAAATATCTACCAAAGTCCGAGCAGATTCATCAAAAGCAACCAAAAGTATTAGCAAAAAACCCAGATGTATGTACGAAAGAATAAACATCCCAGATCCTGCCAAGTCAAAAAAACTATTTAATAGATTTACACAAAAAACGGCCTATTCTGAGAAAAGTACAATCTTTATGCCAAGTAAGTTCAGCAGTGTTTGGAGTTATTGAGAGAAAAAAAAATATATGGGACCTAAATTGGAAATGTCTAGTTTGTGTCACCCTAAATAAATGTGTCCCGTCCCTTATATCATCTTATTGTAATTTGAAATTAAGGGCGTGAGCTGGATCCTTGAAGCATCTGCAAAATATTGTGTATATTTGCCAAATAGCTCCAAAGTTAATAGCAAATCGAAAATCAATTTCAAAGGATACTCAGAGACATAAAAAGATCGATGTTTCCCATTTTATATAACATTCGGGAAAAAAGCAGAGTAAACTTATTTGTTTATTAATAAACAAATACAAGCGAAGTTGAAGAAAGCCACACATTAAAGAGAAATCATTCTAATCATCTTTTAATTTCTACAAAAGGTTCACTTTAATGAAAACAGGTAGTTTAGGCAAATTCCCACTCCTTTGTCTACAAAGTGCTCTCAGCAGCTGCATGCATTTCTCAAGGTCTTCAACGCAGGACCTTGCAACAATTAATATGCACTTTAACAATCTATCATAGTATGTTACAATAAATAATTATTTTTTGTGTCTCCAGCTACGAAATGCTGCTTCCTTTGCTCCCTTTTTAGGTCGAGCATTCGAGACCTCTTGTATATACTTTAGTATATAATTATATGTGTATGTACTTAGTGGGCTCTGGAGATCAGCCCTAGGACTTGTCTGCTTCCGCTTAGGGACTTTTCTTCTGTTCAACTGCTTCTATTTAACTGTCTTGATAGAAAACAACCAGCAGAGGTCAGTAAAATACCAGAATTGCTTTCTGCTGAGGGACTTTTTTTTAAAATTTTTCTGGCAACTGCCTCTATTTAACTTTCTTGATAGAAAACGGCCAGCATAGGTCAGTAAAATACCAGAATCACTTTAGCATTCTCTAGATTCCAGTCCATAGAAATTGTCTTCCACGGGCACCCGTAGACAATAATATTTTTCAAATCTTGTATTTTCAGTCATATGACCACCGAAGGCCCTGATTTTATATTAAAAACAGAGCTTTGGACTATACCATTTCCCGCTGAAAGGCAATATTTCTCTCCATGTGTTCCCATACCTGGCGTGTCACGCAGTTTGGTGCTTACTTTCCCTCCATGTTAAAGAACAGTAGATGTTTCAGCACCCAGGCTAATGTGCTGCATAGCTAAATACATATAAGGTCCCAAAGGCAAGACCGATTGCATTGCAAATGCTTGTTTGCAATGGTACCAGATGGAGCCCCTCCTGGGCATGTAGAATGTGCATAAAAACATGTCAGAAGCTCAATATATATTGGAAAACATGTATGAAGCAACAATGAACCGGTAAACCCTGTTGTGCAAAGGAATATCAAGATGAGAATCCTTGTTTCTCAGTGACTACAATTATACCCTTAGGAATCTCAGGACAAACTGTTCCAGACATGCCAGATCATCTATAATATTCGCACATACTTGTCACTGTCTGTTAAAGGTCAGGCAAGGATAAAGGTGGCATCCTTCCCATGAATTCACACCATGCCTTCCACTGAACGCTATGTAATAACTGGCTGCTGGCAGGGCTGCAAAACAAACTAGGCACTTTACCTTGTAACAATCACCGTGCTCATGATTAGTTCCACCCATTGAGCCCCGCTCAAGACATTTTATTGCTCTCAATTTTGTGTCTTATGCAAGTTAAAAGGTGAAGCAAGGCAGACTGAATATCCATTAATGGGCACTTGCACAAATCTCTGATAAGAAGTGTAACAGACAAATAGGGAAATCTGGGAGTGGAACAAAACGGATTTAGCTTGGTTAGTGGAATTTTACTGAGAATTTTGAACAGCATTTTCCAGTGATTCTGGGCACTATTCCATGGAAGTGGAGTCATTGACTGGCAGTCATCGCCATGACTTTTTTTCCATCTTTTCTAACTTGATGCTGCTGGTGATCACAATACGCCCAAGGGGCAGTAAAGTTCCCACAGGTTCAATACATGAGATGCGGGTTATTTAGAGGTTCAGTAAAAGTCATATGCCAAATATGTTGACAGGGCATCTACAACTAGAAGGCAAGAGAACATATATTTAAAGACCAGCAATGAGTTCAAGCCAGGGGAGGGGAAGGAGGGAGAAAAATATACAGTATCACAGTACGGTGATAAGGAAATAACAGTACATAAGTTCACTTGGGAATGCCCAGAGTTCAGTGATCATTAAAGAAAGTCTTTCAGGTTTTCAAAGTCTAGGCCAGTCAACTAATTTGTAACCAACTAGATCCATGGTGCAGAAATGTCAGTGAGAACCTTTCTATTGGCTGCTTCATGATGATCCTGGGAGGCAGATTCTTGAGGTTCACGAAGTTTAGGGTGTGGATGTTTTCATAGGTAGGTGACAAGATGGGTATGAATGATTGTCGCAGCACTTGAGAGGGAGGCTACCATGCAAGAAGGCTGAGCTTGGTGTGAATAACTTTAGAGAGACACTAGATCCAATTCAAACCTCACACTACAGACCTCCACTTATTTAGGCCTTATATCCATGTCAATTGCTATACTCCAATACACCCTCCTCCTTTTCCACCACTGCATCTCTCTCAAACTCTTGTATGTGTAAAACAACATACAATACCCTCCCTTCACTCTTACGCTCTGGTCCTCTCAGGGTCACTGGCCTTTTCCTCTGCCTCACCAAACTATTCCAATTTTATCCATATTGCTCCATTTCTAGTCCATGATAGGGGCAGCAGGAATACTTTATCTGCCTCGATAGCCGTTCTTTTAATAAATAAATAAAAGCATAATAAAACTTCATGCATATGTACAAATAGGTGCTTTGAGCCAGCCCTCTTCATCCAATGGTATATTCAAGTGCCGCTCACATTTCGCTTCTGCCCACCAAAGCATACAGGATGGGACAATCTTAGGATTACTTACCGGTAATCTTCTTAGTATGAGTTATAGTGCTCCTCGTCACACCCTCACGGGTGATTTGCCACACTTTACAAATCCCTGATTTATTGAATCCTCAACAATATGAGCCTCTGACTTGTCATGCTACAGATTTTGTCTATAAAGTTTCGAATTGGTCCCTCCTAATACAGCCTCCACAGTACTTCCTGTACCATGAATCATAAAGGAAGGGCCAACCCTATACACATCCTGAAAGACCAAAGAACAACCCAAATGAAAATGGTTAAAATTTGTAACACCCTCTAAAATACTAGAACGCTACCAATATTTCATCACCAGGAGTGGAGGGAGGGAATTCTAAGACTGCGACAAGGAAGACGAGGACACGGAGTAATGAAGATTACAGGTAAGTAATCAGAGCATTACCATCCTTGTCCATCTTTCTTGTCACATTCACTATAGAAAAATTGATGAAACAGGCATGATCTTCTCCTCCCACCTCAGGCCTGCCCTACTCAGCACCTAGATACCCTCACGGGTGATTAGCTGCACTCTACAAATTCACATTACAAAACAATCTTCACCAATATAATTGTATACCCGAGCAGGATAAAAATTGGAAACCAATGCATTACAATATATTTGGAACATCATGTAAAGATTTATTGAATAATAAACCATAACAAAATTACTACTGTACTGAGGATAAGACTTCAGTGCCAAAGGAAGACTAAATCCCTTCATCTACACAACTTAATAGTGAGAAATAAATATTTGACCCAAGTTGCAGCTACACAAGTATCTCAAAGAGAAACCTCTTTAAAGGCTGCCCATGATGAAGATATGCTCCCTGTGGACCGCCCCTAAATCCAAGCGTGAGCAGGAATCTTTGAGCAGATGGGTAAGAAAGAGTATTTCTTTAACCTGTCAAAATTCAAAGTAGAAGTACAAGGACAGTGACCCATTTTTGTAACCTAAAGGTAACAAACAAAAAATACACCTGGCGAAAAGAAAATATTCTTTTCAGTTAAACAGAAAGAAACCTGTGAAGATGTAAAGAATACCAAAGGACTCCTTGCTCAGAAGAAGGAGAAGAAAAAGGCACTTGTAACAATAGGTCTTGAGACAGATGGCAAGATGAGATCTTAAGTAGGAAGGTAGGATCAAACCAAAGAAACATCTTATCCTCAAAAGAACAAATTAAGAAAGGTTTAAAGGAAAGAAGGACCCTAATTTTCTCTAGTTTACACCCCAAATAAATGGCCACTACAAAAATGATTTTGAAAGTCAGAAACTTCAAAAATACTGACTATTGTGGTCTGAAAGGGGGCCCTTGTAGGGTACATCTCAGGAAGGGACTGGGGCATGCCCTACCAGTCTTTTTAAAGGACAATTCCTAAGGAGAAGGGAAGCAAGGGAGTCAAATCCAGCGATGGATGGACCTCTAATGGCTCTGATGGCTGCCAACTGGCTATGTAATATTGAAACAGTGATTCCCAGCAGGAAACCTTTTCTTAAGAACTGTAGAATGTTAGAACCATCACAGGAAGAAGCCTGGAGGATTCTAGACACACACAAGGAATTAAAATGCTTCCAATGCCTCTCATGCAGCTCTGTGATCTAGAATTCTGAATTGGCAGAGCCACATTTGAGGAACAACCTAATGCTTCCAATGTTTGCCTCTCAATTTCCAAACTCCCAAGGACAGGCAATGGAAAGTCTTCTCTGGAAGGATCCGAGCTTTCAGGAGAGCAAGAGATGTTACAAAGATCCAAGAAGGTGGATTGCCAGTTGACAAAGGAGGGGAATCCAAGGGTGGTGGGAAAAGAAAGGGGCCAAGAGGATAACCTCAACCTGTTCCTCTCACCTTTTGCAAAGAACTTTGCTGAGTAATGCAAAGGGAGGAAAGGCAAAGAGAAGACCCTTGGGCCACCTGAAGCTCATTGCATCTACTGCCCATGCTGGGGACATGGAAGGAGGGTA
Source organism: Calotriton arnoldi (assembly GCA_963921515.1). Taxonomy (NCBI): domain Eukaryota; kingdom Metazoa; phylum Chordata; class Amphibia; order Caudata; family Salamandridae; genus Calotriton; species Calotriton arnoldi. The sequence continues at coordinate 585,437 of CAWUFW010007906.1, forward strand.
CACAATCTTGAGAGCCTACTAAGTGGAGACAGAAAGGTCCAATCAAGGCCATCTCATCTTCCTACAAACTTTCTGCATGCCCCTTCTCCAACCCTAGCAGACAAATCCCTGTCTGAAAGAACATTCTTCTTCCCCCAGCTTCTATTGAACTCTGCCAGGTTATGCAAAATGAGGGACTCACATAAGCTCTTATGGCTTAAGGGGAGAGGATGTGGCCTAACGGCTAGGGCGGTTGAATTCAAATCTGGGGAACCAGGTTAGAGTCTCGGCAAGGACGCGCAACATCCTGTGATACTGGGCAAATCACTTAATCTTCCCGTGCCTAACAAAAATGAATGTGTCCTCATGTAATGCAACTGTGCTCGTGTAAAGCGCTCTGATACCGGATACCTTCGGGTCAAGTTTGCGCTATATAAAACTCCGTAAATAAATATAAAACTCCGTAAATAAAAATAGCCGGAATACCCATGTGTCGAGATGGGAGGGATCCAGCCACCATTGTAACTTTTCGATACCCCGCCATCAGGTTGTAGTTTTGCATCTTTGGAGCCCAGTGGGCGAGATGATGATTCACTAAATGGTAGAGATAAAGCAATGCCCTAGGAACTAATAACAAGGAAGCGGCTATATCTAAGTCCTCAATCAAAACGTCAACCGCTCCCAACCAGTTGGAGGCAGAAAGATGGTTCCCACATCTGTCATGAAGACAGCCGCTATGAACTGAAATCGCTGCACATGAAGACAATGGGATTTATCTTTATTAAGAAAGTAGCCATGGAAGCATGTGTCATACCAGACGTACCACCTTCAGGCCTTTAGAAAAAGAAGGAGCACAAATAAGGCAGTCATCGAGATATGGAAAAATGTACAATCCCTCTGAATGAAGATTACCCACAAAGGCACTAATGTCTTGGTATATACCAATGGAGCTGAGCCCAGTCAAAATGGAAAAACACAAAACTGATAATGGTTGCCTACAACCAAGAATCTTAGAAACCTTTGAGGGAGTGAGTGGATTGATGTGTGTTGACAGGAACCATGGAGATCTAGTGAAGCTAGAAACATTGCAGGAGCTACCAGAGGAAGAATATGCAGTGACACCATCTTGAATCGCTGGGACGGAATGGACAGGTTTATCGTTTTTAAATCCAAGACTGGACAAAAGTCCCCAGAAAACTTTTGTACCAAAAAAAAAAAACACAGAGTAGCAACTATGTCCTGGCTCTTGAACTGGTATTATAGCACGTTCGAGCGTTAGAACAGTATTTGTGACGAGTAAGGGTGGAGTCAAAATTACGCTGCTCCAATGACAAGTCAAGCAGACCCCAGCCTGTCCTGCAAGGTTGCTCATTTGGAATGCAGAGCTCCCAGCAACCTCTCCAGAAAAAATATCATAACATGTTGGGCTTTGTTTTTGGGTTTATATTCTCCAATTTAAGATGTCTTTCAAACTATCTAAACTCAGCATTGTATGCGTACATGAAGTTTTCTTTCCATGCTCACGTTTGCTTGGTGGGTCCATTTTCCAGAGCACCCCTTGGCTTCAGGATTAATCTGGAGGTCGTGAACCCCCATGGGAGGCTGCAGAAGGCCCAAATCAGTCTGAAAGCCTTTCTTTGTGTCCTTCTTCTATTGCACTTTTTGCTTCCACCCATCACCGTTTCGCAGCCCCACTGATATGCCACCTGGTAAGTGAGCTCTTCTGCTATATGGAAAGGGAGTGGGGCTGAAGGTGAATATGTGAAATGAGTGTGTGATTCTACATCCTTTGCATGCAGACCCTCGATCACTCTTTCAGCCCTCTTTCTATTTCTCACTTATCTCCTCCAATGCTCCTGGTGTCTCTCCCTCCTTTTCCTTTGTGCCTTTTCTTACTCTAAGTCCTTTTACTCCAGACAGCACCGGAGACCATTGTTTTACGGTTTTTCATATTGTTGATGGATGTATAAAGAACATTTCAGAAGCAGGAAAGTAACCAACCTGTAGATAAAATACACAGACTTCTGTCACAGGCTGAATATTCTCTTCTTGGACTGTACAGGGGATTGCTCCCTTTCTCACAACCTCTGGCTGCTCGCAAACATCCAATGAACAATGCTGCATGGTTGTGGCTGACGAGTGTGACATTTGTCAGAATCCTAAAACCTGACTTGGAGAAACCTATGCTAAGAGCAGAAAAACCCCAAGTAATTTAGGCAGCAGTTTACTTTACGAACAGATCTGTCTAACAGGATTTAAGTGAAAATTCATAGATGCTTTCGTCAAATTGATTAATATGTGAAATAACACCACATCTAAAAAGCTGTTTACAACACATTCTCGCCTCTGCTTTCTTTTCCTGCTACTAATCTGTCTACTTTACCAAAGTAAAACTATTTTACTTAAAAAAAAGAGAGAAATGCATAAAAGGGCTGTGCTCGATTCCAGGGAGCCTACACTTTATCCATTTTTAGGTCTCGGCTAGAAACAGCTTTAGCTGTAATAAAAAATAACATAAAACCACAAACATATGGAGGGGGTTTTGCTCAGCCTCCTTCAGCCATTGGCTCTGTAGAAGTTTTTTCTGATATGCAATTTTGGGAGACAAATTAGTAGTGCCAATTAATAATTTTAATGACGCATATAGTCGTAACTGAGGAACTAATGATGTTGCACTTGAAACAACTTGATTATTTTCTTTAGATTAATAATGTAGTATAGTTATACCACGTTTTCGTGTGAGACACCAACATTTTTAAACGAATGCAGTTTCTGGTATTGGCTCGTCTTGTTCCGGACATTCCCCCCTCCCAATTAGTAACCCACTGCAAGTCATCTCTCTCCACAGTTTGAGGATCACAGAGTGCTATAACCCAAGAGGCGAACTATATCAAAAAGCATGTATTGTGAATGAAACTTTCCATCATGTACCTAGTGTATTATTTTGAAGGATCTTTGCTGGAAATTACTATGCAGACATACAGAAGAACCTAATTCTATGAGGTATGGTACATCTCTAGATTGCAGTTGGTGAGGAAGCAAGTGGAAGATTTCTCTTACCTTAAGAAATGGGTTAGTGTTAGGAAACTTTAATAATTATGTGTTTGTTTTTAATTTGCCAATGTGACCCAACCTTGATCATTCCATGCTGAATTTCAATTTTATTAATGGTGTACATAAATTGTGAATAAAAACCCCTGGTTTTGAAGGTCCGGGGCAACTTCTTATTTTCCTCCTGAAACTCTGTCCGATTATTTAGAGACTTTCCTTTCCTCCCTTAGGATGCTATCAGTACTCTTTATGAGTTTGACACTTAGAATCTAGAAAGATTTAATTGCCTAAATCGGGATTTGACTATGATTTTTGATTCCTTATTCTGTAGCTGAGCCATCCTGGCAAATTGTATGCATTCCACTAACAATTCTGTAATAAATCTTTTTAACTATTTTGATCTAGAACTCACTTATTAAATGGTCCCAATTTCTAGTCTGACGTTTACTCTGCTAAATGAATGTTTTATTGATGGGGTGGGTAGTCTCTTACTACTAGTTCAACGAGGGATCCCGGAGCCGACATGCCTATGGTAAAAATCTGGGTGCATAAAATATTGGGTTCAGACGATTATTGGGGTTCGGCTTCCAAAGCTCCATGGTTTATCATACATATTTTGTATCAACCAACACGACAGCATACATAGAGCAAGCCATAGCATTTGGTCAGCTGTCAATGACATTTACATTTGGGGGTCAGCCCACAGGACGTCCATTAGTTCGTTGCAATGTGGGGCAGTAGAAGTGCCAGCATTTTGCCCTATTACGGTCTACAACTGCATCAGCAAGGAGTAATGCACAGGGAGAAAAACTAGTCCCTCTCCTGTCACCATTACGTGCATTGCACATTGGCCAGCCAGGCAGCATTTTCCATTCAGTGCAAGTAGTGAGACTGGGGACAGAAGCAAAGTCTTCCTCAGACAGATGGTCATGGCACCAGTGAAAAGAAAAAAAAACAACAAAAAAAAAAAATATATATTATATAAAAATCTGGTCTCATATTAATCAATAGGTTTTAGCACAAACTAAGATGGTCACCAAACGTTTTGGGCATAATCTGCTGATGTACCAGTCCTACTGTCTATTGTGACACCATTTCAATAATGACCGTATTTCCTCAAAAAAGTTCACAAGTACGTCTTTGTTCTGAGAGACACTAGTCCCTCTCCTATATGCTACCAGGTGAAGTGCTTAATTCTACAATTAGTCCCTTTCATTTCATGACTCTTTCATTGAAAGACACGAGTAAATCTTCCGAACGCTGCCGCCTATCTGATGATTCCTCCAATTTTTTTTTCTTTTCAGGCTGTAATGACAAATAGAAACAGTTTTCCTTCTGATATTTAAAAAAAAAAAAACTAATGATATCGACACGTAACCCTGTAATGTACGAAAATTAGCAGTTTCTTTCCCTAAACATTGCTGTCAAAATAAACAACTAGACTAACGGGCCATCCTAGTGCAGGAGCATCAGTACTACTTTAGTTTTTCATTTCTAAATGCATCAATTGTGATATACACACGGTGCGCTTCCTCAAGTTCCCCTAATTTTTATTTTTGGGTCGGGGGGGGAATTTAAGGCAATAGAGAGGGTTGGGGGCAATGCTGCGAATGCTCAGTTGCATGGACCTCCAGTACCCCTTAGTGAGCATCTCTTATCTAGTAAGTTCATGTTCTTAAGTCTAATTCTCTCAGAAGTTTTGCACATAAGCAATTCGGATTCCAAGCCATCAAAGTAAGGTTCACAGGAGTTGGAAAGATTCGCGGTTCATATTTTAAGAACATGCCAAGGTGTAAATATCACTTCCTCATAGGGTATTATTTAATTGGAATGATCACTCAAAACTATTACATATTCTTAGATTCTGGGGAAACCCATTTGTTTGAAGCTCTTGTTGTTTTTGCCGTTGGAGGAGAATGCATCAGTTTTATAATCATAGATGAAAACAGGAATTGTCTTGCTCTTGGCCAGCTTCACCTGCTGGCTCACAGGCTGCCGAACTGTCGGTTTACTTTTCACATATGACTTTGTTATGACACTCAAGGGAGTTGTGCAGGATAAGCGACTTGTACCACCCTCACTGAACTCTCCTACTGTGCCTTAAATGACAAAAAACATCTCAATGCAAGTACAATATAAGCAGCATGCAAAAGGAAGATGGATTAGATAATGTTTGGAAGTGCTAGAAAACAACACAAATGAATGCACATATATGCATTTTTACAATAAAATCTAACTGCACAGACAGGGCTCCATAAATCTCAACCACTACTTTGAGCCACTTGTCTAGCAAATGAAAATGACTCTTTTCAGCACAATACCACCCCATTGAAAAACAAAAGAGCAGCGTTTCCCATGGGAAACGGTCGGAACAACGCGGGCAGAGCAGTCGCTGCAGGTAAGAGCGGTGGGGGGGATTTCGAGAGACAACCACAAGGGAAAATTAAATAAATAATTAATTTTACCTCGTGGTCGTCTCTTGAAATCTCCCCCAGCCAGCCCCACTGCCCCACTGCTCTTACCTGCAGTGGCCGCGGCTGGGGCAGAGCCACGTGTGTTCTAACATCGTGAGCACTACCACGCTTGTCTTAACCATGCATATACATATTGGGAGAGTGGGGGGTAGGTTAAGGGTAGTTTTCAGGGCTGGGGTGTCGGGGAGGTTTAGGGCTTAGGGGCAGTTGCGGCTGGCATGACTCGGGGGTGGGGGGACGGGGGTCGTGCCGGGGTGGTGGTAATTTTAAATATAAAAAAAATAGTTAACTTACCTTCGCTGGCCCGGTCCGGTCCCGTGTCGTCTCGGCTCTTCACAGGAAGCAGGCAGCCTCCCTCCCCTCCCCTAAGCCAATCACAACGCTACAATGGCAGCGTTGTGATTGGCTGGGACGCCGACCACACAGGTGTCTATGGGGAGGCCATTTTCTCCATGTAGGCTGCATGCAGCCTACATGGAGAAAAGGGAGAGTGCGTATGACTGGTTTGGTCGGCCCTGGGGCCGACCAAACAGTCAGCGCCCTCAGAGTGGGCAAGCCACTCCTCCCCTGCTCTAGAGCAGGACCGCCCACCTGCCTGCCCCAACCAAACCCATCTGCTTTCTCGCAGTGAGAGAAGCCGAAACATAAAATGGTATTTATAATACCAGAGAAGCAGAAACATATAAAATGGTATTATAAATACCATTTTATGTTTCTGCTTCTCGCACTGTGAGAAAGCAGTGGGGCTACGCTCCTCCGCCCACATAGAGGAGCCGCCCCTGCTTAGGAGAGGGCGGGGTAGTTTTTAGGGCTTTGGGGGAGGGGGTTGGTTTTCAGGAGGGAGGAGGGTAGTTTTAGGTTTCTGGGCAGGGGTTTGGGGGGGCGATTTAGGGCTCTGGGCGGGGGCCAGGGATCAGTATACTTTTTAGGGCTTGGGGGGCAGGGTAGTGTTTAGGGCTGGGGGGTCGGGTCGTTTTTAGGGCTTAGGAAAAGGGGGTTGGTTACCAGGAGGGGGTAGTCTTAGGTTTCAGGGCGGGGGCAAGGGTCAGGTGGGTAGCACTTACTTGAAAAGTCTTACCCACACATATGTCTTTGCCATACATGCCATAACAATGCATATTTCGGTGGCAAGGCATGCGTGGTAAAGGCATATCCTTGGTTAAGACTTCTGCCGTTCAGACCACGTGGAACAGGCATGCGTGGTAAACGCATGCATGGTTCCGTCACACAACCGTTTCCCATGAAAAAATTGAAGTATTAACATTGTAGAAAAATCGACCGTCATATATGAGAAGATAGTTTAGCATTTATGTTTTAGCTAGCGCTTCGAATTATATAAATCCTAAAACCCTCATTCCTAGATGTGCATTAGGGTGCACTGGGGTGGGGTATTTACCACACAAAGGCCCTGATTATGCGTTGGGCAGTTAATTCCAACCGTTGTGTAAACCCCTGTTTACGAATGGGTTGGAATTACGAGTTGTTAGGTATTTAACACATTCAATGATTATCGCTTGCGTTGAATAACTCAACCATTGTTAAATTTCAACAGGTCAAACCTGTCCAAATTTAATGGGAGAAAACCATATGGTTTTTACCGTATTATGCGGATTTTGGTGCGATGAACAGTGAAGTCTGCATGTTGTTCCCCAACAACTCGTAATAGGTAGTGTTTATTGCACTCGATGAATTATGTACACCATGGTATTGTTTTTTTATCATGTGTGATAAATACCACCTACAATGTTAATCAGGGCCAAAATATATACATATACCCCGCGTTGAGGTATACACGACGTTTAGTAAATACCTCCTATTCTGATTTTTCACTTCAAGCCCAGGCATAACTTGCAGAATCAGTATTGATCTCACAGAAATCCAAATGTTTTTCCTTTTATGGGGCCTTTTCCCCCAATAGATTTTGGCAGATTTGATCTGCCAGAATGTATCACAGGAAAACTGTGTGGTTGTGAAAATTATAACAACTTACAATTTCGATCCCCTTGTAAATTCTTGTTTGCAAAGGGATTGAGTTTAGCCCTCAGCTAGTAATGAGTGTCCTTGTGTTGCAAATACATTTCAGGTGTCCTTTTAACTGATTTAATGATGCAAATGGAGAAGGCGCACATTTCTGTGTTTCTTTAATATGCGGGCAGATCATTTTCTAGTTTCTCATAAGAGATTAAATAAAGCACAGTCATAAAATGACAAAAGGCAGACAAGCCTGAAATCAGTATCGAGGGTCTACCATCCTGCCACAGGAATAAAGGTTACATCCTGTAAGTGTCAGGTGATCTTTCCTCCACAGTTCATCAGAAGCTTCCTCCTCAGCTAAATGTGAGCCCCTATAGGACACTAACACCCCTTGGCCATTTTCTTTCATTTTATGAATAAATTGTTTTTGTTATCAGTTCTCAATGTAGCTACATTAGAATTTTTGCATGTGGAGTCACTCATGTTCGGTTTCAAATCATGTGGAGTCACCCATGTTCGGTTTCAAATCTCTTATCTACCATGTTAGACGAGTGTTTGCAGCAGATGTGAAACCTTAAGTTGCTGCCCAGAGACGCTTTAGAAAAATTATTCTAAAACATACTATGACCATTGCAGTGTAGCTGCAAGTTCCACAGCAGATGTCCAGATTAACTAGGAAATTCTGCATAACATTTTCACCGATTCCTCACATGGTCTATGTTAGTAAATCTTTAGAAAGCTTTCTGCTTAGCAATCTCTCAAACTAGTTGAGATTGCAAACGAAGCCAGACATAGGAGGTAGATAAGCTTTTTCTCCTACTGATATGTAGGTCTGCATTTTTCAATACCCAATATAGCACTGCATGGAAATTAAAGCTTACTATAGCAGGTTGAATTGAAACCTTGGTCAACTGTGTGATAAAAGCAGATGTGCTCTAAGCCTGTAGAAGCAGAGGAATAACCTCTGTGCTCAAGATGGTGATTTCTTGTTGCAAGGTCATCAAAGCACATACCGGGAAGTAGCATTTCTTATATGCAACCGGGCATCTAAAAGACGGAGTGCACCAGGTCTTGATCAATAACTTTATTGATGATCTCGAGCCTATGTGGCAAGCTAACAGCTTGGATGTTGCCAAGTGGACAATAACACAGAGTTTTTGGTGCACTGCAGCTTATAAGGAGTAGCCGATGCGAAGGAGTGACTAGCTTGTCCATAATGTTAACCTTTGGAGGGTCATAGGAGATCATTGGATATCTAAGATATGACTTTTCCTCATAATATATGGATTTCTCCGGTGTACAGCATGTTACAAATCCGACAGGCAGTCATATAGAATGAGGCACAGGGGACAGATTCCAATACAAAACATCTACCACAGGTGACCCATGCAAGAAATATTTTACCCTACTTTTACTGGATTGGGGCTGTTTTGATGCACTCATCTGTTTGCTTTCCAGTGGCCTCTTCTTACAGTTCTACGGGCCAGCATTAATTACAGTCTGGCCTACAAAAATGCTGCCTATTTTGGAAGATCAGGGTGGTGTGATTCTCTCAGAAAATTACAGAAACTTACTTCAACAGTTCACATAATACTTGGCGGTCTCTTCATTGACAGTCCACGGCAAATTGTTTGTGACCAATATATGCATCTTAGAACAAACGAGGAGGCAGCTCTTTCTTATTCAGCACATTTTATACCTCATTTTAAACGACGATTTCTCCTTAGGCAGCCTGATAAATCATGGCAATTCTTGTTTTCTCATTCTGTGGTATAAGTCAAAAGCCCTTCTGCCACCCAACATAAAGCCAGTGCAAAAATGAACATTATCACCTAAAATAGCACAGACCTATTGGCTTTGCCAATGCTCGTTTTAACTTCGCAACATACCGAGTTTATTGATAGCTCTCTCCCCACCCTATGCATCTACGTCTAAAGATTGCATCAAATTATCAGTAAATATAAGTCCTCAATGGAATTCTTTTGTCACAAAAGCAAATAGGATTAAAAGTTTTGAAAAGCAAAACATTATTTTAGTTCCAACTTGTGCAAAGTTATAGAAACAAACTCTCTGCACCTGACCTAACTCTACCAGTGGCTTTGATCAATATAGTGTTTTAATGACTATGCAGAAGAAAATTATTTTGCCTGCGTGGAAACAAAATGCATCTGCTATTATGTTATTATTGAACAGAAAGCTTTGTGTAATTTCATTGCGTTTTCAAAATAAATGAACCACTTTGACAAAAAAATGAAATGTACACAAAGGAGCCAGTCAAGTATTTTTTGTTCCTGCTTCTCCCCTGCACCACCTTGTGCAGTGTGACATTGGACAATGTATTATGTAATACTTCTTCTGCGCACCACGTGCATTATATGAAAAATAGTGAACGCATACAACATGCCTACAACCCTGTTTCTTCACATTACGCAGAAATGGGCTTCAGCTGTTCTTTGGAGGAGAAGAATGCAGGCCAGGAAGACTTGCAAACTCGATCAGCGCCTCCTTTTGCTTTTGCAATCAGCATGACAATTTGATCAGCGTTCTCTAATTCTCAGCCTGCATGCATATAGTGTAACTTTTGCACAGAGTAACCTGTGGCTGCATGCACTGTGCACTTGTCAAAGCGAATGGGTCTGTCAATGCTTTTTCTTTTGCAAACGTCTGCATGGCACCGCATTTTTCACTTTTTATTACTTCTAATTCACATTGCACAGGTTTGCAAAAACAGAAATACGTTAAAAAAATTTAGCAGGTTTGCTAAGGCAAGGTCTATTTGCTTTGTCAATGTTCGTTGTATTCGGGTGGGTGATTTGCTGTGGTTCGAAGGCTGGCCCTACGTGTCACCCCACAAACTTCACATCTTATATGCACTAGATCACAGTAGTAGTGGAGAACAGGAAATCGGGCATATTAGGGTGAGGGTTGTAACACAAATCAGAAGCTGCCTCAGTGTCAGTCCCTCCATTTGAATCTACAAGCATTTTTGAATAGCTTATTGCTGAACACTTGAGAACTGTCCCCTGTGTCAGGATCTCATGTTATGCAGAAAATCAACAAGTGTCCACACAATTCTTAACACAATCTTTCACAGCAGATCTGTACTGGCTAAACTGGGGTTCATCCCCATCTGATCAAAAACAAGAGGAACATCCAGCCATGTACCTACTGATAATGGTCGGTCCTGTGAATCTATGAACTGCAATACTCATGAGGAGATTTAGAGATAGTGAGTCAGTACCAATGAATTGCCTACCATGATATGAACATCCTTTCTCCACACTTTAGCAACAGGTCAAGCAATACCCGAAGAGCATGTGACCATATAATACATGCTATCTTAGGGACCCAAAAGTTCTGCAATGCTATCTGACCAGAAATTCAGTCTTAGTATTAGTGACAAGACAATTAAACACTAACTAGAAAATAAGGTAAAACACAAGAGTTAGGTCTCAAAATAATCACGGAGAATATTCCTTTACCCCAAATAGAACATACTCCACTTCAATGAACATGTTTTGCTAATAAACTATACCAAAAAGCAACACAAGCTTCAAGTTTCATATGGTAAACTGCGAGACAAACAGAAATTTACCAGAACATACAGCATGGGGTTCACTGGCTATTATTACTGAACTAGTCTGATATACAAATCCTCTTCAAAGAATTATGTTTAAAGGGATCTCCACTGGGCAAGACCCGAAACAGGTTCAGACCCCCACAGACATCTGGTGTGGCTTTTACTATCATATACATATTTGCTGATTATCAGAGTAACTAGAGATGCCTGATCTAGCCATCGCCTCGCAACATACAGAGCAGATCTTTACAAGAACTATTTTGAGCTCAGTGGATCTGATTTCATTTAGACAAATAAACAGCTATAACCTGGCACAATGTAATCTCTTTTTATTTAATTCTGTATGACTATAGACTTTTACCAGTGTTACCAAATACACGACTGCAAAAAGTTGTGATACCTGGCAAAAATCAGGCACGTCACCTGCAGGTCCTGTAATAGCGAATGATGGAAAGGTGTACCTCAGACAATGAAAGGAGGTCAAATGGTATCTGGCATGTCAGGAGTCTACTAAATCAAGGTAGATAATGCGGTCTAATGGTTAAATTGGTAGCCATGAAACAGGTCCCAAAGTTGGCTTCCCACTTAATTTGCATAAATAACTGTTGGTAAATTGCAAAACGTTCGTACAATATAAGGAAACTGATCAATACTCAGACAACCACTATATAGAAATAAGAAAACTACATTTACCATTGCTCTTAAGCTAGAATCCCAATTAGATCAGTCACTGGCAGTTTTAGTGACTTGCGCTTGAAACAGAATGCAGGAGTCAGAAGTTATGGCAGCTGGAGCTGCCTGTAGGCGAATGGATTTTACAGTCTTAAGCCCACTGACCATGCAAGATGAAGCATATCTGAATCCATCTTATCTTAGCTCAAGCAGGACATGAGATCTATATTCCAGAATGCCATAGATACATTCTGCATTTCCATTCCTGGCGTGGAGTTTCTGCTGAAAAACATTCATACATGAGATAATAGCCATTCACATGCTATGATCAAAAATGGTGAACATTCTCCTACGAGCATTGTTGTACCACACTGCTTCCATGACCGGGAGACATTTAACCCAAATATTGAAAACCTTCTATTATGGCGTGCCCCTCACCTCGCCCATGGAAGGTATAATATTATAAGGTGGCGCTTTGGTAATAGTACTCAAGAGAATAAAAGGTCAAGGAACCCTGAGAAGTGGTGGACATAAATTTGTAGACAGTGCCATTGAAATATGTGTTCCATTTGGCTAGACATAGCAGTGAAACTGGTTATATTCTGTGATGTTGCTCAATACCTACAACATTCTACATTTTAAAGGACAGTGCATACAAAGAAAATCTTTAATAAGAGATATATGTTAATTTAACATAATGTGTTGAATGAGATGTTTAATTGGTAGTTGAAAGGGTAGCAATTATCGTGCATAAGCATTACCACAAAACACTGACTCTAGGTTCAGGGGTGTCATGGGCTCCATTGAGATAAGCTGCGAAACAGTAGAACAGCTGAAAACAAACTACACCAATTCATTTGAAAATCGTGCAAATATGTAGACTACAGCACCAACTGGGTGAATAATGGCTATATCAATTAATTACAGATTGGGTTTGTATTTTGTAGGGGTGGGTCATAGTGCTGCGTCCATGATTCCTAGAAGTCTAGATAAATTAGAAGCTCCCCATATCTCAACACCCGATAGAAGGTTACACTGTAATAGGCTAGTAATGGAATCTTGTGACATAGGGATCCCTCACTGTGCAAAAGTCAGGAGAAATTTAAAAAAAAAGATGCACCATGTAGTCACTTTTTATGGCATACAAGAACTCAAAATGAGATTGTTTCTGCAGAAATTAAAATGCTCCTAGCACCGCGATGACTCACTGGAAGGAAAGAATCAGTAGAAAAGATTAGACTATTAGTATAAACAAAAAACCATCAGATTATCAAAAGCCGGGTATTTTCCTAATAAGATCCAGCTGTCATCTAATATGTCCTCTGCAGACTTCTCAGACATTAACGAATTAAAGAGAATGTCATATCATACTATAAAATTTGGGTGCTGTTGAGAGATATAGCCAATAATACAATTATTTCGAGTTTAAGATGAACTCAATCAGACTCTGCTTTGAGAAACATAGAAGTGCTGTTCTTACTTACCACAACGATCAAGCATTTATTAGGTGTAAAACCCCAAAGAAATATTTCTCACAAGTTTCCATCTTAACGATGACAACTGCCTTGACCTAAGAAAAAAACTGCAATTCTTCGTGATCTGTAGCATATTTATTGCTGGCCAAAATTCTACTATAGAGCATAGAGGGGTTCAAGCTATCATCACTACCTTGCTAAGGTTGAGGTCTATCCCTACGTAACTGAAATGCAAACAAATATTACCACTGCTAAAAATAAAGGCTTTTTTGGATCTAAAGGTCTCTGATAATTTTAGGTCTTTTTCACAACTTCCAAACCTGTGTAGATTATTGGAAAGGGCTGGTTAACCAGCTGGCGAGCTTTGTTCAGCAATGAGAATTGTTACATATGTCTTAAGCCAGATTTTGTACCGGCTGCAGGACAGACTGTTACAGTGGTTCTAGATGAGCGATTAATGAGCACTGACGTACACACTCCTGCTGTTCTTATGCTACTGGATCTTTTTGCAAACTTCGATTGGGTTGACCATGAGTTATTGGTGGACTGTTTGATGAAATTACATCAACTACCTTGTTCTGGTTAAGACGTTTTCTGTCTTCCAAAGATTTAAATTCTCAATGCATTTATATCATCTAATTTGAACCATTGTAATGCAATCTAACTGAAGTTACTGGCTAAGGCACGGAGTAGACTCCAATTGGTCCAAAATGCCACTGCTAGACTTGCCTTCAACCTAAAAAGTTCTGATTGTATCTCAAGAGCTCTGGAAACAAATCATTGGCTTCCTGTGAAATAATTGGTGACCTTTAAAACACTGAGGGCCTGATTACAGGTTTGGCGGTCTCGCAGCAGGCCGCCACACCAGGGCCCCGCCGCGAGACAGCCAAACCCATAGTCACACCGCCCGCCATATTAAGTCTTATGTCCTGGTCTGGCAGACGGTGCTTTGGCGGTCCCACGGCGGTGCCTTTCTAAGGATCATATGTGAGCCTTAGAAAGCTAGCACTGTGGGACCGCCAAAGCACATTCCAGCACGGAAAGAAATGCACCATGTCATGCATTTCTTTCTGTGCTGGAACTGGAGGTGCAGACATACACGGGGGCACACCATGTGCCCCACTGCATGCACCTCCGTGCACAGAGGTAACAGGGGGTACTGTAGGGCCCCCTTTGTTGCCTCTCCACCATCCTTTTCATGGCAGTCACACCACCATGAAAAGGGTGGGGGTGAGGCACATCAGGATATGCTTGGCTGTGCCGGCTGCGGCACCACCAGCATATTCTGCCCAGAGAAAGACCGCCAGCCCAGTGGGATCCTTGATCCCGGTGGTGCCGGCGGTCTTGTGGCAGCCTGAC